>OU618534.1:32500-1232500 GCA_914829495.1 Eilema sororculum
TTACCCGTTTCGTGAACGAGCCGCACGATCGCGACTGAGGCGCCAAAACGGTTTTGGTGCCTTTTTAAGGTTACCGAACACGTGGTCAACCACTTTTTCAATCATAACTCTGTGATCTGTGAACGGATTGTGCAGTGTGAAGTGTCCCCGGCTGCGGGCAGCGGAGCCCCATCCCCTGCGTGCGTCAGTTTTTCCGGGAGAGCCCCGGTCTCCCCGGGAAACCCAAAAAAACAAGTACCACGTGGGCACGTGGTACCAGTTCCTGCAGTCCGAGGGCGCTGATTTTTGGCAGAGAGGAGGACCCTACCAGGAGCAACATTATTCCGGTAATAGAAAAATTTTTCATGCAGACTTCGATTTTATGTAGCAGTTAGAAGTTGCAAACTTTGACCGTGAATAACAGCGGAACCAGAACAATTAGCAAGTTTCTGCAACTGCTATAAGTTGCGCGCTCGTTTGTTTTACGCGTATACCAAGTTGCAGATTTTTCGGACAATTTTCCAGTGCACAAGAATTAAAAAACTGACTTTTCCAGTTTTTCGTGCATAAATGCACGAAAAGTTGCTTGTTTTTTATTATTGTTACTGTCACTTGTAGAACTTTATTTTTCACTATTTATTACCTTTTTTGTGTATTTTTATGTTTATCCAGCTCGGAGATAGCGATTTTTTAGTTATTTTTCCAAATTAAATAAAAGGGGGTAGATTTTCCTTCTTTTTGGCGCCGGGGTAGGGTTTAGACAAGCCCTCTACACCTGTTTAAGCCCAAACAAGCCCTTTCTAGCATCAAAAACAAGGAAAATCATAAAATCCAGCATCTGACACGAGACATGCACGAAACTTACTTTTAAGTTTTCTCCGGACTGGACCACCCTATCGCAAAAATTTTTTCTTTGTTAGACGTGCTGGAGAGTATATTTTAAGATTATAGTTGTTCTGTGCTGTTTCGAGCTTTATCCCCAGAATACGTTTTTGGACGTCTGGGAGGACAGAAGACGTCGTGCCAAGCCCAGAAATCGATTTTGGGCTCTCTACGACCAACCGTTGAGGAGTTACAGCCGGTCAAAGTTTGACCTTGGGCGCGCGCGGCCATTTTGTATATTTTCAAACACCCGTAGCTCCGAAACCGGAGGTCGTAGAGAGACCGGATTTCAACTGGGGGCGTCAGCGGAGGGTCATCTGTCCCGCGCCACACTTTTTCGGAAAATCCGGGAAAAATTTTCCCGGAAAATTTTCAAAATTTTCTTCTGATATTTGGCACATTAGGGTGATAGAGGGTGTCGGGCCCACCAGGGAGAAACTTTTCTGGGCTCGCTGGGACGTCTGGAACCCGAAATATACGTGCTCAAAGTTTGGCACGGCCGCCATTTTGAAAAACTTCAGGGCCGTATATCTCGGGAACCGGTGGTCGTAGCGACCTCTGGTTTTCTCTGGGGGACTCGGCTCCCTTCACCGAATCCGTCTGGTGTGGTGGGGGGTAGACCCCACAAACTTGGGGGGGTCATTTTTGGGGTCACCCCTTTTGACCCTACAGTCAGCTTGGGAGATAGACCTCGTCGGGACCTTTTCGGGGGGCCCTCGCTCGGGTGGATCGGATTGATAGTTCCTGAGATATCGGGGTTTCAGGTTTCGTGCACGTCCGTGCACGAAAACTTTGCGGCCCTGCTATCTCCGAACCCTTGGACCTAGGACCCCCGAGTTTGGGCTCGTTGTGGAGGGCTCGGGGAGCTCTACCTACCTGACCTAGAGGGAGGACTCTACCTAGAGTCTATATAGAGTTCCACTGTAGAGTCAGTGTTTTTGGTGCCACAGGTCCCAAACTTAGATTGTAATTAGAACTGATTAGACTCTACCCAATTTTGGAGTGACTGTACATTAGGTTAGCTCTAATTTAGGACTTACGACATTTACATTTTTTGTAAATATTTTGTAATATATAGTTTAAGTATTTTTTGCATAAGACCTCGGAGGGCACTCACTGAGTGCAATAAGTAATATTAGGTTGACTACAACTGGTAGACTTAGACCTAGAGTCTAAAATCTTATCTTATTTTATTTTTATTTTTACTTCTATTGTTTTTGTTTTTATTTTTACGTTGTTACTGTGTACTTTGGTGACCACTCTTTGTGTCTCTTTGTGTCTAGTGTGCGGCCGGTCAGAGAGCCGTAACTTGCATACATACACTCACATAACTTCACATACACAATACACACACGCTCTAGGTTACATACATCAACACTCAACAACAGACCACATACAACACTAAACACCACAACACCTACACGGTACACTCCGGGGACTGTGTTCAAATCGAACCGTCATCACTGCATCGGACAAAGAGTCTGTACAGACCAATATTTGGTATCTCTAAGCTGGACTTATTTTAATCTAACAAAATCAACTTAAATTTTTATATAGTAATTATTGACGAATTTAATTGAATTTATTTTATTTTACTTTATTTTTATTTTTAATTTTATTAACTTTACATTGTAGATTATTTTATTTGATAACGCGCACCTTACCCAAACATGAAACCGGAACGAACACCAGTCCGGGGGCCAGGAGCCTCAGATGCCGGGAGTCCTACAGAGAACAGGACATTTGTCGTTGACAATAGCCCTGGGGTGGAAAAGCGCTCACTAGTTGCAGTGAGGAAAAGTATAGATGCGTGCGAGCTCCGAGGAGGAGCTCCACAGACTAAAGAGGCTCGTGCACCATCAAATTTAATAAGAGAGAGAAGGGCAAAGGAAACTGGGGGACCTCCGCCTTTACCTACTCCAACAGTTTTAGAGCGCTACTCCACCGCCATAGACTGCATTGACTGCATAAAAAAGCAGATGAGCATCTCCGGCAATTTAAAGAGAGAAATTAAAACCGAAATAACGATTAGAGTAGAGCTTTTGGAGAAAATTATAAAGGGTTATGAGAGGGATAGGAAAGGAATAGCAGTCACGAGACGGAGTACTGGGCCAGCAGAGGTGTCAGCTTCTGTTGCCTCACCCTCTGCTAAGGGCAACGACAACGGCGAAGAGATATTAAAGAGAATAAAAGAGAATGAAAGGTTGTTAAGAGAGAACGGAAGGATAATGATAGAGATGAAAGAAAAGATAGAGAGACAGGATGAAAGAGAGAAAGAAAGAGAACGAAAGGGAACAGTGACGTATGCGGGTGTAGCGGCGAGTCGGTCAGGTGTTCAACCCCCTGGGCGGGCGACGCTGCACTCCATAGCGGTCACGTCCAAGGACGAGGATGATACGGGAGAGCAATTGATGGAGAGACTGAGGAAAGTAGCAAATGAGGATAATGAATGGGTAACCGTGGAAAGAATAAGGAAGGCGAAGGATAGAAAGGTGATCATAGGATATAAGACAGAGGAAGAAAGGAAAAGGGCACGAAGGAGATTGGAGGAGAGGGAGAAGGGTCTCTCGATAGAGGAGATAAAAAACAAGGACCCGCTTTTAATTCTCTTTGGGGTTCTCAGGAGCCACAAGGACGAGGACTTGTTAAAGGCCATAAGGTCCCGGAACCATGACGTGTTCCGAGGCCTGGCCCCAGAACAAATCCGTATGGCTGTTCTCTATCGAAAGACCGCGAGGAACCCGCACACGTGTCACGTGGTGCTCAGGGTCTCCCCGGTGGTTTATAACCGTGCCCTGGAGATGGGGAGGCTGCATATCGACCTTCAGCCCATTAGGGTGGCTGATCAGTCGCCTCTTGTGCAGTGCTCCTCATGCCTAGGGTACGGTCACGCAAGAAAGTTCTGCGCCGGTGACAACCAAGTTAAATGTAGTCATTGTGGGGGGCTCCACATGAGAGCCCAGTGCCCCGACTACATGGCCGGCGCAGAGCCGAACTGCGTGAACTGCCAGAGAGAGAAGCTGAGTAGCACGGGGCATAGTGTTTTCAGCTCCAAGTGTCCGGTGCGAATGAGGTGGGATACAATAGCGAGGACATCCACTCAGTACCAGTGCTGAGGGCACCTCGGGAACCGCACCCCCATACAGAGTGCTACAAGCAAACCTCCAGAGGAAGAAGCTGGCAACTGACGAGCTCATACTCGCAGCCTCGAGGCGAAAAGCCACCGTTGCTCTAATTCAAGAGCCCTATGTTGGAAACTCGGCGAAGATGAAGGTATACCAGGGCGTTAGGGTCTTCCAGAACACTGGGCAAGGAGGAGGGACTGTGAAGGCGGCTATTGCCGTCTTCGATCCTACTTTGGATGTTGTGCAGTACCCGCAACTCACCACTGATAACATCGTAGTGGTGGGGATCCGGACCAGTGCCTGGATGATCACGCTGGTGTCCTTCTACTTTGAACCGAGACCAGAACCTCTGGGGCCATATTTAGAGCAACTTATAGAGGTGAGGCGAGCTCTAGGTTCCCGGCTTGTTCTTTTTGGGGGCGATGCTAACGCAAAGAGCACCTGGTGGGGACATTGGTTCGAGAATGACAGAGGCGAGTTGCTGAGGGGTGTCCTCGCTGAGCTTGACCTCCAGGTCCTGAATAGCGGAGACATTCCGACTTTCGACACTGTTAGGGGTGGAAAGAGGTATCGTAGCCACGTGGACGTTACGGTCTGCACCGACAATATGGTTGACCTGGTCGACGCTTGGAGGGTGGACACGGGCCTCGTGCCGAGTTCGGACCACAACGGCATATTGTTCAACCTCAACCTGGAAAGGGCCAGGGGCACGAAAATCGAGCGAACTACCCGTATTTATAATACAAAAAAGGCCAACTGGGATACTTTCAAGGCCAGCGTCACTCGCTCGCTCACGGATATCGCGATAGGCGAAACAAGGCACAACAAAGAGCTTGATGTCTTAGTCGAAGCATATACGGGGGCGATCGAGACGGCGTGTGGGGAGAGTATCCCAGTCAAAAAACCGGGGGGGTTGATCACGATGCCGTGGTGGTCCGAAAGGCTCGCAGAGCTACAGAGGCTCGTCAAGACCAAAAAGCGTCGAATCAGGAATGCAGCGCCGGTCCGAAGAGAGAGGGTGGTGGCGCGATACCTGGAACAAAAGGAGATTTATGAATCTGAAGTAAAAAAGGCACAGGTCGAAAGTTGGAAGGAATTCTGTGGAAAGCAGGACCGGGAGGGCATGTGGGAGGGTATTTACAGGGTCATCAATAGGGCCACGGCAAGGGAGGAGGATATTCCGTTAACCGTCAATGGAACTTACCTGGACGCAAAGGGTTCAGCCGAACTTCTGGCCCAAACCTTTTACCCGAGAGATCGGGTAGAAGAGGATAACATGGGGCATCAGGAGATACGTGAAAAATCTAAAGAGGTGGACAACGAGAGGGGTCATCATAATGATGACCCACCCTTTACGATGAGCGAACTCCTTGATGCCCTCCACAAATTTAACCCTAAGAAGGCTCCGGGGGCGGATGGCTTCACTGCCGATATCTGCACTCACGCCATTGGGGCCGACCCCGCACTCTTCCTGAAGCTGCTGAATCGGTGCCTTCACCGCGGCTACTTTCCTAAGATATGGAAGGAAGCCGTGGTGGTTGCACTGAGGAAGCCAGGGAAGGACTCGTACACCGTCCCCAAGTCGTACAGACCAATTGGTCTATTGCCCGTCTTGGGGAAGGTGTACGAGAGGATGCTGGTGGCCCGTCTCAACTTCTATTTATTACCGACAATTAGCCCCCGCCAGTACGGCTTTATGCCCCAGAAAAGCACCGAAGACGCCCTTTATGACCTTATGGGCCACATAAGGGCTAAACTCGATGAGAAGAGGGTGGTCCTTATGGTGTCCTTGGACATAGAGGGCGCCTTCGATAGCGCATGGTGGCCAGCTATTAAAGTACGGCTGGCGGAGGAGAAATGTCCGGTGAATTTGAGACGGGTTATCAGCAGCTACCTTAGCGACAGGGAGGTGAGGGTAAGGTATGCGGGCGAGGAGTGCAGACGCTCCACGGAGAAGGGCTGCGTCCAGGGTTCAATTGGCGGACCCTTGCTTTGGAACCTCCTATTGGACCCTCTGCTCCACCAATTGCGAGAAAGGGCGGTTCATGTGCAGGCTTTTGCGGACGATGTAGTGATGGTTTTCGATGGGGATAGCGGTCTGGAAATTGAGAGACAGGCCAATGCCTCTCTCGAGCATGTGCGGGAGTGGGGCGTCCGAAATAAGCTGAAATTCGCACCGCACAAAACTTGTGCGATGGTAATCACGCGGAGGCTAAAGTACGACGACCCACGCCTCAGCATGGGCGGGATAGGTATTGGACTGTCCAAACAAATCAAAGTCCTGGGGCTCACCATCGACGAAAAACTCACTTTTAACACCCACGTCACTAATGTATGCAGAAAGGCGATCGGCATATACCACAAGCTCGCGCGGATGGCCCGGATCGGCTGGGGGTTGCACCCCGAGGTGATCCGGGCTATCTACACAGCGGTGGTGGAGCCAACGGTGCTGTATGCCGCCAGTAGTTGGTGCGCGGCGGTGGACAAGCTTGGTATCCGAAAGCAGCTGAACGTGGTGCAGCGCGGTTTCGCGCAAAAACTCTGTAAGAGCTACCGGACGGTCTCCCTGCACTCAGGGCTAATCTTGGCTGGACTACTCCCTCTGGACCTCAGAGTTCGCGAGGTGGCCTCGTTGTACGAGGCCAAGAGAGGGGTATTCCAGTCATGGTTGGGGGACAGGGAGATCGAACGAATGGCCCCAGCTGTTAAAGCACCTCACCCCGCGGAGCATATGAGCCTGGAGTTCACCAGTCTGGTAGACGAGGAACATTACAACCGTGTCGATAATATCGAAACGCGCATTTTCACGGACGGGAGCAAGATTGAGGGCCGGGTCGGTGCCGCGTTATCCATTTGGCATAACGGGACCGAAACCAGGGCCCTCAAACTTGCTCTGTCGCCCCACTGCACCGTCTACCAGGCCGAACTCTTGGCTATATGCAAAGCGACCAGTGAGGTCCTTAAGCGAGGCGCGGCCACGTTTGGGGTCTTCAGTGATAGCAGAGCCGCACTCCTGACGGTAATTAACCGTCATGCCCTCCACCCTCTGGCAGTTGAAGCCAGATTTAACATCAAGCGGGGCTTGGTCCAGGGCAAGGAAATTTCCTTGTTCTGGATCAAGGCTCACGCAGGGTTGGAGGGCAATGAGCGGGCCGACCAGCTCGCCAAGGAGGCGGCTCTGAGGCTGAAGATTGCCCCCCACTACGATCTTTGCCCAGTCTCATTCGTTAAGCGTGGTCTACGTCAGATCACGCTTCACGAATGGGGCGAAAGGTACAGAGCGGGTGTGACTGCTTCGGGCACCAAGCTCTTCCTACCATGCGCGGTAACAGCTTACAGCATCGTTCGAAAGATCGAGATCGCCGGCATCACGACCCAGATGCTGACAGGACATGGTGGGTTCTCCGCATACTTGGCTAGGTTCAAGTGTAAGGAGGACCCATCGTGTGCCTGCGAGCCTGGGGTACCTGAGACGGTCGCACACATTATCGTGGACTGCCCGATCCACGCGCGAGCTAGACATGATCTCGAACAAAAAATAAGGGTTGAAATGATAAAAGAGAATTTACCTCTTTTAATGACACAAAAATATAGAGCACATTTTCTTGCATTCGCTAAGTGTATAATTGAAACTGTTAATAAAAGAAACAAGACTTAGATTAAATCTGTGGAAGATATTATGTTAAATATCTTATAGTAGATTTAAATTATTGCAGACAAGAAAGTGTAAATAATAAATATAGCATTTAAGTTGTTAGTAATAAATATAATTATAGTAAGTTAATAAACTGTAAAATGTTATAGACTAAGTTAAGATGGTCAACCTGTTATTAAATAAATAAAAGCACCGAGATTATTATCCCAGGTCCTCTTCCCCCATAAGTATGAAAGGCATGGTATGAAAGTACGAGAGGGATAAATGCGAGAAATAGTATGGTACTAGAGGAAAAGAATGAATGCGTGAGTTAAATTAATGTAAATAATAATAAGTAAATAAGCTAGAAAGCAATCAGTACCCTGAGTGGGTTTTTCTTTAAACATATAGGCAGCCTAGTCGGTTAGAAAATGTACAGCGAGAATAGAATAGGCTTTTACGAAGTGCCCCGGCACATAGTGAAAGGTGCTTAAAAAAAAAAAAAAAAAAAAAAAAAAAAAAAAAAAAAAAAAAAAAAACCTAACCTAACCTAACCTAAGCAATTATTTAACTACCAATCGAATATTGATCAGACGCCGCGCAGCAACAGTCAGAACTGCGTTCACATCACACATAACCACACACGCACACATACAGCAATCAACCACCCAACATACACAACACACGCAACATCGCACCACCTACTTGCACACAACACACCACACGAAACTATACAAAACACACTAACTCTACACAAACGCACCTGGGGTACCCTTTACATACCACCAGACTTTTTAACTGTATAAGCCATAAACGGACTATAATATGGCTACACCTAGGACTCCGGTGATGAAGGCTGATGAGAAGGATAGGGTAGGAGAGGAGGAACTATCAAGGACTGTGGTGAAGCAGTCCGTCTTCAGGCGAAGTCTGGAGACTTTTCAGGTACCCGAGGGAGCGGTGAAATCCGCATCTCAGAAGGCGACGGTATCCGGAGCAGGCGGGTCGGTGTCTGGTTCGAGCCCGGGAGGTACTGCTGGGGTCAGGACCGGCCATACAACATCTGGATTGAAACCCGGTGGGGCCGGGATGGGGGTCAGTGGAGCCTCTCCCGAATCCAGACCCGGTGGGGTCACATCCAGGTCGGGGCCTGGGGGAGCTAAATCTGGGGTTAAACCTTGTGAGGCTGCGTCCGGGTCCGGGACCGGCGAGGCTGTGGCCGGGGGGGAGCCGACCGTGATTGCGCTGGGTTCGCCTGTTTCCAGACAGAGGGGATCTGCAGGGGTCGTTGTCAGACAAAGCCTTAGCCCTGAAGACATAAGCACCAAGGTGTATAAGAGTAAGACAGAGGAAGCGAAGGCGTACGTGCAAAGTGGGATGAAGTATCTGGGGGAATCGCGCAACCTAAAAGGGGAAATTAAGTCTGGTGTCATGCAGGCACTGAAAAAGCTTTTCGCGCTGGTAAAACAACTCGATGCCAAACCCGAGAGTAGCAGGGAGAAGCCCCCAATCGAATACCCCAAAGGCCACAACAGTGCTGAGTATGCCACACTCGCGGCAAAAATTGAAGAGCATACAAAGCTTCTGAACCAAAATGCCGAGGTGATGAAAGCAGTACAGACGGCACTACAGGAAAACACCACAGCGCTAGCAAATCCCACCTATGCGTCCATGGCCGCTAAACCACTACCCTTGCAAAGCTCTGACAGGCCTGCTCTTCACTCCATTATAGTCTCATCGGATAGGGAGGATGAGTCGGGAGATGAGGTCTTGGAGAGAGTACGAAAGGCGGTGGACGCAAAGGAAGGATGGGTAAAGGTTGAAAAAGTCCGACGGGCTAAGGATAGAAAAATCATCCTCGGATGTGCGACGTCGGCGGATAGGGACAAGGCGCGTGAAAGGCTTGAGTCCGGTCGGCTCATTGTCGAGGACGTCAAGAACAAGGACCCATTGGTGATGCTGAAAGATGTGTTGAGTGTCAATTCTGACGAAGAGGTACTCAGCGCACTCCGGAAGCAAAACAGGGACGTTTTTGATGGCCTCGGGAAGGAGGATGACCGGATTCAGGTTAGATATAAGAAAAAAACCAGGAACCCCCACACTCACCACCTGGTCCTGGCCGTATCTCCAACCATTTGGAGAAGAGTAACAGGATTGGGTGCGCTACACGTAGATCTGCAACGGGTTCGAGTTGTGGACCAATCGCCTCTGGTGCAGTGCTCCCGGTGTTTGGCGTATGGCCACACCAGGAGGTACTGCACTGAGGAGACCGACACCTGCAGTCATTGTGGGGGCTCCCACCTTAAGGCAAAGTGCGAGTTGTGGACGCTAGGCGTCACGCCGACGTGTAAAAACTGCACCAAGGCAAAAATGGCTCGCACCGATCACAACGCCTTCAGCGAAGATTGCCCTGTCCGCAGGCGATGGGATGCACTGGCGCGATCCACCGTAGCTTATTGCTAAGGTGGAGACGGGGACCTTGGCATACCGTGTGTTCCAGGCCAACCTTCAGAAAAAGAAGCTTGCAACAGAGGAGCTCATTGTGGAGGCTTCAAAACGAAAAATTGCAGTCGCCCTAAATCCAGGAACCCTATGTCGGCGCGGCTCGGGGAATGAGGAACTACGCTGGCGTCCGGATCTTCCAAAACAATGCCGGGGGGGAGGGTACTGTTAAAGCAGCGATCGCTGTATTTGACGGTAGCATAGATGTTGTGCAATACCCCCATCTCACCACCGACCACATCGTGGTGGTGGGACTCTCAACGGAGGCATGGAGGATCACGCTAATATCCTATTACTTCGAGCCAAGTCGCCCCATAGGCCCTTACATCCGCGAACTCAAAATCGTAATCGAGACACCTGGATTGGGGATGAAAATCATTGGGGGGGACGCGAATGCCTGGAACACATGGTGGGGCAGTGTAGAAGAGGACGAGCGGGGTACGGAATTTATGGAGATGCTAGATGAGCTGGGCCTCTGCGTACTAAACGAGGGAGATACCCCGACGTTTGACACAGTAAGGGGTGGCCAGCGTTTCCAGAGCCATGTGGACGTTACCACCTGCTCGGCCAACGTATTAGACCTGGTAGTGAATTGGAGAGTGGAAGAGAACCTAACGAGCTCGGACCACAAAGGAATCACTTTTGGAATTAAGTTACAAAGGTCACGAGGCACGGATATAAAGCGTACAACAAGGCTATTCAACACCAAAAAAGCAAACTGGGATCAGTTCCACAGTGAATTGAATAGACTAAAAGCTGAAGACCGCCTAACGGTAACAGAAGTGGAAAACATCAGGGACAAGGCACAACTTGAAAACACCGTAGTTAGGTATACAGATCTAGTCACAAAAGCCTGCACTACTTCAATACCAACAAAAAGCGCTGACCAAAAGATAAAAATTCCGTGGTGGTCCGAGGAACTGGCTACATTAAAAAGGGAGGTAACCACTAAAAGGCGTAGAATTAAAGTCGCTGCACCGGCCCGACGCGAGAGAGTCCTTAGAGAGTACCTGCAAATTAAAGAGACATATGAAATTGAGGCCAAAAAAGCCCAAATCGCCAGCTGGAAAGAGTTTTGCTGTAAACAGGACAAGGAAGGGATGTGGGACGGGATTTACAGGGTGATTGGTAGAACTGCCAGGAGAGCAGAGGACATACTCCTGGAACTTAATGGCGTGGCTATGAATGCGGAGCAGTCCGTGAGGCTCCTAGCCGATGTGTTCTACCCGGAAGACTTGGAGGATGAGGATACGGCAGAACAGGCCTGTTTGAGGGAAAGAGCGAGAGAGCTGGACCGGGAGCCCCGCGCGGAGCGGCGGGACCCTCCGTTCACTCTCTTCGAACTTGAAATGGCGGCAAAATCCTTTAACTCCAAGAAGGCACCAGGGGCCGATGGCTTCACGGCTGACATCTGCGGCCACGCCATCAGAAACGAACCCCAGCTGTTCCTTGCCATGGCAAACAAATGCCTAAAACTTCACCACTTTCCGAACATCTGGAAAGAGGCAACTGTCATCGCACTTCGCAAACCAGGCCGTGATAGCTATAGTCTTCCCAAATCATATAGGCCCATAGGACTGCTCCCAGTCATGGGCAAGATATTTGAAAAGATGATAATGGCAAGACTGCGGCACCATCTTCACCCAAATATCAGCGCCCGTCAATACGGGTTCATGCCACAAAGGAGCTGTGAGGACGCCCTCTATACCCTGGTCCAGCACATAAGATCAAAGCTTGATGACAAGCAGATCGTGGTGCTGGTCTCCCTGGATATAGAGGGCGCCTTCGACAGCGCCTGGTGGCCGGCGATTAAAGTCCGACTCGTGGAGGAGATGTGTCCGGAGGGCCTAAGAAGACTGATAAATAGCTACCTGGAAGATAGGCAGGTTCGGGTGAGGTACGCCGGTAAGGAATATAGCAAAAGCACGAAAAAGGGTTGCGTCCAGGGCTCAATTGGTGGGCCAATCCTCTGGAATCTCCTGCTGGACCCGTTGCTACAAAGTCTTGAGGATAGGGGTAACTACGTCCAAGCATTCGCGGACGACGTCGTCTTGGTCTTTCACGGTGACACAGCTGCTGAGATAGAGCGACGTGCCAATGCCACTCTTGACCATGTTCAGAGGTGGGGAGAAGCAAATAAGCTTAAATTTGCACCTCATAAGACCAATGCAATGGTCATAACAAGAAAGCTCAAATATGATACACCGCGTCTGAGCATGGGCGGGATAGGCATTGGCACGTCGGAGGAGGTTAAGATCCTTGGCCTCACGATTGACAGCAATTTAACGTTCAATAAGCATATCGATAACACATGCAAAAAAGTCACCGCAATCTACAAACAACTGACCAGGGCGGCAAAGACTAGTTGGGGTCTACACCCGGAGGTGATCCATACAATATACACTGCAACAGTCGAGCCGATAGTGTTATATGCAGCCAGCGCGTGGGCGCCGGCGGTTGGGAAGCTGGGAGTCCAGAAGAGGCTGAACTTTATCCAGCGAGGCTTCGCACAAAAAATCTGCAAAGCCTATCGCACGGTCTCCCTCCACTCGGCAGTACTCCTGGCGGGGATACTGCCTCTTGATATTCGCGTTCGCGAAGCAGCCCTATTGTATAGGGTCAGGAGGGGGGATCCCATCCCGGATTTGGGGGGGAGAGAGATCGAGCGAATGGCATCGGCCATGGAAAACCCTCACCCTGCGGAACATATGCGTCTGGAGTTCCATAGCCTGGAGACCATCGAGCAAGTGAACGATACCCAGGACATCACTATGCAAATTTATACAGATGGCAGCAAGATTGAGGGCAAGGTGGGAGCTGCACTGTCCATGTGGAGGAACGGGGCCGAAACCAAGGCCCTCAAACTTGCTTTGCCATCCTATTGCACTGTCTACCAGGCGGAACTCTTGGCCATATGCGAAGCAACAAGGGTCATCCTCAAGCACCAGCCGGCCTCTTTTGGAATTTACAGCGACTCAACTGCGGCACTACAGACGGTCACGAATCCCGATTGTCTCCACCCCTTAGCAGTGCAATCAAGGAAAAACCTGAGAGCATCTTTTCACCAGGATAAACATGTAAAGTTGTTTTGGATAAAGGCACACGCGGGGTTGGAGGGAAACGAGAGGGCTGACCAACTGGCTAAAGAGGCAGCCTTGAGGCTGAGGCGGGCACCCGACTACGACCTGTGTCCGGTCTCATTCGTTAAGCGGAAAATCCGTAAGGATTCGCTTGGCGAGTGGAACCGGAGGTACGTGTCGGGTGAAACCGCCTCAGTCACAAGGCTCTTCTTTCCGAGCGCGGAGGAGGCATATACCACTATCATGAAGTTCGAGCCCACAAAACACACAACGCAGTTACTGACGGGGCACGGTGGATTCTCCGAGTACTTGGCAAGGTTCAGGTGCAAGGAGGATCCATCGTGTGCCTGCGATCCGGATCAGCCCGAAGACGTTCCCCACTTGATAGCGGAATGCCCCATTTACGCAGTACAGCGATTCAACCTGGAACAAAGGCTAGAAACACAGGTCACTTTAGAAAACCTTAGTCAGCTAATAAGTTGCAAAAAAAGTAGACCACAGTTTTTAGAATTCTGTATCGAAATTGTAAAATCGGCAAACCATAGAAATAGGGTAGATTAAGTTATTAATATTAGGATAACCTAAGGTTATCGTACATATTTAATAAAAATAAGTGTAAACATAATAGCAATAAGAACATACAGAAAATGTAAAATAAATATAAAACAAAGTAAGCAGAGAATGTACATAGAATAGAGCAAGTTATTAGCGTAAGATTAGAATGTGTTAAAGGAAGCAAATAAATAAACAAGTAACCCTATCCCGATATCCAAATAAGAACGATGGAAATAAAGAAAATGTAAATGTGTACAATTATTACCCGTGTTAATAGAATAAGAAATAAATATTAGCTAGAGAATAGAATAGAAGCAAACAATGTTGCTTTGGTATGAGAGGTCGAATAAAAGAAAGAAACAGTATGAAGCACGAAAGTACGAGCAGCAGCACAAGCGAGAACTGGAATGAAAGGATTAGCTTAGTAAGAACTCCGAAATATAAAGATCGGAGAACCTAGGAATAAAAAAAAAAAAAAAAAAAAAAAAAAAAAAAAAAAAAAAAAAAAAACCTAACCTAACCTAACCTAACCTAACCTAACCTAACCTAACCTAACCTAACCTAACCTAACCTAACCTGGGGCACGCCCCAAGAGCTATCGAGTACGTCCCCGTCGTGTGCCCTGGACCCCAACGTGACCACCGTAACGGAGTGGCACGTTGGGTGACTAAATCTCGGTAGCTTATCTTGCGGCAGTTGAGGTTGACTTGTTTTTGATACTGTCCTTTTCAGGACAATGTCAAACCTTGATAGTGACAGTGAGTCGTGCCGGGACCAAGCTCCCGAGCGACAGGCGCGTGAGCGCGAAGCAGCGATGGAGATCGGGACGGAGGCCACGAGGCCTCTCGGCTCTCTCCCAGAGGCGGTGGTGGTGCTGGACCGCCTGGACGTGTCCAGTCCAGAGGGCTCACGCTCGTCGTCTCCCATAGGACGATTCTGGAGAAAACGGGTCCCAGAGGTAGAAAAGGTGTCCCATACACCCAAGAAGCCCCGCGGTCGCCCGATAACGACGGGCGAATTCGCTGGCTTGGCGCAAGCCCAGGCCGAGCTTAACGCAGCCAAGCAACGGGAGCTGGAACTTCGGAGAGAGCAGGAGATGGCTGACGACCTGCAGAGTATGCGGCAGAGGTCTCTCTACCTAAGAGAGACCCCTACCCCTAGCCCACAGCCTGGGCCCAGCCAACAGCCCAATGCGGTAGAGCCACCAGCAGCTCCTGAGCCCCTCAGCTCGGAGCAGTTATCGGGTGCCATTGAGGCAGCGGTGGGGATGGTGCAAACCATCGCCACCAAAAGCTCCAACCTAAAGGGGCAGTACGTGCGGGACCTGAAGCTGGCCTGCGAAACTATCCTCCAGCACGTGCGTGTGCTCAGGTCTCGCACAGAATCTGAGGAGGTGGCCCAGCTCCAGGCAGAGCTGGCCGCTGTGCGGGCGGAAATGCGGGCCTGGCAGCAGCAAGCGCAGTCCGCACCACCCCCGATGGGACGCGACGAAATCGCGCTCCTCATTGACGCGCGGCTTGCGGGGATTGCGGACCGGCTGCTGCCCGAGACCCGCATCCGCCCACCTCTCCAGGCGGATAAGCGAACGGCGGCTCGATCCGCAAGTGTTGAAGAGCCTACAGTGGAACTCCCGCCTCTTCCACCTTCCCCCCTGTCTCACTCTGCTCGTGTGCCGGTTGAGCAAATGGAGGTAGGAGCAGGCTCTAAGGAGCCCAGGGGGGAGATGAAGGCAAAGAAGAAGACCCGCGCCAAGAAGAAGACAGCGGCAGCCAAAGAGGCGGAAGCTGCCCGTCAGAAGGCACCCGCCATGGAGTCCCCTTCGGCGCCCACGTCGGTCCCCACCGCGGCCCCGCTGGCCGCGTGGAACAAGGTGGCAGCGCGGCCAAAGGTAGCGAATTCGGCCCCAGCCACATCGCTCCCGACCGCTCCGGTGAATAAGAAGCGGAAGCGTAGTGCCCGCAAGCCGCGCAAACTGCGCGCCCCGACAACTGCAGCGGTCACCGTCACGCTGCAGCCGGGCGCACTAGAGCAGGGCATCACGTACCGTGACGTGTTGTCCAGGGCCGAAGGGGCCATAGACCTCAAGGCCCTGGGCATAGACGGCCTCCAGTTCCGTGAGGCGGCAACTGGGGCTCGCATTATGGAGGTGGCGGGTGAGGACCGCGCCCGGAAGGCGGACAACCTGGCCGCCAAACTGAGAGAGGTGCTGGAGGAGGTCCGTGTCGCCAGGCCGGAGAGGTGTGTAGAGCTGCGCATCTCTGGCTTGAGCGACTCAGCCTCTAAAGAAATGGTGGCGACATCGTTGGCAGCGGAGGGAGGCTGCTCGGCCGCCTCAATTAAGGTGGGCGACATCCAACGCCCACGGGGTCGCCAAGGCACTGCCTGGCTGCGGTGCCCGATCGAGGCTGCCAAGAGGCTGACGGATGGCCGTCGGGTACTCGTCGGGTGGTCAGTGGTCAGGCTGACCACCCTGGAGCCGAGACCGGCGCGGTGCTTCCGCTGCCTGGAGCCGGGGCACGTCGGGGCCAAGTGCACTGCGGACATTGACCGCAGTGCGCTCTGCTTCCGTTGTGGGCAGGCCGGCCACAAGTCGGCCACCTGCTCCGCGGAGCCCGGTTGCCCCATCTGTGCGGCGGCGGGGAAGGCGTCCGCTCATCGGCTGGGGTCCAGCGAGTGTAAGGCGGCCTCCGGTAAGAAGGCGGCCTCAAGAAAAGGCGGAGCAGCAGGTGGGACGACACCCAAAACATCCCCCACCCTGCCGCAACATGAGGAGGCGATGGACACCGCCCAATCGTAATGGCACACTCCATCTCCATACTGCAGGCCAACGTCAACCACTGCGCCGATGCCCAGGACCTTCTGGCCCAATCCATGGCCCAGTGGCAGACGACAGTGGCAGTAGTCGCCGAGCCGTACTACGTTCGCGAAAGCCCGAACTGGGCCAGCGACCAAAACGGCTTGGTGGCTATCGTCGCCCAGCGAGCCGCCCCACCCTTCGACATAGTGCGGAGGGGGCGTGGGTGCGTACTCGTCACGCTGGGTGGCGCTGCAGTGGTTGGGGTGTACTGTCCCCCTAGTAGAAGCCTCGCCGAGTTCGAGCAGTTGCTCCTTGAGGTCGGGGCTCTGCTGGTCGAAGTGCACCCCACCCCTGCTGTGGTGGCCGGGGATTTCAACGCTCATTCTCGGGCGTGGGGATCTCCGGAGACTGATGACCGGGGGGAGATGGTCATGGAGTGGGCGGTGTCCCAAGGCTTGGTGCTTCTGAACCAGGGGGTGGTCCACACCTTAGTGCGGGCTCAGGGCAGATCGATTGTCGATCTTTCGTTCGCCAGTTCTGTCCTGGCCCGTCGTATCAACAACTGGCGGGTCGTCAGGGGGTTGGAGACCGCGTCGGACCATCGTTACATCCGGTTCGACATCGTCTCCCCCGCCTCGGCGGCTCGTGTGGAACTCGACCGCCCCTTGGCAGGGGAAGGTCCGCGGTGGCGACTCGGAACATTAGACCGCGAGCTGGCCAAAGAGGCGGCTATCGTCGAGCGGTGGGCTGCTGATGACAGCGGCCTGGACGTGGACGCGAGATGTGAGCGCCTCGCTGGAGCTCTGACTCGTGTCTGCGACGCGGCGATGCAGAGGGCGAGGCCTATTCCGCCCCGGAGGCAGGTGTACTGGTGGCGTCCCCACCTAGCCGGGCTGCGTACCGCAAGTTACGCAGCCCAGAGGCAGTACACCCGCAGCCGAAGGCGGGCTGTCAGAGACCTCGCCCGAGAAGAACAGCTGCACGCCGCGTATAGGGCCGCCCGTGAGGCCCTTAGCTCGGCGATCAAGGCCGCCAAGGAGGAGGCCTGGAGGGAGTGGCTCGAGAGCCTCGACCGAGACCCGTGGGGGCGCCCGTACAAGACTGTGAGTCAGAAACTCAAGCCATGGGCGCCTCCCCTCACCAGAACTCTCGAGCCGAATCTTCTGGGCCGAGTGGTCAGTTCCCTCTTCCCTGCGAGGGAGGAGTGGGTCCCACCGCGGATGGTGGCACCAAGCCAGGTGCCGGCAGACGAAGTGGCAATACCTCCCGTGTCCGAGGCCGAATTAGGGGTCGCGATGTTGGCACTCAAGTCCAGAAATCGCGCCCCGGGCCCGGACGGCATCCCTGGGAAGGTTATAGCCACAGTCATGCCGGCACTAGAGGAGGAGACGCTATCCCTCATGTCGGAGTGTGTGGCGTCGGGGAGAGTGCCGCGACGATGGAAGACCGGCAAGCTCGTGCTACTTAAGAAGCACGGGCGCCCTGCCGAGTCGCCGTCGGCCTACCGCCCCATCGTTTTGCTCGACGAGATGTGCAAGCTCTTTGAGCGGGTGCTCGCTGCGCGTCTCGTCGGTCACCTTGAGGGGGCGGGGCCCAACCTCAGTGACGGCCAGTTCGGCTTCCGTCGCGGGAGGTCAACTCTCGACGCCATATCCCGGCTGCGGGACGGCGTAGACGAAGCGGTCGACCGGGGTGAGGTGTTGTTGGCTGTATCGTTGGATATAGCCAACGCCTTCAACACTCTCCCCTGGGAGACCATCGCGGAGGCGCTGAGGTACCACAATGTCCCGTGGTACCTCAGGCGCGTGCTCGCGGACTACTTCGTGGACCGGGTCATCATCTACCCGGCCCAAGACGGGATGGTCCGCCGAAGCATGTCGTGTGGTGTTCCACAGGGGTCGGTCCTTGGGCCACTCCTGTGGAATATAGGTTATGACTGGGTCCTGCGCGGTGCTAATCTTCGGGGGGTCGGTGTACTCTGTTACGCCGACGATACCCTAGTCACCGCGCGGGCCCCCTCGTTCCGCGATGCCGCTGTTCTCGCCACGGCAGGCATCGCCCATGTTGTGCGCCGCATCGGGGCGCTTGGGTTAAAGGTGGCTCTTGAAAAGTCCGAGGCCCTCTTCTTCCATGGGCCTCGGAAGACGCCGCCTCGAGATCAGACGATAGTGGTGGGTGGCACCGAAATCGCTGTCGGGAGCAGCCTGAAATATCTCGGGCTCATCCTCGACAGTCGGTGGCGGTTCGCGGAGCATTTCCGGCAGCTGGAACCAAAGTTGCTGGCGTTTGCCGGAATGCTCTCGCGTTTGCTGCCCAATAGTGGGGGACCGGGGTCTGCCTGCCGCCGTCTCTACGATGGAGTGGTGCGCTCCAAGGCGCTCTACGGGGCGCCCATCTGGGCGGACGCCCTCTGCCCAGCAAATGTAGCGCTGCTGCGACGTCCGCAGCGCGCCATCGCGCAGAGGGCTGCACGGGCGTACCACACCGTCTCTTACGAGGCGGCGTGCTTGATTGCGGGCAGTATCCCTTGGGATCTCGAGGCTGGTGTCCTTAAGAGGGTGTATGAGGAGGGCGCCCTGATGCGGCGAGTTGCTGGAGGTCGGCCGGCTCCGGAGGAAATCGATCGCTGGAGACAGGCGGCTCGCGACGATCTCTTCCGGAAATGGGCCGATAGGTTGGCTGCGACAAGAAGCAGCACACTGCTCGTGGGGGCCGTTCGGCCCGTCCTGCGTGAGTGGGTGGAGAGGGGTCATGGGGCTCCAACGTATCACCTCACTCAACTTCTCACGGGTCATGGCTGCTTCGCCAAGTACCTGTGGGAGGTGGTGGGGGTGGAATCGGAGCCCCGGTGCCAAAACTGCACCAGCGGCGACCCTGACACGGCACAACATACTTTGGCCGTGTGTGAGGCGTGGGACGGACAAAGGACGGCCCTCACGAACATTGTTGGTGAGGACCTCTCGCTGTCGGCTATAATTCCGGCTATGGCCGACAGCGAACATTGTTGGGCCGCCGTCGCCTCGTATGCTAGCGAGGTGATGGCGGCCAAGAGAGAGGCCTTGCGGGAGCGGGAGCGAGCTGGACGCACTCTCCCGCCCCGCAGGCCCCCGGCGAGGGGACGCCGGCGAGCACAATTTGCCCGCGTCCCCAACTGAGAGGAGCCACGGGCGGTGGGTCGGGGGACCCGCTGCCCCAATGCTAATGTGGTGGAATGCGCCCCTACGTGTTCCTGGGGCGCATTCTTAAGAGGAGGACGGGCCCCACCATATCGGCACGATGGCCGGGATGGTGGGGCCCCGAGAAGTGAGCCCGCCGAACAGGGCGGGCGTTCCTAGCCGAGTCGCGGTGAGCATTCTATCCCGCGGCTCGGATTGGGCGAAGGAGGAACACCGTGGTGGTTTAGTGGGTAGTCTGGCTTCGGTCAGGAGTCCCACACGAAGCGAGCCCCCTGCCCCCGCGTGGGGTGAGCGAAGTGCGTAAATGCATTCCACCACGTAAAAAAAAAAAAAAAAAAAAAAAAAAAAAAAAAAAAAAAAAAAAACCTAACCTAACCTGGGGCACGCCCCAAGAGTTATCAAGTACGTCCCCGTCGTGTGCCCTGGACCCCAACGTGACCACCGTAACGGAGTGGCACGTTGGGTGACTAAATCTCGGTAGCTTATCTTGCGGCATTGAGGTTGACTTGTTTTTGATACTGTCCTTTTCAGGACAATGTCAAACCTTGCTAGTGACAGTGAGTCGTGCCGGGACCAAGCTCCCGAGCGACAGGCGCGTGAGCGCGAAGCAGAGATGGAGTTCGGGACGGAGGACACGAGGTCTCTCGGCTCTCTCCCAGAGGCGGTGGTGGTGCTGGACCGTCTGGACGTGTCCAGTCCAGAGGGTTCACGCTCGTCTTCCCCGATGGGACGATTCTGGAGAAAGCGGGTCCCAGAGGTGGAAAAGGTGTCCCACATACCCAAGAAGCCCCGCGGTCGCCCGATAACGACGGGTGAATTCGCTGGCCTGGCGCAAGCCCAGGCCGAACTTAACGCGGCTAAGCAGCGGGAGCTGGAACTGCGGAGGGAGGAAGAGATGGCTGACGACCTTCAGCGGATGCGGCAGAGGTCTCTCTACCTAAGAGAGACCCCTACCCCTAGCCCACAGCCTGGGCCCAGCCGACTACCCAATGCGGTAGAGCCACCAGCAGCTCCTGAGCCCCTCAGCTCGGAGCAGTTATCCGGTGCCATTGAGGCGGCGGTGGGGATGGTGCAAACCATCGCGTCCAAAAGCTCCAATCTAAAGGGGCAGTACGTGCGGGACCTGAAGCTGGCCTGCGAAACTATCCTCCAGCACGTGCGTGTGTTCAGGTCTCGCACAGAATCTGAGGAGGTGGCCCAGCTCCAGGCAGAGCTGGCCGCTGTGCGGGCGGAAATGCGGGCCTGGCAGCAGCAGGCGCAGTCTGCACCACCCCCGATGGGACGCGACGAAATCGCGTTCCTAATTGACGCGCGGCTTGCGGGGATTGCGGACCGGCTGCTGCCCGAGACCCGCATCCGCCCACCTCTGCAGGCGGATAAACGAGTGGCGGCTCGATCCGCAAGCGTTGAAGAGCCTATTGCGGAACTCCCGCCTCTTCCACCTTCGAGTAGTGAGCAGATGGAGGTAGGAGCAGGCCCTGATGAGCCCAGGGGGGAGAAGAAGGCAAAAAAGAAGAGCCGCGCCAAGAAGTCAGCCGCAGCCAAAGAGGCGGAAGCTGCCCGCCAGAAGACGTCCGCCACGGCGTCCACGTCGGTCCCCACTGCGGTCCCGCTGGCCGCATGGAATAAGGTGGCAGCGCGGCCAAAGGTGGCAAAGTCGGCCCCAGCCACATCTCCCCCGACCGCTGAAAAGCGGAAGCGTGGTGCCCGCAAGCCACGCAAACTGCGCGCCCCGGCAACTGCAGCGGTCACCGTCACGCTGCAGCCGGCCGCGCGGGAGCAGGGCATCACGTATAAAGACGTGTTGGCCAAGGCCGAAAGGGACATAGATCTTAAGGCCCTGGGAATTGACGGCCTCCGGTTTCGCGAAGCGACTACTGGAGCTCGTATATTGGAGGTGGCGGGCGAAGACCGAGCTCGAAAAGCGGATAATCTGGCCGCGAAACTTCGGGAAGTGCTTGAGGAGGTCCGGGTCGCCAGGCCGGAGAGGTGCGTGGAGCTGCGCATCTCTGGCTTGAGCGACTCGGCCTCAAAAGAAACGGTGGCAGCGTCGTTGGCGGCGGAGGGAGGCTGCTCCGCTGATTGCATAAAGGTGGGCGACATCCAACGCCCACGCGGTCGCCAAGGCACTGCCTGGCTGCGGTGTCCGATCGAGGCCGCCAAGAGGCTGACGGACGGCCGTCGGGTACTCGTCGGGTGGTCAGTGGTCAGGCTGACCACCTTGGACCCGAGACCGGCCCGATGCTTCCGCTGCCTGGAGCCGGGGCACGTTGGGGCCAAGTGCACTGCGGACATTGACCGCAGTGCGCTCTGCTTCCGTTGTGGGCAGGCCGGCCACAAGTCGGCCACTTGCTCCGCGGAGCCCAGTTGCCCCGTCTGTGCAGCGGCGGGGAAGGCGTCCGCTCATCGGCTGGGGTCCGGCGAGTGTAAGACGTCTTCTGGTAAGAAGGCGGCCTCCGGTAAGAAGGCGGCCTCAAGAAAAGGCGGAGCAGCAGGTGGGACGGAACCGAAAATATCCTCCACCCTGCCGCAAAATGAGGAGGCGATGGACACCGCCCAATCGTAATGGCACATTCCATCTCCATACTGCAGGCCAACGTCAACCACTGCGCCGATGCCCAGGACCTTCTGGCCCAATCCATGGCGCAGTGGCAGACGACAGTGGCAGTAGTCGCCGAGCCGTACTACGTTCGCGAAAGCCCGAACTGGGCCAGCGACCAAAACGGCTTGGTGGCTATCGTCGCCCAGCGAGCCGCCCCACCCTTCGACATAGTGCGGAGGGGTCGTGGGTGCGTACTCGTCACGCTGGGTGGCGCTGCAGTGGTTGGGGTGTACTGTCCCCCTAGTAGAAGCCTCGCCGAGTTCGAGCAGTTGCTCCTTGAGGTCGGGGCTCTGCTGGTGGAAGTAACACTGACCCCTGCGGAACACCGCGGCACATGGCCCACCTGTGAAGGCTGCCACCCTCTCCTGGGTACTCCACGTACCGCTCCGATAGGTAGGCGCCGACAATCCTGCGGAGGTAGGGAGGCACATCATGGTATTTGAGCGCTCCCGTATGCACTCCCAGGGCAGGGTATTGAACGCATTGGCGATGTCCAGTGACACCGCCAATAGCACCCCGCCCTTGCGGACCTCCTCTTGCGCCAGCGCTTTCACTCGAAGGACGGCGTCGACGGTCGAGCGACGTGGCCGAAAACCATATTGGTAGTCGGACAGGCCGCGACCTCCATCCTCGAGGTGCCGGACGATGCGAGCGAACAACACTCTCTCAAAGAGCTTACCCGCCTCGTCCAGCAACACTATCGGTCGGTACGCCGAGGGCGATTCCGCGGGCCGCCCCTCCTTCTTGATGAGTACGAGCCTGCCCGTCTTCCACCGGACCGGGTATTGCCCAGTTTGCAGGCACGCACTCATCAGCCCGCAGAACCGCTCCTCGAGCTCCCGGAGCGCGACCACCAAAACGCGTCCGGGAACTCCATCGGGTCCAGGAGCCTTCACACCTTTCTCCTGGACCCGCCTGACGGCCACGGCCAGCTCCGCCGTTGTGACCTGCGGCACCTCCGTCACGACCTCCTCTCTGCGCGCCGGAGCCATCACCGGGGGAACGAACCCCTCCTCCCCCTGTGGAAACAGGCAGGAGATAACCTCCCCCAGCACTCTCGGCTCCAGGCACTCCGTGATCGGAGGCGCCCATGGACGGAGCTTAGCCCTGACCGCCTTGTAGGGCCGCCCCCAGGGGTCCCGGTCAAGGGCGGCTAATAGAGACGCCCTCGAAGCTTCCTTCGCGTCCCCTATTGCCACCCCGAGGGACTGAGCGCACGACCGGTAGTCGGCGTACAGCTGCGCCTCCTCCTCCGGCACCCGCCGCGCCCTGCGGCGGTACCGGGTGTACCGGCGACGCTTCGCGACACACAGAGATCGCAGTTCAGCGATCTCCGGCGTCCACCAGTACACCTTCCGGTTGGGGAGTCGAGGCTTGGCCCGAGGCATGCACGCATCGCAGATTTGCGACGCGGCGCTCCCGAACCATTCGGCCTCCTCCTCGACTCCTACTTCCGCCGGAGGAGTCGCCCATGACTGGACGATCGACGCCAGCTTCAACGCCTCCCGGTCTATGCACCCCAGGACCCACCTCTTGGCGGACGGCCCCTCGCGTCTGGGACTCACCACGTGCTGGCCCGTGGAGACATCGTAACGGATGTACCGATGATCCGTTAGATTCTCCACGTCGTCCAGGACTCGCCAGTCCCGGACTGCCAGTGCGACGGCAGGGGTCGTGAACGTGATGTCCACGATGGACCTCCCCTGCTGTGTCACGAACGTGTCGACCGACCCACGGTTACTGATCGTCAGGCCGGTCGTCGTGGCCCACTCTTCCAGCAACCGGCCGCGTTCGTCGGCTGCGGCCGCGGGGTAACCCCAAGCCGTGGAATGGGCATTGAAGTCCCCGGCGACCACCGCCAGACGGGGTGAGATTTGCCCCAGCAGGGCACCCACCACGTCCAGCGCCGTCTCGAACTCGGCCAGTCTCATGCTGGGAGGGAAGTACACCGCAATGATGATGTACCTCCCCCACCCACAGGCCACGAAGCCCCTCCCCCTGGAAATGAGGGAGGGGGGCGCCACTCGCTGTGTCCCAGACGCGATAACACACACCGACCCGTCTGTGTCCCCCAGCCACAGACCGTGAGGAGGGACAAAGTACGGGTCGGAAACAATCGCCATATCAATGGCCCACTCCGCCATGGACTGCAGGAGGAGGTCCTGCGCCCGGGCGGAGTTGTTTAGGTTCGCCTGGAGGAAGCGAAGGGGGATACCGTCCATTACGGTTCCATCGCTTCCTCTCGCCCTTGCGGGGGCGTCGCTGCCACGGGAACTGGGGCAGCCGGGGTCCTTCCGGCCGCCCTTTTGCCCTTTCTGGGCTTTGTCCCGCGGCATGCTTTGCCGCCTACAATATGGTTGCTCGGTCCACCACCCATTGCTGCGCAGATGACGCAGTGGGGGTCGGCCGAGCATACCGCGGCTTTGTGGCCAGGACGACCGCAGCGGTAGCAGATTTCACCGCGGTCGTCCTGTGAGGTGCACTGTGACCTGACGTGTCCTGACATCAGGCACCGGAAGCACCTCATGGGTCTTCGCTCAAGCAGAGTTACTTGAGCAGAGACCCAGCCCACTTTTAGACGCCCAGAAGACACTTTCATGGCCGCTTCCACGGGGCAGCTCACCACCACCGTGCCACTCCCCCTTAACGTCCGGCGAATCTCGCCGACCTTGACGTTCAGGGGAGGGCAGCCTCCGCGGCGCGCGACTGCGTCAGCCACCTCCTCCCTCGTCACAGAGTCATCCAGACCAGCAATGCGCAAGTCTGCGCACTTGACTGGCCTGGATACGTTCGCCGTCTCAGAGCCGAGCACCTCCCGGAGACGCGCCGCCAGCCTATCGGCCTTCTCACCGCTGGAGTCACCGGCCACCTCCAATATGGTAGCACCAGTCTGCGCCTTCTTAAAGTTCATCTGGGGGATGTCGAAGTCCTGCAGGTCAACCTGCGACTTCAACCCCCGGATGACGTCCGCGTACGTAGCGCCCTTTTCTGAGGCCTCCGGCAGCAGCGTTATCACTACTGCCGAAGAGCGGGGTGCACGCGGTCCCTTCCTCTTGCGTGTACGCCTCTTCTTTTTAGAAGAAGAGGGTGCAGAGGAAGCTGCGGTACGGGCCGACGTGCTGGCCTTTTGGACAGCAGCCGGCGCTCCAGCCTTCTTCTTTTTCGGCCTCTTGGCTACCGTCACCCACCCCTCGTCCATTGACGACGGGGCAGGCGGCAGCGGCCTCGGCTCGCTCTCCTTGGGGGTGCTCCTCTTCCCCTTTCCCTTTCCCTTCGCTGAACCCGCTTTCGGGGGAAGGGGCGGCGGCGACGACTTAGAAGGAGGAGGCGGTGGTGATGGCTGCGGGAGAGCCGATGGACCGGGTTTCGGGTCGGCCTTGCGCCTGGCATCAGCGGCTAGGGGCGGGCGGAGGCGTGGCTCCGGCAGGAGTCTAGGCTCCAAGCCCGCCCACCTCGCGTCCACCGCGGACAGCACACGGTCCATAATGGTCCGCGACATCTCCTCCAGTGGAGCCACAGCGGCTGGTTTCGCCGCTGCCTTCTCCTCCCGGAGGAAACGGACCTCTAGGCGAAGCCTCTCCACCTCCGCCCGAAGGGTGGCCACCTCGTCATTGACGTTACGGCCCTCAAGCACGGCTACGACATCAATGACATCGAATGCCGCATCCTTGAGGGCCTTTATGAAGCCACCCTTTAAATTTTTTGACTTGCTGGCGACCTCCAGCACAAGGTCCATATTTCTACGGACCTTGGTCGCCAACTGATCAGTGGGCAGTTTCTCCCATGCAGGGTCCGCTGCTAACCGTCTAGAGGATCGCGACGCCACTGAAGACGATCGCGATCCTGCCACCGAACCCGGAAATTGGAACACCTCCGACTGGGGGTCCAACTCCTCGACGGCCATACGTTTTGCGCGGGGTGACCGCGGGGATACGGTCGGCACCGCCTCACCCTGGAGGACCGGGGACTCGGTCTCCTCCTCGCCGCGCTGTCTCTTATGAGTAGCGCTGCTTTCACGCGATGATGTCGCACTGACATCCATGTCGGATCCCGCCATGGAAGGTGCAGGTGTTGGAGGCCTCGACAACCTCGACAGCCTCACCGAGCACCGACGGGTCTGTCCCTCGGGAACTTGGTCCCGGCACGACACTGCCATCTTCTCCTTGCGCTCACGCGCCTGTCGCTCGGGAGCTTGGTCCCGGCACGACTCATCCTCTCTGCGAGTGCTCGACATCGTCCTAAAAAGGACAGTGTCGATACGGACAGAGGACAACAAAAAATCAGTATCACTGCTTGCCGCAAGATTCGCTTTTCCAGATTCGGTCACCCAACGTGCCACTCCGTTACGTTGGGGTCCAGGGCACACGACGGGGACGTACTGGAAAGCTCTTGGGGCGTGCCCCAACCTAACCTTTTTTTTTTTTTTTTTTTTTTTTTTTTTTTTTTTTTTTTTTTTTTTACGTGGTGGAATGCTTTTAAGCACTTCGCTCACCCCCCACGGGGGCAGGGAGTGGGCTTCGTGTGGGACTCCTAGCCTCGAAGGAGGCCAGACTACCCACTAAACCACCACGGTGTCCGTCGTCACCACATATCGACGATGGCGGGAACAACATCTTCCGCCATCGTCGTGTGGGTCGCCCGCCGCTGATCCACGGCAGGCCCATCTCTGGTGCGGCAGAAGAGGAGTCCTTCTGCCACTCGCCTAGGCAAGGCACACGCGACACGACGTGCGCCTTCAACCTCGAGGCCTATGTAAGGGCAGCAGACGCCCCCGCGTCTACTGCCCGGCCCGGTTAGGGGGGGAGGAGTTGGTGGTACCGCCTCCTCCGAGCCCCGGTTCTCTTGCGGCGCTGTGGGAGGGAAAGGGGGTCACATTCCCTCTCCCTCTCCGCCGCCTCCTTCTGCGAGATAACCGTCTCGCAGAAGGTCTGAACCGCTGCCCACGCCTCATCGCCGCCGTCGACCATAGACAGAACTACGGCCGGCAGCGAGAGGGGATAGTGAGTCGTGCCGGGACCAAGCTCCCGAGCGACAGGCGCGTGGACGCCAGGAAGAGATGGAGGTTGGGACGGAGGACACGAGGCCTCTCGGCTCTCTCCCAGAGGCGGTGGTGGTGCTGGACCGTCTGGACGTGTCCAGTCCAGAGGGCTCACGCTCGTCTTCCCCGCTGGGACGATTCTGGAGAAAGCGGGTCCCAGAGGTGGAAAAGGTGTCACATACACCCAAGAAGCCCCGCGGTCACCCGATAACGACGGGCGAATTCGCAGGCCTGGCGCAAGCCCAGGCCGAACTGAACGCGGCCAAGCAGCGGGAGCTGGAACTGCGGAGGGAGGAAGAGATGGCCGACGACCTGCAGAGGATGCGGCAGAGGTCTCTCTACCTAAGAGAGACCCCTACCCCTAGCCCACAGCCTGGGCCCAGCCGACAGCCCAATGCGGTAGAGCCACCAGCAGCTTCTCAGCCCCTCAGCTCGGAGCAGTTATCGAGTGCCATTGAGGCGGCGGTGGGGATGGTGCAAACCATCGCCACCAAAAGCTCCAATCTGAAGGGGCAGTACGTGCGGGACCTGAAGCTGGCCTGCGAAACTATCCTCCAGCACGTGCGTGTGCTCAGGTCTCGCACAGAATCTGAAGAGGTGGCCCAGCTCCAGGCAGAGCTGGCCGCTGTGCGGGCGGAAATGCGGGCCTGGCAGCAGCAGGCGCAGTCTGCACCACCCCCGATGGGACGCGACGAAATCGCGTTCCTCAATGACGCGCGGCTTGCGGGGATTGCGGACCGGCTGCTGCCCGAGACCCGCATCCGCCCACCTCTGCAGGCGGATAAACGAGCGGCGGCTCGATCCGCAAGTGTTGAAGAGCCCGCTCTGGAGCTCCCGCCTCTTCCATCTTCCCCCCCGCCCCACTCTGCTCGTCTGCCAGATGAGCAGATGGAGGTAGGAGCAGGCCCTGACGAGCCCAGAGTGGAGAGGAAGGCAAAGAAGAAGGCTCGCGCGAAGAAGAAGTCAGCCGCAGCCAAAGAGGCGGAAGCTGCCCGCCAGAGGACGCCCGCCACTGAGTCGCCTTCGGCGGCCATGTCGGTCCCCGCTGCGGCCCCAATGGCCGCATGGAATAAGGTGGCAGCGCGGCCAAAGGTGGCGAGGTCGGCCCCAGCGACATCTCCCCCGACCGCTCCGGTGGATAAGAAGCGTAAGCGTGGTGCCCGCAAGCCGCGCAAACTGCGCGCCCCGACAACTGCAGCGGTCACCGTCACGCTGCAGCCGGGCGCATTGGAGCAGGGGATCACGTACCGCGACGTGTTGTCCAGGGCCGAAGGGGCCATAGACCTCAAGGCCCTGGGCATAGATGGCCTCCGGTTCCGTGAGGCGGCAACCGGGGGTCGCATCATGGAGGTGGCGGGTGAGGACCGTGCCCGGAAGGCGGACAACCTGGCCGCCAAATTGAGAGAGGTGCTGGAGGAGGTCCGTGTCGCCAGGCCGGAGAGGTGTGTGGAGCTGCGCATCTCTGGCTTGAGCGACTCGGCCTCTAAGGAAATGGTGGCGACATCGTTGGCAGCGGAGGGAGGCTGCTCAGCCGCCTCAATTAAGGTGGGCGACATCCAACGCCCACGGGGTCGCCAAGGCACTGCATGGCTGCGGTGCCCGATTGAGGCTGCCAAGAGGCTGACGGACGGCCGTCGGGTACTCGTCGGGTGGTCAGTGGTCAGGCTGACCACCTTGGAGCCGAGACCGGCGCGGTGCTTCCGCTGCCTGGAGCCGGGGCACGTTGGGGCCAAGTGCACTGCGGACATTGACCGCAGTGCGCTCTGCTTCCGTTGTGGGCAGGCCGGCCACAAGTCGGCCACCTGCTCCGCGGAGCCCGGTTGCCCCGTCTGTGCGGCGGCGGGCAAGGCGTCCGCTCATCGGCTGGGGTCCAGAGAGTGTAAGGCGGCCTCCGGTAAGAAGGCGGCCTCAAGAAAAGGCGGAGCAGCAGGTGGGACGGCACCCAAAACATCCCCCACCCTGCCGCAAGAGGAGGCGATGGACACCGCCCAATCGTAATGGCACACTCCATCTCCATACTGCAGGCCAACGTCAACCACTGCGCCGATGCCCAGGACCTTCTGGCCCAATCCATGGCGCAGTGGCAGACGACAGTGGCAGTAGTCGCCGAGCCGTACTACGTTCGCGAAAGCCCGAACTGGGCCAGCGACCAAAACGGCTTGGTGGCTATCGTCGCCCAGCGAGCCGCCCCACCCTTCGACATAGTGCGGAGGGGTCGTGGGTGTGTACTCGTCACGCTGGGTGGCGCTGCAGTGGTCGGTTTAGGTGTACTGATTGGAGATAAAATATAAACACAAGCTGCGTGGCTTAAGTAGCTATAATAGTTTATTTGTAAGCACAATACAGTACACACGAGTTCATAGAAGGAGTGAGAGATTACAGACGGAAAAGATAGTTTCAGAAAGCACAGGTGATAGCAGTAAATACTTAAAACTATGATTCGCGATGTTCGCGGCGAGGCATCGACCGACACGGGCTCCGCGTAGCTATGTCTAGTCAAGACTAGCCGTGCGCCGGCGCACCTGCGCGCGCGCTGTGTTATGTATCGGTAGCTATAGTATGTGGCGTGGAATGCATTCCTCGCGGCATACTACAGGTATCGCTCGGGTCTGCTTGTCGATTTAATTTATATTGCGTTTATGTTGTGTGTATGTAATGTATTTATATTTTGTATAGTGTTAGGCATGTACTGTATGTGTATGTATATAAATGTTTATATTATATGTATATACGTATTATATATATTTTAGATTTAAGGTAAGTTACCCACATCACTCCCCTCCAGAGACCGTGTCTACGGGCGGTAATAATCCGGGAAATGAACTTTTCTTCCCGACCGTGTAGTCCGCATGTTGGGAGAATTAGGTACATCGGGTAAGTTTGAGACGTCCTGTGGTTCTGACTGAATGGGGTCGAAGGGTGGCTTATCGTGTGATGTGAGAGGAAGGTCATCGAACAGTATATAGGCTGGTTTGAGACGGTCTATACTTACTGTCGTGTCTTTTCCTTTCACACGTATGGTGAAATACTTAGCACTCTTTTTTAGGACTTCGTGTGGCCCTGTGTATGAAGGCTGAAGAGAGCCTCGTAGCATGTCTTCCCTGATAAATACATGACTACATGTGGCGAGATCTTTGTACACGAAAGTTTTATGAGTGTTGTGGTGCTGAGGTGGCACTGGGCGTAAATTCTTGCTGAAATTCTTCATACGGGCCGAAAAGTCAGTTATGTCTGTTGTATAACCGCTAACGTTATGGCCGAAGAATTCACCGGGGAGACGAAGCGGCTCACCGTACATGAGTTCAGCCGATGAAGCTTTAAGGTCTTCTTTTAAGGCACTCCTGATACCGAGGAGAACTATTGGGAGTATTTCCGTCCACTTGTCATGTGCATGGCAAGTTATGGCTGCCTTCAACTGCCGGTGGAAACGTTCCACCAAGCCGTTGCACTGCGGGTGATAGGCCGTCGTCTTCCGATGATCAAAGCCGATGGATTTGGACAGTTGTTGGAACAAGGCTGATAAAAACTGTCGTCCGCGGTCAGTTACAATTTCTATGGGGCAGCCATAGCGAGACACCCAACAGGATACGAACGCTTTGGCCACTGTTTCGGTGGTGATATCAGTGAGCGGCACTACTTCCGGCCATCGCGTAAAGCGATCGACGAGTGTGAGGCAATACCGATATTCACCGTCTGGGGGTAATGGTCCGATCAGGTCTAAATGAACATGTTTGAAACGCGCTGTAGGTAAACTAAGCGTACCGAGAGGTGACACTACGTGTCTGGTTACCTTTGAGCGCTGGCACGCCAAACATGCCTTTGACCATTCACGGATGTTCTTACGCATCAGTGGCCAGACAAAGCGTTGTGCAACGAGCTTAGCTGTTGCATTAGCTCCTGGGTGGCTAAGTGAGTGAAGGCAGTTAAATACCTGCCGACGCAATTCTTTAGGAACGAAAGGTCTTGGGGCTGGTGTACTCACGTCGCAGTACAACTGAACGCGGCTTCCAGGTAATGTCATCCTTTTGAGGCGGAGTGAATTATCACCTTGGAGATATTTAGAGAGTTCCGGATCTGAATTTTGTAGCTGGGCCATGACTTCAAGATCGACTGGCATCTGCAATTCACAAACGCGAGAAAGAGTGTCGGCGACGACATTATCTTGTCCCGAAATATGGCGTATGTCCGTTGTGAATTGCGAGATGAAGTCGAGGTGTCTATACTGACGCGGTGAGCTAGTTCTCTTTCTTTCGTGAAAAGCGTAGCACAATGGTTTGTGGTCAGTATAGATTGTGAAGTGAGTGGCCTCAAGCATGTGCCGGAAATACTTAATGCTCTCGTATATGGCAAGGAGCTCACGGTCATACGGAGAGTATTTTGTTTGTGGCGGGCTCAACTTGCGTGAAAAAAATGCCAAAGGCTGCCAATGACCATCTATTTGTTGTTGTAGGACGCCACCTATTGCCGTATCAGAGGCATCAGTGACGAGCCCTAATTTGGCTTTTGTGTCCGGGTGAGCTAAAAGAGCTGCATCACAAAGGCTCTTTTTGCAGGCTTCAAATGCATCTAAGGCATCTCCGGTTATGGCTACGGGATGAGAAGCTTTTATTGACCCAGTCAATAAAGCATTCAGAGGAGCTTGTATTTGGGCAGCTTTAGGTAGGAATCGCCTGTAAAAATTTATCATGCCTAAAAATCGCCTTAGCTCTCTAGCTGTCTTAGGGACTGGGAAGTCACTGATAGCCTTCACCTTGCTATCCAAGGGCTTGGTACCTTCTTCGGATATTTCGTACCCTAGAAATGTCACTTTGGATGCACCGAGAACGCATTTGCTGGTGTTAATAAGAACGCCGTAATTTTTCATACGGGTGAAGAGTTGTCGAAGGTGATCCTCGTGCTCGGCTTGCGATTTGCTGAAAACCAAAAAATCGTCGAGATATGGGTAGCAAAACTCAAGGCCGCGGGTCATTTCATCCACAAACCTCTGGAATGTAGCCCCCGCGTTACGTAAACCGAAATTCATGTAAGGGAACTCGTATAGCCCAAATGCGGTGGTTATCGCGGTCTTTGGTATATCCCCATTGGCAACGGGGATAAAATGATACGCCTTCACCAAGTCGATAACTGAAAAATACCTACAGCCTGACAAAGAGTGTGAAAAATCATGTATGTGACGTATGGGGTATTTGTCGGGTACTGTTCTCGCGTTTAGTAACCTGTAATCGCCACAGGGACGCCACCCATTATCCTTCTTTGGTGCGAGGTGTAGGGGTGATGCCCATTGGCTTTCGGAAGGTCGCGCTATGCCGTTAGCTATCATTGCCTCAAACTCTCGTTTAGCTACCTTGAGTTTGTCGGGAGCCAGACGACGTGGTGAACAGGACACTGGGGGGCCTGGTGTGGTTCGTATGTGGTGTGTGGTGTTGTGTTTAACGATATCCGGAATGCCCGCGGGACGCGTTATTTCTGGAAATTCTGAAAGTATAGTGTGATATCTACTATTACCACCTGTAGGAATTTTAACACTAGATACAAGACAATTAGGCAAAGCTACAGTAGTTACAGCGCTGACATTGGTTAAACTATCGATGAGTTTTTGTTTGCTGACGTCAACTATAAGTTTGTAAAATGATAAAAAATCTACACCAATGATAGGTTTTGTGACGTCAGCCACCACAAATCTCCAAGGAAAATTTCGGCGTAAGCCTAAATTTAAGTTTAACTGAATGTAGCCATATGTATCGATAGCAGAACCATTGGCTGCGCTCAATTGATAATTACTTTTAAATCTATGTTCTTTAAGTGCAGAAATTGGGTACACACATATATCACTTCCAGTGTCTATTAAAAAGTTCACATTTGTCACGCGATCCACGATGAAGAGGCGACCGGTGGGGCTCTGGCAGTCACTAGTCGCCATCACTGACTGCCCGGCGTGTTTTCCGCTTTCGGCTTGTAATCACAGGGCTTCATGCAGTTGTTTGCCTTCGATCCATGTTTATGGTGATACCAGCAAATGGGAAAGCGCCTGTAGTTCAAATGCGTGCGGGTGCGCGATGGTGATTTGCTGCGTGACCCATACCTTTGGCCTCGTTCACGTTGACGTGGTTGCCTTGTGTAATTCGATTTAGATGTAAGTGCGCTAACCTGTTTCGTCAATTCTGCTACCTGTCGTGTAAGCTGGTCAATTGCTGATGATGATGACGATGTTGCAGCTACTTGTTGCGGCGTCGCGATGTCGTTTATGCGATCAGCCAACTCGGCGAGCGCGTCCATCGACAGCGTTGGTTGAGAAGCGACGATCGGTTGCATCCCTATTGGTAAGCGGCTCGTCCATATAGTCTTCAAAAAATCTTCGGGAATCGCTGGGCCGGCGAGGTGCTGCAAATGACGCAAAAATTGTGATGGCTTACGGTCGCCCATTTGTTCGTGCATAAGCAATTGTTTGACTTTATTTTCACGCGACACAGACAGTCTTTTTACTAGTTCTGTCTTAAGGCGTGTATAGTCAGCTGGGCCGGTGAGTATGTCTTCTACTTCCGCTGCATATTGCCTGTCGAGTGTGGCGAGCACGTGGTAAAATTTTGAAGCGTCATCCGTAATCCGTAAAATGGCGAACTGGCCCTCCACTTGTGCGAACCAAATCGCTGGTTTCTCTGGCCAAAATGGTGGTATTTTCATACTCACGGCCGGTCCGGGTGTGTCCATCGATGCGGCGAACGCGGTTGTTGCATCCTCGAAACTGTCCTGCTTCTTCTTACCTCGTTGCTTTTTTCGAATTGTTACACCTGCTTCGGCGTCACTATTGGTGTCTGACATCTCGAAAGTCTTGTCCGGAGCGGGTCACCAGTTTAGGTGTACTGATTGGAGATAAAATATAAACACAAGCTGCGTGGCTTAAGTAGCTATAATAGTTTATTTGTAAGCACAATACAGTACACACGAGTTCATAGAAGGAGTGAGAGATTACAGACGGAAAAGATAGTTTCAGAAAGCACAGGTGATAGCAGTAAATACTTAAAACTATGATTCGCGATGTTCGCGGCGAGGCATCGACCGACACGGGCTCCGCGTAGCTATGTCTAGTCAAGACTAGCCGTGCGCCGGCGCACCTGCGCGCGCGCTGTGTTATGTATCGGTAGCTATAGTATGTGGCGTGGAATGCATTCCTCGCGGCATACTACAGGTATCGCTCGGGTCTGCTTGTCGATTTAATTTATATTGCGTTTATGTTGTGTGTATGTAATGTATTTATATTTTGTATAGTGTTAGGCATGTACTGTATGTGTATGTATATAAATGTTTATATTATATGTATATACGTATTATATATATTTTAGATTTAAGGTAAGTTACCCACATCACGTCGGGGTCACCAGTTTAGGTGTACTGATTGGAGATAAAATATAAACACAAGCTGCGTGGCTTAAGTAGCTATAATAGTTTATTTGTAAGCACAATACAGTACACACGAGTTCATAGAAGGAGTGAGAGATTACAGACGGAAAAGATAGTTTCAGAAAGCACAGGTGATAGCAGTAAATACTTAAAACTATGATTCGCGATGTTCGCGGCGAGGCATCGACCGACACGGGCTCCGCGTAGCTATGTCTAGTCAAGACTAGCCGTGCGCCGGCGCACCTGCGCGCGCGCTGTGTTATGTATCGGTAGCTATAGTATGTGGCGTGGAATGCATTCCTCGCGGCATACTACAGGTATCGCTCGGGTCTGCTTGTCGATTTAATTTATATTGCGTTTATGTTGTGTGTATGTAATGTATTTATATTTTGTATAGTGTTAGGCATGTACTGTATGTGTATGTATATAAATGTTTATATTATATGTATATACGTATTATATATATTTTAGATTTAAGGTAAGTTACCCACAGTCGGGGTGTACTGTCCCCCTAGTAGAAGCCTCGCCGAGTTCGAGCAGTTGCTCCTTGAGGTCGGGGCTCTGCTGGTCGAAGTGCACCCCACCCCGGCTGTGGTGGCCGGGGATTTCAACGCTCATTCTCGGGCGTGGGGATCTCCGGAGACTGATGACCGGGGGGAGATGGTCATGGAGTGGGCGGTGTCCCAAGGCTTGGTGCTACTGAACCAGGGGGTGGTCCACACTCTAGTGCGGGCTCAGGGCAGATCGATTGTCGATCTTTCGTTCGCCAGTTCTGTCCTGGCCCGTCGTATCAACAACTGGCGGGTCGTCAGGGGGTTGGAGACCGCGTCGGACCATCGCTACATCCGGTTCGACATCGTCTCCCCCGCCTCGGCGGCTCGTGTGGAACTCGACCGCCCCTTGGCAGGGGAAGGTCCGCGGTGGCGACTCGGAACATTAGACCGCGAGCTGGCCAAAGAGGCGGCTATCGTCGAGCGGTGGGCTGCTGATGACAGCGGCCTGGACGTGGACGCGAGATGTGAGCGCCTTGCTGGAGCTCTGACTCGTGTCTGCGACGCGGCGATGCAGAGGGCGAGGCCTATTCCGCCCCGGAGGCAGGTGTACTGGTGGCGTCCCCACCTAGCCGGGCTGCGTACCGCAAGTTACGCGGCCCAGAGGCAGTACACCCGCAGCCGAAGGCGGGCTGTCAGAGACCTCGCCCGAGAAGAACAGCTGCACGCCGCGTATAGGGCCGCCCGTGAGGCCCTTAGCTCGGCGATCAAAGCCGCCAAGGAGGAGGCCTGGAGGGAGTGGCTCGAGAGCCTCGACCGAGACCCGTGGGGGCGCCCGTACAAGACTGTGAGTCAGAAACTCAAGCCTTGGGCGCCTCCCCTCACCAGAACTCTCGAGCCGAATCTTCTGGGCCGAGTGGTCAGTTCCCTCTTCCCTGCGAGGGAGGAGTGGGTCCCACCGCGGATGGTAGCACCAAGCCAGGTGCCGGCAGACGAAGTGGCGATACCTCCCGTGTCCGAGGCCGAATTAGGGGTCGCGATGTTGGCACTCAAGTCCAGAAATCGCGCCCCGGGCCCGGACGGCATCCCTGGGAAGGTTATTGCCACGGTCATGCCGGCACTAGAGGAGGAGACGCTGTCCCTCATGTCGGAGTGTGTGGCGTCGGGGAGAGTGCCGCGACGATGGAAGACCGGCAAGCTCGTGCTACTTAAAAAGCACGGGCGCCCTGCCGAGTCGCCATCGGCCTACCGCCCCATCGTTTTGCTCGACGAGATGTGCAAGCTCTTTGAGCGGGTGCTCGCTGCGCGTCTCGTCGGTCACCTTGAGGGGGCGGGGCCCAACCTCAGTGACGGCCAGTTCGGCTTCCGTCGCGGGAGGTCGACTCTCGACGCCATATCCCGGCTGCGGGACGGCGTAGACGAAGCGGTCAACCGGGGTGAGGTGTTGTTGGCTGTATCGCTGGATATAGCCAACGCCTTCAACACCCTCCCCTGGGAGACCATTGCTGAGGCGCTGAGGTACCACAATGTCCCGTGGTACCTCAGGCGCGTCCTTGCGAACTACTTCGTGGACCGGGTCATCATCTACCCGGCCCAAGACGGGGTGGTCCGCCGAAGCATGACGTGTGGTGTTCCACAGGGGTCGGTCCTTGGGCCGCTCCTGTGGAATATAGGTTATGACTGGGTCCTGCGCGGTGCTAATCTTCGGGGGGTCGGTGTACTCTGTTACGCCGACGATACCCTAGTCACCGCGCGGGCCCCCTCGTTCCGTGACGCCGCCGTTCTCGCCACGGCAGGCGTCGCCCATGTCGTGCGCCGCATCGGGGCGCTCGGATTAAAGGTGGCCCTCGAAAAATCCGAGGCCGTCTTCTTTCATGGGCCTCGGAAGGTGCCGCCTCGAGATCAGACGATAGTGGTGGGTGGCACTGCCATCGCTGTCGGGAGCAGCCTGAAATATCTCGGGCTCATCCTCGACAGTCGGTGGCGGTTCGCGGAGCATTTCCGGCAGCTGGAACCAAAGTTACTGGCGTTTGCCGGAATGCTCTCGCGTTTGCTGCCCAATAGTGGGGGACCGGGGTCTGCCTGCCGCCGTCTCTATGATGGAGTGGTGCGCTCCAAGGCGCTCTACGGGGCGCCCATCTGGGCGGACACCCTCTGCCCAGCAAATGTAGCGCTGCTGCGACGTCCGCAGCGCGCCATCGCGCAGAGGGCTGCACGGGCGTACCACACCGTCTCCTACGAGGCGGCGTGCTTGATTGCGGGCAGTATCCCTTGGGATCTCGAGGCTGGTGTCCTTAAGAGGGTGTATGAGGAGGGCGCCCTGATGCGGCGAGTTGCTGGAGGTCGGCCGGCTCCGGAGGAAATCGATCGCTGGAGACAGGCGGCTCGCGACGATCTCTTCCGGAAATGGGCCGATAGGTTGGCTGCGACAAGAAGCAGCACACTGCTCGTGGGTTCGGCCCGTCCTGCGTGAGTGGGTGGAGAGGGGTCATGGGGCTCCAACGTATCACCTCACTCAACTTCTCACGGGTCATGGCTGCTTCGCCAAGTACCTGTGGGAGGTGGTGGGGGTGGAATCGGAGCCCCGGTGCCGAAACTGCACCAGCGGCGACCCTGACACGGCACAACATACTTTGGCCGTGTGTGAGGCGTGGGACGGACAAAGGACGGCCCTCACGAACATTGTTGGTGAGGACCTCTCGCTGTCGGCTATAATTCCGGCTATGGCCGACAGCGAACATTGTTGGGCCGCCGTCGCCTCGTATGCTAGCGAGGTGATGGCAGCCAAGAGAGAGGCCTTGCGGGAGCGGGAGCGAGCTGGACGCACTCTCCCGCCCCGCAGGCCCCCGGCGAGGGGACGCCGGCGAGCACAATTTGCCCGCGTCCCCAACTGAGAGGAGCCACGGGCGGTGGGTCGGGGGACCCGCTGCCCCAATGCTAATGTGGCGGAATGCGCCCCTACGTGTTCCTGAGGCGCATTCTTAAGAGGAGGACGGGCCCCACCATATCGGCACGATGGCCGGGATGGTGGGGCCCCGAGAAGTGAGCCCGCCGAATAGGGCGGGCGTTCCTAGCCGAGTCGCGGTGAGCATTCTATCCCGCGGCTCGGATTGGGCGAAGGAGGAACACCGTGGTGGTTTAGTGGGTAGTCTGGCTTCGGTCAGGAGTCCCACACGAAGCGAGCCCCCTGCCCCCGCGGGGGGTGAGCGAAGTGCGTAAATGCATTCCACCACGAAAAAAAAAAAAAAAAAAAAAAAAAAAAAAAAAAAAAAAAAAAACCTAACCTTTTTTTTTTTTTTTTTTTTTTTTTTTTTCGTGGTGGAATGCGTTTAGGCACTTCGCTCACCCCCCGCGCGGGCAGGGGGTGGGCTTCGTGTGGGACTCCTAGCCTCTGAGGGAGGCCAGACTACCCACTAAACCACCACGGTGTCCGTCTTCACCACATATCGACGATGGCGGGAACAACATCTTCCGCCATCGTCGTGTGGGTCGCCTGCCACTGTTCGGCGGCAGGCCCGTCTCTGGTGCGGCAGAAGAGGAGTCCTTCTGCCACCCGCCTAGGCAAGGCACACGCGACACGACGTGCGCCTTCAACCTCGAGGCCTATGTAAGGGCAGCAGACGCCCCCGCGTCTACTGCCCGGCCCGGTTAGGGGGGGAGGAGTTGGTGGTACCGCCTCCTCCGAGCCCCGGTTCTCTTGCGGCGCTGTGGGAGGGAAAGGGGGTCACATTCCCTCTCCCTCTCCGCCGCCTCCTTCCGCGAGATAACCGTCTCGCAGAAGGTCTGAACCGCTGCCCACGCCTCATCGCCGCCGTCGACCATAGACAGAACTACGGCCGGCAGCGAGAGGTCCGTCCCCACTTCGGCGATGAGAGCACGGCGCTCCCCAGCCCACGCGGGGCACTCCTCTAGGGTGTGCTGCGCCGTGTCCTCAACGCCGCCACAGTGGTGGCACCCACTGACGACTTAGAAGGAGGCGGTGGTGACGGCTGCGGGAGAGCTGATGGACCGGGTTTTGGGTCGGCCTTGCGCCTGGCATCAGAGGCTAGGGGCGGGCGGAGGCGTGGCTCCGGCAGGAGTCTGGGCTCCAAGCCTGCCCACCTCGCGTCCACCGCGGAGAGCACGCGGTCCATGATGGCCCGCGACATCTCCTCCAGTGGAGCCACAGCGGCTGGTTTCGCCGCAGCCTTCTCCTCCCGGAGGAAACGGACCTCCATTCGAAGCCTCTCCACCTCCGCCCGAAGAGTGGCCACCTCGTCATTGACATTACGGCCCTCAAGCACGGCTACGACATCAATGACATCGAATGCCGCATCCTTGAGGGCCTTTATGAAGCCACCTTTTAAATTTTTGGACTTGCTGGCGACCTCCAGCACAAGGTCCATATTTCTACGGACCTTGGTCGCCAACTCATCAGTGGGCAGTTTCTCCCATGCAGGGTCCGCTGCCAACCTTCTGGAGGATCGCGACGCCACTGAAGACGATCGCGATCCTGCCACCGAACCCGGAAATTGGAACACCTCCGACTGGGGGTCCAACTCCTCGACGGCCAGACGTTTCGCGCGGGGTGACCGCGGGGACGCGGTCGACACCGCCGCACCCTGGAGGACCGGGGACGCGGTCTCCTCCTCGCTGCGCTGTCTTTTGTTAGTAGCGCTGCTTTCGCGCGACGAAGTCGCACTGAGATCCATGTCGGATCCCGCCATGGAAGGCGCAGGTGTCGGAGGCCTCGACATCCTCGACAGCCTCACTGAACACCGACGGGTCTGTCCTTCGGGAACTTGGTCCCGGCACGACACTGCCATCTTCTCCTTGCGCTCACGCGCCTGTCGCTCGGGAGCTTGGTCCCGGCACGACTCATCCTCTCTGCCAGTGCTCGACATCGTCCTGAAAAGGACAGTGCCGATACAGACAGAGGACACCAAAGAACAGTATTACTGCTTGCCGCAAGATTAGCTTTTTCAGATTTAGTCACCCAACGTGCCACTCCGTTACGGTGGTCACGTTGGGGTCCAGGGCACACGACGGGGACGTACTGAAAAGCTCTTGGGGCGTGCCCCAACCTAACCTAACCTAACCTAACCTAACCTTTTTTTTTTTTTTTTTTTTTTTTTTTTTCGTGGTGGAATGCGTTTAGGCACTTCGCTCACCCCCCGCGGGGGCAGGGGGTGGGCTTCGTGTGGGACTCCTAGCCTCTGAGGGAGGCCAGACTACCCACTAAACCACCACGGTGTCCGTCTTCACCACATATCGACGATGGCGGGAACAACATCTTCCGCCATCGTCGTGTGGGTCGCCTGCCACTGTTCGGCGGCAGGCCCGTCTCTGGTGCGGCAGAAGAGGAGTCCTTCTGCCACCCGCCTAGGCAAGGCACACGCGACACGACGTGCGCCTTCAACCTCGAGGCCTATGTAAGGGCAGCAGACGCCCCCGCGTCTACTGCCCGGCCCGGTTAGGGGGGGAGGAGTTGGTGGTACCGCCTCCTCCGAGCCCCGGTTCTCTTGCGGCGCTGTGGGAGGGAAAGGGGGTCACATTCCCTCTCCCTCTCCGCCGCCTCCTTCCGCGAGATAACCGTCTCGCAGAAGGTCTGAACCGCTGCCCACGCCTCATCGCCGCCGTCGACCATAGACAGAACTACGGCCGGCAGCGAGAGGTCCGTCCCCACTTCGGCGATGAGAGCACGGCGCTCCCCAGCCCACGCGGGGCACTCCTCTAGGGTGTGCTGCGCCGTGTCATCAACGCCGCCACAGTGGTGGCACCCACTGGTCGGCTCTCGTCCCACCCGGCACAGGTAGCTTCCGAAGCATCCATGCCCGGAAAGGACCTGCGCCATGCGGAACGTTACCGACCCCCGCGATCTGTCCATCCAGTCTCTGAGGACCGGACGGATCGCCTCGACGGTCCTGCTGCCAGCCGTGGGATTGGCCAGCCGCCGCTCCCACTCCCGGAGCATGAACCGTCTCACATGGAGCCTCCGCTCTCCCACCTCCGAGGGTGCCGGGAATTCACCCCGGCTCCGGGCCTCCTCGCGCCAATGATACACTGACGCGAGGACACCGGCCTCCAGCTCCCACGGAGGGGAGCCCGCCATAACGCAAGCCGCCTCGAATGAGATGGTGCGGTATCCTCTTATCGCCCCGGCGGCCATCACCCTCTGCGGACGTCGCAAGAGGGCGATGTTGTGTGCCTTCAGGGCGTCGACCCACACGGGGGCCCCGTATAGGGCCATCGACCGCACCACTCCCATGTACAGGAGGCGGCTGCTCGTCTGGGGTCCCCCTAGGTTCGGCATCAGCCGCCGAAGGGCGACGGCCGTGCCGAGCAGACGGGGGACCAGGCGGTTGAAATGAGCGCGGAAGCTCCATCGTGGATCGAGGACAAGCCCAAGGTACCTCATTTCAGACTTGACCTCGATCCGGGTGCCACTCACTACGATGTGGGAGTCCGCCGGTGGCGCTCGCCGAGGGCCATGGAAACAAATGGCCTCCGACTTGTTGAGCGCCACCTCGAGTCCCAGCATCGTTATTCGCCGCACGACCATGGCCACCGACGCAGTGGCGAGGCGCGCGGCGTCCTCATAGGTCGCCCCCCGGGCAGTAACCAACGTGTCGTCTGCGTAGCAGGTCACGTTGGCGCCCGGGAGGCGAGCTCCTCGGAGTACCCAGTCGTACCCGATGTTCCACAAGAGGGGCCCCAACACTGACCCCTGCGGAACACCGCGGCACATGGCCCACCTGTGAAGGCTGCCACCTTCTCCTGGGTACTCCACGTACCGCTCCGATAGGTAGGCGCCGACAATCCTGCGGAGGTAGGGAGGCACATCATGGTATTTGAGCGCCTCCCGTATGCACTCCCAGGGCAGGGTATTGAACGCATTGGCGATGTCCAGTGACACCGCCAATAGCACCCCGCCCTTGCGGACCTCCTCTTGCGCCAGCGCCTTCACCCGAAGGACGGCGTCGACGGTCGAGCGACGTGGCCGAAAACCATATTGGTAGTCGGACAGGCCGCGACCTCCATCCTCGAGGTGCCGGACGATGCGAGCGAACAACACTCTCTCAAAGAGCTTACCCGCCTCGTCCAGCAGCACTATCGGTCGGTACGCCGAGGGCGATTCCGCGGGCCGTCCCTCCTTCTTGATGAGTACGAGCCTGCCCGTCTTCCACCGGACCGGGTATTGTCCAGTTTGCAGGCACGCACTCATCAGCCCGCAGAACCGCTCCTCGAGCTCCCGGAGCGCGACCACCAAAACGCGTCCGGGAACTCCATCGGGTCCAGGAGCCTTCACACCTTTCTCCTGGACCCGCCTGACGGCCACGGCCAACTCCGCCGTTGTGACCTGCGGCACCTCCGTCACGACCTCCTCTCTGCGCGCCGGAGCCATCACCGGGGGAACGAACCCCTCCTCCCCCTGTGGAAACAGGCAGGAGATAACCTCCCCCAGCACTCTCGGCTCCAGGCACTCCGTGATCGGAGGCGCCCATGGGCGGAGCTTAGCCCTGACCGCCTTGTAGGGCCGCCCCCAGGGGTCCCGGTCAAGGGTGGCTAATAGAGACGCCCTCGAAGCTTCCTTCGCGTCCCCTATTGCCACCCCGAGGGACTGAGCGCACGACCGGTAGTCGGCGTACAGCTGCGCCTCCTCCTCCGGCACCCGCCGCGCCCTGCGGCGGTACCGGGTGTACCGGCGACGCTTCGCGACACACAGAGATCGCAGTTCAGCGATCTCCGGCGTCCACCAGTACACCTTCCGGTTGGGGAGTCGAGGCTTGGCCCGAGGCATGCACGCGTCGCAGATTTGCGACGCGGCGCTCCCGAACCATTCGGCCTCCTCCTCGACTCCTACTTCCACCGGAGGAGTCGCCCATGACTGGACGATCGACGCCAGCTTCAACGCCTCCCGGTCTATGCACCCCAGGACCCACCTCTTGGCGGACGGCCCCTCGCGTCTGGGACTCACCACGTGCTGGCCCGTGGAGACATCGTAACGGATGTACCGATGATCCGTTAGATTCTCCACGTCGTCCAGGACTCGCCAGTCCCGGACTGCCAGTGCGACGGCAGGGGTCGTGAACGTGATGTCCACGATGGACTTCCCCTGCTGTGTCACGAACGTGTCGACCGACCCACGGTTACTGATCGTGAGGCCGGTCGTCGTGGCCCACTCTTCCAGCAACCGGCCGCGTTCGTCGGCTGCGGCCGCGGGGCAACCCCAAGCCGTGGAATGGGCATTGAAGTCCCCGGCGACCACCGCCAGACGGGGTGAGATTTGCCCCAGTAGGGCACCCACCACGTCCAGCGCCGTCTCGAACTCGGCCAGTCTCATGCTGGGAGGGAAGTACACCGCAATGATGATGTACCTCCCCCACCCACAGGCCACGAAGCCCCTCCCCCTGGAAATGAGGGAGGGGGGCGCCACTCGCTGTGTCCCAGACGCGATAACGCACACCGACCCGTCCGTATCCCCCAGCCACAGACCGTGAGGGGGGACAAAGTACGGGTCGGAAACAATCGCCATATCAATGGCCCACTCCGCCATGGACTGCAGGAGGAGGTCCTGCGCCCGGGCGGAGTTGTTTAGGTTCGCCTGGAGGAAGCGAAGGGGGATACCGTCCATTACGGTTCCATCGCTTCCTCTCGCCCTTGCGGGGGCGTCGCTGCCACGGGAACTGGGGCAGCCGGGGTCCTTCCGGCCGCCCTTTTGCCCTTTCTGGGCTTTGTCCCGCGGCATGCTTTGCCGCCTACAATATGGTTGCTCGGTCCACCACCCATTGCTGCGCAGATGACGCAGTGGGGGTCGGCCGAGCATACCGCGGCTTTGTGGCCAGGACGACCGCAGCGGTAGCAGATTTCACCGCGGTCGTCCTGTGAGGTGCACTGTGACCTGACGTGTCCTGACATCAGGCACCGGAAGCACCTCATGGGTCTTCGCTCAAGCAGAGTTACTTGAGCAGAGACCCAGCCCACTTTTAGACGCCCAGAAGACACTTTCATGGCCGCTTCCACGGGGCAGCTCACCACCACCGTGCCACTCCCCCTTAACGTCCGGCGAATCTCGCCGACCTTGACGTTCAGGGGAGGGCAGCCTCCGCGGCGCGCGACTGCGTCAGCCACCTCCTCCCTCGTCACAGAGTCATCCAGACCAGCAATGCGCAAGTCTGCGCACTTGACTGGCCTGGATACGTTCGCCGTCTCAGAGCCGAGCACCTCCCGGAGACGCGCCGCCAGCCTATCGGCCTTCTCACCGCTGGAGTCACCGGCCACCTCCAATATGGTAGCACCAGTCTGCGCCTTCTTAAAGTTCATCTGGGGGATGTCGAAGTCCTGCAGGTCAACCTGCGACTTCAACCCCCGGATGACGTCCGCGTACGTAGCGCCCTTTTCTGAGGCCTCCGGCAGCAGCGTTATCACTACTGCCGAAGAGCGGGGTGCACGCGGTCCCTTCCTCTTGCGTGTACGCCTCTTCTTTTTAGAAGAAGAGGGTGCAGAGGAAGCTGCGGTACGGGCCGACGTGCTGGCCTTTTGGACAGCAGCCGGCGCTCCAGCCTTCTTCTTTTTCGGCCTCTTGGCTACCGTCACCCACCCCTCGTCCATTGACGACGGGGCAGGCGGCAGCGGCCTCGGCTCGCTCTCCTTGGGGGTGCTCCTCTTCCCCTTTCCCTTTCCCTTCGCTGAACCCGCTTTCGGGGGAAGGGGCGGCGGCGACGACTTAGAAGGAGGAGGCGGTGGTGACGGCTGCGGGAGAGCCGATGGACCGGGTTTCGGGTCGGCCTTGCGCCTGGCATCAGCGGCTAGGGGCGGGCGGAGGCGTGGCTCCGGCAGGAGTCTAGGCTCCAAGCCCGCCCACCTCGCGTCCACCGCGGACAGCACACGGTCCATAATGGTCCGCGACATCTCCTCCAGTGGAGCCACAGCGGCTGGTTTCGCCGCTGCCTTCTCCTCCCGGAGGAAACGGACCTCTAGGCGAAGCCTCTCCACCTCCGCCCGAAGGGTGGCCACCTCGTCATTGACGTTACGGCCCTCAAGCACGGCTACGACATCAATGACATCGAATGCCGCATCCTTGAGGGCCTTTATGAAGCCACCCTTTAAATTTTTTGACTTGCTGGCGACCTCCAGCACAAGGTCCATATTTCTACGGACCTTGGTCGCCAACTGATCAGTGGGCAGTTTCTCCCATGCAGGGTCCGCTGCTAACCGTCTAGAGGATCGCGACGCCACTGAAGACGATCGCGATCCTGCCACCGAACCCGGAAATTGGAACACCTCCGACTGGGGGTCCAACTCCTCGACGGCCATACGTTTTGCGCGGGGTGACCGCGGGGATGCGGTCGGCACCGCCTCACCCTGGAGGACCGGGGACTCGGTCTCCTCCTCGCCGCGCTGTCTCTTATGAGTAGCGCTGCTTTCACGCGATGATGTCGCACTGACATCCATGTCGGATCCCGCCATGGAAGGTGCAGGTGTTGGAGGCCTCGACAACCTCGACAGCCTCACCGAGCACCGACGGGTCTGTCCCTCGGGAACTTGGTCCCGGCACGACACTGCCATCTTCTCCTTGCGCTCACGCGCCTGTCGCTCGGGAGCTTGGTCCCGGCACGACTCATCCTCTCTGCGAGTGCTCGACATCGTCCTAAAAAGGACAGTGCCGATACGGACAGAGGACAACAAAAAATCAGTATCACTGCTTGCCGCAAGATTCGCTTTTCCAGATTCGGTCACCCAACGTGCCACTCCGTTACGGTGGTCACGTTGGGGTCCAGGGCACACGACGGGGACGTACTGGAAAGCTCTTGGGGCGTGCCCCAACCTAACCTAACCTAACCTAACCTAACCTAACCTAACCTAGTCGCCCTTCACCTCTGTGGCGATACGGATCGTTTTTAACCTCTCTCCGCGTTGAAAAATTCTAAAAAGTGGGTTTTCTTGCACCGATCGCGACGTACCGTACATCAAAAGTTGCGTCTCGCCGGCGCGCATCTGCTGGTATATCGTGCTTCAAGCGCCCACTCAACCAGTGCCCGTGAAAAGCGGAAAAGTGGAATTTTCAATCACGTCACCACGTGGTTTTACTTAAAAGTGTTTGTGATACTGTGCTCTGTGTTCCGATCTGCGTGAAAAAGGTGTCACCGGCTGCGGGCAGCGGAGCCCCACCCGCCGCGCTGGTCTGTTTTTCCGGAAAAGCCCTGGTTTTTCTAGGAAAACGTGAAAAACAAGTACCGCGTGGCCACGAGGTCCTGGTTCTAGCAGTCCGAGGAGGCTGAAATTTTGCATGCGGGGAGAACTACATAGGAGCAGTATTTTTCCGAAAACAGAAAAATTTTCCGGCAAGTAGAAAATTTTATACAGCAGTTACAAAGTACCAACTTTGACATCGAATAGCGGCGGAACCAAAGCAGTTTTACAAAATCGGCAACTGCTATTATTTGCGCGCTAATTAGAAGACAAGGAGCCGAAGTTTGTAGATTTTTCGGATTATTATTTTGGCCACCAGAATTAAAAATTCAAAATTTTCACTTTTTTCTTAATATTTTTCGGAAAAATTATAATTTTGTAAATTTGTTTATACTATCTCGTAGGCCCATATTTTATACTAATTTTAAGATTTTTTGTAGATTTTTATGATTATCCAGCTCGGAATTATCGAATTTTTAGTGTTTTTTCAAAATTATATTAAAACGGGTAAAAAATCGTTGTTTTTAACAACAGGGGTGGGTTTAGACAGCTCCCCTGCACTTGTTTAAGCCCAAGGAAGGGCAATCTAGCTCTAAAAATAACGATTTTTGTAAAAACCAACTTTTTGGTCCCAGTGGTACCATAACTTTGAACTTAGATATTTCCGGACTGGATGGGCCTACGAGACTGCGATTTTTGATATCATACGTGGTTTGGCGTTGTTTACAAGCTGCGCCACAGTTTTAGCGGTTTGGACAAATTTTCTTATTTAGGGTTGAAACTCTCCCCAGGGGATAGAGGACATCAAGCGCACCCCAGATATCGATTTTGGGAGCTCTAGGACGAACCGTTCCGGAGTTATAGCCGGTCAAAGTTTGACCTTGGCTGCACGGCGGCCATCTTTGTATTCTTTGGACGGCCATAGCTCCGCCGCGGGGGGTCGTAGAAGCTCCGGATTTCGACTGGGGGCATCAGGGGAACACCGGCTTTCCCACCCTATGCTTTTCGGGGAAAAAGGGGAAAATTTTGTCAAATTTTTTTTTGACCTTTTCGCACCAAGGAGTGGTAGAGTAGGCCGAGCCAACCAGTAGGAAATTTTTCGCGGCTCGCTGGGACGCCTGGGACCCGAAATATACGGGTTCAAAGTTGGGCAAATCCGCCATCTTGGAATATTGCAAACCCGTATATCTCGGCAACGGGTGGTCGTAGCGGATTGCGGTTTCCACTGGTCGACTCGGCTCGTCGCTCCGCTCCGGACCAGTAGGGAGGGGGTTTGATCCCACCAAATTGGGGGGTCAAATTTTGGGGGTCACCCTATTGGACCGACAGGCACGTCGGAGGGTAGGTCTCGCCGAGACCTTTCAGGAGAGCCCAATCTCGACGGATTCGGACTGCTGGTTCGCGAGCAAACCCGGTTCTAAGTTTTGGTACCAAACTGGGACCAAAACTTTGGAAGCCGATTGTATCCGAACCCGTGGACCTAGGACCTTCGAGTTTGGGATCATTTTAGAGGGCTCGGGGAGCTCTATCAGTTCGTCCTAGTTGGGGGACTCTACATAGAGCTCGGGTAGAGTTGACCTGTAGAGCCGATCTTAGCGGTGCGAACCAGCTTAAATTGCTACAGGGCACTCATCTCCTGGGTTGGGACCCTATTATAGGGTGACTTAGGTTAGGTTAGTGTGTAATTTAGAGGATAAATAGTTTTAAGATTGTATATAGCTTAACGTACACACGTACTGAACTCTATTTAGAGTTAACTTTTTATTTACCATAAAATTAAGTGACAAGAGACGTGATCTCTTGACAGGACCTTTTGGTCAATTACTGTAACTGAGACGTAAGACTTTAATCTTACTGACTGGCCTTCATTGGCCAAATTGAGCGCGACATAGTAGCTGGGCTACTACAATTATATTTTAATTAAATACAGACGTGCAAACACCCTGTTCCAATCAACATCTCTACTGGTGGATAGCTAGGTCGACTGTCTGCAATACACACGTACAAGCACACACACACCCACACGCACACGCACACGCACATACATTACACATAATACAGACACACGTTCACACTAGCGTACACCCACTCTATAACATACACAACACTTGCGCACACATTTTGACAGCCGCGCGCAGGGGTCGAAATCTTTGCACACTAGTTTAGGACGTCCCTGACCAATTTTTTGGCAGGTACTTAGGTTAAGTTATTAATTTTATTCAATTATTTTATATACACCCGTGTTGTTCCTTTTATTATATATTTCTTTGTTTATTTTATAGTTGTGTAATATTGTGAGCTTCGTTGCTCTATCAGTCCATTCGATCGTGTTGCGTGGACATTATACCGAAAAATGGCAATGGAAAGAACTCCAATCAGGCAGGTCAGCTCCTCTCATCCCATAATATCGTCATCATCTCCTAAGTCCCGGCAAAGGTCGGTGAGGGATAGTATAGGCGAGATAGAGTCGTCGATGGATAAATCCGCAGCGATTTCTCCCACCACCCAGGCTAAAACTAACTTAGCGGCACCAAAGACTAAGACTGGCGCCGGTGCCATTGTAGCTCGCAGAACATCTGCAACGGCACCGCCACCCGTCGGAAAAATACCGGGAGCAACCGCTTTCTATGTGAGTGCTGCTACAAACCTACGTGGTATTAAAACACCGGAAGATCGATACTCGGCGGCTGTATCCTGTCTGGACCTTATAAAACAAGGATGTGTCGACTCCAAAAACATTAAGAGGGAAATAAAACTCACCATCGAAGCCCAAGTCGACAACCTACGAAAACTATTAAAAGACATGGAAGGTGAGAGAACGAAAGGCCAGGCAAAGGCACCCAGACAGGGCAGAGTCTCCGATGTGGGGTCAACAGCAGCCACGGTCACGGCCACAGGAATGGCCAAGGCCGAAGAAGAGATGATGAGACGAATTCAGGAGAATACTAGGCTCCTCCAAGAGAATGGCAAAGTCCTCGCCGATATCCAAGGCAGCCTAAGGAAGAGCGAAGAGGACAGGAGGGTATCCACATATGCGACTGTAGCGGCGAATGTCACGGGGACAGGACCCCCGAGGCGACCGGCGCTGCATTCACTGGTGGTTACCTCCAAGGACGAACAAAAAACAGGGGAGGAGCTAATAGATGACCTGCGGCGGACCGCGCGTGAAGAGGACGACTGGATAACAGTGGAGCGCATCAGAAAAGCTAAAGACCGCAAGGTAATATTGGGCTTTAAGACTGCGGAACTGAGGGAGAAGGCCAAGGGGGCGCTGGAGAGGAGGCAGGGGGAACTTAATGTGGAAACGTGCCACAATAAGGATCCCCTGCTTATCCTATACGGCGTCCTTAAATCTTATAAAGACGACGAGCTGTTGAGGGCCTTGAGAGCCAAAAACAAGCACGTCTTTCGGGATCTCAACTCATCACAAGATCGGATGAGCATAAAATTCCGCAGGAACGCGAGAAATCCACTCACTGTCCACGTCGTACTGCAGGTATCTCCCACAATCTGGCGCAAAGCACTTGAACAGGGAACGCTGCACATTGACATTCAACCAGTCAGAGTGGCGGACCAATCGCCACTCGTGCAGTGTTCAACGTGCTTGGGATATGGGCATAGTCGACGCTTCTGCAAAGAAGAAGTGCCCAGATGTAGCCATTGCGGTGAACAGCACCTGAGGGTAGACTGCCCTAGTTACAGGGCAGGAACCGAACCCAGTTGCTGCAACTGCGGGCGAGCAAAAGGCTTCGACAAAGCGCACGATGCTTTTGACCGGGAATGCCCGGTCCGTAAAAAGTGGGATGACATAGCGCGGTCTGCCACGCAGTACTGCTAAGGGCGCCCCAGGAAATGACTCTCACTACATGGTACTGCAGGCAAACCTCCAAAAGAATAAACTGGCGACCGACGAATTCATTCTGGAAGCTATCAGGAGGAAAGCGTCGGTCGCACTTATTCAGGAGCCGTACAAGGACTCTGTCAGGGGCGGAATGAAGAGGTACCGGGGAGTACGCATCTTCCAGAACACTGGACCAACTGCGGGCACTGTAAAGGCAGCTATTGCTGTCTTCGACAATGAGCTCGATGTTATACAGTGCCCGCAACTCACCACCGACCATATGGCGGTGGTGAGGATTCGTACCAGTGCCTGGGAGATCGCCGTGGTATCTCTTTACGTCGAACCTACCGAACCCATTCGCCCTCACCTGGACCTGCTCGAGAGAGCGGGTTCCAGGCTGGGCCGTACACGGCTCATAATTGGAGGTGATGCCAATGCGAAAAGTCCTTGGTGGGGAAGTCATTTTGAGGATGATAGAGGTGAACACCTGATGGGTACTCTCGTAGAGATGGGACTACACATCCTCAACACCGATGGGGGGTGCCCACCTTCGACACTGTCAGGGGGGGCAAAAGGTACTGCAGTTTTATCGATATCACCGCATGCTCAGGAGATCTACTGAGCTCGATCGACGCCTGGAGGACGGACGATGGACTGGCGACTAGCTCCGACCACATCGGCATAGTGTTTAATTTAAAACTAACAAAGTCAAAGGGTTCCAGTATCAGCAGGACAACCAGGTTGTTCAACACCAAGAAAGCAAATTGGAACCATTTTCATGAGAAAATGACCAGCTCCTTGGTGGTGAACGGCCTGGTTGTCGATGCCATAAATGATATCAATACTACGGAAGAGATTGAAGCAAAGTTGGTCAAATACAACACCTGCATAACAACAGCATGCGAGGAGGCGATTCCTAGGAAGACCAACAGAGAAACACTCACTATGCCGTGGTGGTCGGAGGAGCTGGCCAGGATGAAGAGGGAGGTCAGCACCTTCAGACGTCGAATCAGGGTTGCTGCTCCAATTCGGAGACAGCAGGTGATAATGCGGTACCTGGAGCGTAAAGACAGATACGAGTCGGAGGTACGCTTAGCGCAGACTGCGAGCTGGAAGGAGTTCTGCACTAAGCAAGGGGTCTGGGAGGGGATCTACCGGGTTATTGGTAGGTCCACGGCAAGGGATGAAGACCTACCGTTGTCACAAAATGGGGTGGATTTGGATGCCAGTGGATCCGCGGGGCTCCTCGCCTCGGTCTTCTATCCAGAGGACCGGGTCGAGGAGGACAACGTGGATCATGGGAGAGCCCGTGCATTAGCCAGAACGGTTAATGGCGGGTGTGAACATGATGTTTATGACCCGCCATTCACCATTGGCGAACTGCGGGACGCGTTGGGCTCTTTCAACCCGAAAAAAGCACCCGGAGCGGATGGCTTTACAGCTGATATCTGCACTCACGCGGTGAACTGTGCACCGGTACTGTTCTTGAAACTGCTAAACAAGTGCCTGGAACTCGAGTACTTCCCGAAACCGTGGAAGGAGGCGACCGTGGTCGCCTTACGAAAACCAGGTAAGGACACGTATAACTCCCCCAAGTCGTACAGACCGATTGGGCTTTTGCCTGTACTGGGGAAAGTGTACGAGAAGATGCTGGCAGCTCGGCTCAAGTTCTATTTACTACCACGGATCAGTACTCGCCAGTACGGCTTTATGCCCCGGAGAAGCACCGAAGACGCCCTCTATAACCTGCTGAGACACGTGCGTGGCAAGCTTCGTGAAAAGAGGATTGTCACGCTAGTGTCGCTGGATATAGAGGGTGCCTTCGACAGCGCATGGTGGCCAGCAATAATTGTACGACTGGCTGAGGAAAAGTGCCCCGTTAACTTGAGGCGAGTTGTCAGCAGCTACCTCAGTGAGAGAGCAGTCCGGGTAAGATACGCGGGCGCGGAGTGCAGAAAAAGCACACAAAAGGGCTGCGTCCAAGGGTCGATAACGGGTCCCTTGCTGTGGAACCTGCTATTGGACCCCCTCTTAAAAATGTTGGAAGAGGATGGGGATTACGTTCAGGCCTTTGCCGACGACGTGGTCCTCGTCTTCGACGGGAATTCGGCGATGGAAATCGAAAGGCAGGCCAATGCCTCCCTCGAACGTGTTCGGGCGTGGGGAGTCAAAAATAAACTCAAATTTGCGCCACACAAGACAAATGCGATGGTCATTACAAGGCGACTAAATTATGACAACCCACGCCTGACCATGGGCGGGGTGGACATCGGTCTGGCCAAGGAGGTTAAACTTTTAGGGTTAATAATAGATAAAAATTTAAATTTTAATACCCACGTCGATCAAGTGTGCAAAAAAGCTATGAATATCTACAAGGGCTTGGCACGGACGGCCCGGATCTCCTGGGGGCTTAACCCCGAGGTGATCCGGACCATCTATACAGCGGTTATCGAGCCTATCATATTGTACGGCAGGCGCATGGTACGAGGCCACGAATAAGGAGTGCGTCGTGAAGAGGCTGAACGCGGTTCAACGGGTGTTCGCACAAAAATTAACAAAAGCCTACCGCACGGTCTCCCTGAACTCCGCACTGCTGCTGGCTGGGGTACTCCCTCTGGACCTCCGAGTTCAGGAGGTGGCCTCATTGTATGAGGCCAAGAGAGGGGTGCCTCAGTCATGGCTAGGGGACAGGGAGGTCGAGCGGCTGGCACCCGTTCTGGCGGCCCCGCACCCCGCTGAGCACATTCGCCTGGAGTTCGACAGCGTGGTAGACGAGGAACAACTTAGCAACGTTAACTCGCACGACCTGAGAATTTACACAGATGGGAGCAAAATTGCGGGTCGGGTCGGAGCTGCTGTTTCTGTGTGGAACAGACAGTCCGAGACAAAGGCCCGCAAGTTTGCTCTCTCTAAACATTGCACCGTCTACCAAGCGGAACTCCTGGCTCTGAGCAAGGCGGCGTGCGAGGTAGAGCGACACGCCGTTGCTGCGTTCGGTATCTTCAGCGATAGCAGAGCGGCGCTCCTTAGTGTGGTGAATCCGCACTCTCTCCACCCCCTTTCAGTGGAGACTAGGGACGTTCTTGGCCGCTGTATACAGCAGGGCAAGAGCGTCTCCCTTTACTGGATAAAGGCTCATGTCGGCCTTGAGGGGAATGAGAGGGCGGATTTTCTGGCTAGGGAGGCCGCTCTGAAACTCAAAAAAGCGCCAGACTACGACCAATGTCCTGTTTCATTCCTCAAGGGAGCCATTCGACAGGGCTCCCTTGAGGAATGGAACAGGCGCTATCAAGAAGGACACACGGCCTCGACGACTAAATTGTTCTTCCCCTGCGCCGTGGAGGCCTACAAGACTGTCAGGAAAATCACCATTAACGGCCCAACTACCCAATTCCTCACAGGGCACGGTGGGTTCTCAGAATACTTGTATCGCTTCAAGTGTAAGGGGGACCCATCGTGTGCCTGTGACCCAGATGAAATCGAATCCGTGGCCCACCTCCTGACAGTCTGCCCCATACACGCCAAAGACAGGTTCGACCTAGAAATCGCCACTGGTGTGAAAGTTGACCGAGACGGCATGCCTAAATTGATAAAGGAACACACAAAGCGAACTATAGAATACGCAAATAAAATTGTAACAGCAGTAAATAAACGGAACAGGGTGTAATATTGTATGCTGGCACACTATGTGTGCATAATGTTGTCTAGCATAATAAGAGATAGAATATAAATATAGTAGTAGCAAGTTTGTAGTAATAAATAAATACACATAAGGAATAATATTGATAAATGTTTGTTGCCACTTAAATTCAACCACTAGATTAAGTAGACCTAAGAAATATGTAAAAGAAATTGTTATTATAAATAAAAATAGTAGATATAGATAGCTGGATAGGAAATAAGGTACACAAATTCCCGTATGCCCTCATATCCCCTCAGAGAATGAAAGGTTGTATGAAAGTGCGAGAGGAATAATTGATGGAACTGGAATGATACAGAGAACTGGAATAAAAGAAGAATAGAAATAGTTTAGAATTAGGATGTCTTTCATTGCCATTGTTTTAAAAAAGTCTCTGCAAATTGCAGGGGTAGGTATAAAAAAAAAAAAAAAAAAAAAAAAAAAAAAAAAAAAAAAAAAAACCTAACCTAACCTAACCTAACCTAACCTAACCACAGTCGCCCGTCACTCTCCGCGACGACCGGCAGCTTTTTTACCGAGCTCCGCACTAAAAAATTCAATTCAGTGGGTTTTTCTTGCCGTATCGTAGTGAAAGTTATACCAAAAGTTGCGCCCCACCGTCCCCCATCTGTTCGCATATCGGGATTGAGCCGCACCATTGCGGCCGAGACGCTATAACCGTTTTAAGGTAACTTTTTAGGTTACTAAACACGTGGTGTACCAGTTTTTGCCAATTTACTCAGTGACCAGTGATACGATCCACAAGTGAAAAGTGACCCCGTCTGCGGGAAGCGGAGCTGCACCTTCACCGTGCATTGGTTTTTCCGGGAAATCCCTAGTTTCCTTGGAAAAGCCAGAAAAACAACTACCACGTGGGCACGTGGTACCTGAACCTGCAGTCCGAGGGAGCTGAAATTTGGCAGGAAGGAAGACCGTACTGGACACAACGTTTTTCCGGTAAAAGAAAATTTTTTTCTCCACTACAAAAATTTACACAGGCAATAGAAGATTCAAACTTTGCACATCGGTAGCAGTGAACCTAGGACACTTATTCAAAATCGGCAACTGCTATATTTTGCGCGCTAGCTTGTTCTACGTGTGTACAAGTTTTTGGATTTTTTGGACTTTTTTTGGAGCCACCACAATTAAAAAACCAATTTTTTGGATTTTTCGGGAAATTTTCCCTGAAAACTCGGGTATTTTTATATTTTATGTTAAAGAATAAGTAGAGCTCTGTTTTTGTCGAATTATAAGATTTTTTGTGTATTTTTGACATTATCCAGCTCGGAGTTAGCGATTTTTTACGATTTTTTCAAAATTAATTAAAAGGGGGTAGATTTTCTTTGTTTTTGACGACGGGGTGGGGTTTAGACAAGCCATCTACACCTGTTTAAGCCCAAACACGCCCCTTCTAGCGGCAAAAACAACGAAAATCGTAATTTCCAGCATTCTGCACAGGACCTGCACGAAGTTTGCTTTCAAGTTATCTCCGGACTGGATGATTGTATCGTGAAAATTTTTTCTTTGCTGGGCGTGAGTTATGTCCTTGTAACCAATGCCATCCCATAATGGCCTTATTGTTAAGTAGGACATTAAGATAAGTGTCATATCACTTCCTGCTAATGCCACACAGGAAACATTAGTTTTGTATAACCAATCCTTTGTTCTAAGAATTGTATTTAAGATAAGCTTTTGATTGAATAAACAGTTCTGAATTGCTCTTCAAGCGGAGCACACGTCTCAAGTGTGTTTTTAAAAAGCCTTTCGCCTACACCCACTACCTAACTGGCGCAGTCGGTAAACGTGAAACAAAGAAAATTGTGATATTTCGGGCAGTGTTCGGGAATAATCCTAAACTCTTTCACGACAAAGAACCTACAGTGGGAGCAGTGCATAAAAGGCAAAAAACCACAGAAGACGGCAGACTCAATCTCCATCAAGCCTACAAATCGGCAATGCTCGTGGGGTAAGTTTTAACTCAATTTATTCCCGAGAATCCTCTACTTTTAGTCCTGACCACTCCTATAAACTGCAACTGTGTAGTGTTTAGTGTAAGGTACAATTTGTTTTTCATTGTGTATAATCACCGCAAAAACAACGTGACGATATTTTCACATTTTGACCCTTAATTCTGTTATCTTAAAATGGCTACTGAAAAGGGGGTTCAGGGTGAAAAATCCTTTATAGAAGCAAAGCCGGTAACTACCGACTTCGCAACATTCTCAAAATTGTTACCCAGTTACGACGGGAACAGGAGAACATTAGCGTTTTACATCGAAGGTGTAGAAAACGCCCTAAATATTTTAACTAATAAAGAAGACCCGTGCATTACGTGTCTTATTAGAAATAAACTCACGGGAAAAGCTGTTGAAGCTTTATCTCAAAGCCCAGGCACAAGGACCTGGACTGATATTAAGGATACCCTGTTAAGAAAATTCGGCGAATATAGGTCCGAACTGCAGTTAGTACAAGAACTAATGCAAACAAATAGGGAAAATAGTTCATTAGACGCATTTGGAGATAAAATAAGAAACCTTATGACTACATTAATTTCAAAAAACCCTGAAAAGAGTGTCTATTATGAGCAAATGGCACTTGAAACCTTTCTAGACAGGTTAAACCCGATTACGGCAGTATTAATAAAAATCAAATACATTACAGACTTAGAGCAGGCTATTACCGTAGCAAAACAGGAAGAGTTAAAACTCAGAGCAAAGCGTGCCCTGCAGAACAAAACCAGCCCGCCCAAAACTAACACTAATAATAAATTTAATAAACAAGTAAAAAATACGTCCTTTACAAAAAAAGAAAATACATACAAAAGACCAACGTCTAATAGCTCAGAACCAACTCAAAAAATTCACTATCAAGAGGGAGTTGACTCGGATGAAGAACAAGACGATATCCCCGAAGAAAACCCTGAGGAGGAATTTTCCGACACAAATGACGGAAATTTTCTAATAAATCTGGAAAAAGACACAACAACTTAATTTACATGAACAGCATTAAAAATTACAATCGTCTCCCTTACATTTACATTAATGAACTAGGAGGCAGATTTTTAATAGATACAGGCGCATCACAATCCCTAATTAGTCCAAAAGTACTAAATATAATAGACAAATCTAAAATAAAAGTAAAAAATGAGACACACTATATCAAAACAGCTCACGCAACTTCAAAGCATAGGCAGGTAGCGTACATAAAATTACCAGAAAACACATTTAAACAGGAATTAACACACAAGTTTTTAATTTTCAAATTCGACCCAGATTTTGTTGGACTCCTAGGATTAGATATATTAGCTCCATTAAACAGCAAAATAGACATAAAAAACATGGTACTTCGCACAGAAAACGCTAATATACCTATCAGAGATGATATAAAATCATCCATGAAAATATCACCAAAGTGCGAACAAATTGTTAATTTATTATGTAATTACCAAGAAGGAGATTACTATTTTAGCGGTTTGGACACGAAAGATGGTCTAATCCTTCCAGCAGCACTAGTATCAGTTAAGAACGGAAATTTAAATACAACCATCATAAACACCACAGACAAGTCTTTTTCAATGAAAAAATACTGTAACATTAACCTAACCAGAGTAAATAAAAATAAACACGAAACATCATCAGTTTTAACCGAAAAAACAAAAGAAAAACTTGACGAAATTAAAAAAAAAAACCTAGATAGACTACGCACACAGCACATGAATGCAGAAGAAAATCGAGAAGTCAGAAAACTATGTTTTAAATACCGCGACGTTTTTCATTGTGAAGACATACCTTTAACCTTCACTCATGAGATAAAACACCGGTTAAGACTAACAGATAATAAACCGATTTACGTAAAAAAATTTAGACAGGCCCCAAAACAAAAAGAAGAAATAAAAAAGCAAATAAATAAGTTACTCGAACAAAAAATAATCAGAGAAAGTAGTTCCCCTTGGTCATGCCCAGTACACATCGTTCCAAAGAAATTAGATGCAACAGGAGAACAAAAATATAGATTAGTGATAGACTACAGAAAATTGAACGACAAAACAATAGAAGATAAGTATCCCCTACCTAACATAGACGATATTCTAGATAAACTAGGACGCGCACAATACTTTTCGACGATAGACTTAGCATCAGGTTATCACCAAGTAGAAATGCATAAAAACGATATTGAGAAAACAGCATTCAGTATCGATCGTGGACACTATGAATTCTTAAGAATGCCTTTTGGTCTTAAAAATGCCCCTAGTACATTCCAAAGACTAATGGACGTAGTACTACGTGGCCTAGACAATGTATTAACATACCTAGACGACGTCATAATCTATTCAACATCCTTGCAAGAACACATAGACAAATGCAGACAGGTATTCGAGAGATTCAGACAACATAACCTCAAAATTCAATTAAATAAATCAGAATTTTTACAAAAAGAAGTAAAATTTTTAGGTCATACGTTAACAAATAAAGGATTACAACCAAATTCAGATAAAATTAAAGCTGTCAAGAATTTTCCTATTCCCAAAACACAAAAAGAAATAAAATCATTCTTGGGACTAGTAGGATATTACAGAAAATTCATACAAGATTTCGCAAAACTCACAAAACCACTCACAAAATGCCTGAAGAAGGGCAGTAAAATACAACTAAATCAGGAATATATACAGGCTTTCGAAAAGTGTAAGGAAGTACTAATTAATGCACCGATTCTTCAATACCCAGATTTTGAAAAACCCTTCATTCTCACAACGGACGCATCGGACGTAGCCATAGGCGCAGTACTCTCTCAAGGACAAATAGGTACAGATAAACCAATTGCATACGCTTCACGTACACTGTCAGATACAGAACAACGATACTCTACAATAGAAAAAGAATTACTAAGCATAGTATGGGCTATCAAATACTTCCGCCCCTACCTTTACGGTAAACGCTTCACAATATATACAGATCATAGACCACTAACATGGATCATGTCAATAAAAGACCCAAATTCTAAACTTACACGTTGGCGCTTACGATTAGCAGAGTACAATTATGAAGTGCAGTACAAAAAAGGAAAGACTAACACAAATGCAGATGCACTATCACGGATTAATAGAGTCCACCACAACGAATGCATTAACAACCCCAACACGAATGAACCCCAACCTAGCACCTCGACTACGGACCCGGAACTAGAAAACATCGACATCCGCACATTACTAGACTTACCTATTACACCTACTCAGCAGGAACAACCGCCAATAACACAAACAGACCCACCACCTCCAACTGAAACAGATTCAAATACGCTTAAGATACCTGAAATAAACGATGCAATAGATCGACAACTTAAACAATTTCACATTAGAAAAACCCCCGGAAACACATATAGAGTAGACGATCGGTCAAAAGGAAAAACAGTTATAAAAGACGTCTATATCCCGATTAACGACACGAAAGATCAAATCATAGAATTCTTGAAAGCACACACAATACCGGATAGAATCTTCCACTGTTACTTTCACCACGAAGAATTCTATCAATTATTTTGTGAAGTATATAGAACAATATTTAGCAATCGTGGCCCCAAATTAATACGCTGCATAAATAGAGCTACATTAATAGACAATATTCAGGAACAAACCGATATAATAAGAAAATATCATGAAGGAAAAACAGTACACAGAGGAATACAGGAAACTTACAAACATATACACAGAAATTACCACTGGCCTAAAATGTTAACATCTATACAAAAATTCATTAATAAATGCGACAAGTGCCTGAAAAGTAAATACGAACGCAACCCTCTTAAACTACCCCTATCTCTCACAAACACGCCACACAAACCAATGGAACATATGTTTATGGACCTTTACAGCAGTGGAGGAATTACATTCCTAACTATAATCGATAATTTCACGAAATACGCGCAGGCAACACCCCTTACAGCAGCAACAAGCATTCATATAGCAGAGGCATTGTTGAGCATATTTTCAGTTATAGGAATACCTAAGAAATTAACTACGGATTCCGATTCAAAATTCGATAACGAAGTAATAACAGAAATATGTGCAATGCACAACATTCACATACACTTCACCACCCCATATAATCCTAATTCAAATTCACCAATCGAAAGATTACATTCAACCCTCGCAGAAATTATAAGAATTCAAAGAATCACGGACAAAGATGAACCAGCAAACCTAATGAAATACGCGATTATTGCATATAATAACACAATACACTCGGCAACCGGATTCACCCCCTTCGAATTACTATATGGACACACCGATAGCAGAAATCCATTAGAGCTGTACTGCCCTAAGGAATTCTATCAAGAGTACGTACTAAAACACAGACAAATAATGGAAAATACGCAGAAATTAATAAATGCAAAACTAACAAATGATAAGCAACAATCAATAGAAAGATCTAACATAAATACAGAATCGGCACCTTTCAAGGTCGGCGATATCGTATACAAACAAGTAGCAAAAACAGCTAGAGCTAACAAACTTGAACCTAAATACCTAGGACCATACACAATAGTAAGAATACACCCCGAACAAATAGCAGAAATAGTAGGAAAACATGTAAACGCGAAAACTATAAGAGTTCACTTCCGTTTACTAAGGCGACCTGAAAATGTTTCAGGAACGCCATCACCATCATCGGACTCTTCCGACTCGCCGCAAGCACAGCGGTCATACAGCCAATAGACAATCACAATGGAGTATTAGTCTTATCAGAAGCAAGAGTGCAGTATCAAATAGATACATATCACCTGGCAGTAACATATAACACAACTAGCTTAAGAGATATTTACATCGAAATATGTAGCAATTATTTTACATTTAAGTTAAAACATAATAGTTCAGTAACTACATTAGCTATTAGGAAACAAATAGAATATCTTATTGATACTATAGAAACTAGATTACAATACTTAGGGTTACAGATTATAGGGTTTAAGTCAAGATATAGACAGAAACGAGGACTAATCGATGGTTTGGGATCAATAGTAAAAGCCATCACGGGAAACTTAGATCAAAATGATGCAATTAAGTACGATAACGAATTAAAAGCAATACAGTCTGCATTAAATAACAACAAATCAAATCAGAAACGCACAATCAGCCTAATGCAAGACTTTATGAAAGAATATGAAAACAATTTAAAACACATAAAAACTAATCAAGAATCAATCGCATTAGCAATTAACAGGTACTCTAAGCAGAGAACGAACCTAGAAACGAATTATTTGACAATGAGCATCTTTAACGAAATAGAGATATCGTGTCAACAACTATACGATAGATTAGAAACCCTAGAAAACGCGCTAACGTTTTCTCACCTTAGTAAAATGCATCCCAGTATAGTAGATCCCACATTCTTAATAGAAGAATTAAACATTATCCAAAACGAAATTAATGGAAAACTACCCTTCGACCCTAGCATAAACTCTATCCACTTTTGGGAAAAAGCAATTATAGTAAAAGCCTTCAGCACTAATGGGACCTTAACCTTTATACTAGACATTCCGATAGTTGCAGAACAATCATATAATCTACTCCACCTTTATTCAATTCCCAACAATAATGACACCATCCTCATACCTAAAAACCCTCTCCTAATCTTGGGAAATAATGAGTTTGCATATCCTCACGAGCCATGCACCGAGGTAGCGGAAGACAACGTCATATGCAAGCACCTGGAATGGCAGACACTACTACATTCAACTGACTGCATAGCACAACTAATACAACATCAAGAACCACATAACTGCACGTATGCAACTGCAAGCTACGACAACAACATAGTACAACAAATTAAAGAAAACAGTTGGATTGTAATAATGAAACAGGAAGAAGTCGTAAAAACTATATGCAACAACGACGTGCAATACCAACGCAACAAAGGAGTCTTCCTAATTACCACAGATAACAACTGCAAGGTGCAAATCCGAGACAGAGTATTAACGACCCATAAACGGTACATTAATCAAAGAGAAACCATACCACTACCTAGGTCCAACCATAATAGAAAAATTTCACCGATGAAAATTGAATTGGAAAACGTAAACCTGGACACCCTAAAAGATGTCCTGAAACAAGCAAAGGAGATTCAAATACCGGACGAAGACCTAAACCTCATTTCAACCACACCCAGTTGGCCATCAGTATTTCTCTACATCATCATCATCCTGGCAGCAGCTGGAACAGCATCATACAAATTTTGGTGGAAACCAAGGTCGGCGCAAACCTCAGCACAGCAGCCTGAACCTGAACAGATTCAGCTTCAGCAGCAGCCTTCGGCACGCCTCCATCTTAAGGGGGGAGGAGTTATGTCCTTGTAACCAATGCCATCCCATAATGGCCTTATTGTTAAGTAGGACATTAAGATAAGTGTCATATCACTTCCTGCTAATGCCACACAGGAAACATTAGTTTTGTATAACCAATCCTTTGTTCTAAGAATTGTATATAAGATAAGCTTTTGATTGAATAAACAGTTCTGAATTGCTCTTCAAGCGGAGCACACGTCTCAAGTGTGTTTTTAAAAAGCCTTTCGCCTACACCCACTACCTAACTCGTGCCGGAGAGAAAAATTTAAGATTAGACTTGTTTTTCGGGTATTGGAGCATTTTCTCCAGAATCCGCTTTTGGACATCTGGGAGGACAGAGGACGTCGTGCCAAGCCCAGATATCAATTTTGGGCTCTCTACGACCATCCGTTCAGGAGTTACAGCCGGTCAAAGTTTGACCTTGACATCTTTTAATATTTCAAACACCCGTAGCTCCGTAACCGGAGGTCGTAGAGGGACCGGATTTCGACTGGGGACGTCAGCGAAGGGCCACCTATCCCGCACCACACTTTTCCGGGAAATCCGGGAAATTTTTTCCCGGAAAATTTTCAAAATTTTCTTTTCCATTTTGGCACAGTAGCGTCATAGAGGGGGTCGAGCCCACCAGGGAGAAACTTTTCTGGGTTCGCTGGGACGTCTGGAACTCGAGATATACGTGCCTAAAGTTTGGCACATCCGCCATTTTGAAAAACTTTGGGGCCGTATATCTCTGGAACCGGTGGTCGTAGCGACCTCTGGTTTTCTCTGGGGGACTCGGCTTCTACCCTCAAACCCGTCTAGTGTGGTGGGGGGTAGACCCCACAAACTTGGGGGGGTCACTTTTTGGGTCACCCCTTTTGACCCCAAAGTAGCCTCAGGGGCTGGATCTCGCCGGGGCCTTTTCGGGGAGCCCTCGCTCGGTTGGATCGGACAGGTGGTTCTCGGGATATCGGGGTTTGAAGTTTCGTGCAGGTTCGTGCACGAAAACTTTGCGACCCTGCTATCTCTGAACCCTTGGTCCTAGGACCCCCGAGTTTGGGCTCGTTGCGGAGGGCTCGGGGAGCTCTACCTGCTAGACTTAGAGAGGGGACTCTATCTAGAGCTTCTGGTAGAGTCAACTGTAGAGTCGTCGTTTTTGGAGCTAGAGAGCTCAAATTTAGTTTATGTACATATTTTAGCGGACTCTACCCATTGTTGGACGATTAAATACTAGGTTAAGGATTTTCTTTGCTTTATTTTTTAATTTAATTTAATTTTATTTTATTTAGCTATATATCCAACTGACCCTGGAGGGCACTCTTTGAGTGTAAAATTTTGACTGTTTGTTATCCTGTGTATTTTCTTGCATTTGCTTTTGACTACTATAGTTGTAGACTAGACCTAAAGTCTAAAATTTATTATTTATTATTTGTAATTAATTGAATTTTTTGTGCCTTTGTGTCTGACTTTTTAGTGCGACCGGACAGCAAGCCGTACTTGTATACATACACTCACGCATCTCCACACACATAATACACACACGCTTCAGGCTGCATACATTAACACTCAACAACTGCACACATACAACGCAACACACTACAACACATACACACAGCACACACCCCAGGGACTTTGTTCGGATCGAACAGCCATTACTCTATTAGACCAAGGGTCTGCACAGACCGGTATTTAGTATTCTAAGCCGGACTTATCTTAAGTTGATAATCAAATTTAATTTTACCGCATAATTCAGACTAAGCCCTATTTTATTATTTGGGACATTCTATTTTTTTTACACTTGTTTATTGTTTTGTTTACTTTTACTATTAACGCGCATCTCCACTGGTAAAAATGAAACCAGAACGTACACCAACCCGAGGGCCAGAAACTTCTGCCACTAGGGAACCCGCAACTGTGGAAGACCGCACTTTCGTAGTGGAAATTAGCCCCGTGGGGCAAAAGCGCTCGCTGGTTAGAAGGAGCATAGATGAGTGCGAGCTCCGCGCAGGAGCCCAACAAGCTAAAGCGCCATCTAACTTATTAAAGGAAAAGAAGGTGAAAGACATTGGGGCACGTGCCCCACTACCGGCTCCAACAGCTCTGGAGCGCTACTCCACGGCGCAGGACTGTCTGGATCAAATAAAAAAGCAGCTAAGCATATCTGGAAATATTAAGAGAGAAATAAAAATTGAAATTATGAGTAGGACAGAGCTGCTGGACAAAATAATAAAGGCATATGAAAAGGAAAGAAAAGCGGCAGTTAGAAGGCCGAGTGTCGGGCCAACAGAGGTTTCTGCCACTGTTGCCCCAACCCCTGCCAGAGATAACGGTGAGGAAATACTAAAGCGAATAAAAGAGAATGAAAGATTGCTGAAAGAGAATGGAAGAATGATGATAGAGATGAAAGAAAGGATAGAGAGACAGGATGAGAGAGAGATAGAAAGAGAACGAAAGGGGGCAGTGACGTATGCGGGTGTAGCGGCAGGTCGGTCAGGTGTTCAACCCCCTGAGCGGGTGACGCTGCACTCCATAGCGGTCACGTCCAAGGACGAGGATGATACAGGAGAGCAACTGATGGAGAGACTGAGGAAAGTGGCAAATGAGGATAATGAATGGGTGACTGTGGAAAGAATAAGGAAGGCGAAGGATAGAAAGGTGATCATAGGATATAAGACAGAGGAAGAAAGAAAAAGGGCACGAAGGAGGCTGGAAGAGAGGGAGAAGGGTCTTTCCTTTGAGGAAATCAAGAACAAGGACCCACTTTTAATCCTCTTTGGGGTCCTACGGAGCCATAAGGACGACGACCTGTTAAAGGCCGTAAGGTCCCGAAACCATGATGTGTTCCGGGGCCTGGCCCCAGAACAAATCAGAATGGCTGTCCTCTACAGGAAGACTGCGAGGAACCCGCACACGTGTCACGTGGTGCTTAGGGTCTCCCCGGCGGTTTACAATCGTGCTCTGGGTATGGGGAGGCTGCACATCGACCTTCAGCCCATAAGGGTGGCTGATCAGTCGCCTCTTGTGCAGTGCTCCTCATGCCTAGGGTACGGTCACACAAGAAAGTTCTGCGCTGGTGACAACCAAATAAAATGTAGTCATTGTGGGGGGCTCCACATGAGAGCCCAGTGCCCCGACTACATGGCCGGCGCAGAGCCGAACTGCGTGAACTGCCAGAGGGAGAAGCTGAGTAGCACGGGGCACAGTGTCTTCAGCTCCAAGTGCCCGGTGCGAATGAGGTGGGACACTATAGCGAGGACATCCACTCAGTACCAGTGCTGAGGGCGCCTCAGGGACCGCACCCCCATACAGAGTGCTACAAGCAAACCTCCAGAAGAAGAAGCTGGCAACTGACGAGCTCATACTCGCAGCCTCGAGGCGGAAAGCCACCGTTGCTCTAATTCAAGAGCCCTATGTTGGAAATTCGGCGAAGATGAAGGCATACCAGGGCGTTAGGGTCTTCCAGAACACTGGGCAAGGAGGAGGGACTGTGAAGGCGGCTATTGCCGTCTTCGATCCAACTTTGGATGTTGTGCAGTACCCGCAACTCACCACTGACAACATCGTAGTGGTGGGGATCCGGACCAGTGCCTGGATGATCACGCTGGTATCCTTCTACTTTGAACCGAAACCAGAACCTCTAGGGCCATATTTAGAGCAACTTATAGAGGTGAGGCGAGCTCTAGGTTCCCGGCTTGTTCTTCTTGGGGGTGATGCTAACGCAAAGAGCACCTGGTGGGGACATTGGTTTGAGGACGACAGAGGCGAGTTACTGGGGGGTGTCCTCGCTGAACTTGACCTCCAGGTCCTGAATAGCGGGGATATTCCGACTTTCGACACTGTAAGGGGTGGAAAGAGGTATCGTAGCCACGTGGACATTACGGTCTGCACCGACAACATGGTCGACCTGGTCGACGCTTGGAAGGTGGACACGGGCCTCGTGCCGAGTTCGGACCACAACGGCATATTGTTCAACCTCAACCTGGAAAGAGCCAGGGGCACGAGAATCGAGCGCACTACCCGCATTTATAATACTAAAAAGGCCAACTGGGATACTTTCAAAACCAGCGTCAGCCGATCGCTCTCGGATATTGTGATAGGCGAAACAAGGCACAACAAAGAGCTTGACGCCTTAGTCGAAGCATATACGGGAGCGATCGAGGTGGCGTGTGGGGAGAGTATCCCAGTCAAAAAACCGGGGGGGTTGATCACGATGCCGTGGTGGTCCGAAAGGCTCGCAGAGCTACAGAGGCTCGTGAAGACCAAAAAGCGTCGAATCAGGAATGCAGCGCCGGTCCGAAGAGAGAGGGTGGTGGCGCGATACCTGGAACAAAAGGAGATTTATGAATCGGAAGTAAAAAAGGCACAGGTCGAGAGTTGGAAGGAATTCTGTGGAAAGCAGGACCGGGAGGGCATGTGGGAGGGTATTTATAGGGTTATCAGTAGGGCCACAGCAAGGGAGGAAGATATTCCGTTAACCGTCAATGGAACTTACCTGGACGCAAAGGGTTCAGCCGAACTTCTGGCCAAAACCTTCTACCCGAGAGATCGGGTAGAGGAAGACAACGTGGTGCATCAGGAGATACGCGAAAAATCAAAAGAGGTGGACAATGAGACGGGTCATCATGATGATGACCCACCCTTTACGATGAGCGAACTCCTTGATGCCCTCCACAAATTTAACCCTAAGAAGGCTCCGGGGGCGGATGGCTTCACTGCCGATATCTGCACTCACGCCATCGGGGCCGACCCCGCACTCTTCCTGAAGCTGCTGAATCGGTGCCTTCTCCACGGCTACTTTCCTAAGATATGGAAGGAAGCCGTGGTGGTGGTGCTGAAGAAGCCAGGGAAGGACTCGTACACCGTCCCCAAGTCGTACAGACCTATTGGTCTATTGCCCGTCTTGGGGAAGGTGTACGAGAGGATGCTGGTGGCCCGTCTCAATTTCTATTTATTACCAACAATTAGCCCCCGCCAGTACGGCTTTATGCCCCAGAAAAGCACCGAAGACGCCCTTTATGACCTTATGGGCCACATAAGGGCTAAACTCGATGAGAAGAGGGTGGTCCTTATGGTGTCCTTGGACATAGAGGGCGCCTTCGATAGCGCATGGTGGCCAGCTATTAAAGTACGGCTGGCGGAGGAGAAATGTCCGGTGAATTTGAGACGGGTTATCAGCAGCTACCTTAGCGACAGGGAGGTGAGGGTAAGGTATGCGGGCGAGGAGTGCAGACGCTCCACGGAGAAGGGCTGCGTCCAGGGTTCAATTGGCGGACCCTTGCTTTGGAACCTCCTATTGGACCCTCTGCTCCACCAATTGAGAGAAAGGGCGGTTCATGTGCAGGCTTTTGCGGACGATGTAGTGATGGTTTTCGATGGGGACAGCGGCCTGGAAATTGAGAGGCAGGCCAATGCCTCTCTCGAGCATGTGCGGGAGTGGGGCATCCGAAACAAGCTGAAATTCGCACCGCACAAAACTTGTGCGATGGTAATCACGCGGAGGCTAAAGTACGATGACCCACGCCTCAGCATGGGCGGGATAGGCATTGGACTGTCCAAACAAATCAAAGTCCTGGGGCTCACCATCGACGAAAAACTCACTTTTAACACTCACGTCACTGATGTATGCAGGAAGGCGATCGGCATATACCACAAGCTCGCGCGGATGGCCCGTATCGGCTGGGGGTTGCACCCCGAGGTGATCCGGGCTATCTACACAGCGGTGGTGGAGCCAACGGTGCTGTATGCCGCCAGTAGTTGGTGCGCGGCGGTGGACAAGCTTGGTATCCGAAAGCAGCTGAACGTGGTGCAGCGCGGTTTCGCGCAAAAACTCTGTAAGAGCTACCGGACGGTCTCCCTGCACTCAGGGCTAATCTTGGCTGGACTACTCCCTCTGGACCTCAGAGTTCGCGAGGTGGCCTCGTTGTACGAGGCCAAGAGATGAGTGTTCCAGTCATGGTTGGGGGACAGGGAGATCGAACGAATGGCCCCAGCTGTTAAAGCACCTCACCCCGCGGAGCATATGAGCCTGGAGTTCACCAGTCTGGTAGACGAGGAACATTATAACCGTGTGGAGAATATCCAAACGCGCATTTTCACGGACGGGAGCAAGATTGAGGGCCGGGTCGGTGCCGCGTTATCCATTTGGCATAACGGGACCGAAACCAGGGCCCTCAAACTTGCTCTGTCGCCCCACTGCACCGTCTACCAGGCCGAACTCTTGGCTATATGCAAAGCGACCAGTGAGGTCCTTAAGCGAGGCGCGGCCACGTTTGGGGTCTTCAGTGATAGCAGAGCCGCACTCCTGACGGTAATTAACCGTCATGCCCTCCACCCTCTGGCAGTTGAAGCCAGACTTAACATCAAGCGGGGCTTGGTCCAGGGCAAGGAAATTTCCTTGTTCTGGATCAAGGCCCACGCGGGGTTGGAGGGCAATGAGAGGGCCGACCAGCTCGCTAAGGAGGCGGCTCTGGGGCTGAAGATTGCCCCCCACTACGATCTGTGCCCAGTCTCGTTCGTCAAGCGTGGTCTGCGTCAGATCACGCTTCACGAATGGGGCGAAAGGTACAGAGCGGGTGTGACTGCTTCGGGCACCAAGCTCTTCCTACCATGCGCGGTAACAGCATACGGCATCGTTCGAAAGATCGAGATCGCCGGCATCACGACCCAGTTGCTAACAGGACACGGTGGGTTCTCCGCATACCTGGCTAGGTTCAAGTGTAAGGAGGACCCATCGTGTGCCTGCGAGCCTGGGGTACCAGAGACGGTCGCACACATTATCGTGGACTGCCCGATCCACGCGCGGGACAGGCACAACTTAGAGTGTAATTTGGACGTAAGAATAAAAAGGGAAAACTTACCGTTGCTAATGACTAATAAATATAGGGAACTTTTCCTAGCATATGCAAAGAAAATAATAAACACTGTTAATAATAGAAATAAGAGTTGAACTAAATCTGTAGCAGATATCGTTGGATATCTGGGAGTAGATTTCACTACAGAATAGAAATTAAGGAAAATGTTAAATAAGTATAGCAACATAACGTAGTCTAGTGAGTAAGTAACATGTAAATTAAGTTAAGTAGAAAATAAGCATATATATTGTAAAAAGAAATAAATAGAAGCACAATATGAGAAAATCCCCTACCTATCCCACAAGAATGAAAGGCGTGGTATGAAAGTACGAGAGGCAAATATGCGAGAACTGGTATGGTAATAGAGAACAGGAATGAAAGCGAGAACATTGTTAATATTAGATAGAAATAATTAGTTAAAATATTGAAAGTCCAATAAACCCTGAGTGGGTTTTCTTTTAGAATATAGGCAGCCTAGTTAGCCAGTAATTATTAAAAAGCAGGAGAATAGGCTTTCACGAAGTGCCTCGGCACAAGTGAGAGGTGCTAGAAAAAAAAAAAAAAAAAAAAAAAAAAAAAAAACATAACCTAAACTAAATGCTGGTCATAGGAGCTTATACGCTCTGTGTGCAAACTCACCATTTGGTAGGACTATTTACACGTCCCACCACAATTTATGGTCCTTACGAGTCGGATAGGCCAGTAAATAACATATTCACGTAATTATTGGTGAATAATATTTCTTTCCTATTCATTTAATTAAAAGATTCACGTAATTTTGGTGAATTCTTTCCGCCATCTTAGTTTCATTACTTTCATTCGCTAACAGATTTACGTAAATTATTTGGTAAACTCTGCATTTAAAACGCTAAATCTACGTAATAATTGGTAGATATTTATAATAGTTGGTGATTTACGTATTAATTGGTAAATAATCATCATTCTATTCGCATACGCGTAACTTTGTAGGTACCTATCTAGGTACGTAGTTAGTTACATTCCCGCTCCGCTGTGCTACTTGCGCTATTATATAATAAGCCGTAGTACAATTTTCAATAAAAAGTAGGTATATCTAAACTATTTGTGTTAGATAATCTTCTTGTTATATTTCAATAGGTAGGTCCTACCTATCGTTAATTTGCAAACATGTCGTCAGGTCAGCTTATTCTGTTGAATCAAAAGAAGGAATTATTGTTTGCACGCATTAATCGTTGGTATAAATCGTCGAAATCAGTTGTGTGTTTTGATATAACGACGCGAGCGAATGAGGATTTTCTGTCTGAGACCGAGAACATCGATGTCGTTCGCGATAAGTTCGAGTCGATTGTAGATCAAATAAATAGCTTAAATTTGTCATTGGAACCCCCTGTGGAGTCCGACTATTCTTGCCTTGACTCATTTGATGAATTGTATTCGCGAATAAAACGCATTAGAAATAAATTATCTACGCCCAAGGTCAGGGAGGTCGCCTCACACGGGGCGAGTAATTCGAACGCGTCTGTAGTGAAATTGGAAATGCTTGTTATTCCGAGTTTTGACGGACGCCCTGAAAACTGGAATACATTTTATCAGTCCTTTAAGGCCAATATTCATTCGAACAAACAATTGTCTGATTCGCAACGTGTGCAATACCTATTCTCAAAACTAAACAATGACGCATTAAAGTTCACTGCCGGTATTGTTCCGTCAAGTGAGACCTACAGTATAGTTTGGGACGCCTTGGTCAAGAAATACCAAGATAAACGCTCATTAGGTTCATATTATCTTAATAATATATTAGACTTAAAGAATTGTTCACCTAGTGTGAACTCACTTGATTCATTTATAGGTATATATTCCTCCTCTATCGCCGCGCTTAAAGAGTTAGGTATAAATGATTTAACGGACTTCATGTTTCTACAATGTGCCTTGAGGAAAATGGACACTCTAACCATCCAAGCCTTCGAACTTTCTGTTCGAGGTGTCGATATACCTACGACGCAACAGCTGATCGACTTTGTACAAGATTATGCTAAGATGATTGAACGGTCAAACCCGCGGTCTTCGTCATATGCGAAGTCGTCCACTGCTGGGACGCCACAGTCTAATGATAGGCGTGTACAGCGTAATTCTAAGTCGTTTGTTGTCAGTGTGCCGATTAATAATAAGTCGAATGCGCCCGCCGCAGTTGACGCGTCATGTTGTTTATGTGGCGGCCGCGACCACCGACACCTGTATAACTGCGCTCAGTTTAAAAATATGCAAAATGCAAAGGCTAGATATGAGTTTATTAAATCTAAGCGTGGTTGCGTGAATTGTCTAAGCACATTACATAATCTCCCGCAATGTAAAAGTACGTCAGTTTGTTTCTGTCAGAAAAAACATCATAAATTATTGCATTTTTATAATAATGTTAATAATTCGCACTCGCATGCGACGAGTGCTGTCCCTCTCTCGCCGCCCCAGTGCGACAATGTTAGTCTCATTCCTGAGTCACCGCTCGCTTCAAGCACTGTGCATTCGTATGCCTCTAGCCATAAGGGTGATATTCTCTTGGCAACCGCTCAGGTGTATGCTCGCCCTAAAGGTAGCACTGGAAATAAATCTGTAGTCAGATGTCTAATTGATAATGGCTCACAGAATAACTTAATAACATTGTCCTGTTGTCGTTTATTAAATTTACCAATAATACCAATGAGTAATTCCGTTGTCAAAGGTGTTGGCTCCACTTCGCACACGATAATAGGCTATGTGTATTTGGACATTGAATCTCGTATTTATGCAGATCATAAGTATACTATACATGCGTTAGTTATGAATAGCCTTACGGATCAATTGCCCTCGCAATTAATTAAGTGTGACCGCGAGTTAAATCTTCGCGATTTACCGCTTGCTGACTTAAGCTGGAACATTCCAGGAAACATTGATATAGTATTAGGTGCACAGCTCTTCCCGTATATTTACTTAGGAAATAGAGTCGAGTGTGGTCCCAGTGCCCCTTGTGTACTATCAACCGCGTTTGGGTATGTACTTTACCCACGTAAAGATGTTGTGCCTACAACCGCATCCTTTTCTGCGCTAGCACTAAATGATTTAGTGCAAAATTTTTGGGAACTTGAGGAAGTTCCTGTGAAGCGCCTATTGTCTCCAGAAGAAACCGAGTGCGAGAATATTTTCACATCTACTGTGACTCGCGATGACGTAGGTCGTTATTCTGTTGCGCTGCCGTTCTGCAAGGATCCCTCTGAACTAGGAAACTCGCGCGGCGTCGCTCACCGCCGGTTTTTGTCGCTCGAGCGTAAACTTCGTCAATCACCAACCGTACGCGAAAATTACAATAAGGTTATTCGGGATTGTTTGGATAACGGTTGTCTTGGTCTCGTTGATGACTCTAATTTGTCTATGGATGGTTATTACATACCACATCACGCAGTAGTTCGACATGACAAACCGATGCCGCGTATTGTGTTAGACGCGAGCGCTAAAACCCACACTTGTCTTTCGCTCAATGATATTTTACATATTGGTCCCAATTTACAGGCAGACCTGTTTTTATTATTATTAAATTTTAGGCTATTTCCTATCGCAATGAACGCTGACATAAATACTCACCGCAAATCGTTTGAGTTTGATGTTGGCAGTCATGTCGCAAAGGTTTTAGGTCTCTCGTGGGAGCCGTGTGGAGATAATTTTTATTTCACATCCACCTTGGTAGATGAGAAGTGCACTAAGAGAAATATACTCTCTATAGTTGCGCGACTATTTGACGTGCTCGGGTTGGTGGCACCTGTGATACTCTACGCCAAGTTGTTAATTAAGGAACTTTGGCTTAGTAAGAGTGATTGGGATGACCCTGCTCCAGAGCATATACGCTCACGCTTTTCCGCTCTCGTTCAAGAATTAAAATTGCTTGACACATTAAAAATTCCGCGATATATAGGTGTCGAAGTTGATTGCGAATTACGTCTTGTCGCATTTTGTGATGCCAGCCTGAATGGCATGGGATGTGTTATTTATGCACATTGTACCTACCCATCTGGCATTCAAACTCGCATTTTGTGTGCGAAATCAAAGGTCACTCCGACAAAGATTACTACGCTTGCTCGATTAGAGTTATGTGCTATTTTGCTTATGTCAAGGTTAATAAGAACTGTACGTGATTCTTATGCATTACGCATTCCCGTTACTGACATTTACGCCTTTTCTGATTCCACGATTGCCTTATCATGGGTTCACTCGTCACCACATCGGTGGTCGATTTTTGTTAGCAACCGGGTCGCTCAGTGTCAAGAAAACTTGAACGCTGAACATTTTTATCACGTCGCCGGAGCCATTAACCCGAGTGATTGTCTATCACTCGGCATGCTCCCCTCGCAACTTTTGACTTATGATTTGTGGTGGAACGGTCCAGCATGGATCCGTGGCCCCCCTGATGAATGGCCTATTAAGTCATTCTCTCCCGCCAACTGTTCTGACTTACCTGAGCATAAGGCAAATGTGTTGAGTGTGACAACAAAACACACAGAGTCGCCATTGTTATGTACATTAGCACAACGTGTTTCTTCTTGCCAGAAACTACTACGCATCATTACATACGTTTTAAAATTCGCACGATTTAAATTTAAGATCGAACCTCATTCTGTATCAGGATTACATCCTGTCCTTCTCCCTAAACGCGATCACGTTGTTGATCTAATAATTCAGCATTTTCACGTTGTCAATTGTCATACTGGACCTGGACTCCTCATGTCTATCATAATATATAAAACGCGTACTGGTACTTACAAACTCGCTGTAAGCAAGTTGTATCCTATCCCAACGCAATAACTTACAACGCTAAATAGAATCTTAAACTTTAATTTTTAACTCAAGCTTTAAACATACTTTAGATAGAATATTGTTAGTCTAAGTTGTTATTTTAGCTATGTGTATTATTATGTTATACAAATTCACTATGGGCTCTAATCAGCCAGTGTTCGCTTGTTTGTTTCGTAACGTCTTGCGACGTTCCAAAGCCGGGTGCATGGTGGAGCGCTTATGTACTTTCTTAATTATTTCCCACATAATTTAATTGTATTTCAATTTTGTAATTTAAGAAACCGCTTTTATGAACGAATAATGTTTGAATATTGGCGCTCATTTGTTGACCACTTAGTGTTGAAGAAGGCCAATAGAGGCGCTGTGAACGGATCTTTTCGAACTATATTTTGAGAACGAAGTTTCTACGAGCGACTCTCAAGCTTCACGGCTGACGTTCAACCCGTTCATTTTTTTAATCAGTCAATGACTCAACGCTGCACTGAACGGTGCCTCTCAACCCGCTAACGCACCAAACGGAAGTTTGAGTAATTCAACTCCTCGTTTCTTTTTCTGTGTAATTCTATAAGTTCCTTTGGCCACATTCTCAAGTCAGTATAAGTGAAGTGTATCGGAAGAAAACGATAAATTCAAGAAAGTCACCGGCCGGTCGAGATATACCTACCCACCAACACGTGCCAGGAACCACGCCTGTCTGCAGCTGAATCCTCACGAGGTGGAACTCAGGTCAGTGCCGGTTCTCTTGCGTTTTCATTCATAGAAGCGGTTACATGTGTATTTTCTTTTCATTACTACATAACTGCTGGTTATAGGAGCTTATACGCTCTGTGTGCAAACTCACCATTTGGTAGGACTATTTACACGTCCCACCAAAATGAATTCGAAAATCATCTGTGTGGAGGGGTGGTTACAGTTCTACCAGATGAAGGTTCTGTTTTAAAATTTAAAAATTACGATAGAAAACAAGATATTCCCTTTGTCATATATGCAGATTTTGAAACATTACTTAACCCAATTTCCGGCAAAAAATTAGATAGTGCTAATACATCATGTTTACAACGACACGTTCCAGTTGCATTCGCATATAACATAGTGTCAGCATTTTCTACTACAGTAGAAGGCTATAGAAGTTATCGTGGTGAAAACTGTGTTTCTAAATTTATCGATTTCTTAATAAAAGATGTAACAGCAATTCATAAAATTCTAACTAAATCGGAAACTATGATATTTACAGAAAAAGATGCGTATGACTTTAGACATGCGACAAAATGTCACATATGCGGCAATTTGTTATGGAATAATAAGGTGAGGGACCACTGTCATATTTCAGGAAAATATCGCGGCGCAGCTCATTCCATTTGTAATCTGCAATATAAAATACCTAAGTTTATTCCTATATTTTTTCATAATTTGTCTGGATACGATTGCCATTTATTTATCAAAAAATTAGGAGAAGTTCCCGGTCATATTAAAATAATAGCTAAAACAAAGGAAAAATATATAACTTTTACAAAATTAATTCCTATTTCAAAAAATGAATATTTACAATTAAGATTTTTGGACTCCTTTAACTTTTTAGGAACAAGCTTAGATAAACTCGCTAAAACGATGAGAGTAGAAGATTTTGTAAATCTCCGCTCTCATTATCCTGATGAAAGACAATTCAGTTTACTCACAAAAAAAGGAGTATATCCGTATGATTATATGTCAGATTGGAAATTTTATGAGGAAAAATCGTTACCACCCAAATCTTGCTTTCATAGCTCTTTGATCAATGACGACATCAGCGATGAAGATTATTTTCACGCTCAGACTGTTTGGAAAGAATTCAATATTAACAACTTAGGCGAATATACTGACCTGTACCTGAAAACTGATGTGCTATTATTAACGGATATATTTCAAAATTTTCGATCAACTTGCAAACAACATTATAGACTGGACCCTGCGTTTTACGTAACTGCTCCTAGTTTGTCATTCGACGCAATGTTGCTTAAGACAAATGTTCAGTTAGAACTCATATCGGATTTATCTATTGTTCGAATGATTCAAAATGGTATACGGGGCGGTTTGTGCATGTGTTCCCACCGATATGCAGAAGCCAACCATAAATACATGCCAGAATATGATTCTTCGAAACCGGATTGCTTTATAGCATATCTAGACTGTAATAATCTTTATGGGTACAGTATGTGTCAGTATTTACCTTATTCTGGTTTTAGATTTTTAAGCCAAAATGAAATAGATAATTTACACATTAGAAACATTGAGGATGACGCCGAGTGGGGTTTTATATTAGAAGTAGATCTTTTTTATCCGGATCATTTGCACTCTCTCCATAACGATTTACCTTTTTGTCCTGAGAAATGTCTACCTCCAGGGGGTAAAACAAAAAAACTAGTAGCTAATTTATATAACAAGTATGGATACGTCATTCATTATAATCATTTAAAAAAATGTTTAGAACAGGGTTTACTATTACGCAAAATTCATAGAGTGATAACTTTCAGACAAAGTCCGTATTTAAAACAATATATAGATTTAAATACACAATTAAGACAAAAGGCTAAAAGTTCTTTTGAACAAGACTTTTTTAAGCTATTAAACAACAGCGTCTTTGGTAAAACACTAGAATATACTGAGAATAGGGTAAATGTTCATTTAGTTAATAAATGGAGTGATAATTTTAATCGTACAAAAAAATATATATCCGCTGAGAGACTTGTAGCTAGTCCATATTTCCATAGCGCATCTATTCTCTCTGAAAACTTAGTTGCAATACAAATGAAAGTCGATCAAATTATTTTAAATAAACCTATTTATATCGGGTTCACTGTGCTAGAACTTTCTAAGTCTCATATGTACGACTTTCATTACAATTCCGTGAAACCTTTTTACAAAGATCGAGTGAAGTTGTGTTATACAGATACAGATTCTTTTATCTATAAAATCTATACTAATGACTTTTATCAAGATTTAAAATATCAATTTTTACACTATTTTGATAGCAGTAATTATGATGTGCAAAATCAATACAACATTCCAATAAAGAACAAAAAAGTTCCTGGTTTGTTTAAGGATGAAATGGGAGGTCAATACATATGTGATTTTGTTGGTTTGAGATCTAAACTTTACTGTTTAAGAACTCCTGATACAATTATTAAAAAAGCAAAAGGCGTGAAATCGTGTGTAGTTAGAGATATTAGTATGAATGAGTATAAAGAGGTTTTATTTAAAGATATTGTTATTCGTAAAAAGAACATTATATTTAAATCGATCAAGCACGAAATTTTTACTCAGAGTGTTGACAAAATAGCCTTGTCTAATAATTTTTTTTTTTTTTTTTTTTTTTTTTTTTTATTTATTTAGCATACAATACACTATCATTACAGATGGGATCTAATACAATAGTGTAGGAGTCTTAAATCTAGTTTTATGTCACAGAGTCAAACAAATAGAATAACATTACATTAGTCAAATTATTAGTCAATAGTTTGGAAACCTTAAATAAATTCACATCTTTAATAATAATCATATAAACATAAATTCTTCTCAATCACATATTATACTTATATCTAGCCTATATCTAACGTTATCACACAATAAGTAGCCTCTGTGAATTCATTCAGCGTGCACGAAAACAAGTCGATGCGATCCGCGACCGCATTGAGCGCGTGGAGGGCGCGCGTGAGGGGCGCTCGCTGCAACAGGTTGGTGCGTGCGCTTGGCACGGCCAGCAGGCGCGGGCGCCGCCGCCGCGACACGTACTCGCTCGGCACGCACAGCCCCACCTCCCGTAGGATGGCGGGGCTGTGTATGACGCCACGAAGTACTTTAAATACGTACGTGGCTAGAGCGACTTCCCTCCTCACTTCCAACTTGTAGTATCCCACCATGCCTAAAATAAACAGGGTGGGATACAGCAATGGGTATCCAGGGTACACGCCGTACATTTTGTGGTACAAAAATCTTACAAACTTATTTTGAATTCGCTCTAACATTATTTTATACTTCGCCTCGTATGGAGCCCAAATGCTAGAATTGCATTCCAGGTGGCTTTTTACCAGTGCTTCATATAATATTCTCAGAGCCGAGATATTCGTAAACTGGTTAGCTTGCCTCAACAGGAATCCTAGGTTGCGGTACGCTTTTCTACATACATCCAGGATATGTTCACTGAACTTTAAATCTGTTCTAAAACGCACGCCCAAGTCTTTGACCTCACTTACCCTCTGTAAATGGGCCCCTTCCATTTGGTACTGATAGTGGCTAGGGTTGCTAGAGCGGCTGAACGACAGTACTGAGCATTTGGCTATATTAAAATAAAGCTTATTTTCCTGGCTCCACCTTACCACACTATCTATATCCTCCTGCAACCTGCCGTGATCTGCAGCCTGCGAAATTTCTTTGACCAATTTAAGATCGTCAGCAAAGAGTAACGGTGTCGCGTACGAAACCACTTCGGGTAGACTGTTTATCGTTAAGATAAAGAGAAGAGGGCCCAAATTACTCCCTTGACTCACACCTGACCTTGCAAAATAAAGATCGGAGAGGCATCCCCTACAATCCACGTATTGACGTCTGTCCCGTAGATACCCCGCGAAGAACGCCAGCGCATGCGGTGTGCAGCCCACTGCAGCCAAACGCGTTAGAAGTATGTCATTATCGACCATATCAAAGGCTTTCCTGAAATCGAAGTAAGCTACATCCACCTGCCGCCCCGCGTCCACCGCAGGCACCAGACATGCCATCAGATGAAGAAGATTGCCTGTAGTTCCCCGTCCAGCACGGAAGCCGTGCTGTGCGTCCGATAGCTGAGCACCCACCTGTTTGGCGATACCACTATGGATAGTAGCCTCGAAAACTTTGGCAGGAGTGCTAAGTATTGCAACGGGCCTGTAGTTACTAGGATCGGAGCCCCCCCCACCCTTCGGCACGGGTACGACTCGCGTGACTTTCCAGCACTCCGGAAACGTTGTAGTATCAATACATGCGTTGTATAAATGTAGTAATGGTTCTGCCAATACTTCTCGAGCATCCCTAAAAACAAATGCCGGTATACCGTCCGGGCCGCAGGATCGCTTGGGAGGCAGGCGCGCCAGCGCGGCAAGGACGTCGCGCTCACGCACGCGAGTGAGCGACACCCGCGCACCGGGCGCCGGCGCCGGTGCCGCGCTCGCCGCCGCCACATTCAGCTCTGCAGTCTCTAGATTATACACTGAGTGAAAAAAACTAGCAAACTCTTTGGCGCATTCGTTGTCTGATAAAGTGCGGCCATCCTTTATAAGCTTGTGTTTACTCGAGTTACCCTTTCTAGACCTCATGTATTCCCAGAAGGCTCGCGGGTCTCTAGCTAGGTGGGCCTGAACGCGTTCGCAGTACCGCTCGTGCGCCTTCGCAGTCTCCGCCTTTACTTTCGCCCTGGCTCTACTGAACGCTTCGTAATCGCTACTGGACTTACTCGATTTGTATTTTTTGTGTAGCGTGTGTTTCTGTCTTATCTCACTAATAATTTCAGGAGTGTACCATACCGGATATGTATACCTATGCCCACTATTTGTATTGATTTGTCTGGAAGGGACACATACATCAAAAGCTTCATAAATTTTGGCATAAAACAGATTCAATATGAGTTCGGGATCGGTCAAACTATACAACTCGTCCCAGTTCATCGTTGCAAGCAGGGAATACAAGTGAATATAGTCGGCTTTGTTAAAATTCCATTGTTGAATAAATGGTACTGAGCCCTGAGAGCACTGTGCGTTTGGGGCAGGGGCGGGGGGCGGCGGCGCACGCGCCAGCTGGACGCGCACGGCCAGCGGCGGGTGGTGGCGGTCAACGGGCTGCAGGCCCTCGTCGGCCCTGCACACGCGAACGCCGTCCCTCGCGCTCAGCACCAGATCCAGCTGCCTATCATTACTATTGGGTACCGAGTTGTACTGAATGAATTCACAGAAGGCCATAAAATATTCATAATAGTTACTTACATTCTCACTACATGAGTAAAGATTAAAATCTCCTATTATTACAAAATTATTTTTATATTTAACACATAATTTTTCTAGTATGTTAAACATAATCATGTATTCACTGTCATCGGTACTAGGTGGAATATATACTACACAACAAGTTAGTAAATAACGGTTCTGTACATAAACTGAGGCACAAAGAAGCTCAAACCTGTGACTGTCTATGTCCACGCCGTCCGGCACTGGCACTCGACGCAATTCGTATCTTGGTGTGGCCATTAGAAACACCCCTCCTTGTTTCCGCCCGTCCGCTCGGTCACATCGTAAAATATGGTACCCTGGGAGCACAAATTCCGCGTTATGTATTGACTCATTCAAGCTCGTTTCAGTTATAGCCAATAAATCGGCCTCTGAAGACTCAGTGAATGCTAAGAATTTCGTCAGCTTTGTTCTCAGTCCGCTCACATTTTGATAAAGTATATTAATATTTCTATTGGATTTGTAGTGAGATTGGTTTACTTGATCGGCGAAAAAAAATCCACTCACTAAACTCCACATTCAACGGCCACACCTGGGGATCGCATAACTTATCGTAGTTGGCCTCCGTGACCCCTATCTTAAACGATGAGTAATCCCGATCGATTTTGGGTTTCAATTTTTCAATAATTATTTCCGTTTCTTTTTGTAATACATTTTGTACATGCTTCCTCAAAATTTCCTCTGATGTGCTTTTCTCCAGTCTCCATACATGCAGAAACTTTTTGCGTTCCGCAGCTCTTAACAAATCAGAAGTCGTGTTACCCCCTAGCCTGACTAAGTTAACCCTCTTGTCCTTTTTAGCTTCGTTCCGTTTATAATCTACCGGAATTCTTGTAGCAGTCGCATAGCTACATGAGGGTGAGGGTTGCTGCGTTTGCGTCTTGGTACTCTCACCTGCTTCAGTAGCTACTTCCCCCCTTACTGGCCCCTTCGTAACATACTCTGAGTTAGGTTTAGGTTTGCTTGCAGAGCTCGAGGCCTCACCTTTGTATTCTACACGCAATATACTTGAATCTACGCTGTTCCTTTTTTGAGGTATACACGATTCATTTATCGGTTCGGCATCTGTCCGGGAAGTAGCAGTCTCGGGTGTTCTTTTTTGTTTAGAAATTTGCTTTTGACAATTCCCTGATTGATTGTTACTGACTTTATCGTTAAGTACAGACACTATATTAACCAAGCGAGCTAGTTCAGCTTTCGTTTCAGAGAATTGTACTTTAAGCTCCTTTATTTCTTTCGCTTGGATATCCATATGAGCTAACACAGCAAACCGCAGTTCCCGAAGTTCATCCAGCATTGAAGACTCCTTACTTGTACGTGTAAAATTGCCTCGACTGCCCCGCACATTGTTTACGTAATTAGGAGAGGCAGAGGTTTCTTTATTATTACCTCTAATTGGGGTATCATCAGTGTTCCTTGACTTGGGAGTCATCGCCACGCAATCGGGACATACCCACTTTTTCTTACGCTCCAACGTTTCTGCTTTGAAAGCGCTTAGGTCAATATTCAGGCATTTTATATCGTACTTTTTTTTGCATGTTACGTTGGAACATTCCATATAAGCGTCGTTGTTTTGTATAATTGCGCAACAAGCACTACATTTATTAGCCATTATTCGAATATATTTTAAGAATTCAAAATTATAATATTAATTGGTAAATACCGTACTTAGGATTTTAATTTTCTTGATATAAATTAAAATTCTCCCAAATGTGGCTTATTTTTTACTAATGGTATCATTAATAATGACTTTTCTTTTGGTCACTAGATGGCATTGACCGCTAAAATTCTCCTATTTGTCGCTAGATGGCATTGACCACCACCGTTCCCTCAATAGCACGAGCTAAAGTTACCCGTCAATGCAAAAATCCTTTGAGCGAAGATCTTTTTATACTGGTTTTGCTATTCGCCACCATGAGTCACTAGTAGTCGTATTTTAAATTATTTTTCTTAACGGTTTTGAAAAAAAATAAATCTTTCACCACACAACTGTAAATACCTCCCTTGATACTGTCACTGTACTTCTAAATATTACATTGGTTGAGTAGTTGTTGGATTTATGTCCACTTGCACACTTAAATGGTCCTTGTTGCAAATTCGCACTTTTGTTATGGTTGGACCCTTTTTCCTCTTACAGTGGTTAGGTCTTATTAAAGTTGTTGTCCACAATAACACTTGTTTAGCACTATGATTAAACTATATTACACAACTTCTTGTACTGAATTTATAACTTTATCTATTATTTAGGATTTGTTAATTACGGAGGGAATGTGTATGTACCAATACCAGTGTTGCCATTGACGACAAGCGTTCACTCTCCGTAGACAAAATATCAACTCGAGCCTGGGGTCATTCGTGTATTTTTAAAAACAATAAATTAAAATAGCAGCTCTCTATCACACGTGACATCACTAACCTACTTGTTTCAAAATATAATGTTAAGAGATATGTGTTTTTATTTATTTTTTTCGTCTCTGCCTAGCCCATGGTGACATATTAATATTATTATGATGTAATATTTTGTATCTATGGTACGTATGACGTATGGCGTAATAATTGTTTCCGTTTCGCATTCATTGCACCTAGGTAGGTATTATGTTACAACTTTATATAAAAATGCTTAGTCTATAAAAATTTACCCTGTGAGTTAAGTAGTTGATTATAAATTATTTTTAATCGATTGTAAGTCAGTTCAAATCTATATTTGTTTGTGTTTATTTTTTTTTTTTTTGCTATAAGTAGATACTTAAACTTAGTAACGATGTTAGTATAATTAAAATATTGTAGTTGCTAAAGGATTATAGAACTTATGGTGACCAATCAGTTTGTAAACTACTGTTCATGATTTATCCATGTGTAAATTCTAAACACATTAGTGTTTAGAATATTCTTTTTAAATTTTTTCATAAATATTTATAAAATATAAAACCATGCAAGCGAAGCTGCGAGCATAGGCTAGTCAATGTCGTGTCGTAATACAATATGAATAATTGTTTGTGATTCGAGTCGAGTAGGCACTAATATCAACTTACATTCATAATAAAATGAAAATGTTTAGTGTAGCGGCACGGTGGATAATTTTATCGGCGGGATATCAGTTCAAATCTATAATGTAATATTAGGTAGATAGGTACTTAATCTTAGTACAACTTTGTCATGTTCTGTAGGTACTTGGTTTATCGATGTGTAAACACTAAACACGTTTTTTAGCTTTTTTACTAAATTTAGGATAGATAGATATACCTACAATTTGTTTGGACTTTATTTTTATTTATAGTATAAGTAATATAAATTGATACTTATTATACTTGGATGTTTTATTTTACGTAACTTTCCGATCATTACCTGTCAGTGGATGCAAAACCCTCAGTGGTTGAACGCGTTATATAAACTTCAACAGACTGAACAACTGAGAAATAGAACAAGTCACGATCTTTTAGAATTCACAATAATTATATTGAAATAACCATTTTGTAACAAAGTCATGAACTTAGTCTTGTATAGAAAATTACGAAATATTTAATCAGATTGCGATATGTTCACTAATCAGAGGATGAATCATCATTCCAACTGTATTATACACTTATTTTATTTTATTTTTACTTTATTTTTGTTTTATAGTATTATACAAATTGATACTTAATATACTTGAAAGTTTTATTGAGGTTTCAGGCGACTGGGACCACTACACAACTGGAACCGCGGTGTCAGTTGCCTGTTAACATTTTTGAATCGGTCGACTGGGACCATTATCTAATTTGCTTTAATGTACAGATAGCAGAAAAATCAAGTTAAATTAACTCAGGATTTTACAGTGAAGTATTTTTAGGTGTAAAATGTAAAAAAAAACTACATGCGGCAGATTCCCAAAGTCAACGTAAAGTCTTATGGGCGCGTACGCATTTCGTTTCTATGAACCGCGTGACCAATCAAAGTCTAAAAGCATATCAGGCTCAAGAAAAGATGCACATAGATGAAATTTTAATGTCAGTTAGACATTATTAGTTGCAACAAGTATAGTATGTGTTGACGAGTGGTACCTATTTAAATTATCTGGTTGTGTATGAAGCTGCTGCATTAAGTATACTGAGTAAGTACACGTTATTACTACTTAGTTATATATAATTTAATTAAGTTGTTTACTACATTTAAAAGGAAGAAAGAAACATTTTAAGTAAAATTAAATATATTTTATCCTAGTTTGGCCAGACTAGAGATGTAAGATCAAAAATGGCATAGTATTATTATCGTTAAAAATGGCGTTAAACTATTTCACACGGTATTTTGGGTATTTTATGTTTAAGAACATGTGTGTAGTTTGTTAGCTAAAACCATATCTAAATAATTGTTTTTTGCAATCCAGAAGGGTTCTATAAGGGAAATAAATACAAAACTTTAAGTATGATTTAAATTTACTTTTATTTAAACGTAATCTAACGAAATAATGTTATTTTGACCTTACAGATATTCGTCAAAATGGAGAATGAAGGTCCGAGTTGTTCACATGGCCCACCATCTCTTCGCATTAGCATTACCCAAAGAGGTAGAGAGCAGTAGTGTAGAGCTGGCTATGAATACCCATTAAAGAGAACCAACAAGGATGGGTAAAAAAAGGCGATGTGCAAAAAAAAATATGTAATGCTACAATCAAAACGAAATATGTTCCGATGATGATTTTAAATGAAACGGCTCATTGTCACGACCGACCCGAATAATTTAGAGGAAAGTGAAATAAAAGAACAAATGCAAATATTTTGAAAAGCAGTGCAAATGCACAATAAGACCATTATATATTTGGGTAAAATAATACTGTGATTTTCTAGTGATTTTTGTATGTTTTTTTTTATTTGATAATTGTGACATATTTTATATACGAGTACTACTTTATGGTGTACAAAGATAAGACACGTATACCGACATTAAGACTGATTTTTAGATATTGTTTTGAGGTGATTCACCAGTTAAATAAGCATAATAGCCAACGTGATTTTTAAAACATAATTAAAAGTGTTATACTTTTTAGTAGTAAAAAAAAGTAATTATTTGTAACACTTTTTCTGCTAACTACACCAAATTTGGTTCATAAACAATGGATTTGTAGTTAAAATTACGAGGGGTCCGACTCGCCTGACGAAATAAAATAAATAAAAACTAATCAGGCAAGTGACACCACGGTCCCAGTTATGCAGTGGTCCCAGTCGCCTGAGACCTCGTTTTATTTTGGTTTGGTGTAGGTAACGCGGAACCCTAAACTTCAACCTAAATAAATATTTCGTATAAAAAGGTGTAAGTGTCAATAACATAAACATAATTTGTTGCATCCGGAGCAAGAAACACATCGTACCTACCTACTCGTAATAATACAATTAGTAATTCATTTGAGCAAGTCATTAATAATCAATAAATTATTCGCCTCATAATGTCGACGGTGAGTAAATAATAAAATATTAATCTACGCTATTATTTTTTAAAAAAAAGTATTGATTCAGTTTTAAGGATTTGTAATAGCGAATTATGTAATTACAGATGTGAATATAATATGTATGTATGTACGCATGTATGTTACAGCAGGGTTGATAATATCTGTTTTTAAAAATTGTTACAGTTTTCGGAGCCAGACGTGGTATTCAGCCAGTACGCACAGGATCCTTATGAGGAATATCATGAAATGATGCGACAAGCAGCTACAGAAAGCCCTGCTCCTCTCAGCAATACCAACACCAAGAAATCCAAGCGCCGTAGAGAGAGGAAGACGAGGAAACAAGTGAATGAATCCTTCGTCATGAGCAAGGCTCAGAGACGAGGGCTTAAATTGATAAAAATAAGCGTGATAGACCTATGCAACAACCCTTAGCCCAGTGATAGTGATAGTGACACTGACAATATAATTATTAGTGCGCAATATATCGTGAAAGACGCGTTAGACTCAATTATGGACGATACAGAGTGTTTAGTAAAAAAAATTTCCAAATCATTAATAGAAAGTGACCTATGAGAACAGTTCAATTCAATTCAATAAATATAAGTGTTTAATTTTAAGTATATAAGTATCTTTTTTTCAATACTTCGAACAGTAAATTAAATTTAACTTCAAATGATTTAGTAAAAACTTAATATTTTGACATTACAAACAGACTTCAGTTTTATTTATTTTTTGTATAGATATGCGTGTTTGATTATTAACTACTTGCTCAAATGAATTACTAATTGTATTATTACGAGTAGGTAGGTACGATGTGTTTCTTGCTCCGTTTCATGTATTTTTCAATTTTTCATTATTTTTCGATTATTCAATTATTATAATTTTTTTTTGTCTTTTTTTTTATATTTTTTAAATAATTTTTTGACACTTGTAAATATTAGGTTTAATTTACTTTCATTTTAGGGTAATTAATTATATAATAAAGAAACTTTTTTATTCTACAAAATTTGTTTATTTATTTGAAACTTTTAACCTAAAATACATTTTCATCCTCTAAATAACTTTTTATACATAATACATTTTTAAGTGCACATTGTTTTATTCAGTATAAGACAGTATGCCGAAGTTTGATCTGGTATGTCAAAATGACTCTCGATTTCAACCCTTACATCAACAACGGGACCTGTTTTCAGATTATCAGCTTAGACAAGCTAGTTCTAGACAGAACAGTCAATGACAAAGAGCGGTGCTAAGTCCTTAAATTGTTTTTCACTTAGCAACGGCTCCGAGCGACGTCCATAATACGACTGCTGAAATCTAGTGTATTGTTCATATAATATAGCAACTCTATTATTTTTAAAGTTTACATTCATATTTTCATATGGAAAGTACGTGGAATTGAGGTATACTTTAACATCGCGAATATGGCAGTGATCGAACTGAGACATATCAGCACTTGCATTATTTTTTCTGTTTGTTTGTAGACCCATGATAACAAAGCGCGGTTTTTCTATTTGAGACGAAGTTTTAATAGACCACGTATGTTTTGTAGTTTTAGGTAACGCAGGATATTCATATAAATCCCAGTTCCTGAATATCATTTGGAGAGGTCTGTCTTTTTCTAACAGTTTTAACATACTTATTTTTTCCCTGTCTGATACCTTAACATGTGGAACGCGCCATATGATTTTATTAATAAGAACGTCTTCGACAACTTCACCGGTGTTGAGTCGCACCGCGTTTAAATTAGTGTTGCTTCGTAATAATATCAACTCATGTCTACTATTTATAACAACTTTCTTGAAATCTTCTGCAAAACCGAGTATATTACAAAGCGGTATAGATGCAGAAAATCTGCCATTGTTAATATTTTTTGTGCCATCAATATTCCAGCTCCAGGCATTAGACATTTTCGATTCACTCTCATTCATTGAAATTAATGACTTCATCGTAGAAGTTATACCAGCATTTTTGATTTTATCAATTTCCACACTATTGAGCTCATACCTTATATCTTGAAACAAGTAAAGTAAAGCATTATTCGTAAAATGAACGCTACTAGCGATTTCTTTTAAATCGTTCTTTTTTACTACAATAGTTCCTTCCAAATACAGAGTGCTGGCTGACGGTAGTACATACAAATCCTGTTGGTTGATGGGTATGCGTATCTCATCATTCCTATTAAAACTTGTAACGTATGGCTTATAAGAATGGTACTCGATTCCTTCAACAGTATTATCATAGGTTGGTGCGGATACAATATCTAAGATATTCATTTTAGTAAACCGATCGCTTTAAGGAATGCTTTATTTTCTCTAGTTAATTTAGTTTTCTTTTTTGAGATAGCTCTTTGAGGCTTGGGAGCTCGTGTTGAACTGCTACTTTTTTTCGTTTGATGTACATATTTATTGTAATCAATCATTTTTTTCTTCTGAGATGTAAATACAACTGTACTTCTTCACCGCGTAGATTTATTAAATGATTGTTTATATCTAATAACCGTATATTAATAATAATTAGGCGTACTGATCGGAGATAAAATATAAACACAAGCTGCGTGGCTTAAGTAGCTATAATAGTTTATTTGTAAGCACAATACAGTACACACGATTTCATAGAAGGAGTGAGAGATTACAGACGGAAAAGATAGTTTCAGAAAGCACAGGTGATAGCAGTAAATACTTAAAACTATGATTCGCGATGTTCGCGGCGAGGTATCGACCGACACGGGCTCCGCGTAGCTATGTCTAGTCAAGACTAGCCGTGCGCCGGCGCACCTGCGCGCGCGCTGTGTTATGTATCGGTAGCTATAGTATGTGGCGTGGAATGCATTCCTCGCGGCATACTACAGGTATCGCTCGGGTCTGCTTGTCGATTTAATTTATATTGCGTTTATGTTGTGTGTATGTAATGTATTTATATTTTGTATAGTGTTAGGCATGTACTGTATGTGTATGTATATAAATGTTCATATTATATGTATATACGTATTATATATATTTTAGATTTAAGGTAAGTTACCCACATCACTCCCCTCCAGAGACCGTGCCTACGGGCGGTAATAATCCGGGAAATGAACTTTTCTTCCCGACCGTGTAGTCCGCATGTTAGGAGAATTAGGTACATCGGGTAAGTTTGAGACGTCCTGTGGTTCTGACTGAATGGGGTCGAAGGGTGGCTTATCGTGTGATGTGAGAGGAAGGTCATCGAACAGTATATAGGCTGGTTTGAGGCGGTCTATACTTACTGTCGTGTCTTTTCCTTTCACACGTATGGTGAAATACTTAGCACTCTTTTTTAGGACTTCGTGTGGCCCTGTGTATGAAGGCTGAAGAGAGCCTCGTAGCATGTCTTCCCTGATAAATACATGACTACATGTGGCGAGATCTTTGTACACGAAAGTTTTATGAGTGTTGTGGTGCTGAGGTGGCACTGGGCGTAAATTCTTGCTGAAATTCTTCATACGGGCCGAAAAGTCAGTTATGTCTGTTGTATAACCGCTAACGTTATGGCCGAAGAATTCACCGGGGAGACGAAGCGGCTCACCGTACATGAGTTCAGCCGATGAAGCTTTAAGGTCTTCTTTTAAGGCACTCCTGATACCGAGGAGAACTATTGGGAGTATTTCCGTCCACTTGTCATGTGCATGGCAAGTTATGGCTGCCTTCAACTGCCGGTGGAAACGTTCCACCAAGCCGTTGCACTGCGGGTGATAGGCCGTCGTCTTCCGATGATCAAAGCCGATGGATTTGGACAGTTGTTGGAACAAGGCTGATAAAAACTGTCGTCCGCGGTCAGTTACAATTTCTATGGGGCAGCCATAGCGAGACACCCAACAGGATACGAACGCTTTGGCCACTGTTTCGGTGGTGATATCAGTGAGCGGCACTACTTCCGGCCATCGCGTAAAGCGATCGACGAGTGTGAGGCAATACCGATATTCACCGTCTGGGGGTAATGGTCCGATCAGGTCTAAATGAACATGTTTGAAACGCGCTGTAGGTAAACTAAGCGTACCGAGAGGTGACACTACGTGTCTGGTTACCTTTGAGCGCTGGCACGCCAAACATGCCTTTGACCATTCACGGATGTTCTTACGCATCAGTGGCCAGACAAAGCGTTGTGCAACGAGCTTAGCTGTTGCATTAGCTCCTGGGTGGCTAAGTGAGTGAAGGCAGTTAAATACCTGCCGACGCAATTCTTTAGGAACGAAAGGTCTTGGGGCTGGTGTACTCACGTCGCAGTACAACTGAACGCGGCTTCCAGGTAATGTCATCCTTTTGAGGCGGAGTGAATTATCACCTTGGAGATATTTAGAGAGTTCCGGATCTGAATTTTGTAGCTGGGCCATGACTTCAAGATCGACTGGCATCTGCAATTCACAAACGCGAGAAAGAGTGTCGGCGACGACATTATCTTGTCCCGAAATATGGCGTATGTCCGTTGTGAATTGCGAGATGAAGTCGAGGTGTCTATACTGACGCGGTGAGCTAGTTCTCTTTCTTTCGTGAAAAGCGTAGCACAATGGTTTGTGGTCAGTATAGATTGTGAAGTAAGTGGCCTCAAGCATGTGCCGGAAATACTTAATGCTCTCGTATATGGCAAGGAGCTCACGGTCATACGGAGAGTATTTTGTTTGTGGCGGGCTCAACTTGCGTGAAAAAAATGCCAAAGGCTGCCAATGACCATCTATTTGTTGTTGTAGGACGCCACCTATTGCCGTATCAGAGGCATCAGTGACGAGCCCTAATTTGGCTTGTGTGTCCGGGTGAGCTAAAAGAGCTGCATCACAAAGGCTCTTTTTGCAGGCTTCAAATGCGTCTAAGGCATCTCCGGTTATGGCTACAGGATGAGAAGCTTTTATTGACCCAGTCAATAAAGCATTCAGAGGAGCTTGTATTTGGGCAGCTTTAGGTAGGAATCGCCTGTAAAAATTTATCATGCCTAAAAATCGCCTTAGCTCTCTAGCTGTCTTAGGGACTGGGAAGTCACTGATAGCCTTCACCTTGCTATCCAAGGGCTTGGTACCTTCTTCGGATATTTCGTACCCTAGAAATGTTACTTTGGATGCACCGAGAACGCATTTGCTGGTGTTAATAAGAACGCCGTAATTTTTCATACGGGTGAAGAGTTGTCGAAGGTGATCCTCGTGCTCGGCTTGCGATTTGCTGAAAACCAAAAAATCGTCGAGATATGGGTAGCAAAACTCAAGGCCGCGGGTCATTTCATCCACAAACCTCTGGAATGTAGCCCCCGCGTTACGTAAACCGAAATTCATGTAAGGGAACTCGTATAGCCCAAATGCGGTGGTTATCGCGGTCTTTGGTATATCCCCATTGGCAACGGGGATAAAATGATACGCCTTCACCAAGTCGATAACTGAAAAATACCTACAGCCTGACAAAGAGTGTGAAAAATCATGTATGTGACGTATGGGGTATTTGTCGGGTACTGTTCTCGCGTTTAGTAACCTGTAATCGCCACAGGGACGCCACCCATTATCCTTCTTTGGTGCGAGGTGTAGGGGTGATGCCCATTGGCTTTCGGAAGGTCGCGCTATGCCGTTAGCTATCATTGCCTCAAACTCTCGTTTAGCTACCTTGAGTTTGTCGGGAGCCAGACGACGTGGTGAACAGGACACTGGGGGGCCTGGTGTGGTTCGTATGTGGTGTGTGGTGTTGTGTTTAACGATATCCGGAATGCCCGCGGGACGCGTTATTTCTGGAAATTCTGAAAGTATAGTGTGATATCTACTATTACCACCTGTAGGAATTTTAACACTAGATACAAGACAATTAGGCAAAGCTACAGTAGTTACAGCGCTGACATTGGTTAAACTATCGATGAGTTTTTGTTTGCTGACGTCAACTATAAGTTTGTAAAATGATAAAAAATCTACACCAATAATAGGTTTTGTGACGTCAGCCACCACAAATCTCCAAGGAAAATTTCGGCGTAAGCCTAAATTTAAGTTTAACTGAATGTAGCCATATGTATCGATAGCAGAACCATTGACTGCGCTCAATTGATAATTACTTTTAAATCTATGTTCTTTAAGTGCAGAAATTGGGTACACACATATATCACTTCCAGTGTCTATTAAAAAGTTCACATTTGTCGCGCGATCCATGATGAAGAGGCGACCGGTGGGGCTCTGGCAGTCACTAGTCGCCATCACTGACTGCCCGGCGTGTTTTCCGCTTTCGGCTTGTAATCACAGGGCTTCATGCAGTTGTTTGCCTTCGATCCATGTTTATGGTGATACCAGCAAATGGGAAAGCGCCTGTAGTTCGAATGCGTGCGGGTGCGCGATGGTGATTTGCTGCGTGACCCATACCTTTGGCCTCGTTCACGTTGACGTGGTTGCCTTGTGTAATTCGATTTAGATGTAAGTGCGCTAACCTGTTTCGTCAATTCTGCTACCTGTCGTGTAAGCTGGTCAATTGCTGATGATGATGACGATGTTGCAGCTACTTGTTGCGGCGTCGCGATGTCGTTTATGCGATCAGCCAACTCGGCGAGCGCGTCCATCGACAGCGTTGGTTGAGAAGCGACGATCGGTTGCATCCCTATTGGTAAGCGGCTCGTCCATATAGTCTTCAAAAAATCTTCGGGAATCGCTGGGCCGGCGAGATGCTGCAAATGACGCAAAAATTGTGATGGCTTACGGTCGCCCATTTGTTCGTGCATAAGCAATTGTTTGACTTTGTTTTCACGCGACACAGACAGTCTTTTTACTAATTCAGTCTTAAGGCGTGTATAGTCAGCTGGGCCGGTGAGTATGTCTTCTACTTCCGCTGCATATTGCCTGTCGAGTGTGGCGAGCACGTGGTAAAATTTTGAAGCGTCATCCGTAATCCGCAAAATGGCGAACTGGCCCTCCACTTGTGCGAACCAAATCGCTGGTTTCTCTGGCCAAAATGGTGGTATTTTCATACTCACGGCCGGTCCGGGTGTGTCCATCGATGCGGCGAACGCGGTTGTTGCATCCTCGAAACTGTCCTGCTTCTTCTTACCTCGTTGCTTTTTTCGAATTGTTACACCTGCTTCGGCGTCACTATTGGTGTCTGACATCTCGAAAGTCTTGTCCGGAGCGGGTCACCAGTTTAGGCGTACTGATCGGAGATAAAATATAAACACAAGCTGCGTGGCTTAAGTAGCTATAATAGTTTATTTGTAAGCACAATACAGTACACACGATTTCATAGAAGGAGTGAGAGATTACAGACGGAAAAGATAGTTTCAGAAAGCACAGGTGATAGCAGTAAATACTTAAAACTATGATTCGCGATGTTCGCGGCGAGGTATCGACCGACACGGGCTCCGCGTAGCTATGTCTAGTCAAGACTAGCCGTGCGCCGGCGCACCTGCGCGCGCGCTGTGTTATGTATCGGTAGCTATAGTATGTGGCGTGGAATGCATTCCTCGCGGCATACTACAGGTATCGCTCGGGTCTGCTTGTCGATTTAATTTATATTGCGTTTATGTTGTGTGTATGTAATGTATTTATATTTTGTATAGTGTTAGGCATGTACTGTATGTGTATGTATATAAATGTTCATATTATATGTATATACGTATTATATATATTTTAGATTTAAGGTAAGTTACCCACAGTATATGTATACAGCTTATGTTGTTTTGATTAATGGGAAAATATATTGAGTTTGTAGGAATTTCTATAATTCTGTATCCAGGAGGAACGTTGAGTGCAAATTCATGTATTATATGGCTAGGTAATCCGTTTATATACGACCCACTCACAATATCACATTCAATCCTGATCACGGTCGTAGGTAGAATGTTTACTGGAAACTCAGAGACATGCCATTTATTTCCTTCTAAAATCTGCTTATTAAAGCCTAATAAACTTCTAAGTGTGTCTTCTTTGGTAAAATTTATATTTTTTGTACAGTGTATAGTGGTTTTTAAAGTATTATTATTGCACAGTAGTTTGATTGAAGCATTTTTTATTTCTGACTTTAAATAATCACTAATATCTTGTAATTCATAGGTACCTTCGGGTATTTCAATAACTTCATCTGTGTCATAATATAACTTATTGTTCGTTTTATCAATGTTTGGAATAGAATTAAACGTTGAGAAATGTAATAAAGCACACTCATATTGACCGTCTAATTGTAGTGTGTCGGGATAGTAGGTAAATAAATCTGATGAGTTGCCAGTTATTGACAAAGTGAGAGACATCTTGAGAATGAATAAAATAAAAGAAAGACCTTAATTTTATATTAAAATTTTATTTTATTTTGTATCCAAAAGTTCCTTAAATATTTTAAACATAAGTGTCCACAATTTACTTTATTGAATTTCTGATATCTCGTATAGTTATAGGAAACATTACAGTTTTTAAAATACTTCATCAATTCTAATGGTGGTTTCAAATCGCCAAAACTATCAAAATATTCACAATAATTATTTACTTTAACATACGCTACCCAATGCGTGCCTTTATTTTTTGAGTTATCCAAGTTGACGATAGCACATTCAATCTGTTTTGGTGTTCTTGGTAACTGATCTTTCATGTATACACCTCTAAAGTGAGGTAAGTTGCAAGCATATTTTTCGATGTCTAAATTAGTTAAAGGTCGATTAGGTAGCTTATTCAGTTTTTTGATGATTTTATAAACAAACCTTTACCATTTTTATGGGGCTTTATATACAAGCCCTTGCCCAAAGCCAAAGCCTCCATAGTCTTATTGTGTCGTTCGGTTTCTTGTATTTTTTTCTGAACCGCTTTATAATCGTTAACAGTTTTCGCAATGCCTGCGGCACCACCTGCTAAAGAGCCTAACGCAGACAACCCAGCGAATATTGGGATTAAAGGTAGAAAGCCACCAGTCTTTGGTATAGGTATGACTCGAGGTACTCGTATATTCGCAATGCAAGGAAATAATTTTTGTGCAGCTAAGTAAGCTGCGTTGATGAGAGTCTTACTATCCTTAGATTTCAATTTCTTAATTTTTGATCTTATTTTCGATACAAAAGTATTAAACGTTTTAATCCCTGCACCAGATTTTAGTTTCGCTTTCATCACTTTGCTCACTAACCATGAGCTAAGTTTTTCTCCCTTGCTGGCGTCTTTTGATCTAAGCCTTTGTTTAGCCATGTTTAAAAGCTGTATATCCGCTTTATGACGATTTAATAAATCGGCGTGATTTTGATAAGCAATATCGTGATGCATACAAGCTTCGTCTAACTCATTTACACCTCGATCGCCTCTAAGTAATCGTTTCTGAAGTTTTGTACCAGGTCCGCAATAGTTGTAACCAGGCAAATGAAGTTCGAATGGTAAATTATTAATTAGACTGTTAACTAGTCCACCGCCTTGCATTCCTCAGTGTTAAATGGAACAAATATAACAACGTAAATGGTTTATAAGGATTAATTCATATATCAATTTATTATTGCAGATTTGTTGATCCAGCTGTTTTCTTCAGTACTTAAACCCAACCATTTTACAAACAGTTTATTTCCTTTTCTTTTTAAAACCTTTTCAATCAAATAAACATCAGGGTGGTAAGATTTCTGAAGCTCTTCTTCATAAAAACTTCCTAAAATGTTCTGTTTTCGCTGATCTTCTATATGATATGTTACTGGTACAGTATCATTAACCTTTTTTATGATAAATAATTCCGTTGACCAATTAGGAGTGTAGCCCTTTTTAAAAATATGTTTGTATTTACTAATGCGAACATTATCACCGACTTTGAATTTTGGTCTACGCCGAACAGATGGACGTTTATGGGAATTTTGAATATTGACTTTTATTATTAACTCATTACGTGTAGTAGAGTTCATTTAGTACTTTTCATTGTGAACAGACGTGTTACAACAATTAAAATTACAAATATAAAATTTGCTGAATAGTGACCTTCTTTCTACGAGCAAATATTAAACAAAGTGTGACAAATGCTAAGTGCAATAATTATAATAATGTACGTTTAGAATAGAAGATACTATTTTAATACAGCAAGATGGATAGCAGCCCCTTTAGTAAGGGTAGCAGGACCACCCGTACGCCACCGCCAACGCCTACATCCGCATCTCGTCCTGTGCAGAGCCAAGTACTGACCCAAGTGGAATCCATCTCAACCCCGGAGATACAAAACTGGATGACCTCTATTGAGCATCACCTTAATGAGATATGCCAGATCACTACGGAAGGAAAGCTCAACTCCGAGCAGAAGTTACGGGTTAGCACACTGTGTCGAAAAGTTAGTCACGGTACATCCCAAATGGCAGTGCAATACCAGGCCTTAAAAGGAAAAACCATACAAGTGAACACAGCTGGCCAAGCCCTCCAGGAACAATTAGACCTGTCAAAACAAATAGCGGACCTACAACAGACCTTTGAGGAAGCCTCTAAGCACAAAACCGGATTACCTGCGGTATCTTTTGCAAATATGGTGAAAAAGGGGACCAACGAATTTGTACCCAGTACAAGTATCAGCTCAGTGGTGATCTACCCAAACGACAAAGCAAAATCAAGCGAAGAGACCAAGTCCCTAGTACAAAAAATTATCTGCCCTGAGCAAATGAAACTGCAGGTTAGAGGGTTACGTAAAACAAAGAACGGTGGCGTTATTATTAGCACTGACTCCAAGGGGGATATAGAAAAATTAAAGCAGTCAGCCCAGCTAACTAACTCAGGCCTTACCGTAGACGACCAGATGAAAAGAAGGCCGAGGGTGATAGTCATCGGGGTACCAGTGACTATGCAAGAAAACGATGTATTTACCTGCCTTTACCATCAGAACTTAAGCGAAAAGCTACATGATTATAGCCTTGAAACGTTCCTGGCTTCGATTAAGCTCAGCCATAAATCGGGTAAGAGGGATGCACAGACCTGTAATTATGTAATCGAAGTACCTGCAAACGTACGTAAGGTCCTAATTACCAAGGAAAGGGTGTTTGTGAACTGGTCATCTTGCCCTGTTAGAGATTTTACGCTGGTTACCCGATGCTTCAAGTGCCAGCAGTACGGTCATGCAGCAAAAACCTGCAGGGAGACGACGTTCACTTGCGGTCAGTGCGGAGAGCAAGGGCACTCGACGAAGGACTGCACTAAAAAGACAGAAGGAGCGAAATGTGCGACGTGCCTGAGATTCAAGAAGCCGAGTAACCATGCTACAGGAGCGCCGGATTGTCCAGCAAAAGTAATGGCGGAAAAAAGGTATATCAATTCCATTGATTATGAAGGCGCCTGAGAGCGCCACTAACCAAGTTTTTACCGACCTTTTTTGTAGTTTTTAAGTTTTTAAGTAATTTTAGTTTCAGAGCAATGACTTATAATTTATTAAATGACTTGGATAGCTTCAGTGTGTCAGAGTCTAGAACATGTGAGGCAGAAGAGTGCAAACAATATCTGACCTCATGCAGTAACCCATTAACCATAATAACCCAAAATATTCGTAGCGTCTTTAAGAACATAGATGGCTTTTTAACACTACAACATAGAATAGATATGAATCTTGACGTCATTGTCTTAACAGAATGTAGACTATCTTTACCATATAACATACCATTAATACCGGGATATAATATGTACAGCAGTAAAACATTATATAACCAGAACGATGGGATAGTAGTTTACATAAAAAGTGAAATAAATGCAACTGTAGAGGAACCAATTATGCAAGAGTGTAATAGATTATTAATTAAGATAGGATCAGACTTGGTAATACTAGCAATTTACAGACCTCCCGCCTTTAGCGATAAGTACAAGTTTATTAACTCATTAAATGACACCCTGCAGGATCTGTCTTCCTATAAAAACATAATTTTAACTGGAGACATAAATATAAACATCCTACAAGGACAGCAAGATGTAAAGGAGGATGCCCTACATTATCTCAATCTTTGCTCATTTCATGGCTTATTCACCACACACTCTTTTATCACGCGACAAGCAAGTGGGTCTTGCCTTGATCATATCATGCTAAAAACACAATATCCCGCACACGTACTCGTCATCAATTCCTCTATAACCGATCATAACGCTGTCCTACTAACCCTTAGTTGCAAGTTACCTAAAATAACAAAAACTCGCTTAATCACGAAATTAAACATGGATAGACTTGAATACGATTTACGCAATATCGATTATGACCCAGTTTACTATTCTGATGATCCGCAATATTGTATGCAATACATTATTGAAAATGTAAAGAATGCAATACATAAAAATACAAGGGTAATACGATTGCATAACAAAAACCACAACTTAAAACCGTGGATCACACCAGGGCTCATCCGTTGTATGAAACACAGGGATCAGCTTCACATGAAATGTAAACGTAACCCTAATAATATAACTTTACAGGTATCTTATAAAAGATATCGAAATTTTTGCAATGACCTATTAAGAAAAGTCAAAATAAATCACGACAAACTAGAGCTGGAAAAGGCGGGATCGAATAGTAAAAAGATCTGGCAACATATTAAGAATATAACATACACTAAGAAGCAAAAGGAATCGCCTTCAAGTTTATTAAACACCCATCCATCACAGGTAGAAGCCGCTAACATAGTGAATAAGTTCTTTATAAATGTAGGGCAAAGACTTGCACAGCACTCACAAGCAAATATGCAGCTTCCCACAGACCCACCCTTTCCGAATAAGACTACCTTGTCATCTTTTGTGCTATTGGACACCGACGAAACGGAGGTTGAGAGGATAATCTCGAACTTAAAGAATGACTGTGCTATCGGCTGGGACCTCATATCTAATAAAATCCTAAAAAAATTCAGGCATATACTGGTAAAGCCCTTAACTAATATCTTCCAAAAATGCTTAGCGACAGGCATTTTCCCTAAGTGCCTTAAGAAAGCTGTAGTTGTCCCTGTATATAAGTCTGGAGGGAAAGACCAAGTAACGAATTACAGGCCCATTTTCCATACTCCCTGCAGTCTCAAAAATACTTGAAAAAATTATAAATAATAGGTTAATTAAATATCTGGAGGATAATTCGCTCTTATCAAATGCACAGTTTGGTTTTAGAGCTAATAGGTCTACGGCCGACGCAGTACACCATCTGACAGATTACATAGCACAAGAGCTTGATAAGGGAAATCGTACAGTGGGAATATTTCTAGACCTTGCCAAAGCGTACGACACGGTCTCTGTTTCCAAACTTTTGAGCAAGCTTGACCATATGGGAATAAGAGGCTTACAGCTGGAACTCCTCAAGAGCTACTTAAACGAACGTACTCAATGCGTAAAAATCGGGAGCGTTCTCAGTGACGACATGGAGAATACCTCATTTGGCATTCCCCAGGGAAGCGTACTAGGAAGCACACTGTTCTTGATTTATATAAACGAATTATGTAATATAAATCTAGAGCACGGCACGATTATATCGTACGCGGACGACACTGCCCTCCTTTTTTCTGCTGATACAGAAACAGAAGTGTACGGGCGTGCGCAACGGGGATTTAACATTGTAAACAACTGGCTTCAATATAACCAACTAACATTAAATGCAGATAAATCCAAATACGTTACCTTCTCGATGCGCAAAAGGTCATCTATAACCCAGCCCAAACACTTACTGTACGCGCACCACTGTAGAGAACCAAATAATAAAGATTGTACTTGTCCGGTCATAGCTTTAGCAGATAAGATAAAATATCTAGGCATTATAATTGATGAAACCCTTTCATTTAAAGAGCATAGTGAAACACTAGTTAAGCGATTACGCAAGTTGATATTTGTGTTTAAACGAATAAGATATATCGGTGACCCAAAATTGATTAAACAAGTGTACTATGCCCTTTGTCAGTCAATATTAACGTATTGCATAACATCGTGGGGGGGAGTGGGTAAGACATTGCTACTGTCCGTCGAGCGAGCTCAGAGAGCGATCCTCAAGGTAGCAACGTTTCGCTCTTTCTTATCTTCCACCGACCTCCTATACAAATCCTGCGAAGTACTAACAGTCCGCCAGCTATTTATATTGAGCACAGTGCTAAAACAGCACGCAGCACTTCCCTACAGCACCGACATCACTAACAAAAGGCGGAAAGATATTGTATGCACTGAAAGAATTGCAATAAAACACGAGTACACAGGCAAATTTTACCTGTTTTTAGGACCTCTTCTATACAAAAGGATAAACGCTATAACAAGCATTTATCCTCTAAATTATGTGTCTTGTAAACGAGTCGTGAAGAATGTCCTCCAAAGATTGTCCTACGGTGACACAGAGGAGTTAATCTCTGTATTAAAATAAATAATTAGTTTTAAGTTGCTTATTTAGACATAACTTTGGCTAACTGTAGCAAGTCACTTTAGCATTGTATTGTATTCATAGTAATTAGTTGTACCTGTAATAGTATTTTAGAATTATTATTAGTCTGCACTTGAAGCCTGAAGCACAGGACTACCTAGTTCAGGCACAATTTAGATAATATCCCTTAGTAAAGACCTATGTAAGACACTAAACCGCACAAATAAATACACATACGTAAGATAACCACTTATGCACAATGTAACAACGCACGATAGATTAAGAAACCATGTAAAATAACCGTACAACGATTATTAAATAAATTTGATTTGATTTGATTTGATTTACTTCTATTGGTTTAAATTTAATAGTGCGATGTTTTGTGTTGTTATAGGTATTTAGTGTATCTTTCAATACCGATCCAAACCATTTATAGTTTCCATTTAGACTGAAACATTTATATAAGTTATTTTTGATAGTTTTTATCAGTCGCTCTACAATTGATGCCTTCTTTGTTGAAAATGTTGAGTAGTGGTTAATATTATACTTCTTCATGAACGTTTGAAAAGTTGTGTTATAAAACTCTGTACCAGAATCAGTTTGCAAATTAACTGGTACACGTTGGCTGGCTATAAAAATGTGTTAAAAAGCACTAGTAACATCAAGTTTATTTTTCGTTTTTAGAGGTTCTGCCCAAGCAAACTTGGAAAAGCAATCAATCACAATTAAGATATAATTATGACCACCATTGAATTTGCTCAAAGTCTGCATATCTATGAGATCGGCCTGCCATAAGTCATCGATCCCTTTTAAAATTACAGCGCGCCTGGTAAAATTTTTTCGCGCAGCTTTGTGTATTTCATTAACAATTTGCAATTTTGACATTATGAAGACTTTTTAAGTACTAGTAATTTGTTTATATCCGTCTTAGTGTAAAAGTTGTTCTCTAAGTGAGTGAAAGCCTCCGATTTTCAATTGTGTTTTGCACATCTTTAGTGATTTGAGTATGTAGTGTATCAATAATTTTATGCAAATCTTTATTCAAATCCTGTTTCATTGTTCTTGTCACTTGATCCATATATTCCTTATTTACTGCATCGTCTGCTTCTACTGGAGATCTGATTCCTCTAAGCCTTACTGTCTTCAAATCAAAATCACCGCTTTCTGATTTTTGCAATGCATTATTATTGAATTCGAGTAATTCCGATAAACGCATTCTCTTATGAATATGATGTCCGAATTTGTCTACATTCATAGTTAAGGTGTAATGTATTGAAAGGTTTAAAGTAAAATGAAAAGTGAACTACTGATAACATATTATTTATTAATAATATTATTTTCACGTAACTCTTCAATTATGGATAATATTTCATTGTCCAACCCAGTGTTACCAGCATCTCGAGATGCGTATAATAACTTTAACCTATCCACCAGTTCGTTAGGATCGTCCCAATAAATAAAATCTACATTCTTTTTCCAAATTTTAGTCACAGGTAAGCCTTTTCCCGTCGAGTGACCGGAACTTTGACTCGCTAGTGTGAAAAGAGATTTAATAACTTGCAAATATTTTTGACCTTTATTACTTTTAATTGGTTTACTTGGATCGAAATCTCGACGATGTGCATTTGTAATAAGTAACATAGACTTGTAATGTTGCATGTCACTGTCTGTAACCAAACTTAAATCGATGTCTTTGTTTAGTAACAATTGTCTCAAACCAGGCGTACTGCGGTATTTATTTTCCCCTACAGTGATGTATTCGTTTCCGAAGGCTATGGCAGCAGAACCAAACATTAATTTTCCTCGATCTCTTCGAACACCAAACGGAACCTCAGACAACACCTCTGAAGATAGCGACCAAGATGATGCATCATGCTCTTGTTTGTTATCAACCAATGATTGATATGAAGCGTCACTATCAATATTAGATTCATCACTATTGTCTCCAGCATCTGCTGTTAGTGACTCTTCTTTCTGCAATGTTTGATTTAAAAACGGAATGTTGGTTTCATCATTCACGGTGCTACCAGAATGAAGAGTTTGCTTGCCAGAGTTGGTTAATAAGTTGAACGAATCCGTCATGGGCTTAAAAACTGTTTCCAGAGCTTGCTTATTGTCAATTTCAATATTCCTCATGTTACGAACTTTTTTCTTTACAGCTTCTGCTGCTATGACAATTTGTCTTTTTAATGACTGGTCCATATTGATAATAAAAAGGTCCGTAATCTATTAAGGATAGTAAAGAATAATGACATCGCAGTGGCGTAGGGTCTTAAATACAAGAGTTCTTAATCAAATACTACAAAAGTGTCAAATTTATTTCTATAACATCCATTGTTTTTAGAACATTCCTTATTAATTACTACGTAATTAAAAGGCTCACTCCATATTTTTGAACACATTTCACGAAATTAAAGCCACGTGATATCTGTGTTTACATGCTCATCGTAAATATGTTTCAAATTAATTTCATCTTGTTTAAACAGTATTATTAAGTTTGCATTATCTCTAACCAACTGTTTAGGAATTTTACTATACGTCTGATTTACATAAAAACAATCAATGTATTTGTGTCGACCCATAGCAAAGTAATCTCGCATGTTATTTTGATTTTCACAAGCAACATCGTCAAATATAATAACAGAGTTAGGTTTGGCATCTTGTACACTCAATACATTCTCGTTTCCCGTATATTTCTGAAATGAAATCGGAACCCGTTTTTATTGATTTTTCCAGAAATATATACTTGGGCTGGTGTAATGTTTTTGAATAGACATAAACGTTTTGAAACTTCAATCCGTTTTTGTGTATTAGAAGACCGACAAGTAAATTTGTTTTACCGCAATTTGACGGTCCGCAAATGATGCATCGTATTACGTTAGGTAATAATTTGCTATGACGAACACGAGACTTAGGCAAATCATCGCAGATTGTGTTTACGTGCAACGATTGCGACTGTTTAACAAACTTCATGATCAGTGCGTTAAAGTTGAACGTCGAATGAGAGAACGCATACCCGACATTATCATTTAAAGTAGATCAATTGAGTAAAGCCTGACTGAAGTGAACAAGGTCTTTAAACGGAAAACGTAGATCGTTGAACGGAAACCCATAAACGCGTTCGCGTTAAACGGAATGAAGCGTTGAATATCATAGCGTTCGTTTCATCTGTTGTAAATAATATATTATTGGGAACGATACCTCACAGAGTGAGACCTAGCCGTAGTATATTATCGGGAACGATACCTCACAGAGTGAGACCTACCCGTAGTATATTATTGGGAACGATACCTCACAGAGTGAGGGGTGGCCGGAGGCCTGGCCGAACGATGTGGGGTAGAGTTCCCAATAATATACTACTCCCAACTCTACACAGAGTTAAGACCGTACATAACTACTCTATTTTAAATATACTTAAGTAGACTAGAGACCTTAGTCTCTACATTTTTATTTTCTTTGCCTTTGACAAGGTAGCTGGGCTGCCTGTGTAGTTTACTATTATTTAATTATCTTTTATTATATTGAAGACATAGGCCTAGGGTCTAAATTTAATATTTTACGATTTATTTTACGGCATAACTTGTAAATTACTGTGTCTGTACAATTTTGTGTCTGACGTCAAAGTGCGACCATACTGGTGCCGAATCTGCATACATACATCACACAACTCTACATACAGTGGACACACCCAGGCCACATACACTACCACTCAACAACACAACACAAGCAACACTACACACCACAACACACACAAACACGTAACACACCCAGACACTCTGCTCTGATCGAGCCGCCACCGCTGCATTAGACCGTGGGTCCGTACGGATCGATTTTATTATTTCCAAACTGAACCTTTTTTAATTACAATTTCATTTTTATTATTCAATTCGTGACTTGTATTTATTTTATTTTATTTTATTTGCTTCATCGTATTTTATATTTACAATTTTAATTTATAACGCGCACCTTATCTAACGCGATAATGAAACCGGAGAGAACACCAGTCCAGAAACCGGGATCTAGTAGGGAGTCCACACCTATGGAAGACAGCACATTCGTGCTAGACGGTAGTCCGGTGGTGGAGAAGCGCTCGCTGGGACCAGTGAGAAGAAGTATAGACGCGTGTGAGCTCCGTGGAGCTCATAAGGAGAAAGAAACTCGAGCACCGTCTTACTCCGGCTCTATTATAGCAAAGGAGAAGAAGATGGCAAGGGAAGCCGCTGGAGCTCCCCCATTGCCACTTCCTACAGCTTTGGAGCGATACTCCTCCGCAATGGAATGCCTAAATACCATCAAAAAACAAATGAGTATATCCGGTAATTTAAAGCGGGAAATAAAAACGGAGATAACAGCGAGAACAGAGTTATTAGATAGGATCATTAAAGCATATGAAAGGGACAGGAAAGCAGTAGCTGTCAGAAGGCAAAGTGCTGGGGCGACAGAAGCGCCGGCCACTGTTGCCACTGCCCCTACCAAAGACTCCAGCGAGGAAATACTAAAAAGAATAAAAGAGAATGGAAGAATGATGCTAGACATGAAAGAAAGGATAGAGAGACAGGATGAAAGAGAGAAAGAAAGAGAACGAAAGGGGACAGTGACGTATGCGGGTGTGGCGGCGGGTCGGTCAGGTGCTCAACCCCCTGAGCGGGTGACGCTGCACTCCATAGCGGTCACGTCATACGGGAGAGCAATTGATGGAGAGACTGAGGAAAGTAGCAAATGAGGATAACGAAATGCTCAACCCCCTGAGCGGGTGACGCTGCACTCCATAGCGGTCACGTCATACGGGAGAGCAATTGATGGAGAGACTGAGGAAAGTAGCAAATGAGGATAACGAATGGGTGACTGTGGAAAGAATAAGGAAGGCGAAGGATAGGAAGGTGATTATAGGATATAAGACAGAGGAAGAAAGGAAAAGGGCACGAAGGAGACTGGAAGAGAGGGAGAAGGGTCTTTCTTTTGAGGAAATTAAGAACAAGGACCCACTTCTAATCCTTTTTGGGGTCTTACGGAGCCATAAGGACGACGACTTGTTAAAGGCCATAAGGTCCCGAAACCATGATGTGTTCCGGGGCCTGGCCCCAGAACAAATCCGGATGGCGGTCCTCTACAGGAAGACTGCGAGGAACCCGCACACGTGTCACGTGGTGCTCAGGGTCTCCCCGGTGGTTTACAACCGTGCTCTGGGCGTGGGGAGGCTGCACATCGACCTTCAGCCCATAAGAGTGGCTGATCAGTCGCCTCTTGTGCAGTGTTCCTCATGCCTAGGGTACGGTCACACAAGAAAGTTCTGCGCCGGTGACAACCAAGCTAAATGTAGTTACTGTGGGGGGCTCCACATGAGAGCCCAGTGCCCCGACTACATGGCCGGCGCAGAGCCGAATTGCGTGAACTGCCAGAGGGAGAAGCTGAGCAGCACGGGGCATAGCGTTTTCAGCTCCAAGTGTCCGGTGCGAATGAGGTGGGATACTATAGCGAGGACATCGACTCAGTACCAGTGCTGAGGGCACCTCGGGAGCCGCACCCCCATACAGAGTGCTACAAGCAAACCTCCAGAGGAGGAAGCTGGCAACTGACGAGCTCATACTCGCAGCCTCGAGGCGAAAAGCCACCGTTGCTCTAATTCAAGAGCCCTATGTTGGAAATTCGGCGAAGATGAAGGTATACCAGGGCGTTAGGGTCTTCCAGAACGCTGGGCAAGGAGGAGGGACTGTGAAGGCGGCTATTGCCGTCTTCGATCCTACTTTGGACGTTGTGCAGTACCCGCAACTCACCACTGACAACATCATAGTGGTGGGGATCCGGACCAGTGCCTGGATGATCACGCTGGTATCCTTCTACTTTAAACCGAAACCAGAACCTCTGGGGCCATATTTAGAGCAACTTATAGAGGTGAGGCGAGCTCTAGGTTCCCGGCTTGTTCTTTTTGGGGGTGATGCTAACGCAAAGAGCACCTGGTGGGGACATTGGTTCGAGGATGACAGAGGCGAGTTGCTGAGGGGTGTCCTCGCTGAACTTGACCTCCAGGTCCTGAATAGCGGAGACATTCCGACTTTCGACACTGTTAGGGGTGGAAAGAGTTATCGTAGCCACGTGGACGTTACGGTCTGCACCGACAATTTGGTCGACCTGGTCGACGCTTGGAAGGTGGATACGGGCCTCGTGCCAAGTTCGGACCACAACGGCATATTGTTCAGCCTCAACCTGGAAAGAGCCAAGGGCACAAAAATCGAACGTACTACTCGCATTTACAACACCAAAAAGGCCAACTGGGATACTTTTAAGGCCAGCGTCACTCGGTCGCTCTCGGATATCGCAATAGGCGAAACAAGGCACAACGAAGAGCTTGATGTCTTAGTCGAAGCATATACGGGAGCGATCGAGATGGCGTGTGGGGAGAGTATCCCAGTCAAGAAACCGGGGGGGTTGATCACGATGCCATGGTGGTCCGAAAGGCTCGCAGAGCTACAGAGGCTCGTCAAGACCAAAAAGCGTCGAATCAGGAATGCAGCGCCGGTCCGAAGAGAGAGGGTGGTGGCGCGATACCTGGAACAAAAGGAGATGTATGAATCTGAAATAAAAAAGGCACAGGTCGAAAGTTGGAAGGAATTCTGTGGAAAGCAGGACCGGGAGGGCATGTGGGAGGGTATTTACAGGGTCATAAATAGGGCCACGGCAAGGAAGGAGGATATTCCGTTAACCGTCAGTGGAACTTACCTGGACGCAAAGGGTTCAGCCGAACTTCTGGCTAAAACCTTCTACCCGAGAGATCGGGTAGAAGAGGATAACGTGGGGCATCAGGAGATACGTGAAAAATCTAAAGAGGTGGACAACGAGAAGGGTCATCATAATGATGACCCACCCTTTACGATGAGCGAACTCCTTGATGCCCTCCACAAATTTAACCCTAAGAAGGCTCCGGGGGCGGATGGCTTCACGGCCGATATCTGCACTCACGCCATTGGGGCCGACCCCGCACTCTTCCTGAAGCAGCTGAATCGGTGCCTTCACCACGGCTACTTTCCTAAGATATGGAAGGAAGCCGTGGTGGTTGCACTGAGGAAGCCAGGGAAGGACTCGTACACCGTCCCCAAGTCGTACAGACCTATTGGTCTATTGCCCGTCTTGGGGAAGGTGTACGAGAGGATGCTGGTGGCCCGTCTCAACTTCTATTTATTACTGACAATTAGCCCCCGCCAGTACGGCTTTATGCCCCAGAAAAGCACCGAGGACGCCCTTTATGACCTTATGGGCCACATAAGGGCCAAACTCGATGAGAAGAGGTTGACCCTTATGGTGTCCCTGGACATAGAGGGCGCCTTCGATAGCGCATGGTGGCCAGCTATTAAAGTACGGCTGGCGGAGGAGAAATGTCCGGTGAATTTGAGACGAGTCATCAGCAGCTACCTTAGCGACAGGGAGGTGAGGGTAAGGTATGCGGGCGAGGAGTGCAGACGCTCCACGGAGAAGGGTTGCGTCCAGGGTTCAATTGGCGGACCCTTGCTTTGGAACCTCCTATTGGACCCTCTGCTCCACCAATTGAGAGAAAGGGCGGTCCATGTACAGGCTTTTGCGGATGATGTAGTGATGGTCTTCGATGGGGACAGCGGTCTGGAAATTGAGAGACAGGCCAATGCCTCTCTCGAGCATGTGCGGGAGTGGGGTATCCGAAATAAGCTGAAATTCGCACCGCACAAAACCTGTGCGATGGTAATAACGCGGAGGCTGAAGTACGATAACCCACGCCTCAGCATGGGCGGGATAGGCGTTGGACTGTCCAAACAAATCAAGGTCCTGGGGCTGACTATTGACGAACACCTTACATTTAACACACACGTCACAAATGTATGCAGAAAGGCGATCGGCATATACCATAAACTCGCGCGGATGGCTCGGATCAGCTGGGGGTTACACCCCGAGGTGATCCGAGCCATCTACAATGCGGTGGTGGAGCCAACAGTGTTGTATGCCGCCAGCAGTTGGTGCGCGGCGGTGGACAGGCTTGGTATCCGAAAGCAGCTGAACGTAGTGCAGCGCGAATTCGCGCAAAAACTTTGTAAGGGCTACCGGACGGTCTCCCTGCACTCAGGGCTAGTCTTGACTGGACTACTCCCTCTGGACCTCAGAGTTCGTGAGGTGGCCTCGTTGTACGAGGCCAAGAGAGGGGTGTTCCAGTCATGGTTGGGGGACAGGGAGATCGAACGAATGGCCCCTGCTATTAAAGCACCTCACCCCGCGGAGCATATGAGCCTGGAGTTCACCAGTCTGGTAGACGAGGATCACTATAACCAGGTGGATAACATCCAAACACGTATTTTCACGGACGGGAGCAAGATTGAGGGCCGGGTCGGTGCCGCGTTATCCATTTGGCATAACGGGACCGAAACCAGGGCCCTCAAACTTGCTCTGTCGCCCCACTGCACCGTCTACCAGGCCGAGCTCTTGGCTATATGCAAAGCGACCAGTGAGGTCCTAAAGCGAGGCGCGGCCACGTTTGGGGTCTTCAGTGATAGCAGAGCCGCACTCCTGACGGTAATCAATCGTCATGCCCTCCACCCTCTGGCAGTTGAAGCCAGACTTAACATCAAGCGGGGCCTGGCCCAGGGCAAGGAAATTTCCTTGTTCTGGATCAAGGCCCACGCAGGGTTGGAGGGCAATGAGCGGGCCGACCAGCTCGCCAAGGAGGCGGCTCTGAGGCTGAAGATCGCTCCCCACTACGATCTGTGCCCAGTCTCATTCGTCAAGCGTGGTCTACGTCAGATCACGCTTCACGAGTGGGGCGAAAGGTACAGAGCGGGTGTGACTGCTTCGGGCACCAAGCTCTTCCTACCATGCGCGGTAACAGCATACAGCATTGTTCGAAAAATCGAGGTCGCCGGCACCACAACCCAGCTGCTAACAGGACACGGTGGGTTCTCCGCATACTTGACCAGGTTCAAGTGTAAGGAGGGCCCATCGTGTGCCTGCGAGCCTGGGGTACCCGAGACGGTCGCACACATAATCGTGGACTGCCCGATCCACGCACGAGATAGACACAACTTAGAATGTAATCTTGATGTAAGTATAACAAGGAATAACTTACCGATTTTAATGACAAAAGAGTATATAGCGCATTTTCTTGAATATGCAACGAAAGTAATAAAACAGGTAATAAAAAGAAACAAGTCGTAAAATAAATCTTCAGCAGATATTGTGCAATATCTTGCACCAGATTTAAGATAATTAAGTAGCTAAGAAAATGTATATAAGTATAGTGAATATAGGATAGTAAAAGCAGAATGTAAGTTAGTAAGTAAGTTGATAAGATAATGTAATTTAGAATAAGTTAATACTAAGGCTATGTAGCTATGTAAGAATGAAAATAACCTGTTGTACAGAATAAATAAAGAAGCACCAGTATAATATAAATTCCCACCCAATCCTACAAGTATGAAAGGCATGGCATGAAAGTACGAGAGGGATAAATGCGAGAACTTGTATGATACTAGAGGACAAGAATGAAAGCGCGAATAACCTTTTTAAAAATAAAGAAGTTAAGAGTTAAGTGTATTATCAAAATGCACAATGAACCCTGCGTGGGTTTCTTTTTTGAAAAATAGGCAGCCTAGGTAGACGGCATAACATATAAGGACAGAATAGGCTTTCACGGCGTGGATACCACATTGTGAAAGGTGCTAGAAAAAAAAAAAAAAAAAAAAAACCTAACCTAACCTAACCTGGGGCACGCCATTGAGGCGGCGGTGGGGATGGTGCAAACCATCGCCACCAAAAGTTCAAACCTGAAGGGGCAGTATGTGCGGGACCTGAAGCTCGCATGTGAAACCATCCTCCAGCACGTGCGTGTGCTCAGGTCTCGCACAGAATCTGAGCTCCGGTGAATAAGAAGCGGAAGCGTGGTGCACGCAAGCCGCGCAAACTGTGCGCCCCGACAACTGCAGCGGTCACCGTCACGCTGCAGCCGGGCGCACTGGAGCAGGGCATCACGTACCGTGACGTGTTGTCCAGGGCCGAAGGGGCCATAGACCTCAAGGCCCTGGGCATAGACGGCCCCCGGTTCCGTGAGGCGGCAACTGGGGCTCGCATTATGGAGGTGGCGGGCGAGGACCGCGCCCGGAAGGCGGACAACCTGGCCGCCAAACTGAGAGAGGTGCTGGAGGAGGTCCGTGTCGCCAGGCCGGAGAGGTGTGTAGAGCTGCGCATCTCTGGCTTGAGCGACTCGGCCTCTAAAGAAATGGTGGCGACATCGTTGGCTGCGGAGGGAGGCTGCTCGGCCGTCTCAATTAAGGTGGGCGACATCCAACGCCCACGGGGTCGCCAAGGCACTGCCTGGCTGCGGTGTCCGATCGAGGCCGCCAAGAGGCTGACGGATGGCCGTCGGGTACTCGTCGGGTGGTCAGTGGTCAGGCTGACCACCTTGGACCCGAGACCGGCCCGATGCTTCCGCTGCCTGGAGCCGGGGCACGTTGGGGCCAAGTGCACTGCGGACATTGACCGCAGTGCGCTCTGCTTCCGTTGTGGGCAGGCCGGCCACAAGTTGGCCACCTGCTCCGCGGAGCCCGGTTGCCCCGTCTGTGAGGCGGCGGGGAAGGCGTCCGCTCATCGGCTGGGGTCCAGCGAGTGTAAGGCGGCCTCTGGTAAGAAGGCGGCCTCAAGAAAAGGCGGAGCAGCAGGTGGGACGGCACCCAAAACATCCCCCACCCTGCCGCAACATGAGGAGGCGATGGACACCGCCCAATCGTAATGGCACACTCCATCTCCATACTGCAGGCCAACGTCAACCACTGCGCTGATGCCCAGGACCTTCTGGCTCAATCCATGGAGCAGTGGCAGACGACAGTGGCAGTAGTCGCCGAGCCGTACTACGTTCGCGAAAGCCCGAACTGGGCCAGCGACCAAAACGGCTTGGTGGCAATCGTCGCCCAGCGAGCCGCCCCACCATTCGACATAGTGCGTAGGGGTCGTGGGTGCGTACTCGTCACGCTGCGTGGCGCTGCAGTGGTTGGGGTGTACTGTCCCCCTAGTAGAAGCCTCGCCGCGGCGAGGCGGCTATCGTCGAGCGGTGGGCTGCTGATGACAGCGGCCTGGACGTGGACGCGAGATGTGAGCACGTAATAGCAACAGTGGAGGTCCTGGGTCTGCGTGCCGCCGTCTCTACGATGGAGTGGTGCGCTCCAAGGCGCTCTACGGGGCGCCCATCTGGGCGGACGCCCTCTGCCCAGCAAATGTAGCGCTGCTGCGACGTCCGCAGCGCGCCATCGCGCAGAGGGCTGCACGGGCGTACCACACCGTCTCCTACGAGGCGGCGTGCTTGATTGCGGGAAGTATCCCTTGGGATCTCGAGGCTGGCGTCCTTAAGAGGGTGTACGAGGAGGGCGCGCTGATGCGGCGAGTTGCTGGAGGTCGGCCAGCTCCGGAGGAGATCGATCGCTGGAGACAGGCGGCTCGCGACGATCTCTTCCGGCAATGGGCCGAAAAGTTGGCTTCGACAAGAAGCAGCACACTGCTCGTGGGGGCCGTTCGGCCTGTCCTGCGTGAGTGGGTGGAGAGGGGTCATGGGGCTCCAACATATCACCTCACTCAACTTCTCACGGGTCATGGCTGCTTCGCCAAGTACCTGTGGGAGGTGGTGGGGGTGGAATCGGAGCCCCGGTGCCGAAACTGCACCAGCGGCGACCCTGACACGGCACATCATACTTTGGCCGTGTGTGAGGCGTGGGACGGACAAAGGACGGCCCTCACGAACATTGTTGGTGAGGACCTCTCGCTGTCGGCTATAATTCCGGCCATGGCCGGCAGCGAACATTGTTGGGCCGCCGTCGCCTCGTATGCTAGCGAGGTGATGGCGGCCAAGAGAGAGGCCTTGCGGGAGCGGGAGCGAGCTGGACGCACTCTCCCGCCCCGCAGGCCCCCGGCGAGGGGACGCCGGCGAGCACAATTTGCCCGCGTCCCCAACTGAGAGGAGCCACGGGCGGTGGGTCGGGGGACCCGCTGCCCCAATGCTAATGTGGCGGAATGCGCCCCTACGTGTTCCTGGGCGCATTCTTAAGAGGAGGACGGGCCCCACCATATCGGCACGATGGCCGGGATGGTGGGGCCCCGAGAAGTGAGCCCGCCGAATAGGGCGGGCGTTCCTAGCTGAGTCGCGGTGAGCATTCTATCCCGCGGCTCGGATTGGGCGAAGGAGGAACACCGTGGTGGTTTAGTGGGTAGTCTGGCTTCGGTCAGGAGCCCCACACGAAGCGAGCCCCCTGCCCCCGCGGGGGGTGAGCGAAGTGCGTAAATGCATTCCACGTAAAAAAAAAAAAAAAAAAAAAACAAAAAAACCTGGGGCACGCCCCAAGAGCTATCGAGTACGTCCCCGTCGTGTGCCCTGGACCCCAACGTGACCACCGTAACGGAGTGGCACGTTGGGTGACTAAATCTCGGTAGCTTATCTTGCGGCAGTTGAGGTTGACTTGTTTTTGATACTGTCCTTTTCAGGACAATGTCAAACCTTGATAGTGACAGTGAGTCGTGCCGGGACCAAGCTCCCGAGCGACAGGCGCGTGAGCGCGAAGCAGAGATGGAGGTCGGGACGGAGGCCACGAGGCCTCTCGGCTCTCTCCCAGAGGCGGTGGTGGTGCTGGACCGTCTGGACGTGTCCAGTCCAGAGGGCTCACGCTCGTCTTCCCCGATGGGACGATTCTGGAGAAAGCGGGTCCCAGAGGTGGAAAAGGTGTCCCACACACCCAAGAGGCCCCGCGGTCGCCCGATAACGACGGGCGAATTCGCTGGCCTGGCGCAAGCCCAGGCCGAACTTAACGCGGCTAAGCAGCGGGAGCTGGAACTGCGGAGGGAGGAGGAGATGGCTGACGACCTTCAGCGGATGCGGCAGAGGTCTCTCTACCTAAGAGAGACCCCTACCCCTAGCCGACAACCCAATGCGGTAGAGCCACCAGCAGCTCCTGAGCCCCTCAGCTCGGAGCAGCTATCGGGTGCCATTGAGGCGGCGGTGGGGATGGTGCAAACCATCGCCACCAAAAGCTCTAATTTGAAGGGGCAGTACGTGCGGGACCTGAAGCTCGCATGTGAAACTATCCTCAGGCAGTACGTGCGCTCTGCTTCCGTTGTGGGCAGGCCGGCCACAAGTCGGCCACCTGCTCCGCGGAGCCCGGTTGCCCCGTCTGTGCGGCGGCGGGGAAGGCGTCCGCTCATCGGCTGGGGTCCGGCGAGTGTAAGACGGCCCCTGGTAAGAAGGCGGCCTCCGGTAAGAAGGCGGCCTCGAGAAAAGGCGGAGCAGCAGGTGGGACGGCACCCAAAACAACCCCCACCCTGCCGCAACATGAGGAGGCGATGGACACCGCCCAATCATAATGGCACACTCCATCTCCATACTGCAGGCCAACGTCAACCACTGCGCCGATGCCCAGGACCTTCTGGCCCAATCCATGGCGCAGTGGCAGACGACAGTGGCAGTAGTCGCCGAGCCGTACTACGTTCGTGAACGCCCGAATTGGGCCAGCGACCAAAACGGCTTGGTGGCTATCGTCGCCCAGCGAGCCGCCCCACCCTTCGACATAGTGCGTAGGGGTCGTGGGTGTGTACTCGTCACGCTGGGTGGCGCTGCAGTGGTTGGGGTGTACTGTCCCCCTAGTAGAAGCCTCGCCGAGTTTGAGCAGTTGCTCCTTGAGGTCGGGGCTCTGCTGGTCGAAGTGCACCCCACCCCGGCTGTGGTGGCCGGGGATTTCAACGCTCATTCTAGGGCGTGGGGATCTCCGGAGACTGATGACCGGGGGGAGATGGTCATGGAGTGGGCGGTGTCCCAAGGCTTGGGGCTTCTGAACCAGGGGGTGGTCCACACTCTAGTGCGGGCTCAGGGCAGATCGATTGTCGATCTTTCGTTCGCCAGTTCTGTCCTGGCCCGTCGTATCAACAACTGGCGGGTCGTCAGGGGGTTGGAGACCGCGTCGGACCATCGTTACATCCGGTTCGACATCGTCTCCCCCGCCTCGGCGGCTCGTGTGGAACTCGACCGCCCCTTGGCAGGGGAAGGTCCGCGGTGGCGACTCGGAACATTAGATAGCGAGCTGGCCAAAGAGGCGGCTATCGTCGAGCGGTGGGCTGCTGATGACAGCGGCCTGGACGTGGACGCGAGATGTGAGCACCTCGCTGGAGCTCTGACTCGTGTCTGCGACGCGGCGATGCAGAGGGCGAGGCCTATTCCGCCCCGGAGGCAGGTGTACTGGTGGCGTCCCCACCTAGCCGGGCTGCGTACCGCAAGTTACGTAGCCTGCTGGAATGCTCTCGCGCTTGCTGCCCAACAGTGGAGGTCCTGGGTCTACGTGCCGCCGTCTCTACGATGGAGTGGTGCGCTCCAAGGCGCTCTACGGGGCGCCCATCTGGGCGGACGCCCGTCCGCAGCGCGCCATCGCGCAGAGGGCTGCACGGGCGTACCACACCGTCTCCTACGAGGCGGCGTGCTTGATCGCGGGAAGTATCCCTTGGGATCTCGAGGCTGGCGTCCTTAAGAGGGTGTACGAGGAGGGCGCGCTGATGCGGCGAGTTGCTGGAGGTCGGCCAGCTCCGGAGGAGATCGATCGCTGGAGACAGGCGGCTCGCGACGATCTCTTCCGGCAATGGGCCGAAAGGTTGGCTTCGAACAGAAGCAGCACACTGCTCGTGGGGGCCGTTCGGCCTGTCCTGCGTGAGTGGGTGGAGAGGGGTCATGGGGCTCCAACATATCACCTCACTCAACTTCTCACCGCCGAACAGGGCGGGCGTTCCTAGCCAAGTCGCGGTGAGCATTCTATCCCGCGGCTCGGATTGGGCGAAGGAGGAACACCGTGGTGGTTTAGTGGGTAGTCTGGCTTCGGCCAGGAGTCCCACACGAAGCGAGCCCCCTGCCCCCGCGGGGGGTGACCGAAGTGCGCAAATGCATTCCATCACGAAAAAAAAAAAAAAAAACCTAACCTAACCTAACCTGGGGCACGCCCCAAGAGCTATCGAGTACGTCCCCGTCGTGTGCCCTGGACCCCAACGTGACCACCGTAACGGAGTGGCACGTTGGGTGACTAAATCTCGGTAGCTTATCTTGCGGCATTGAGGTTGACTTGTTTTTGATACTGTCCTTTTCAGAACAATGTCAAACCTTGGTAGTGACAGTGAGTCGTGCCGGGACCAAGCTCCCGAGCGACAGGCGCGTGAGTGCGAAGCAGAGATGGAGTTCGGGACGGAGGCCACCAGGCCTCTCGGCTCTCTCCCAGAGGCGATGGTGGTGCTGGACCGTCTGGACGTGTCCAGTCCAGAGGGCTCACGCTCGTCTTCCCCGATGGGACGATTCTGGAGAAAGCGGGTCCCAGAGGTGGAAAAGGTGTCCCACACACCCAAGAGGCCCCGTGGTCGCCCGATAACGACGGGCGAATTCGCTGGCCTGGCGCAAGCCCAGGCCGAACTTAACGCGGCCAAGCAGCGGGAGCTTGAACTTCGGAGGGAGGAGGAGATGGCTGACGACCTTCAGCGGATGCGGCAGAGGTCTCTCTACCTAAGAGAGACCCCTACCCCTAGCCCGCAGCCTGGGCCCAGCCGACAACCCAGTGCGGGTGAGTCGTCAGCAGCGCCTGAGCCCCTAAGCTCGGATCAGTTATCGGGTGCCATTGAGGCGGCGGTGGGGATGGTGCAAACCATAGCCACCAAAAGTTCCAACCTGAAGGGGCAGTACGTGCGGGACCTGAAGCTCGCATGTGAAACCATCCTCCAGCACGTGCGTGTGCGGGGCCCAACCTCAGTGACGGCCAGTTCGGCTTCCGTCGCGGGAGGTCGACTCTCGACGCCATATCCCGGCTGCGGGACGGCGTAGACGAAGCGGTCAACCGTGGTGAAGTGTTGTTGGCTGTATCGCTGGATATAGCCAACGCCTTCAACACTCTCCCCTGGGAGACCATTGCAGAGGCGCTGAGGTACCACAATGTGCCGTGTTACCTCAGGCGCGTCCTTGCGGACTACTTCGTGGACCGGATCATCATCTATCCGGCCCAAAACGGAGTTGTCCGCCAAAGTATGTCGTGTGGTGTTCCACAGGGGTCGGTCCTTGGGCCGCTCCTGTGGAATATAGGTTATGACTGGGTCCTGCGCGGTGCTAATCTTCGGGGGGTCGGTGTACTCTGTTACGCCGACGATACCCTAGTCACCGCGCGGGCCCCCTCGTTCCGCGACGCCGCCGTTCTCGCCACGGCAGGCGTCGCCCATGTCGTGCGCCGCAATCGATCGCTGGAGACAGGCGGCTCGCGACGATCTCTTCCGGAAATGGGCCGATAGGTTGGCTACGACGAGAAGCAGCACACTGCTCGTGGGGGCAGTTCGGCCCGTCCTGCGTAAGTGGGAGGAGAGGGGTCATGGGGCTCCAACGTATCACCTCACTCAACTCCTCACAGGTCATGGCTGCTTCGCCAAGTACCTGTGGGAGGTGGTGGGGGTGGAATCGGAGCCCCGGTGCCGAAACTGCACAAGCGGCGACCCTGACACGGCACACCATACATTGGCCGTGCGTGAGGCGTGGGACGGACAAAGGACGGCCCTCACGAACATTGTTGGTGAGGACCTCTCGCTGTCGGCTATAATTCCGGCTATGGCCGACAGCGAACATTGTTGGGCCGCCGTCGCCTCGTATGCTAGCGAGGTGATGGCGGCCAAGAGAGAGGCCTTGCGGGAGCGGGAGCGAGCTGGACGCACTCTCCCGCCCCGCAGGCCCCCGGCGAGGGGACGCCGGCGAGCACAATTTGCCCGCGTCCCCAACTGAGAGGAGCCACGGGCGGTGGGTCGGGGGACCCGCTGCCCCAATGCTGATGTGGCGGAATGCGCCCCTACGTGTTCCTGGGGCGCATTCTTAAGAGGAGGACGGGCCCCACCATATCGGCACGATGGCCGGGATGGTGGGGCCCCGAGAAGTGAGCCCGCCGAATAGGGCGGGCGTTCCTAGCTGAGTCGCGGTGAGCATTCTATCCCGCGGCTCGGATTGGGCGAAGGAGGAACACCGTGGTGGTTTAGTGGGTAGTCTGGCTTCGGCCAGGAGTCCCACACGAAGCGAGCCCCCTGCCCCCGCGGGGGGTGAGCGAAGTGCGTAAATGCATTCCACCACGAAAAAAAAAAAAAGAAAAACCTAACCTAACCTAACCTAATAAAAAAAAATAAAAAAAAACCCTAACCTAACCTAACCGTACCGGCGCAACGCAAGAAACCCGCTCACCGCCAACGTAGTCCTACAAGTTTCGCCCACCATATGGCGCAGAGCTTTGGACCAGGGATCGCTGCTCGTCGACATACAACCCGTCAGAGTGGCAGATCAATCTCCACTCGTGCAGTGTTCCATGTGTCTGGGCTTCGGGCATAGCCGTCGGCACTGTAAGGAAACAGTGCCCAAGTGTACCCACTGCGGCGAACAGCACTTCAGGGTGGACTGCCCTGGATATAGATCAGGACAGGAGGCCAGGTGTTGTAACTGCAGGCGGAACAAAGCCGACGACGCCGCGCATGATGCCTTCGACCGGAATTGCCCGGTCCGCATCAAGTGGGACAATATAGCGCGGTCTGCAACGCAGTACTGCTAAGGGCACTTTCAGGAACGACTCACACTACAAGGTGCTGCAGGCAAACCTCCAAAAATGTAAGGATGCGACTGACGACTTCATTCTGGAATCTCTCAGGAGGAAGGCGTCAGTCGCACTTATCCAGGAGCCGTACATGGACCCCATAAGGGGCGGGATGAAGAGATACCGGGGAGTACGCACCTTTCAGAACGCTGGACCAGGTACGGGCATTGTAAAGGTGGCTATAGCCGTATTTGACCCGGACCTGGATGTAATTCAATGCACACAACTCACCACCGATAATATCGCGGTGGCGAGGATCCGCACCAGTAGCTGGGAGGTGACCCTGGTATCCATATACTTCGAACCCGATAAACCCATCGGCCCGTACCTGGAGCAACTCAGTAGAGTAGGCTCCAGGCTAGGCCTTAGACAGCTCCTGATTGGAGGTGATGCAAATGCAAAGAGCTCTTGGTGGGGAAGTTCAATTGAGGATGACAGGGGCGAGGACTTTTTGGGAACTCTCATGGAGATGAGATTACACATCCTCAATGATGGAAAGAAGCCCACCTTCGACACTATCAGGGGGGGCAAGAGGTACTGTAGCTACATCGACGTAACTGCATGTTCGGGAGATCTGCTGGGGCTGGTCGACGGCTGGACGTGCGACGAAGGGGTGGTGAGCAGCTCCGATCACATCGGCATAGAAGTTCGACTGAAACTGGAAAAATCCAAAGGGTCAAGTGTTAACAGGACAACCAGGTTGTTCAACACCAAGAAAGCGAATTGGGAACATTTTCATGAGAAAATGTCCCTCGCCTTGGTGGGGAACAGCCTGGATGTCGATGCAATCAAAAATATAAAGACCACCGGGGAAGTAGAGGAGAAGTTAGAAGAGTTCAATAAATGCATAACTGAATCTTGCGAGTTAACAATACCGAAAAAGAGCAATAAAGAAACACTGACTGTGCCGTGGTGGTCGGAGAAGCTCACCCAAATGAGGAGGGAGGTCGTAACCTACAGACGTCGAATTAGATGCGCCGCCCCGATACGCAGGCAGCATGTAGTGGACCAGTACCTCGAGCGTAAGGATAGGTTCGAGTCGGAGGTGAAATTAGCACAGACTGCGAGTTGGGTGGAATTCTGTACGAAGCAGACTAGGGAAGGGGTGTGGGAAGGGATTTATAGGGTTATTGGTAGGTCCACAGTAAGGGAGGAAGATATTTCCTTGAAGAACAACGGGGTAGAATTGGACGCTAGTGGATCCGCGGGGCTACTCGCCTCGGTCTTCTATCCGGAGGACCGGGTCGAGGAGGACAACGCGGATCATGAGGGAACTCGCGCTTTGGCCGGGACGGCGAAAGGCGCGAGTGAACATGAGATTTACGATCCGCCATTCACCGTCGACGAGCTACTGGACGCGTTGGGTTCCTTCAATCCAAAGAAAGCACCGGGAGCCGACGGCTTCACAGCCGACATCTGCACTCACGCGATAAACTGCGCTCCAACACTGTTCCTCGAGCTTTTAAACAGGTGCCTGGCCCTGGAGTACTTTCCAAAACCGTGGAAGGAGGCGACGGTAGTTGCTCTCAGAAAACCAGGTAAGGATGACTACAGCTCTCCCAAGTCGTACAGACCGATTGGGCTCTTGCCTGTCCTCGGGAAGCTGTACGAAAAGATCTGGCAGCTCGGCTCAAGTTCCACTTATTACCACGGATCAGTACTCGCCAGTACGGCTTCATGCCCCGGAGGAGCACCGAAGACGCCCTCTATAACCTACTACAGCACATACGTGGCAGACTCGATGACAAGAGGATTGTCACGTTAGTGTCACTGGATATAGAGGGCGCCTTCGATAGCGCATGGTGGCCAGCTATAGTAGTACGACTGGCTGAGGAAAAGTGCCCCGTTAACTTGAGGCGAGTTGTCAGCAGCTACCTGAGCGAAAGGACTGTTCGGGTAAGGTACGCGGGAGCGGAGTGCAGAAGAGGCACGCAAAAGGGCTGCGTCCAGGGGTCAATTACGGGACCCTTGCTGTGGAACCTGCTAATAGACCCATTGTTAAAAATGTTAGAGGAGGTTGGAGGCTACGTCCATGCAATTGCGGACGACGTAGTCCTGGTTTTTGATGGTGATTCTGCGCAAGAAATCGAAAGGCAGGCCAATGCCTCCCTCGAACGTGTTCGGGCGTGGGGCGTCAAAAATAAACTCAAATTTGCGCCACATAAAACAAACGCAATGGTGTTAACGAGGCGACTCAAGTACGACAACCCACGCCTGACCATGGGCGGGGTGGACATTGGCCTGGCTGACGAAGTAAAAGTACTAGGTCTCACAATAGACAAAAATCTTAATTTTAATAGCCACGTCAAAAAAGTGTGTGACAAGGCAGTGGGTATTTACAAGAAACTGGCACGGACGGCCCGGATCAGTTGGGGGCTTAACCCTGAGGTGATACGGACCATTTACACAGCCGTGATTGAACCCATAATTTTGTATGGGGCCAGCATATGGGCCGACGCCGCGAAAAAGGAGTGCGTCAAGAAGCAACTGAACGCGGTTCAGCGAGTGTTCGCCCAAAAGTTAACAAAAGCCTACCGGACGGTCTCCCTGCACTCTGCGCTGCTGCTGGCTGGAATACTCCCTCTGGACCTCCGAGTTCGGGAGGTGGCCTCATTATATGAGGCCAAGAGAGGAGTGCACCAGCCGTGGCTGAGGGACAGGGAGATCGAACGGATGGCACCCATTTCGGCAGCCCCGCATCCCGTGGAGCGCACACGTCTGGTGTTCGACAGCGTGGTAGACGAGGAACAGCTTAGTTCCGTCCAACACGACGTAAGAATATTTACTGACGGGAGCAAGATTGAGGGTCATGTCGGAGCTGCTATTTCTATATGGAACAGTCAGTCCGAGACAAAGGCCCGCAAGCTTGCTCTCGCCAGACATTGCACCGTCTACCAGGCAGAGCTCCTGGCGCTGCGCGAAGCGGCGTGCGAGGTAGAGCGGCACAGCGCTGCCGCGTTCGGGATCTTCTGTGACAGCAGGGCGGCGCTACTTAGCGTAGTCAATCCGCACTCTTATCACCCTCTATCAGTAGAGACAAGGGACGCTCTTGGCCGCTGTAAACAGCGAGGCAAGACCGTCTCCCTCTACTGGATTAAGGCCCATGTCGGCCTCGAGGGTAATGAGAGGGCGGATTGCCTCGCGAAGGAGGCCGCCTTAAAACTCAAGAAAAGGCCGGATTATGACCAATGCCCTGTCTCATTCGTCAAGAGAGCCATACGTGACGGCTCTCTGGACGAATGGAACAGGCGATATCAGGAGGGAAAAACTGCATCCACGACAAAGATGTTCTTCCCCGATGCGGTTGAAGCCTATGCAATAGTCAGGAGGATACCTATAGAAGGCCTTATAACCCAGTTCCTCACTGGGCACGGTGGTTTCGCCGCGTACTTAGCCCGATTTAAGTGTAAGACGGATCCATCATGCGTTTGTGAGCCAGGGATCCCGGAGACAGTGGCTCACCTCCTGACGAACTGCCCAATGCACGCCAGGGAAAGGCTGGACCTGTAAATTGCCACTGGTATTAAGACAGACATGCACGGACTTACAACACTGATGACTCAACACACCGAGCGGACAATAAACTACGCAAAGAAAATAATCAAAGCAGCGAATGAACGAAACCGGGTGTAGAATTCTATGCTAGCGTATTATGCTAGGTATAATTATGCCTGGCATAGAAACTTAAGTAACTAAAAATTGTAACTCTAGACAATAAGTTGTACAACCATAGAAGAAAGAAATATGTATGTTAGCAAATAAGGACCGATTATGTTTTAAAATTAAATGTCACAACCTCAGCATGTGTGTCACAATAATTAGAATTAAGAAAAATGTAACTGTTAAATTAAAATAAAAAGAAAAATATATTAACAATAGAATAGGTACACAAAATCCCGTATGTCCCCACTCCTATCAGAGCATGAAAGGTTGTATGAAAGTGCGAGAAGAATAAACGCGAGAAATTGTATGACAAAGAGAAACGGAACGAAAGAGGAAAGATTAAAACTAGGAGCCTTTTATTAATAAATGTTAAAAAAGGACTCTGCAACAATAGCAGAGGTGTAGGCAAAAAAAAAAAAAAAACCTAACCTAACCTAACCTGGGGCACGCCCCAAGAGTTATCAAGTACGTCCCCGTCGTGTGCCCTGGACCCCAACGTGACCACCGTAACGGAGTGGCACGTTGGGTGACTAAATCTTGATAACTTAGAATTGAGAATGCAGTCTCGCTTGACGTGCGGTCACAGTCAGTCGCATAACACTACCGTGCCTACATCAACAACGCGTCGAGTAGATTACAATAATAACATACGTTTTTATGTACATTACGAATCGAAGTGCCTACAGTCGATTTTTTTTTTCCCTTTCTCGAGACTCCTATACCGATAACTATTTAAAATGAGTCTCTGTGCGAAGTGCGGTGACGGTGTATCCGATGGAGTTTTATGTAGTCAATGCAAGACCTACCTACATTTCAATTGTTCTGGCCTTCTAGAAACTACCTATCGCAGGATGACCTCTGAAAAAAAAGATAACTGGCGTTGCGTTGGTTGCCGAAGTACTGGTACGCCTAGTGTTCCCAGTCTAACCGATATTTTCAAGGAGTTGAAGGATTTTCGCAGGGACTTTGATGCAATGAAGTCTGACGTTAATCGACTGAATACAACGGTTCAAGACTTGGCCTCTCACTGTAAAGATGTCAACACACGATTGGAGGCAATGGAAGGGCGTCTGGAAAGTCTCGAACTTGTTACATCTCAAATAAGTTCGTTGCAAAGAGATCTCAACATCGCTAACAGTGCTATCAGGGAGTTCCGTGAAATTAATGCTCAGTTGAAGAAAGAGAACGATGAACGCGACCAACATGCCAGGACCAATAACCTGGAAATATCGGGGGTCCCATTTACTAAAGGAGAAAACCTAGATAACATATTGTCTAATATATACACTAAAGTGGGACTGTCGTTTGAGGGAACCGATGTCAACTGTGTTCACCGCGTACGTCGTTTCGAGCAAAAAAATGCGTCTAACAGACCGCCAGCTATCATAGTGCGATTCATCAGGCAGCGCAGTAAAGATCAGCTGTTGGCAGCGGTGCGTGCGCGGCGCGGATTTACTACCGCCGACATTGGTTTGTCAGGCCCCGCTGTTAACATTTATGTAAGCGATCATCTAACGCCGGCGAACAAACAACTAATGAAACGCGCACGAGAACTTAAAGAACAGAAGGGCTAAAAAGGTCACATTCGACGAATCGTATCAGCATTGAAATACGAAGCGGATTTCATTTCGTAAAAAGGTAACGGAAAGCGCGATTCGCCGCGCGGTTCGTTTTTCACAGTTCGTCTGTTTGACAGGTTTGTATGAAAAATCGTAAAACGGCTCTCCAAATCCGAATCGCCTTAATGTCAAATAGCAGCATTGAAAGACGCAACTCTGACATAGCGTCTTACAATTCGTCGTTTGTTTTGATTTGTTTGTCAAGTAAATTTAGCCTAAATATGGCCGATTTATATCTTAATAATAATTTATTGGAACACGCAATAGCCCTAGGAAGGCTTCAGTATACCGGCGGAAGAGTGCGGCCTTACGAAATCAAGAAGTTTCCTTCGAAATGCCGGACGACGAATTTGTGGGCATTTAGGCTCACCAAGCCCTATTTACCAGGATTGTGGTGGATTGTGGAGGTGGAATAAGTGCGGTAAAGAAGGTAAGTAATTTAGTAGTCTTCTTTGTTATTACTTACATAACCTTCTATCTACAAAGTTTCATACATAATTTGTAGGATTAAGTCCTGACGTTTAACTAACATAACGTGTTTGATTACTTGCTTTGGCATTTTATGCGTCAACTTTAACCCATTAGAGCCAGTGTACACAATAAGATGCACCAAGTCAGTGTATCAAACTGTGTAAGAGCAGTCTCTGTTGGCCCTGAATGCCCCACACTTTCGACAAAAATATATAAAGTTTGCTTTAACTAGAGGTGAAAGAAATATTATTAAGCAAGGGTAAGCCAATACAATCACAAACAGGTACCCATATACACCCACTGAAACCATATTTAGAAAGTCGTGATGAGTCAGTATGGCTATTAGGTAATAACATCTCTACTTTCTATTTAATCTTCGGAATACAGATTCATTGTAAGTATAATGTATTCATATTGTAATTTCTTAAATGTTTTAGGTGACTCGGGGTATGCTTTCGACCAACACTATTGACACCTATTGTGTCAACTGAACCTGGAACCCCACAGTGGTTAAACACCAACATACATGTCCATTCACGAAATACAGTGGAGAGGTGCATTGGCGTGCTAAAAGCGCGAAGGCGTTGCCTGCCTGTACATAGAAAACTACATTATCATCTTACTACAGCAGGATACATCACCAATGCCTGTGTTGTAGCTAGAGTCCCTGATGCCCATCTAACACCAGAGGAAGAGCAAAATGAGATCTTTTTACAGGTATGAGGATAATGGTTCCTATTCTATTATGTGCTTACTATGAAGCATATACAGTTAGTTAAAATTGAATCTCTATTGATAAGTAATGTTTTTTTCAGACAAGAGGAACCCACAGAGATTTAGAGCCCCAATCCCTAGCAGCAGGGGAACAGGTACGAGACAGCCTCATTGAAAGGCTATGGGCTGCTCGTATGTAATGGGATTGGCATACTTATCTTGCTTTTACTATATCTAGCAATGTAGCATTTAAGGTTTACATTAATACAATATCTTAGTTGAAAAACTGAAGTTTAATTATATGAAATGGCATATATTATTATTATATCTACTTACAGTAATTTAAAGAAACTTATTATTAGATACACTACAATTACAACTTCAATTAACAATAAAGTAAACTATGTACACAATCTAAACATAACAATATCCTAAACACATTTTGTTTTTAAACATACTAGACAGCAATATAATTCATACATACTAGACAGCAATTAAAATTTATTGTTGTCTTTCCATTAATTGCCTTATATTACGCAGTTCATCTGCAACACGACCATGCTGTCTCGCTAGCTCCCCAATATTTTGAGCTAACTGTGCAGAGGCTGCCGCAGTTGCCTCGTCGTATCGCAACCTCTGCATTTCTATTTGTGACAGGATCCGCCGAGCCTCTTCCAATGGACCTAGAGGCCGCGGCCGTGCTGAAACAATTATATTATTTTATTTAATATCCTTTTATAAGCATAATGCATTAAGGCTGTACTTAACAAAACCCCAATACAAGATAAGTATTCAAAAAAACCCTTCAACAAAATGTAATTTATGATACATCTCAAGTGGTGTTTCAAAAGTTTACGAAAACCAAAATGGATGACAAGTTAGGGACCAGGGTCATTTTTTTTGACATAGTATAACACATGTTTAACACTTATGTATGATTATGATGCACTTATTTACTTTCATTTATTTAGTTTTCTATAAGTTTTTATGACTTCAAAAAGAGTTCCTTTTTGAAGTCATAAAAACTTATAGAAATAAATTTAAAAATATTCTGAGTAATTAAATCTCACTTACTACGTGATCGCTGACACTGACGTGGTCGTCTAGGTAGTGGGTTTGCTGATGCCGCTTCACCTGGGTCGTACGCTGAGGTTGAGGGTTCAGCTAGAACTGGCCCGCCTGATATTTCTGTTGGTGTTGTAGGCGTTTGTGGCTCGAAAATTGAAGCTGGAGCATTATCATCCCTAAAAAGCAATTACCTCAATGAGCTTATTCTTTAAAGTGATTGATGCCTAACTAATGTTACAAATTTTAATGTTTGTTTCTCTCTCCATAGTTAAGAGTAGATAGGCATTAACAGTGTGGAGAATGCTAAACGCTACTTTATATATATATGGCTAGCAAGAGGGAAGAGATATTAAATATCTAAAATAGGGTATCTGTGATACACATGTGATAAACATTAAATTCTAAACTTAACACTTCACTTTGGGAAGAGACCCTTGATTATCATACGTTATAATATAGTGAGCACTAGCTATTATTGCATAGAGAGTTGCACTTACATGACAATTACAACTATGGGATATTGTTCCTCGGGCTCATCGGGAAGCAAATGGATCCACTCTCACGTTTGCCTCACCCTGGCCAAACCTCTCTCCCAAAATATGGCACCACCTCTCCTCCTGGTCAGTAAGAGGTCGTCCCTGTGGTGGCCCACCGCCGGTGCCAGTGCTGTCTACCACATTTCCCCCAACGACATGCTTAAGTTTGCTTCGCTTATCGTGATAATACTACAAAAAAGAATTCATAATGTTAATATGAAGAATTAGAATAATTTTAAATGAGTAAATAAAGTAAACAGTTGTTGAGCTTACTTTAGACCATCCTTGGGCGTCTTTAGTGGTACCTGTCCCCTGTGCGTTGAGGACGAGTGCAACCTCAGCCCAAAGCCGCCGGCTTTCGGCTCTTCCTCGGGCGGTATTATTGTAGCCCGTTTTCGCCAGCTGAGGATGTCTTGTCATGAATTCTATAATGATCTCCCACTGCGCTTCACTGACCCGATTTGGCATGATTTTTTCGTGATGTACAGAAAACACTAGGTATAATCGGTCGGTATTCCGAGTGACGCGACGAAGACTAAAGTAAATTTTGAAGTGGAACACATTGCACAACTTCTTAGCAGTCTTTTAAGTGGATTTTTTTATAGTAGACTAGAATTGAGTGCGATAAAAACATTTCAATTTCCCACATCTTGCCAATATTGACATTAGTTGACACTGTTGACAGAGCACAGTTTGTTGCCAATAAACTAATAATATTTAGATAATATGTTAAATGTTTAACAATTAATGGCTTAAAATGCTCTTCGAACTCTATTTTTTTATAAAAAGTTAATAAAATGTAATCTTTACGCTTTTAAAACTATTTGTTATAGTAAAATCTCGCATTAAAAATAACCGGTAGTTTACCGGTGCTTACATTTTTAAAGTTGCAACATTTGATCTTAATCCGAATCCTCCGACGAACCGCATTGTAGGCGAATCGTCATTCATGGGTTTCATTTTACGACAGTCGAAGAATCGGATAGCGTTTCGGCGGACGAACTGTAAGACGAACTGTAATCCGATTCGTTTCCTGAAATGACCTTTTTAGCCCTTCAGTACGGATACAAATACCTATGGGTCCGTGATTGTAAGATATTTATGAGAAAGGCCGATACTTCAAAAATTATTCGTATTTCGAGTGTTGAAGACTTGTCGCGAATAATATGACTATGCTTTAATATTATTACTGTGCTTGTACCGATTTATAACTTTTTATTCAAGTGTGTTACGAGTACCTACATCTTTATTATATGTGTATTTATTATAGGAAAACCTAAGCCTCAGACTGAGTTATTGCTGGATAAATTGTTCTATTTTGCTGTTTATTTGTGCATTACCAATAATAGCCTATTATTTATAAGACTGAAAGTGTTCAATCACTATTTTCGTTGTTTGAAGGTGTTGAGTAATAATTTCTTTAGGCCTTGTTATAATGGATCAAAATTTATTATTAAATTATACTTTCCATTCATACATTCTCTCATTTAATGACCATCTATTATCAGAATGTGTCGGGACTGCGAACTAAATCTCACTCTTTTTTAAATAAACTTCTACTTGGTGAGTATGATATTTGTTGCATAACTGAGTCCTGGTTAAATGATAACTTTTATAGCTCAGAATACTTTGACGATAGATACGTGGTTTTTCGTCGCGATAGGGATGCTTCTGTTGTGGGCAAGAAGCTGGGTGGCGGAGTCCTCATAGCTGTGCGCCGCGGGATGAGCCCGGTTCTGCGACAAGAATGGAATGCGACCGCTCATTCCGATCACCTATGGGTGAGTATCCCCATCTCTCAACCTACTAATACGGTTTCTAGTTCTGGACCCAGGATTATACATATCTGCTGTGCATACAAACCCCATAGTACTCGGCATGAGACAGAGTTGAAATTAATTTATGATTTATCAAGTAACCTAATAGTACAACACCCTAATGATATATTTATAATTATGGGTGACTTTAATGTGACGTACGCGGTCTGGGATTATGACGGTGACTCGGGTTCAATGATAGTGCATTCTAGTAATGATTCGTTGGTACAATTAACAGCTGATTTTATGAGTTTCACAAATCTAAAGCAGTTTAATTCTTCCTTCAATATTAATAACAGGTTGTTAGATCTAGTATTTTGTAATAAGAACTGCACTGTAGCTACATGTATTAATCCCATAACTAAAGAGGATGTAAATCACAAGCCTTTAGTACTTGAGTTACTACTAGAGACCTTCCGGCCGTTACCCCAAAGATTTATTACTAGAAAACTTTTTCACTGTGCTGACTTTGATGCGATTCGTGCTGAGTTAGCACCCATTGAATGGCACTCTAAATTGTCAACTGCCAGCGATATTGATATGGAGTCTATGGTGCAGTTATTTTATGATATTTTAAATAGTGTAATTGCTAAACACGTTCCCATCCGTAAAATGATTGACACAACTCGATATCCACCATGGTATACCGTTCCGCTTATTAAATTAGGTAAAGAAAAAAGGAAATATCATACCAGATGGAAGCGCTACGGAAATCCATTGGACTACCAAACATTTACAATACTTCGCAAACGGGAATCGCGCCTCCAAAAGGTTGAGTATCGTAATTATATTAGACTTAGCGAAGACAACATTAAAAAATGCCCCAAACTATTCTGGCGATACGTGAAGTCTAAATTACCGTCTAATCACATCCCTCAAATGATGAGACTGAAGGAACGGGTTTCTACCAGTGGTGAGGACACTAGTAATTTGTTTAATGAATATTTTAATTCTGTGTTTGTTCAAAGTGCAGCGCGTACGGTAACATATGATTTTGACTGCCCACCCTTGGACTCTCCGGTCAGTCTCAGTTCTGTAAACATCACTATGGAGGTTATTCATAAAGAACTAAAAAGTATTGACATACACAAGGGAGCGGGGTATGATGGTATACATCCCATATTTATTCGCAGCTGTGTTGATCAATTAACGTTACCTTTGTATATTATGTACAATAAATCATTGAGGGATGGTATATTTCCAGCTGTATGGAAACAGGCTCTTATAACACCTATACCGAAAAATGAAAAAAGGAATGACGTATCCCAGTATCGGCCCATATCTAAAACTAATTTATTTGGTAAAATTTTAGAAAAAATTGTGACGTCCTCACTGGCAAATGCGCTGAAAAATCACTTTTCTCCCAACCAACATGGTTTCTGTAAAGGACGTTCTGTTGAAACAAATATGCTTACATTTACAAACTTTTTGGTGGAGTCCATGGATAACAAGCTTCAAGTGGACGTCGTGTATACGGATTTCACTAAGGCATTTGATAAAATAAATCATGATTTACTCATAGAGAAGCTATGGACTATAGGTATACACGGCGATCTACTCCGCTGGTTCCATTCTTATGTGAAGAACCGCTCCCAAGCAGTGTCTATAAAGGGTTATGTCTCACGGTTCTTGAAAATCCCATCGGGGATTCCCCAGGGATCTCATGCTGGGCCATTACTTTTTATTTTATACATTAATGACATAGGTGAAGTAATCCAAAATTCAAACATTTTGTTGTATGCTGATGATGCAAAAATTTTCAAAGCCGTGGGTAGTAGTTGTGACTGCTTGCAACTGCAATCTGATCTGGAGCGAATATCCGAGTACTGTTCATTAAATCAGTTGTATCTGAATCTTGATAAATGTTCCGTTATATCGTATACCCGTAAACTTAATCCTCATGTATTTGATTATAAAATTAACAATACTTTACTTCGTCAAGTTACATCCGTACGTGACTTGGGTATACTCATGGATTCAAACTTGTCCTACAACTTACATATAGATTCCATTGTTAACAGAGCGTTCCGTCAACTTGGATTTATACTTAGAATTTCTAAACCTTTTAAGGATCCCCATACTCTGAAAGTGTTGTATTATAGTTTTGTTCGATCACTCTTAGATTTTGGTTGCATAATCTGGAGTCCATATTTTGCTTGTCATATTAACCGTATTGAGAGAGTCCAAAAGAAGTTTATTAAATCATTGGACTACCGTGGGGATCAAGAATACACATCATACGAAAACTCACTTGACGGTCACTCTTTAACTACACTCGCTGAGCGACGAATAATGTTTGACCAGGTATTCCTATTCAAGATTTTAAATAACCACATTGACGCCCCCCACATTCTAGAAAAAATAAGCTTGAGAGTGCCCAGATCCGGTTCTCGTACCTTGGACTTGTTTTCGGTACCTTTCTACAGAACAATTTATACCAGTAATAACTTCTTTAGACGAAGTGTTGATACATATAATGAAGATTTTAAGGGCTTGGATATGTTCAGCAACAGTTTGGCTGTTTACAAAATTAAATTGTGCAAAGAGCTTCTTAAAAAAGACCAAAATGTATAAAATGCAAATGTAGTAAATATATATATATAGGTGGAAAAAAAAATATATATATAGGTATATAAGGAATCTTGTGTTCTTGTCTGTGCGTGCTCTTTCTTTCTTATGATTATTTACTTTGTATGTGTATTATATTGTAATGAATATTTATAGTTTGTAATATGTTATGGAACTCTTAAGTCTTTAAGTATCTATTGATCTACTGTGTAAAAAAAAAATTGTATGTGACTGTTTGTTTCCTAAATAAATGAAAATAAATAAAAAAAATAACTTATCTTGCGGCATTCGAGGTTTCATTGTTTTCGATACTGTCCTTTTCAGGACAATGTCAAACATTGGTAGTGACAGTGAGTCGTGCCGGGACCAAGCTCCCGAGCGACAGGCGCGCGGACGCCAGGAAGAGATGGAGGTTGGGACAGAGGACACGAGGTCTCTCGGCTCTCTCCCAGAGGCGGTGGTGGTGCTGGACCGTCTGGACGTGTCCAGTCCAGAGGGCTCACGCTCGTCTTCGCCGATGGGACGATTCTGGAGAAAGCGGGTCCCAGAGGTGGAAAAGGTGTCCCACACACCCAAGAAGCCCCGCGGTCGCCCGATAACGACGGGCGAATTCGCTGGCCTGGCGCAAGCCCAGGCCGAACTTAACGCGGCTAAACAGCGGGAGCTGGAACTGCGGAGGGAGGAGGAGATGGCTGACGACCTTCAGCGGATGCGGCAGAGGTCTCTCTACCTAAGAGAGACCCCTACCCCTAGCCCACAGCCTGGGCCCAGCCGACTACCCAATGCGGTAGAGCCACCAGCAGCTCCTGAGCCCCTCAGCTCGGAGCAGCTATCGGGTGCCATTGAGGCGGCGGTGGGGATGGTGCAAACCATCGCGTCCAAAAGCTCTAATTTGAAGGGGCAGTACGTGCGAGACCTGAAGCTCGCATGTGAAACCATCCTCCAGCACGTGCGTGTGCTCAGGTCTCGCACAGAATCTGAGGAGGTGGCCCAGCTCCAGGCAGAGCTGGCCGCTGTGCGGGCGGAAATGCGGGCCTGGCAGCAGCAGGCGCAGGCTGCACCACCCCCGATGGGACGCGACGAAATCGCGTTCCTAATTGACGCGCGGCTTGCGGGGATTGCGGACCGGCTGCTGCCCGAGACCCGCATCCGCCCACCTCTGCAGGCGGATAAACGAGTGGCGGCTCGATCCGCAAATGTTGAAGAGCCTACTGTGGAACTCCCGCCTCTTCCACCTTCCCCCCCGTCCCACTCTGCTCGTCTGCCAGAGGAGCAGATGGAGGTAGGAGCAGGCCCTGACGAGCCCAGGGGGGAGAGGAACGCAAAAAAGAAGGGCCGCGCCAAGAAGAAGACAGCCGCAGCCAAAGAGGCGGAAGCTGCCCGTCAGAAGGCACCCGCCATAGAGTCCCCTTCGGCGCCCACGTCGGTCCCCACCGTGGCCCCGCTGGCCGCGTGGAACAAGGTGGCAGCGCGGCCAAAGGTGGCGAAGTTGGCCCCAGCCACATCGCTCCCGACCGCTCCGGTGAATAAGAAGCGGAAGCGTGGTGCCCGCAAGCCGCGCAAACTGCGCGCCCCGACAACTGCAGCGGTCACCGTCACGCTGCAGCCGGGCGCACTGGAGCAGGGCATCACGTACCGTGACGTGTTGTCCAGGGCCGAAGGGGCCATAGACCTCAAGGCCCTGGGCATAGACGGCCTCCGGTTCCGTGAGGCGGCAACTGGGGCTCGCATTATGGAGGTGGCGGGCGAGGACCGCGCCCGGAAGGCGGACAACCTGGCCGCCAAACTGAGAGAGGTGCTGGAGGAGGTCCGTGTCGCCAGGCCGGAGAGGTGTGTAGAGCTGCGCATCTCTGGCTTGAGCGACTCAGCCTCTAAAGAAATGGTGGCGACATCGTTGGCTGCGGAGGGAGGCTGCTCGGCCGCCTCAATTAAGGTGGGCGACATCCAACGCCACTGCCTGGCTGCGGTGTCCGATCGAGGCCGCCAAGAGGCTGACGGATGGCCGTTGGGTACTCGTCGGGTGGTCAGTGGTCAGGCTGACCACCTTGGACCCGAGACCGGCCCGATGCTTCCGCTGCCTGGAGCCGGGGCACGTTGGGTCCAAGTGCACTGCGGACATTGACCGCAGTGCGCTCTGCTTCCGTTGTGGGCAGGCCGGCCACAAGTCGGCCACCTGCTCCGCGGAGCCCGGTTGCCCCGTCTGTGAGGCGGCGGGGAAGGCGTCCGCTCATCGGCTGGGGTCTAGCGAGTGTAAGGCGGCCTCCGGTAAGAAGGCGGCCTCAAGAAAAGGCGGAGCAGCAGGTGGGACGGCACCCAAAACATCCCCCACCCTGCCGCAACATGAGGAGGCGATGGACACCGCCCAATCGTAATGGCACACTCCATCTCCATACTGCAGGCCAACGTCAACCACTGCGCCGATGCCCAGGACCTTCTGGCTCAATCCATGGCGCAGTGGCAGACGACAGTGGCAGTAGTCGCCGAGCCGTACTACGTTCGCGAAAGCCCGAATTGGGCCAGCGACCAAAACGACTTGGTGGCAATCGTCGCCCAGCGAGCCGCCCCACCCTTCGACATAGTGCGTAGGGGTCGTGGGTGCGTACTCGTCACGCTGGGTGGCGCTGCAGTGGTTGGGGTGTACTGTCCCCCTAGTAGAAGCCTCACCGAGTTCGAGCAGTTGCTCCTGGAGGTCGGGGCTCTGCTGGTGGAAGTGCACCCCACCCCGGCTGTGGTGGCCGGGGATTTCAACGCTCATTCTCGGGCGTGGGGATCTCCGGAGACTGATGACCGGGGGGAGATGGTGATGGAGTGGGCGGTGTCCCAAGGCTTGGTGCTACTGAACCAGGGGGTGGTCCACACTCTAGTGCGGGCTCAGGGCAGATCGATTGTCGATCTTTCGTTCGCCAGTTCTGTCCTGGCCCGTCGTATCAACAACTGGCGGGTCGTCAGGGGGTTGGAGACCGCGTCGGACCATCGCTACATCCGGTTCGACATTGTCTCCCCCGCCTCGGCGGCTCGTGTGGAACTCGACCGCCCCTTGGCAGGGGAAGGTCCGCGGTGGCGACTCGGAACATTAGACCGCGAGCTGGCCAAAGAGGCGGCTATCGTCGAGCGGTGGGCTGCTGATGACAGCGGCCTAGACGTGGACGCGAGATGTGAGCACCTCGCTGGAGCTCTGACTCGCGTCTGCGACGCGGCGATGCAGAGGGCGAGGCCTATTCCGCCCCGGAGGCAGGTGTACTGGTGGCGTCCCCACCTAGCCGGGCTGCGTACCGCAAGTTACGCGGCCCAGAGGCAGTACACTCGCAGCCAAAGGCGGGCTGTCAGAGACCTCGCCCGAGAAGAACAGCTGCACGCCGCGTATAGGGCCGCTCGTGAGGCCCTTAGCTCGGCGATCAAGGCCGCCAAGGAGGAGGCCTGGAGGGAGTGGCTCGAGAGCCTCGACCGAGACCCGTGGGGGCGCCCGTACAAGACTGTGAGTCAGAAACTCAAGCCATGGGCGCCTCCCCTCACCAGAACTCTCGAGCCGAATCTTCTGGGCCGAGTGGTCAGTTCCCTCTTCCCTGCGAGGGAGGAGTGGGTCCCACCGCGGATGGTGGCACCAAGCCAGGTGCGGGCAGACGAAGTGGCAAAACCTCCCGTGTCCGAGGCCGAATTAGGGGTCGCGATGTTGGCACTCAAGTCCAGAAATCGCGCCCCGGGCCCGGACGGCATCCCTGGGAAGGTTATTGCCACGGTCATGCCGGCACTAGAGGAGGAGACGCTGTCCCTCATGTCGGAGTGTGTGGCGTCGGGGAGAGTGCCGCGACGATGGAAGACCGGCAAGCTCGTGCTACTTAAGAAGCACGGGCGCCCTGCAGAGTCGCCGTCGGCCTACCGCCCCATCGTTTTGCTCGACGAGATGTGCAAGCTCTTTGAGCGGGTGCTCGCTGCGCGTCTCGTCGGTCACCTTGAGGGGGCGGGGCCCAACCTCAGTGACGGCCAGTTCGGCTTCCGTCGCGGGAGGTCGACTCTCGACGCCATATCCCGGCTTCGGGACGGCGTAGACGAAGCAGTCGCCAGGGGTGAGGTGTTAATAATAATAATAATAATAATCATTTATTTGTAGAACATAGGTTAGTTACATACAGGTCTTATTGTTATGTTATAGTGTGCTCTATGCCCTATCACATTGAGTGATGTACAAATATTATAGTTATAGATGTATGCCAAATGTCAGTAAAAATAGTTATGTCACAAATTGATGTCAATAGAACAATATACGTAAGTTAAGTCTATCAAAATAATATAAATTTAGGAGAATAGTAATGTCACAGATAAAATGCGGATTGAGATAAAATAAAGTCAGAAATTGCATTAGGCTAGATTAGATACTTTTGTCATTAAGATACTCCCCAATTGAATAATAAGCTTTACTTAACAAAAACTCCTGCAATTGCTTTTTAAAAATCTGTTGTGTTTTGCAGGACTTTATATCTTGAGGGAGTTTATTGTAAATTTTTGGTGCCATTACAAATATACTTTTGTGTAGCAGGGCAGTTTTTGATGGTACCAAGCACAAGTTATCAGATCTGCGACTACTGGTTACAGCAGTGAATTTCTCCCTGTTCTGTTTTACAAACATTACTGTCTCAAATATATACATGCATGGCATCGTCAGTATCCTAAGGCTAATGAAATGTGGTTTACATGTGTCAGTTGTTTTAATCCTACATATAGCTCTGATACAGCGCTTTTGAGCTTTAAAAACTAGTTCACTACCAGTTGCATTGCCCCAAAATATGATTCCGTATCTCAAAGTAGAAGCGACCAAACCAAAGTATGCTGTGAGTACTGTGTCTTTGTTGACGGTTCTACCAAGTACGTGTAAGGAATAAGCATATTGGCGTATTTTGTTGCTGACCATTTCTGTCTGTGTGTTCCACTGTAAAGTGCTTTCGATTTGTAAGCCTAAGAATTTGGTTGTTTTAATATCGTTTATCTTTTTACCGTTATATTGTATGCCCAAATTTGTTCCATTTGTTCTTTGATTAAAGTCCATTATTTTTGTTTTGTCAAGATTTATTTTGAGATTGTTTACCTTTAGCCAGTCAATTAAAGAAGCAATATTATTGTTAATTACTGAGTCATTAGTCATTATATTATCACTATTGAATACAACGGTACTATCGTCAGCGTACATAGTCATTGGAAATGGTGTGGCTGTTGGGAAGTCATTTATATAGATAATGAAGAGAAGCGGCCCAAGTATACTTCCCTGTGGGACCCCGTAACGTATAGTTCTAGCGTCCGACTTGTACGAAATTTCAGTCTTAGTTTTATTACATAATTTATTTATGACTGTGATTTGTTGACGGTTTTCAAGGTACGATTTGAGCAAGCTGGACAAATTTCCACGAACACCGTAGGTGTTTAATTTATCTATTAATATTTTGTGGTCAACATAATCGAACGCTTTTGTCATGTCCATATAAAGAGCTTGAACTGGCAGTCTTTTGTCCATTCTAGTAATAATAGTATTTAGAAAGTCATATATGGCAACATTGATATTTTTGTTTTTTCTGAACCCTTTTTGATTGTCTGTAAACAAGTTATGTTTTTCAAAGTAATTGTTAAGGCTATTGTGGATGACTCTTTCGAAGATCTTGGAGAAAATTGGTACCAGAGCTATGGGTCTGTAAGAAGTCATATTTTCTTTCTCCTCTTTTTTAAAAATTGGTTTAATGATTGACAACTTTAGTTTTTCGGGAAATGTACCTTGCGTGATGCAATTATTAATGAGATGACTTAGCACAGGAGCGATGATGTTAGCCACACTTTTTACAATCCAGTGCCGTCGTATCCCGTACTAGTTGTGTTTTTTAAATGTATTATTATCTCCTGTATCTCTTTCGGTGTTGTAGGCCGCATAAACATTGAAGATAGTTTATTGGGGAGGCAAGGTTTTTGGCTATTTGAGGAGGTGGAGGGTGTCACTAGGTCTGCATAAAAGTTATTAAAAGCTTGTGCAATTTTCTTTGGATCAGTCAATATTTCATTATTGGAATTGATTCGTTCAATGTTTTCATTTGGAAAGTTTATTTTATTTTTATTTATTATTTGCCAGGTGGCTCTGCATTTATTTTTTGCAACGTGTAAAGTGTTCATGTTTTGTGACCGTTTTGTGAGTTGTATTATTCTCTTAAGTCTATCTGATAGTGATTTAAAGTTGTGTCGGTTTTCACTAGTTGGATGTCGTCTGTATTTCCATAAAAGCTGACGCTTTCTTTTACAACAATTTCGGATACCACGACTTATCCATTTAGATTTTACTCTGGTGGATCTTTTTACCCTGATATTTGGAAAGCATAGGTCATAAAACAGCGAGAATGTATCATGGAATAAGTTAAAAGCGTTATTTGAATCTGCCTCCTCATATACGTCATTAAACTTTAGGCTTTGTAGGCACTCAGTGAATTTTCCTATATTTTCTTTAGAGAAGTCACGTCGGTATGTGAACCAGTGATCCAATCGACAAGCTCTAGCTACAGGACACTGTAGTAGCTGCGCTGTATGATCTGAAATAGCTAGTTCTAGTACCTCACTTTTACATCCACGTATGTTATGTAGAAAGTTATCGATACACGTGCCGCTAGATAAACGTGTGGGCGTATTTATTGCACATTTCAAATTGAATCCCGTTAATAATTGAATAAATTGTCGTGAAAACGTGGTTGATTTTAGGATGTCAACATTAAAATCGCCGCATACGATGCATTTCTTATTATGTTTAAGTGAAGTCAATGTCAGTATGTTATCTAAATTATTAAGAAAAATGTCAAATTTTGTACTAGCGTCTCTATTTTGCGGGTTTCTATACACACATATAATTATAATATTATGGTCAGTGAGCTCTACTCCACAGCATTCAATAACGTTTGATACACTATAGTCCTTTATTTTATCAATGACTTTGAACTTTATATTAGTTCTAACCATTATGCAGGAACCTCCATCACGAGATTTCCTTGTAAAACATGTGGCCAGTTTGTAATTAGGAATGTATAACTGATCCACGTCTGCGGCCTTCATATTATGCTCACAGAAACATAGAACATCAACGTCCCTACCTTTTTTGCTTAATTCCTCTAAACGTATTGTGAATCTATCAGACTTACTTATAAGACCATCTATATTTTGGTGCAATACAATGATGCTATTAAACACGAAAAAGCTGATCTGGTATCGAGTAGTTTTCTATGAATGCATTAGTTCGTTCTCTAGTTAATGGTAGCTCAGGGAGAAAAGATGAGTTTATATCAACAAAAATATTGTCTAGAATCCTTTTGTATATGTCTCGTATTCCGTGTCTATTAATTCTACCATTGTTATAATTAAACATGTCATGAGTTAGAGTAAGATTGCTGTCAAAGAAATGTTGTTGGCTGTATCGCTGGATATAGCCAACGCCTTCAACACCCTCCCCTGGGAGACCATTGCTGAGGCGCTGAGGTACCACAATGTCCCGTGGTACCTCAGGCGCGTCCTTGCGGACTACTTCGTGGACCGGGTCATCACCCGGCCCAAGACGGGGTGGTCCGCTGAAGCATGTCATGTGGTGTTCCACAGGGGTCGGTCCTTGGGCCGCTCCTGTGGAATATAGGTTATGACTGGGTCCTGCGCGGTGCTAATCTTCGGGGGGTCGGTGTACTCTGTTACGCCGACGATACCGTAGTCACCGCGCGGGCCCCCTCGTTCCGTGACGCCGCCGTTTTCGTCACGGCAGGCGTCGCCCATGTCGTGCGCCGCATCGGGGCGCTTGGGTTAAAGGTGGCCCTCGAAAAATCCGAGGCCGTCTTCTTTCATGGGCCTCGGAAGGTGCCGTCTCGAGAGCAGACGATAGTGGTGGGTGGCACTGCCATCGCTGTCGGGAGCAGCCTGAAATATCTCGGGCTCATCCTCGACAGTCGGTGGCGGTTCGCGGAGCATTTCCGGCAGCTGGAACCAAAGTTGCTGGCGTTTGCCGGAATGCTCTCGCGCTTGCTGCCCAGTAGTGGGGGACCGGGGTCTGCCTGCCGCCGTCTCTACGATGGAGTGGTGCGCTCCAAGGCGCTCTACGGGGCGCCCATCTGGGCGGCACTGCTGCGACGCCCGCAGCGCGCCATCGCGCAGAGGGCTGCACGAGCGTACCACACCGTCTCTTACGAGGCGGCGTGCTTGATTGCGGGTAGTATCCCTTGAGATCTCGAGGCTTTCGTCCTCAAGAGGGTGTACGAGGAGGGCGCCCTGATGCGGCGAATTGCTGGAGGTCGGCCGGATCCGGAGGAGATCGATCGCTGGAGACAGGCGGCTCGCGACGATCTCTTCCGGCAATGGGCCGATAGGTTGTCTGCGACAAGAAGCAGCACACTGCTCGTGGGGGCCGTTCGGCCCGTCCTGCGCGAGTGGGTGGAGAGGGGTCATGGGGCTCCAACGTATTACCTCACTCAACTTCTCACGGGTCATGGCTGCTTCGCCAAGTACCTGTGGGAGGTAGTGGGGGTGGAATCGGAGCCCCGGTGCCGAAACTGCACCAGCGGCGACCCTGACACGGCGCATCATACTTTGGCCGTGTGTGAGGCGTGGGACGGACAAAGGACGGCCCTCACGAGCATTGTTGGTGAGGACCTCTCGCTGGCGGCCATAATTCCGGCTATGGCCGACAGCGAACAGTGTTGGGCTGCCGTCGCCTCGTATGCTAGCGAGGTGATGGCGGCCAAGAGAGAGGCCTTGCGGGAGCGGGAGCGAGCTGGACGCACTCTCCCGCCCCGCAGGCCCCCGGCGAGGGGACGCCGGCGAGCACAATTTGCCCGCGTCCCCAACTGAGAGGAGCCACGGGCGGTGGGTCGGGGGACCCGCTGCCCCAATGCTAATGTGGCGGAATGCGCCCCTACGTGTTCCTGGGGCGCATTCTTAAGAGGAGGACGGGCCCCACCATATCGGCATGATGGCCGGGATGGTGGGGCCCCGAGAAGCGAGCCCGCCGAACATGGCGGGCGTTCCTAGCCGAGTCGCGGTGAGCATTCTATCCCGCGGCTCGGATTGGGCGAAGGAGGAACACCGTGGTGGTTTAGTGGGTAGTCTGGCTTCGGTCAGGAGTCCCACACGAAGCGAGCCCCCTGCCCCCGCGGAGGGTGAGCGAAGTGCGTAAATGCATTCCACCACGTAAAAAAAAAAAAAAAAAAAACCTAACCTAACCTAACCAGTCGAACTGCATTTAAAACTTTGTAAAATATTTATAGCTAATTAGCATTGATAAACCTATACAATATATACATATTTAGATTCGGGACGCTGCCGGCTATTCAGCGCGACCATAAATTTTCACAATTTTCATAGATTTTTCACGAAAATCCCTTACTTACGTCACTTTGAGCGATTTTCGAACGTTTTTTGGCAGCAAGTTTGCTTGTTGCCAAACTTTTTGTACCGACCGCTGAAATTCTAATTACACCATATTGTGTGAGACAACTTTGCGCGTCTTTTGATACTACACACGAGAAGATCAAGCGAGTCCTGTGCATAATAACACCATATTTCGCCAGCCGAGTAGGGATTTTCGCCACTTTTTAACTTTAAACAATTTTTTATTAGCTTTTTTGCTACGGACACTCGGTGTTAGTCGTATACCATCAAGTGCGCGGATACATTACCTATCTTCCGACATACCACATGGATACATCATCATCTGTATTTGGTATCATTAGGTCGATTCCATAGGTTGTTTATTAAATTTTCATTTTAATTTTAGTTTCCGAATTTTTAAAGGGTCTAGGGGGTTCCTAGCACCTAGGGACGCTCAAGGGAGACGGCAACTACACCGCCGAGCCGTTCAGGCGATTATACTCCAAGGTGTTCCCGAGGGAGCGAAGTGTCAACTTAGTACCTATCTACTAAAACTTAACTCCTCGATTTTGGCTTACCATCAGTCGTAACCTGTGCATCTAGCGATTGGAACGTGTCCACTGGGACGCCCTTTGTCCGTCGGTACCGTTCCCGACTTTCTAGGTGGTACAGTTCGCCCAATAATAAACTTTTTAGTCTAAATTTTTAATTCAATTTTCGGTTTTTGGGCGTTATTTTCAAAATTTTTCAGGAAAGCCTATACTGCTTTTTGCACCACCGTGTGGCCGCCGACGAGGCCTTTCCGTAGTTACCTCACACGACCGCCTAGGGTCCGTAGTTTTCGTGAAAAACGCAATTTTCATAAACACGAGCCCTGCCCGCCCACCCTGATTTTCTGCCCTAGGCACATCAGCTCGGTCGGGAGGGTCACGCGAGGTCGCGCGACACCGGTCGAAACCGGATCACTGCGGTTTCCAATAGTTTGTCACCATCTTCATCCACGCATTAGTATACACCAGTACGGATTTATGCCCCAACGGAGCTGCGAAGACGCCCTCTATACCTTAATCCAGCACATACGGATGAAGCTGGACGAACGTAAAATAATTACGCTTGTGTCCCTGGACATAGAGGGCGCCTTTGACAGCGCTTGGTGGCCTGCCATTAAGATACGGCTTGTTGAAGAGGAGTGCCCCGAGGGGCTTAGAAGAATCTTAAACAGCTACCTTGAGGACAGACACGTTAGAGTGAGATATGCCGGCAAGGAACATAGTAAAAGAACAAGAAAGGGGTGCGTCCAGGGCTCTATCGGCGGGCCGATTCTGTGGAATCTCCTTCTGGATCCATTGCTCAGGAGTCTGGAGAGTAGGGGCGATTACGTGCAAGCCTTCGCCGATGATGTTGTTCTGCTTTTCTGTGGTGATACGGCTGCTGAAATCGAGAGAAGAGCCAATGCTGCTCTCGACCATGTTCGGGCGTGGGGTGACCGAAATAAGCTCAAATTTGCGCCGCATAAAACGAGTGCTATGCTTTTAACGCGCAAACTCAATTACGACACCCCTCGCCTGAGCATGGGGGGGATAAATATTAAAATGGCTGGTGAGGTCAAGATACTTGGCCTGACGATCGACAGTTTAATTCCCACATCGAAAAAGTATGTAAAAAAGTCACGAACATACACAAACAGTTAATCGGGGCTGCGAAGGCAAGTTGGGGGCTCCACCCGGAAATAATTCACACAATATACACGTCGACGGTGGAACCTATAGTTCTGTACGGGGCCAGTGCATGGGCACCCGCGGTCGAAAAGCTCGGGGTAAAAAAAGGGACTGAACTACATTCAGCGCAGCTTCGCCCAAAAAATTTGTAGGTCATACCGAACGGTCTCCCTCCACTCAGCACTGCTCTTGGCGGGGATTCTCCCTCTTGACCTTCGCGTTCGCGAAGCAGCGTCGCTATATGAGGCCAGGAGGGGGGATCCTCTCCCGGACTTGGGCGGGCGGGAGGCCGAGCGGATGACATCGGCCATAGAAAACCCACACCCTGCGGAACAAATGCGCTTGGAGTTCCATAGCCTGGAGACCAGTGAGCAGGTGGACGCGACACGGAATACCTCGGTACAAATTTACACGGATGGCAGCAAGATTGGGGGCAGGGTGGGGGCCGCGTTATCCATATGGAATGACGGGGCCGAAACCCGCGCCCGCAAACTTTGTCTGTCATCATACTGTACGGTCTACCAGGCGGAACTCCTGGCCATTTGCGAAGCAACACGGGAGATAAAAAGGCACAAGGCGGACACTTTTGGAATATACAGCGATTCGACCGCGGCACTCCAGACGGTCGCGAATCCCGGTTGTCTCCATCCCCTAGCAGTTGAAACGCGGAAAAATTTAAGAACGATTGCAAACCAGAATAAATCTGTGCATTTATTCTGGATAAAAGCACACGCAGGGTTGGAGGGGAACGAGAGGGCCGACCAGCTGGCAAAAGAGGCAGCTTTGGGATTGAGGCGTGCGCCGGATTACGACCGCTGTCCGGTTTCTTTTATCAAGCGAACAATCCGCTCGGACTCGCTTGATGAATGGAACCGGAGGTACGTTTCCGGAGGGACTGCCTCAATAACAAAGCTCTTCTTCCCAAGTGCGCTGGACGCGTACAGAATTGTAAAGAAAATCGGCGCCGACTTTTACCAGACAACTGCTGACGGGGCACGGTGGGTTCTCAGAGTACTTGATGCGTTTCAAGTGCAAGGACAGCCCATCGTGCGCATGTGACCCGGAAGTGGAGGAAACGGTTCCCCACCTAATAATTGAGTGCCCTATTCACAGTAGGCTTAGATTTGATGCTGAGCAAACAATAAATATAAACATAAGCAGAGACACTATTAGCACGATCATGGCCAGCAAAGAAAGAAAGATTTTTATAGATTACTGTGTCCAAATTGTAAAAATAGTAATAAATAGAAATAGAGTAGACTAAGCGTATGATGGCAGAATAAATTGAAGTTATTACTGTACACCATAATCAATAAAGTAGAAATTATCATGTTAGTTAGAACAGTAAGTTATATTTTAAAAATGAAAGAATTATTATGTTTTTTTGGTAGAATATAAGTACTAATATATTAAGTATAAGTATAAGAAAATTGTAGAAATAGATATTAAATAAAAGTGCGTTATTGCCCCCTATCCCATATAAATGGAAAACAATAAAGATAAGAGATATAGTTAGCAGGAATAGCAGGCAATCCCACCTGTAGTCGTGCGAAAGAGAATGTTTGAAAGAAAGAAAAAGTATGCAGAATGGAAGTGCGAGAACTAGTATGAAAGTGTAATGTAGCTAAGAACTCCAAAATATTTATACATTGGAGGTGCTAGGAAAAAAAAAAAAAAAAAAAAAATAAACCAGTCGCCCGTCACTCCCCGCGACGACCAGATCATTTTCTGTAGCGCTCCGCAATTGAAAAATAGTTTTTGTGGGTTTTTGTGAACCAATCGCGACGCGCGATACCTTGAAAGTTGCGCCTTGGTGGCCCCCACCCGCTGACATATCGTAAATCAGCCGCACGATACGCTCAAGGCCAGTGAAGTGGATTTTAGTGATAATTTTAGGTTACCAACCACGTGCTCAACCACTTTTCTGCTAATAACTTGGTAACTAGTGATCGGATTTCAAAGTGCAAAGTGTCCTCGGCTGCGGGCAATAGGGCCCCATCCCCCACGTTGCCCAGTTTTTCCCGGAGGGCGCAGGTTTTCCCGGGAAAAGCAGAAAAACAAAAACCACGTGGGCACGTGGTAGCAGGACCAGCCATCCGAGGAGTACAAAATTTTGCCAGCTGGGAGCATCTACCAACAGCACCAGGAATCCGAAAACTCCAGATTTTTAGATGCACCGGGGCGAGTATTATTATTATTAGAAAATCCAAACTTTCACCCCCTATAACTTCTGTCAGGGGCGTTATCTGATGCGGCGAGTTGCTGGAGGTCGGCCGGCTCCGGAGGAGATCGATCGCTGGAGACAGGCGGCTCGCGACGATCTCTTCCGGCAATGGGCCGATAGGTTGGCTGCGACAAGAAGCAGCACACTGTTCGTGGGGGCCGTTCGGCCCGTCCTGCGTGAGTGGGTGGAGAGGGGTCATGGGTGTTCAAGCGCCTGATCAATCTGTAACTGCAATATCACACGCCCGATTAACGAAGCTATCTAAACCGTTAAGTTAATTACGTTGAATAGGTACCTACATAATGTATGCATCAGAGCTTTTAATTTAAGTCAGTCACCGATTAAAGATTGCACCGTTAACACCAAAAACACACCCAGTTGTTTTCATTTAAAGTTCCTGATTCCCGCACATGATGGTCCATTCGTCCCGGATATTGAATTAGCGAAGATATTTACGAGGATTAAGGAATATCAATTAAATAATTGAAGAAATCAATTCGCCGATTGCCCTTGTGAAAGGTCATAGCCGGTGGTTTGGGTGTGTCTTCAAATTTCTTGGAAGTTGCAGTAATAATCTTACGGTATCATCACCCAACACTCGCATTAGGTAGTATATTTTTAAGTTAGTTAAGGATTTACAAGGTCAGTAAATTACTTATTATTATATTATCCTGTTAATTGTACTGTGGTCCTTATGGCCTTTGAATACCGTCGTTAGTGAATTAATTACTATATGTAATAGTTAATTGCAGTTAAATAAATTTATATTGTAAATACTACGATATAGTAAGCATATATAAGTGCTTAATTAATTTATTTGATTGATATTGCAGTAGGTAAGCTTAATTAATCACTTAACTTTGAGTTATGATCGGTATTCTGCATAGTACGATTTTGTGAGTGCTTATGTGTTTGTATTAAATTAATACATGATAAATTAATACAATTTAGTGAAAACTAGTCGTATCAATAGTTAATACTTGTGTTTTTTGCATCCGTTAATTGTGAAGTTGTAAGTGAGTCATTATTGTCCAATTCCGATTTATAGAACGATTTGCTTTGTTAAAATTTGTTTAACGATAAATTTAGTTAAATTTAACTGTATTTATTAAAAAATAAGCAAAGTTCTGCTATAGTTAGATATAGGTAGGAACTACCCACTTGGTGTTGTATTAATCATTATATGTAGTGTTAACTCCCTGTTGCGTTATTTTATTTCTCAATTTTCTTTATATAAATTCCAGGTTGACGACACTCGTTTCCCAGTATGTCTGAGCAGGAAAAGATCATGATTAGGAAGCGAGCCAGCTTCAAGGGTCAATTGACTACGTTCATTTATTACCTTGATAAAACAACAGACAGTTGTGACGTTACCGAATTGCAGTTATGGATTGGGAAGATGGAGTTGTTGTACGACAAATATGATGAGGTACAGTTACAGTTAGAATGCAACGCAGAGGATATAAAGGCACAGTTAGCCGAACGTTCAGAATTTGAGTTTTTATATTTTAAATCCTTGTCTAAGGCAAAGACTTTATTTAATAATTACAATAAAGATACTCAATCTGTAAGCAGTGGTAAAACTACGCCAAGTAGGCAACATAAGCCGGTTAAGTTTCCTACCATACACCTACCAAAATTTAATGGTTCGTACAGTAATTGGTTAGAATTCCATGACACCTTTACTAGCCTTATTCATTCTAATGAGGATATTGACGAAGGGAACAAGTTTCACTATTTACGGGCGTCCCTGGAAGGACCTGCTGCCGTGATAATTCAATCAATTAAATTCTCAGCTAGCAACTACACTGTAGCGTGGAGTTTGTTATGCGAACGTTTTAATAACAAGGACTTGTTGATTCAAAATCATGTGTCGCAATTATTTGCTATAGACCGTATCGTTAAGGAATCTTCTACTATGTTGAAGGGCTTAAAAGACCAGCTGCAACGAAACTTACGAGCCCTCGAATTGTTAGGTGAGCCAGTTAATAGTTGGGGCACACTTTTAATTCATGTAGTTGTCCGTAAGCTTGATCAGAAAACATCTCTGGAGTGGGAGGAGTTTAAAACTCGGTTAGACCGAGATAGCGTCAAAACATTTGACCAGTTCATTGCATTCCTCCGAGCCCGCGCTGATTTACTCGAATCATTAGAACTACGACGTACTCAGTCCGAGACGGTCGTTAGCTCGCGTCCGAAGATTAAGTCTATGGTGACGGCACACGCTCCTCACAGTTCCAATGCAGCAGTCACTACTCAAGTATGTCCAAAGTGTAAAGGTGACCACGGGTTAATTAATTGTTCACAGTTTCTAGCCTTAAGTAATGACGAACGACGTAAGTTATTGCCCGCTTACAAGGTTTGTTTTAATTGTTTCAAATCGGGTCATTTTGCAAATAATTGTAAGAAACCGGGTTGTAAGCTATGTACCTAAGCGTAGGCATAATTCACTTATACATATATCGGAGTCCACAGGTATGCATAATGATCAGTCTAATTCGCCTACACCGTCGTCATCGTCGGTCACTCCCGATGCAAGCAACGTTGCATTGTCGGCGAGTATTGGTTTTAATTATGGCGAACGTAAACAGCGCGATGTGTTGTTGTCGACCGCTTTGATCAAGGTAGTTGATTTTAATAACCGTGAGCATGTAGTTCGCGCGGTACTAGACAGCGGCAGCACATCTTGCTTTATGACGGAAAGACTGTGTTGTTTATTGAAATTAGATACGTATCAAGTAGATAGGTCGATTCTCGGCATTAATAACGTGTCGTCGCACGTAGGTAAAATATGTCATGTAGACATGAAGTCGTTAAATGATAGCTTTTCTTGTAGACTTCATTGTTTTGTTTTACCATTTATTACAAGCAGTGTGCCATGTCGAGAAATTAATATTTCTGAATTTAATATGCCGTCTAACATACGTTTAGCTGATCCTAGTTTCTACAAGCCCAGTGAGATAGATATCTTGATTGGCGCTGACCAGTTTTGGGACTTGTTAGGGTCGCAACGAATTAAGTTAGGTATTGGTAAACCGATCCTCTGTGAAACCAGATTGGGCTGGATAGTGGCTGGTCCTGTTACTCATACTTATTTCACGTTACTCTCGAATGACATAAGATGTAATTTTACTAAAATTTCCAATCCTAATGATGATAATTGGAATAAAATTAGGTCAGACTTATCGCGATTTTGGCAGTTAGAGGAGATAGGTTCACACACTTCTAATTATTTACCTGAGGAAAGATTGTGTGAGAACCATTTTATAGAAAATACGACAAGGTTGAGTGACGGCCGTTTTTGTGTTCGTATACCTCTTAAACAAAATCCTTCCGTTCTAGGAGATTCCTATAAAAGAGCTACACAATGTTTGTATTCTTTAGAACGTAAGCTAAAGGCTAAACCTGATTTCGCGAAATTATATTATGAATTTATGTCCGAGTATGAGAGGTTGGGTCACATGACAGAGATCAAAGACTGTGATTTGAGTTCTAACAGTTATTATATACCACATCACGGAGTGTTACGTGAAAGTAGCACCACGACCAAGCTCCGTGTTGTATTCAATGCTAGTTGTCCTACGTCGTCCGGAGTTTCCTTTAACGATTTGCAGATGAATGGGCCGACAGTACAGGACGATATGTTGTCTATATTACTAAGATTTAGACAGCATAAGTACGTCTTGGCAGCTGACGTCGAAAAAATGTACAGGCAGGTAATCGTTCATCCTTCTGATCGGCATTTGCAAAGAATAGCTTGGCGTGGTAGTACTGTAGAACCCGTAAAGGTATATGAGTTAAATACTGTCACATACGGGACAACGAGTGCACCGTATCTAGCCACACGCTGTCTCAAACAGATAGGCATCGAATGTAGCAATGACCAAATTAGTGAAATCATCAAACACGATATATTTGTTGATGATTTATGCACTGGTAGTATGAATTTAGATGATTTAAAATTGATTCGTTCAGAAGTTACAAGAGCGCTGTCATCGGCTGGCATGGTACTGAGGAAGTGGAAGTCCAACGAACCTCAGTTGGTATCTGAGTCTGTTGATTCGTCACTTGATTTAAATTTGGGATCGAGTGAACCGGACAAGCTGCTAGGTCTCAGTTGGTGTGCAGGTTCTGATGAGCTAGGCTTTTCAATAACCACGAATGTAACTTCTGATGGGAATACAAAAAGAGATTTACTTTCAGTAATTGCACGGATATTTGATCCTTTAGGACTTCTGTCTCCTTGTGTGATTACCATGAAAATGATGTTGCAGCAAATGTGGTTAGACAAATTGTCGTGGGATGAACCATTAAACCCCGAGATAAATGCTCGGTGGAAAAATATTGTTAATTTATTACCGTCTTTTAATAACTTTCGTATACCACGTATGGTAGTCTGTGACTCATATAGGGAGTTAGAAGCCCACATATTCACAGATGCTTCCGAGCGCGCGTACGGTGCATGCGTTTATATTCGAAGCGTTAATGACGAGGGACAGTATATTACTCGTTTACTGATGGCTAAGAGTCGGGTAGCTCCGCTTAAGCCAACGACTATCCCAAGGTTGGAGTTGTGTGGCGCAGTGGTAGGAGCGCGTCTATACGAGAAGGTCCGCTGCTCACTTCGAGCAAATATAACTCGTGCTTATTGCTGGACAGACTCAACCATCGTACTGGGCTGGTTGCAAATGGTGCCTTCCAGACTTCAGCCTTTTGTACGTAACCGTGTTGCTGAAGTTTTGGACAAGGCTGCCAACTGTATGTGGAAACATGTTCCTACAGATAAAAACCCAGCAGATTTAATATCCCGTGGTGTTGATATTAATACTCTGCAGGCGTCAGATCTGTGGTGGTTGGGTCCGGACTTCTTAACGAAGGATATAGGCAGTTGGCCTACTCAGCAAAGGCACTTGAGACTCGAGACGCTACCCGAAACTCGTTGTGATACTGCGTTAAGCGCTGTTGATCAAATTAAAGGTAATGATAGTTCGTTCATTAATTTTCAACGTTTTTCGAATTATTTACGACTCGTGCGTTGCGTTGCGTGGGCATTTTTTTTTTTACACGACCATACTCTAAATGTGTATGTCTCACAAGTTTACCCTTATTTTTATGGAGAAATGAAAGAACATTTATTATGAAGTGTTGATTGTAATAATATTTAATATCTAATGTATTGGAAATACGTCTAACTATATGAATAATTTATTGATAAATATAAAATAATACTGAATATAATTTTGAATACCCCTGATTTTACTATGTCCTACAGTGACCGGCTTAGTTTTGAGTTAAGTTTATTTGCGAATTTCCTCCGGCGGTAAGGGTAAAAAAGAATGAATGTTATAGAAATGTGATAATATTGTCGGAATTAAACATAAAATAACACTACTTTTATAATAAATACTATAGTTCGTAGCATTATTATTATGTCTCACAATTCCAGCTTTGCATGGAATTACACTTTGTAACCGTAATTTAATAATATATATTCCAAAAAAATTACCACTAACTAAAAATTTCTTCCTCGGCAACATTATTCCAGACATTGCCGTTTTGTAATGTAGTCAAGAGAATGACAGTTCGACGCATTTCGTGTCGAAACTTTTTAAGCGTTACCGTGCCGGATTTTTCATCTACTTTGTAACTGTGATTTTTACTGGTAAGTTTGGATTTTTGTTTATAGAAATATAATAATGATATACTACAAACGCATTATAAGCTATTAAAAGTGTTTTTTCAGTATTTCATCTTTATTAAAGTTTATTTACAAGCAATCTTAAGTCGGTGATTCGAGATGCGTTACTTCCATTTTGTTTGGTTACATATGAGGTGGAATAAAAAAGTTACAAAATGGAAATATAAAGGCGAGTACAAATGCATGCAGGGTTGATGGTGTTTATGTTTTAAGTGAATAATAATTATGATGAATTGATGACATCATGGACCAATAATTAAATTTACTATGAGGTAGTGTTTATATAGATTGATTTTTTGAAACTGAACTGAATTATAAGGCTGAATATAAATAAAAAGCGTTGATTACTAAAATAGCATAGCTTCATTTCTTTTTAAGTTGGTTCCATCATTCATGGTTTATATTACAATCCCTTCCTATTTCAGTACCTACTGATATGCAAAATTTCCTTACCAGGATGAACTAATCTTTACTTTTCGATTTTGTAACTGAAGTTTTCCATTTTGTAATTGTCTTATATTTTACTGTTACCATTTTATTTAATTTTTTTGTTATTTTCAAAGTGACTACCTTAGTTTTTTTGATTTTCTTTAAATTATAAAAAAAGAAATTAATAAAAAAAAAATCAACAGCATTCAATGATGGTTACACTGTATAAATCAGAAGCTAACTCTGCAAAGTTACCAAATAGTTACAAAATGGTTACATCTTTACAAAATATTAAAAACGTATGACTTATTTTACTTATGCTGTTTTATTATTTTAAAGAATATTATATTTCTAAACAAATAAAAGCAACTCTTTCATTTAAAGTATTCTATTTTATTTATTAATTTTAATTTTAGAAGTTACAAAGTGGATGTCTAAACTACCCTCGTGCCCAAAGAAAGTTTTATTTTTGTGCAAACTTGTATACTTATTGGGTAACTGCAGCTATTTTAATGTTTTTTAAAGAATAACAAATCATTCAATAATTTTTAATATGCATTACAATTTTTTTTTATTATTTCATTCCATTTTGTAACTTGGACGCGTTTAAAAAAAAAAGCCCGCGTACGTGCTTCGATTTATTAAATTATGCAGAAAAGAGAAGGTTAGTCATAATTTTCTTTCAGAAAACGAATTACATGACGCGCTAAATGTACTAATCCTCCATAGTCAAAGAGAATCATTTTCTGAACATGATTTACTAACTAAAAATAGGCCTATACCGAAAGGGAGTGTTCTTTTTAAATTCAATGTTTATTTAGATAGTAATCAGATTATACGTTTGGGAGGACGTCTCAATAATTCTGAGTTTAGTTATAATAAAATGCATCCTATAATGTTACAGTCCGCTCATTATTTTACAAAATTATTATTTAATTATGAACATAAGAGATTGATGCATGCAGGTCCACAGCTATTGTTAGCTTCGATCAGAGAGACCTATTGGCCTATTGGTGGTCGCAATTTGGCTAAGACGTGCTTTCACCAATGCGTACTCTGCCGTAGAATGAAGGGTAATGTAGTGACACCCTTAATGGGAAACTTACCGCGGCAGCGGCTGCTTCCAGGTACTCCGTTCGAGAGCACAGGTGTAGATTACGCGGGTCCTGTCATGTGTGCTAGTCGCCAAGGTCGCGGATGTAGGCTAGTAAAGGTGTACATAGCGATATTCATTTGTTTCACGACCAAGGCAGTTCATTTGGAGCTTGTAGGTGACTTAACCAGCAATAATTATCTACTTGCATTATTTAGATTTATTTCGCGAAGAGGGAAGCCCGTTCATATTTATTCTGATAACGGTACCTCATTTGTTGGTGCGTACAATGATTTATCTAAGTTTTTAAAAGATAATTCAGCCTCATTAGGTGAAGATTTGGCTAATGACGGAATTCGGTTCCATTTTATACCGGCATATAGTCCTCATTTTGGCGGACTCTGGGAAGCGGGTGTCAAGTCAACAAAATACCATCTTCAGCGAGTGTTGGGAAATTGTAATTTGACCTTCGAGGAGCTTTACACCACACTGACCCAAATCGAGGCGATTTTGAATTCACGTCCTCTGACACCTCTGTCGTCGGATCCTGATGACGACACTCCGCTCACGCCGGGACATTTTTTGATTGGTCGTGCACTCACTTCGTTGCCGCAACGGAACCTCCAAGATTCTTCTCCAAACCAATTATCACGTTATCATCGTGTTGAGCAACTCCGTCAGCATTTCTGGAGCAGATGGAGTAAGGAATATGTTGCCGAGCTCCAACAGAGAACCAAGTGGCGCTCATGTAAGGATGGTTTGACACTGGGCTCCATGGTTGTGGTGAAGGAAGATGGTCTTCCTCCGTTGAAGTGGAGGTTAGGCAGAGTTGTGGCAGTTCATCCTGGATCGGATGGGATTGTTCGTGTGGCTGACATCCGGACGTCTGCTGGCGTCATCAGGAGAGCCTTCAATAGAATCTGCCCTTTGCCTGTTTCAGATTGACTTATAACCTATTGGTTGAAGACGTAGTCCTCAACGCTCGGGGGCATGTTCAAGCGCCTGATCAATCTGTAACTGCAATATCACACGCCCTATTAACGAAGCTATCTAAACCGTTAAGTTAATTACGTTGAATAGATACCTACATAATGTATGCATCAGAGCTTTTAATTTAAGTCAGTCACCGATTAAAGATTGCACCGTTAACACCAAAAACACACCCAGTTGTTTTCATTTAAAGTTCCTGATTCCCGCACAATGGGGCTCCAACGTATCACCTCACTCAACTCCTCACGGGTCATGGCTGCTTCGCCAAGTACCTGTGGGAGGTGGTGGGAGTGGAATCCGAGCCCCGGTGCCGAAACTACACCAGCGGCGACCCTGACACGGCACATCATACTTTGGCCGTGTGTGAGGCGTGGGACGGACAAAAGACGGCCCTCACGAACATTGTTGGTGAGGACCTCTCGCTGTCGGCTGTAATTCCGGCTATGGCCGACAGCGAACATTGTTGGGCCGCCGTCGCCTCGTATGCTAGCGAGGTGATGGCGGCCAAGAGAGAGGCCTTGCGGGAGCGGGAGTGAGCTGGACGCACTCTCTCGCCCCGCAGGCCCCCGTTGAGGGGACGCCGGCGAGCACAATTTGCCCGCGTCCCCAACTGAGAGGAGCCACGGGCGGTGGGTCGGGGGACCCGCTGCCCCAATGCTAATGTGGCGGAATGCGCCCCTTTTTTTTTTTTTTTTTTCGTGCGGAAATCCCCTCGGATACCCCCCCTGCCGGAGCCGGAAGGGGAGGTTATGTCGGACTCGAACCGACTAAAACCGCACGCCGACTGTGGGTCTTGGTGCTAGGCCGGAGGTGAGGTTGTCAAAGACATATCCCTCGCACCCCGGCTGACCCAGGGCCATCCCTTACGGTCTGGCCCTCCTCAGGAGGGGGGACAACGGTGTCCCCAACTCGCCCCCGGAATGGGGAGGCGCGCTATTTAGCGCGCCGCCGCCGTAGCCTGCTTCTGCTGGGATGACAGGCGGCTCCACCCGTCACCCCCAGGCCCGCGCTCATGGGGGACGGAGGTCAGTCAGTGCCCTCCGACGCCCGAGTTGCCTGCGCGCGCGGGCGGCGCGATCCGCGAGTCTTTCTCGCTCGCGCCGCCTCTCCCGCTCCGCCGTCTCCTTCACGACCATTACCTGCTCGCTGAAGGAGACGCCGGCCGCCCACGCGTCCGCGCAGCGGACCATTGCTGTGAGCAGGGTGGCGAGGGTGAGAACTCTCACTCCCAGGGCCGCCACTAGCTCCCGCCTCAGTTCGGCCCATGCCGGGCACTCGGTGAGCGTGTGCAGCCCCGTGTCCTCGCTCGCGTCGCAGTGATGGCACTCGGACGTTGGCTCCTTTTCGATCCGACACAGATATCTCCCGAAGCACCCGTGCCCGGTGATAATCTGCGTCAGTCGATACGAGAGGCTGCCATGTGGCCTCTCGAGCCAGCGGAATGCGCCCCTACGTGTTCCTGGGGCGCATTCTTAAGAGGAGGACGGGCCCCACCATATCGGCACGACGGCCGGGATGGTGGGGCCCCGGGAAGCGAGCTCGCCGAATAGGGCGGGCGTTCCTAGCCGAGTCGCGGTGAGCATTCTATCCCGCGGCTCGGATTGGGCGAAGGAGGAACACCGTGGTGGTTTAGTGGGTAGTCTGGCTTCGGTCAGGAGTCCCACACGAAGCGAGCCCCCTGCCCCCGCGGAGGGTGAGCGAAGTGCGTAAATGCATTCCACCACGTAAAAAAAAAAAAAACCTAACCTAACCTAACCAACCGCATTTAAAACTTTGTAATTTTTTTATAGCTAATTAGCATTGATAAACCTATACAACATATACATATTTAGATTCGGGACGCTGCCGGCTATTCAGCGCGACCATAAATTTTCACAATTTTCATAGATTTTTCACGAAAATCCCTTACTTACGTCACTTTGAGCGATTTTCGAACGTTTTTTGGCAGCAAGTTTGCTTGTTGCCAAACTTTTTGTACCGACCGCTGAAATTCTAATTAGACCATATTGTGTGAGACGACTTTGCGCGTCTTCTGATACTACACACGAGAAGATCAGGCGAGTCCTGTGCATAATAAAACCATATTTCGCCAGTCGAGTAGGGATTTTCACCACGTTTTAACTTTTGAATATTTTTTACTAGACTTTTTGCTACGGACACTCGGTGTTAATCGTATACCATCAAGTGCGCGGATACATTACCTGTGTTCCGACATACCGCACGGATACATCATCATCTGTATTTGGTATCATTAGGTCGCTTCCATAAGTTGTTTATTTAATTTATTTTTAAGGGGCCTAGGGGAGTCCTAGCACCTAGGGACGCTCAAGGGAGACGGCAACTACACCGCCGAGCCGTTCAGGCGATTATACTCCAAGGTGTTCCCGAGGGAGCGGAGTGCCAACTTAGTACCTACCTACTAAAACTTAACTCCTCGTTTTTGGTTTACCATCAGTCGTAACCTGTGCATCTAGCGATTGGAACGTGTCCACTGGGACGCCCTCGGCTTCGGTTTAAATGATTGCTAATCCAAGGCTGTATTTGATCAACAGCCCACACATTGCAATATTTTTTCTTTCCTAAATCAGTGCCAGGTATACTAGATACCTCGCATCTATCATTATCAAGGATCTTAGTGATCCTATAGGGACCAGAGAAAACAGGGTGAAGTTTTTTACTTTGGCCATCGTTAGACGTTATTTGTTATTTTATTTTAACTAAATCACCTAATGTGTAGTTCTTTGGCTTTTTCCTACTTTTGTCAAACCTCTCCTTTTGTTGTTGTTGATCTTTTTCTATGTGATGTGTCACTTCAGAACGTAGTTCATCAATATTTTGAGTGGGAGCTCGAGAATCAACAAATATTTCACTAAACATGTTCTCACTGGCATGTATCAGAGAACGACCAAACAACACCTCGGATGGTGTTTTGCCTATACCTTTGTTCAGTGTATTATTTAGATCCCACTGAATCTTTCCTAATTCCTGATCCCATTTAGATTCACCATTTTTATTTGTATAGGAAGTTAATGCGTCTAACACCGTCCTATTATAGCGCTCCACTCCACCTGTCCATTGGATCTAGGCGAAGACACTGCATTTAAAATATGTTTTGTTTGTTTTGAAGTTTTCCAAGCTTTCATCTTGTATACTTGAATTGTTTTCTCTTAATAAATGTAAAGACTTTCTTAATCATTTTGTTTATATAAAATGTTAAGTTGTTTGTAGCAGTTACTCCATTATAAATTTTATTATACTTATTTTGTTTAGTAGTTTAAGTTTGAGGACAAACTTTTTGTCAGGAAGGCCGATTGTAAGAATTTATCTTTTTATAAATCATTTTGTATAATATAATACATAGTTATTATTATTGGCAAACGTATAAGCTAAATTAATATAAAATAGAATTGTATTACTAATATTTAAAATATTTATAGTAAAGTGCTCTTTATTTAATATTGTTACTTCCGGTTAAAAATAAAAGTTGTGAAAAGTAGGGGAGTCAATAAGTGGGAGGTAAAAGTGTGGCTAGGCAGTCTTGCTTGATGGAGGTTTTGACGTGGAAAGACGAATAAAGTGTTACTGTGTACTATTAAGTTGTTTCTTTGGAGGAAACTCTCACCACCGTAAGCTAATATCTGGTCAGGGTGTCTCGCTCGAGGAACCTCTACTCACCATCCTGCCGCAACTCCTGGTGTTTATTATTAGGGTATATAGGTGACCTAATAAGGGCGGTAAGAGCATCACCCTAGTCAGTTGGCGTCACGATAGAGCACCACCCTAGATAGTTGGCGTCACGTTGGAGCACCACCTTCTTTAGTTGAACCCACGTTAGAGATCCACCCTGCATAGTTGGCGTCACGTTGGAGCACCACCAAAAAAGGGCTGTACATTGTATTATTACTAGTTTTACAAAATGAGGTCAAATATAACTACTTTACTGCTAATAATGTCTACATTAAGAGTTCATGTGCAATAAAAACACTGTATATTATACGTTAACGAAATGGAATTTAAAATATATATCACTAATATTTACAATTTGCGACCTACCTGATCTAGGTTTTTGAAAAACCTGTGTTTCAGGTTATGTCCGTTCAATTACAAGTTACGTATTGCAATCAATTAAACAATACAAACAAAAGAATCTATATCTACAGCTTATCGCTACCTACTTTAATATTTCTAGCAGTTTCTCCGTGTCAGCATAATCTAGCTTCTCTAGATATTCTGCAACTAAAACCTTACAGTTCCAATAGTTTAAACTATGTATGGTTAGTTGTTTGTTAAGTTTATTATACAGAAAAGGACCCAAAAATATATAAAACCTATTTACAAATTCATGTTTAGTTTTTGGTCTTTCACAAACTATGTCTTTTCGTCTCTTATCTAGATTTATTGTGGGTGTAAGTTTGGTGTGTTGGTATAGAGTGATATTTAGAATAAATAGTTGACGCACTGTTAGCACTTTACATATCTTGTAGAGTTGATCTGTGGGAAACCTAAATGGCCGAAACGTGGCTACTTTTAGGATTGCTCTTTGAGCGCGCTCAAGGGGGAGCAAGATTGTGCGTCCTGCTCCACCCCAGGAAGTTATACAATAGGTAAGAATGGACTGGCACAAGGCCAAGTATACCAGTTTAATTATCTTAGAGCCCGCTATTGAGCGTAAGTTCTTGAAGATATACATTAATTTTCGTAATCTAGTACATAGCAATTCAATATGTTTACGGAAATTCAAATTTGTGTCAATCGTTACACCAAAATATTTAATATTATCAGTTTTAGTTAATGTAGGGCAAGCGCATGCAATGTCAGCGGTTGTACAGTAATGTGCATATATGTTTATATTAGTCATTGGCTTATTGGTGTTCCGCATTGTAAATAACATGTATTTCGTTTTGTCAGTGTTTAATGATAGAAGATTTCTCTGAAGCCATTTAGTCACATAATTGAAACCATTTTGAGCGTGTTTAAATAACTCCTCTCTTGATTTGGCCGCGAATAAAAGAGCCGTGTCATCGGCATAAGATATAATAAATCCATTTTGAAGGGTCGAACTGCAAAGGTCATTTATATAGATTAAAAATAAAATTGTTCCTAGTACACTCCCTTGAGAGATTCCATACCCACTATTTTTCATTTCAGAACTCACGTTCTGTCCAATTTTTACCCACGACGGAACGGAGACGGTATATGCGTTTGGGGTGAGAGGATGTTTGTGTGTTTGTTTGTTTGTTTGTGCAAATCCATATTGCCATTTTCTCCGAAACTACCAATTCAATTTTGATGCAGTTTTCAGTTATAGGTTCGACTTCATGTTCTTAGATAGGTGTTACAATGAAAACTCAACAGGGGGCGCTACAGCAAGCATTTTTAATGCAAATCAATGTTGCCATTTTTCTCCAAAACTACTAGTCCGATTTTGATGCAGTTAACAATTATTGGTTTGGGTTTGATTGATGCATGTTCTTAGATAGGTGTTACGGTGACAACCCACTACGGGGCGCTGCAGTAAACATATTTAGGGTAAAATTATGGGTTCGGGTTTGATTGGTGCCTGTTCTTAGATAGGTGTTACGATGACAACAAGGGGCGCTACAGTAAGCATTTTTAATGCAAATCAATGTTGACATATTTCTCTTCAAAACAACTAGTCCGATTTTGATGCAGTTTTCAGTTATGCAAATACATGTTGCCATTTTTCCCAAAAACTACGAGTCGGCATTTATATTAGCTACTACATAATAAGGAAACTCGATAGGTAAGTACTTCTGTAGGAAGCAGTGATGTAGATACTTTTATTTTTGAAAAAAAAAATTAACACATATATTAAACACGATTCAAGCGCAAAAATGTATGTGGTATGTACAAAAGACGAACACAAGTTTATGGCCTTTCTTTTGAAATGATACACTCGCTGGAGCTATATCCACCCAACCATTTGCATCCTGACGACTTCTGCCGATAGAAAGGTCATCAAATTGTACAAGAACTTTCTTAGGCAATTCTCCGTTTTCCAACTGGTCACTCCTTAGACCTTCCCACTCAAATCCCCGAACTACTCCCATGCTACCATTTCCTATCTTTCGCTAAGCCATGCGACAAGCATTGGCTATACGTTTTATTTCTTTTACATCGTCTTTTTTCCGAACATGACCATTCCTGGTTGGACTCTGATCGTTGCGTTTTATAAATATAGCGTTAGCTTTTTTGGTTTTTCTACCTGGAACCATTTTTGTAGGTACCTAATTGAAAATACTAGTAGAAAATATACCTACAGTTTTAAAAAGCAAAATAATTAGGTATACGGAGATATCTTCCGATAATACAATAAATCGACTTGACGTAACGTCAGACAATACAACAACAACATAAGCCCTTAGGCATTGTCATTTATATGTATCTATAATGTTTTGGGGAGTTTCAGCCAGTATTAGAAACTGTTTCCGCCTACACCATGTGGAGATACTCCTGTTATTATTGAGTTAAAAATCCCCTAACCGGCAAAGCACCCCCTCGTATTATCAGAATGATCCAGGGTCCCCGACACAACAACGCTTGAATCAAAATATTACTAGGTACCTTATACCAAAGTTAAAGGGCTAAGCAACACGATTTATTTCTAACTTTTTGGGGGAAATTTTTGTGTCGGGGGTTTTTTAAATTGTTAATTTACTTTTTCAATTATTTAATGCTTTTGAAATAATTTTGTAACCGTCGTGGGTTTTTTTCAAAATTAATAATTTTGGTTTTATAACACATTGCTGACGGTCCTTCAGATAATCCGTCAGTAATAATAGTTGCGTCCCTCTTACTCCAAGAGCTTCTAGTTTTTTTATTAGTACAGAACAGGAAATAGAATCAAACGCTTTGGCCAGGTCAAGAAATATTCCCATGGTGTGCATGCCTTTATCTAGGTTGTTAGTGACATAGTCTGTTAGTGTATGTACAGCTTGACTGGTTGACCTATTTGGCCTAAAACCAAATTGACTATCAGAAAGTAAATTATTATCTTCCAGGTATTTAGTTAATCTAGTCAAATCTAGTGTGTACATATAATTTTTTCTAATATTTTAGAAAGGCCTGTTAGTACTGAAATAGGTCTATAGTTATTCGCACAGGTTTTGTCACCAGATTTAAATATCGGCGTGACGACTGCCCTTTTAAGCGATGTTGGAAATATGCCATTAGTTAGGCATAGTTCGAAAATATGTGTCAAGGGAGGTGCAAACACGAATCTGAATCTTTTTAGTATTCTATTAGATATGTTATCCCACCCAGTAGAACAATTGTCCTTCAGCCCCGCTATTATTCTCAGTATTTCTTCAGCGTCAGTATTTAATAAAATAAAAGAGCTTAGTTTAGTCCAGCTTGGGCGTACAATATGGGTTTCCAAGGTAGTGGCAACGCATGTAGCGCAAGTAGGATTTGGAATATTTTCTGCTAGTTCTTTACCAACATTTACAAAGTAAGTGTTAATTTGATTCATTGTGTCGAATGGGTTTTCTTTAGACAGTAAATCGAGTGGCGGTTCGGGTGGTTTTGATCTAAACGTGTGTTTTTTTTTATGAATTTCCAAATTAGCTTAGTACTGGTACCCGCCGTTTGTCCCGAGGAGGGCTAGATCCCGAGGAGTGCTAGACCATAAGTGATGGCCCTGGGTCCGCCGGGGTGCGAGGGATATGTCGATGACAACCTCACCTACGGCCTAGCACCACGTCCCACAGTCGGCGTGCGGTTTTAGTCGGTTCGAGTCCGACATAACCTCCCCTTCCGGCTCCGGCAGGGGGGTATCCGAGGGGATTTCCGCAAGGAAAAAAAAAAAAGGGTACCCGCCGTTTGTAGTTCATTTCTGTCGTGTTGTATCTTTAATTTTTTAAGTAGATTATTGCAAAAATTTCTATACCTTTTATATATAAGTGCAAGTGTTTCGTTTTCAGGTGCATGTTTCGCTTTAAGGTGTATTCTATCTCTATGTCTTATACATCGGACGAGCCCCGGAGTAATCCATGGCTTGACGTTATTATATTTTCTAGGTACTAATTTAGTGGAAGTATTTTTTAATATTGCTGATTGCACAGATTCAATAAAGTAGTTTAATGAGGTATTTGGATCGTTTGAGGTGTAAATTGGGTCAAAATTAATGCTGCGTATGTCATCTCGAGGCTACGCATGTTCACCTTAGTCACGTTGTTTATGAAAGTGTTCCTAGGTGAATATGTTTGTAATGCTTATAAGATAGCCCGATGATCAGTGAGCCAAGAGTTAGTTATTAGTGTTTTAGCTGGTACTTTAGATTTTATGATAAGATGGTCCATACATGAACCAGTTGTAAATGTTGGATAATAGTGGGTGGGTAGCAAACCATGAAATGAGCAAATATTCAGATACTTGTGCGCTTCAGCCTTGACTTCCTCAGGAACAATATTAATGTTAATATCCCCAATGATTATGACATTTTTAAAAGCTGTTAACCCCTTTAAGGTTATGTCAAGAGATTCTAGAAATAGGTCTACATTTTGTGATGGAGGACGATAGATTGTGATGACTACCGTATCATCCTTCATTTTAATAGTCAACAGCTACAACCATGAAACTGCGGTTCCTCTACCACAGTGATTAGGTTTTTCCTCACATACACCACGAGCCCATCGTTTTGGTTAATAAATTTACCGGAAGCATATGATGAATAACCATCAAGACAGGATAGGTTATTTCCCTGGCTCTCTAGCCAACACTCCGTTAGAACTATGATATCACAACTTACGTTTAGATCATGCAACAATACCTCCAGGCCATTTATGTTACAGTTAATACTACGAATGTTTTGCGTTAATAGTGTTAGTAATTTTCCCCCTGTGGGTAGGAACTGTTTGCAGTTTTCCACATTACAAATATTCATTTCTGACACGGAAAAGCTATCTAGAGCATTTACCAATTTATTTAATGTCATTATACAACTTTAGAAATAAATATAAAAATAAGTTAACTAAACAGAAAGTCTAATGTGCTTAAAATATAGTTTGATTGGTGACGCTCTTAGGCGCTCTGATAGTCTATGGAATTTATATAATTGGCCTCCGCGTATTTACGAGCTGGGCAGCTAGCATCGCCTGTTTGGTGGTCACATTTCCTCCTAAAACGTTTGCACGTAGCACATACTGGGGGAGAAGTTTTCTTGGTGCACTCCTTGTGAGAATGACCCGCTTCTCCACAGTGGTTACAAGTAGCAGTTGTTTCACGACAGAACTTCACTGCGTGCCCAAACATCTGGCAATTGAAACATCTGGTCACGATAGTGAAATCCCTTACTGGACACGATGTCCAATTGATAAAAATGCGCCCTTGGCTTATGAGTACCTTTCTGGTGGTAGGAGGTACCTCCAAGATATAATTACATGAAGAAAGGTTCTTCTTACCTGATTTATGGCTCAGCTTAATGTCTTTAATAAAGGACTCACGTGTGTAATTCGGCACCTTATCTACGAGGTTCTGCTCATAAATGCACTCTAGTACCTCCTGTTCCGTAAGTGATATAGGGACTCCAATTACCACTATTCTTGGTCTGCGCTTGGTAGGTTCTTCAACCGTAGGGCCTGATGAAGTGAATTTGTCGGAGCTCTTAAGTTTTTCCACGTTTGTTTTTCCTTCCGTGCTTATTATAACGCCCCCGTTTCTGACTTTCCTAAGCCCACGAACGTGTAATTTTAGTTCCTCCGGTGATATGATTTTTTGGACCAAGGCCTTGGTCTCATCACTGGTTTTGCTTCTGTCGTTAGGATAGATGACAACGGCACTGAGGTTTGCAGGACGGACGACTCTATCAGTTCCTTTCTTCACCATGTTCGCGTACGAAGATGCCTCTGCTGGTTTCATTTTCTCCATTTTCTCTTCAACGACAAATTTAAATTGTTCAAAGGAGGTCACAACATTCTGTTGGCCCTGCAGGTGCTGGATGCGTTCGTGGGCCACGAGTGTCCTCTGCTTCAAGGATTGGTATATAACGGCCATTTGGGATGTGCCGTTTGATACCTGTCGGCACAGGTTATTTACTCGAAGCTTTAAGCGAAGCGAATATGGTCTGGGTGAACGATACTCGGGGATCATAAATCACTCGCTGCCGTAATCCGTCCAAGTGCTCCGGCTGGGAGTATGACCGCCTAGCCTCTTCTAAATTGAAGCCAGCAATGGCATACAGCTGCACCATTACCAAGTACTCCACATTGGCGTATTCATACCGAGGACTCATTTTTTGCAACTTGTCGCATGCAAGTCTTTGACGAACTGGGCGTTAGCGCCGTGATGGCGCGCAACGCTGGCGCCGTGCTGGCACGGTCCTGGTCGCTGCGATTGCGTTCTGATTGGTAGAATCTCGACTGCTGCGCGGCCGGCGGCGCGGCGGCTGCAGTCGTCTCGCATTGTCGTGTCCTATGTGTGGTCAAAATGTGAGTTCTTTGTTGTTGACTATATTTTATCCACCCATATATTTAATATTTTATTGAACAGATTATTATAACATAACATAACATAAACTCACGCCTGTATTCCCCAAAGGGGTACGCAGAGGTGCTAGCACCCACATTTCGCCAGTTTATGTTTAGGTCCTAATGTAAGAGGTGGCGAGCCTATTGCCATTATCCGGGCACTTATAAACCTGCGATAAATACACACATAACTTCGAAAAGCATCGACAAGTCATTGGTGTGTGCCATGGTAAACCTGGGATCGAACCCGAGACATCGTCTGAGCGGTCCATTACCCATACCACTAGGCTACCGCAGATTTTTATCAGATTATTATTTTTTTTTTTTATTAATTACATTTATTTAACAGATTATTATCCACCCATATATTTAATATTTTATTGAACAGATCAATAATATTTGGTTATTTGAATAAATTATTATCCACCCATATATTTAAATGAAGTTTAGCATTTTGTATGCTGATTAATTCAAATCGATTTACATTGAATCTGTTTTTGTTGTGATCGGTCCAGGCGGGATTTGAACCCGCGAGTACTTCTCTTACAGGGAGTATGATTTTGACTACTAAGTAGGATTCGAAAATCCTGTTGGATCCATCAATGGAACTTTCCAATGGAACCAACAGTCCTAATCCACCAGACCCGAACTAATCCCGATCTTTCCTCTTTATGCTCCATATCGGTCTTTGGTTCGCGGGTTCAAATCCCGCCCGGATCGATACCGATCACAAATTTTTTCCTTTCTAAATCGATTTAATCAATATCCAGATATTCATTTTCATTTATCTAATAAATACGTTAAATTAACCCTCTCCTTTGGGTAGGCGTAATTCGACAGACCTATGTACCTTACCATCGGACGGTGTACGATGCCGTCTCCTTCAGCGAGCAGGTAATGGTCGTGAAGGAGACGGCGGAGCGGGAGAGGCGGCGCGAGCGAGAAAGACTCGCGGATCGCGCCGACCATCAAATGTAATCGTCAATCGTCAATCAAATCAAACGTAATCAAATGAATTTCATTTATTTCTTTTCTGCCTCTTAGAAAGTTTTTTATATCGAGATTATTTTTATGAGCAGAATGAAGCCGAACAGTGGTATATTGGTCAATTATTTATATTCTTCCTCAGCAATGTTCGACCTTATTTCGAAGTATATCTCTCAGTGGCTTCAAAGTGATTGCTACAAATTCTGCTGCTTTTTGAAGGTGTCCAGTCAAACTCATTTCGTTGTTGCCTAACAAGTCCAATTCTCAAAATGTCCAACGGTGTCAAAATGTCCAAATCCCAAAATGTCCAATTCTCAAAATGTCCAATTCCCAGTATATCCAATTCTCAAAATGTCCAATTCCCAGAATGTCCAATCTTTAAGAATGTGGTAATTTTGTTCAATAACACATCACAGCGCTTTATTAATACAAAATACTGATAGAATCAAAATATGTTTTATTTATAAGTAAAACGTTAGACCAGAGAAGACCACAATATACCCAAAATCACAATTTTTGTCATAATGTCATATAAAAATTTAGAATAATCAATATCATAATTTTTTTTATTAAGAAATATCAATTATATACAATTATAAAGAATTTTGTCATAATGTGATATAAAAATATACAATAATCAACATCATAATTTTTATAATTATGAAATATTAATTATATACAATTATAAATAATTTTGTCATAATGCGATATAAAAATATATAATAATTAACATTATAATTTTTATAACTATAAATTGAAACAAACACTAATATCGTTTTATAACCAAATTAGGACAGAAAATACTTTATGTCCTCTTTATGATTGCTTACTCAATCAAGTAAAATCATATTTTTTATTTATAATCAACAAACTATGTTTTATTAATATAATAATAATGATCAATATCATGAGTTTTATGATTTATGTAATAATACGAATAATACAAATAAGTACAAATAATATAATAATAATAATACATTTTACTTTTTTAACAAGCTAAGTCTCAAAAATATTTTTTTTCTTTTTCAAAACTGATAGAATGGTTTTGGCGCTGCTTTGAATGTTCCATCTGCGTTGTATGAGCCTGGTGATCTTAAGAATTTCTTCGCCGTATTTGTTGAAAATATTATAATTCTATCCGTATCACCATCTTCACAAATCAGAAATAATTTTCCCAAGTTTTCTGATATTTTAATTGATCTCGTATTACTATGTATTAATAAATTTGTATTCAGATATTTTTTGTGAGATCTATATTTTTTTTTATGGTATGAAATGACGGTATTAAATCTTTATCATCACGGTACTCTTCCCGTAACTTTTTCAAGGGTTCATCACACATTTTCTGAATCGTTCCTAAATCTGTACATACTGCCTTCTTCAAACATGATTTTACTTTATTAATATGCAATTGGACAAGATTTTGTTCGCAAGTGTGCGTAGATTCTCTTAATAAGATTTTCCTAACTTTATCTATTGTGACTGACGCCATAAAGAGCTTCCATTTTTATTAGTCACGTTTTTGTAAAATTGGAACCCATTACGAATCAAAGTAAGTTTATCTTTCTGATAACAAATGAACTCAAATTCTTCAGTCATTGTAGATTTCGAAAATATACAAATTAAAAAAAAACACGTAAACCTCGAATACAATATTGTGACCACAGGTTTTATTGTTTAAGGCAATAACACGTAGGTAATACATCAAATGATATTTAATAAAATAATGGACGTACGGCGTAATATTTTTCAAAAATACCCACATTAAAGAAACTTTATACTTTTATCACATGATGCGTTTAGTTTATGCATAATATTTAAATTTTTTGTTTTGGTTCTAAATAACTAATAAAATTAATATCCGTGGTTCAATAACCCTAGTACCGAAATGCCCTTGAAAAGATCCTCACCACCCAAATTGTTGTTACCACAACAAAAAGGGCTTCAACATAGCTCCTCGGAGTCAGATATAAGTAGAGATCAAGGCCTATCTGGAGCCACTCAGCGCAGTAAACGGAAATGCCTTGAAGAAAATACGGACCAAGAAACTTATCTGGGTACATTTATGTCAGAGATGAGGTCAATGTTCCTAGAATTTCGGGAGGAGCAGGACAGAAAAATGGACAAAATATGCAAGTCTATGGAGGAAATAAAAAAACAAAACTCAGACTTCCAAACCTCTGTTGTTTTCCTATCTGAAAGTTATGAATTATTGAAGAGTCAGGTGGGTGAGCTGGAAAAGGAGCGTAAAAATAACCTGTCACTCATCCAAACCTTAGAGGACCGAATGGATAAAATGGACTGCAGTGCCAGATCAACATGTATAGAGATCAGAAATATTCCAGTTAAAACTAAAGAGACCAAAGAAGATTTGTTGGGAGTTGTCATTGGTGCTGGTGCCGTTTTGAATACACAAATAAAGCCCCAGGAAGTAAAGGATGTTTTTAGAATCGGTACTAGGGACGCTAATAATAGAACCATTATTGTTGACTTTACCACAAATATTTTGAAGGAGAGGATCATTAGATTGTTTAAAAACTACAACAGGGAAAATAGAAACCTAACCACGGAGCACCTGAAAATTGATGGACCACCGAAACCAGTATTTATATCTGAAAATTTAGCACCGAAAATGAAAAGATTGTTTTATTTGGCTAGGGACTATGCCAAAAGTAATGACTATCGCTACTGCTGGGTAAAAAATGGGAAAATATTCCTACGTCAAAAAGAGGGTGGCTCTCAAGTTTATATAAAGGATGAATCGGACCTTTCTAGAGTGGCTGAGCTAAAGTGACTAGATCTTAGACATAGACAGTTTTGTTACGAATCTTACATTTTATTTACTTTATGCCAAAATATTGAAATATTTATTGATACTTGGGACTCTTGTTCTGAGCTCCAGTGGCTCTTGATTAAGTTGTTATTAGTATTTTTCTGTTTGTTACGTTGTAATCTTTGTATAATGTATATATGTCTCCTCATGCTATGGCAAAGAGCAGAGTATACCATTAATTCTTGTAATCTTCCCAGCCAGTTTCAGCGGCTTTTGTTTGTGCTATTGTGGACTATATTTTTGTCTTCTGGTGACTTCTACATACATTCCAAACACAAAACACATACACAACTCACATCGCACTTCACACACACATATCCCTTTATAAGCTATCTCATACTTCTTATATTAATAGTATATGGAAAGACTGAATTTTATAATTACCCACAACATACTCCAAGTAATCCAACCCTCCGAACCCTCCGCCTCCGTGCGACGAATAAGAGGCTCGTAATTATTTTAATGATTCCAATGGATACAACTGTTAATTTAATGAACTCATCATAATGACTGACAGACAAAGAATTACAGAAGATGGACAATATAGCTATGTCAGAATCGTATGTTTGCGCCCCGGAGCAGTGTGCTTACTACTTAAATAATGATAATAATACCCTCAAACTTTTTCATGTTAATATAAGAAGTGTAGGTAACAACGAAAATTATAATAAACTATTGGTTTTACTACATAGAACGAGCATCAATTTTGATATAATTGTGCTCACAGAATGCTGGCTTAGCAAATGTCCGCACATACCTTCCATAAAGGGATTTGAACCGCATATATCGACATTTGAAAATCAAAACGCTGGAGTTGTAGTTTATGTTAGGCATGGTTTATATAGCGGATGCAAACTCCCTAGTCCTTAAGTTTAGCACTGAGGTGGCCATTTTAGCTGTCTATCGTTCGCCGTCTCATCGTAATATAAAACAATTTCTTAGTAGTTTGGATCGCAGCCTTCAGTTACTTAGAACTTTTCAGACCATTGTTCTCATTGGAGACATAAACATAAACCTGTTAGCTCATATTACTAATAAGAGTAACATAGATTTGATAAATGACTGTGACCAATATCTAACACTACTAGCGTCCCACGGTATGTTACCGGCTCACACCATATGCTACACGCAAAGATCGCTGCTTAGACCATACCATCATTAAGTCAAAAAAACCTTCTACTACTCTGGTGCTCGACTCTCTTATTACTGATCATGCACCTATAGTCAGTCTCATCAAAACTAAGATGAAAAAGAGTGAACCGGTTTCCCTGCGTACCCACATTGATATTCCAGCCTGTGTAACAGATTTTGAAAAAACCAATTTCTCATCGGTTCTAAACTATCACGATGCGGATCTGGCTGCATCTAACCTTGTAAATATATTATCCTCGGTAGTCGAAGCAAATACTAGTACCTCGGTTATACCAAATAGGAAGAGGATTACTAAGCCTTGGATTACGCCTGGACTCCTCAGATGTATAAGACACAAGGATAAATTATATAAAAAGACTAAAAAAGAATCAGAATCTGAAATTTGGAAACTTGTGTATAGAAGATATAAGAACTTCTGTAATAACCTATTGAAAAATATTAAGCAACAATATGAGCGATCTGAATTGGAAAAGAACAGTCGTAACCCTAAGGCTACTTGGAAAATAATTAAAACTGTAACGAATCTATACAAACCCAAATCCTCTCTTATTGAACTTCTTGAGATGGATACCCCAACTTCTGCTGTCAACATGGTAAATAAGTAACTAGCATCGAAAATACAATCTATGACTGACAATCTGGGTACTAATGCTCCCGTGAATATAGTAACTAGCCCCAACTCAATGGGTGTCTTCACGACAGATAAAGAAGAGGTGGAGCGTATCATAGTGGGTCTTAGGTCGGACTGTGCGATGGGCTGGGATGGTATCTCTGCGGGTCTAATTAAATCTGCGAAACATATACTCGTACCTATAACCTAACCTAACCCATGTCTTAAATATCTGTATCTCAATGGGTGTCTTTCCTGCAGTTTTTAAGAGGGCTGTAGTTGTTCCTATATACAAGGGCGGGGACCGAGGCAGTGTCAGTAACTATAGACCTATCTCTATATTAACCACACTGTCCAAGATCTTTGAAAAAATTTTAAACGATAGATTAATTAAATACATGAACCTACACCAGATAATTGCCGATAACCAATACGGTTTTCGACCGGGTAGAAGTACTGAAGATGCCGTTATTGAGTTAACTAGTACCATAGCAAAGAATTTTAAAAGTAACCTAAAAACAATGGCTATTTTCCTGGATCTCTCCAAAGCTTTTGACACTGTCTCGGTTCCTCTCTTGCTCAGAAAGCTGGAATGTATTGGTATTAGGGGATTACCACTTGCAATTTTTAGGAGCTATTTAAGTGGTCGCTCGCAGATTGTTAAGATAGGTGTTAATGGTGTGGCTGTTAAATGAATGTACACTTGAGTTTACACTTTTAGGGTTTATTTCCGTTCTACAAAGTATCTAGGTACAACAATAATTATTTAACTAAACGTTGCGAGCCGTGAAACACGATTTTTACAATTGCGCGGCGAGCGTGGCGGGCGGACTCTCAAGCACTCAGGCGGTGGCGCGCGCGTCGCCGGCTCGTACGACGCGCGAGCCTACCCCTCGCGCCCCGCACCCCTCATGCGTAGGTACAAATTTATAGGTTTATGTAGGCTGACGTACCTACATAAATGAACATAAAATAATAAGTATAATGTGTCGCTTACATTCTCCCCCCCAGTGCTGCTAGCAGCACTCAAACCTACTGGAACCGTAGCGACACATGGAAAGGATCGATAACATAGTAGATGCAAAATTAGCCTCTATACAAACTACCCAACTTATTTTTTAAATTAGGTATACATAACACAAGAGCAAATTTAAAGTAGGTACAAGAGCAAATTTATAACACAAACATATTTCAGTATAAGTAATACAAGAACACAATTTCAATGGTTGCAATAGCAACATAATGTAAAATAACACAAGAATTTAAATTCCTAGCAATACAAATTGGTAGATAAATAGCACAAAATTATCACTTATTTCAATGGACACATAAAGAATAGGTACAATATTGATTGACCACAAGGTATTCTAGTAGGTAGGTACCTCGTCTCTAGTTAGGTACTTATTAAGTGTTTATGCTTTGAACACAAAGGCAACAAATTCAATTCAAAGATGACTTTAAAAGGTTTAAAACACACAATAACGAATAGCAAAGTAGAATCTTAAATCTAAACATAGGTAAAATGACATATTAATCGCCTATGAATGACGAAATTGTAAAGAAAAACAATGTAATGGTATGCACATAAATAACTATAACAAAATGTACGTGTCGTTCACTACGGTCACCGCGTGGCCCTCATTCCTCCACCGGAATTTTAGCGACACGCGCGACTGATCGCATAAGAGTCCCTACTTGTGTTCTCACCCGTACCACTCGCACTCTGCCGTCCTTACCGGGAAATAATTCTTCTATAATGCCACGCGGCCACACGCTTCGCGGAGCATCGGGGTCAGCGATAAAAACAAGGTCCCCGACCTTAAGTGGATCCTGACCATCTACGGTCCACTTTTGGCGTGGGATGAGTTCAGGCAGCACCTTGGTGATCCATCTCTTCCAGAACATATCCGTCAGTCTTTGTGCTATCCGCCACTGCTTACGTAGGTACACGTCCGAATCGTCGAAGCTGCCCATATGAGGCGACGTGGAAGACGAGCCAAGCAAAAAATGGTTGGGTGTCAGCGACTCTTTGCTGCCGACCTCGACTGAAACATGGCTCAGTGGACGTCCATTTACGATAGCTTCCACTTCTGCCAACAGGGTGTTGAGTACTTCTTCTCTGGGTGCTCTCTCCTTGAGGGTTACCTTCAGGGCGACCTTAACACTACGAACCAGGCGTTCCCACGCTCCACCCCAGTGGGGGCTGGCTGGTGGTATGAAGGTCCAGTTGGTGCCATGAATAGTGGCAGCGGTCTGTAGTGTGCGCTCGTCCAGCTCAGCTGCAGCCTTCCTGAGTTCCGTATCAGCGCCCCTCAAGTTTGTGCCATTGTCGGAGTACAGATGGGCGGGCCATCCACGTCGTGAAGCCATTCTTCTAAGGGCCATTATTAATGCGTCAGTGCTGAGCGACGATACTGTCTCAAGGTGCACAGCTCTTACGGTTAGACAGGTAAAAAGGACTCCGTACCGCTTCTCCTTCCGTCTCCCTATGGTGACTTCTATTGGGCCAAACAGGTCTACTCCGCAATGGGTAAAGGGCCGTTGGTGATGAGCTACCCTGGCAGCAGGTAACTCACCCATTAGAGGCATGTGAGGCCTAACCCTTTTTAGCCTACACAGCATGCACTTTGTTGTTATTTCTTTAACTGTAGGTCTCATACGTATAATCCAGTATTTTTGTTTCAGATTATTTACTACCATTTCCTGGTTGCCATGACCTGCCTTCACGTGGTAATATTTCACTATCAACTTAGCCACTTTACATCTTCCATCTAAGATTACAGGGTGTTTGACATCGAGTGAAACGTCATCGGCGACACCTATACGTCCGCCTACACGCAGTACATCGCGTTCATCAATAAAGGGCGTCAACGTGAGTAGCTTACAACTTTTCTGTAACCGTTCTCCATTTTTTATTGCAGATATATCGGCGTGAAATGATTTCTTCTGAGAATATCGTACGAGTAAGTTTTCAGCGCGTTCCATAGTAGTGCAGTCATAGACTTCCACTTTCTTACATTTATTTATAAATTTTAGTACCATGGCCGTACTTCGAAGCAGACGTATCCAGGAGGAAAACCGCCCCGGGTCCGGCACAGATGCGTGCTCAGGTAAGTATTCTTCGCATGAAATATTTGTTACATATTCTAAGTCACACTCATTAGCAGGTAGGACTGTACTTATAGGCCACGAAGTCTCCAGGTTGCGTAGAAATGATGGACCGTTAAACCACTCGCCGTCTAGCTGAAGGCTATCCCAATTTTCCCGAGTGGCCAAATCAGCAACGTTCATAGCCGTAGGTACGTAACTCCATTCCTTTCTCAGCGTTAATTCATCGATTTCGCCCAGGCGGTGAGCTATATAAGGTTTGTAACACCGCGTATTATTATCAATCCATTGTAACACCGTCGTAGAATCACACCAAAAATAACGATTAGCTGGCTTTATTCGATGTGTGGACTGTAATGTGTTTGCTAATCTTGCCGCCATGATTGCAGCCTGTAATTCCAATCTGGGTACCGTTACAGGTTTTACAGGTGTTACTCGACACTTGCTAGCTACGAAACAAACATTTATTTGTTTGTTATCATCAATCCATCGCCAATAAGCGACCGCACACATAGCTTGCAGCGATGCATCGCAAAAAACATGAAGTTGTAAACATCTATAACCGGTTTCATTAATAGGTAGGTCGGGCGTCGTATACCTACTCGTAGGCACAGTTACATTTCCTAATGAATAGCTTATCAGTTGCGAGTGTTGCGACTGAGATTCTTCTATCTTGCTAAGCTCTGTAGCTGTGTGCGCGTGACGTAATGAATTTACGTGTTGGTAACATCGTGGTATTCGAATGCTACTAATTGTTTTCAATAGTTTTAACCATTTAAACCACTTGGTACATACATCTTCGGTTATGTTTTCGTCCCAGTTAATATTTGATTTCCAAGTTTGCTGTAATAGTATTTTACCATTAATGGTAAAGGGGGACAGGAACCCATAGACGTCGAATAATGACATGATAACTTTTAATAATTCTCGCTTTGTAGGGATTTTATTCCCGTCAATGATTTCTGTAGGTATCCGTTTGAATGAGGTGGCGAAGCCTAACGTGTCATCGTCAGGGTACCATATGATTCCCAAGGCACGCTCACCTTCATGTCTTGCCCCTATCTTGACTGCAGCGGCCGAGGTCGCGAGCAACTCCTCAGGTAGACTGTTCAGTACCGCCGCGCTATTACTAAGCCAATTACGTATCTCGAACCCACCTTGTTTGTGTATATACGTAATATCACGCGCTAAATCAATGCAAACCTTTTCGTTTGGCTGACTATCTATATAGTCGTCCATATAGTGCTGACTATGAATGGCCTGAACGGCGGCCGGCTTTGACGATTCGTACCTAAGTGCATTTTTATTCTTAATGAATTGAGCAATGAATGGGGCGCAGTTTGCGCCGAATATTAAAGACGTCATCTTTAGAGTCCTTACACACTCGCTGGGGTCACCGCGCCATAGGAACCGTAAGGCATTTTGGTCCGAGGCCAAAATCTTGACTCTCAAAAACATGTCCTTTATATCTCCTACTATGGCGACCTCGTGCTCCTGGAATCTCAACATAATACCCAATAGTGACATTAGTAAATCGGGACCGGTCAATAGGTAATCGTTAAGTGACAGACCGTGTGCTTTAGCGGCTGCATCGAAAACCAGCCGTAGTTTGTTTTTGTTGGGGTTATCGACCCCGAAGTGAGGTAGGTACCATGTTTGATCGGTCTTTGTGTTATTTGAAATCTCCTCTGCGAAATTGTTATCTAGTAAGTGATTAATCCGTTCCCGGTACCTTCGTGCGTATTGTTCATTACAGGTCATTTTGCGTTCCAGGTTATGCAGTCGAGACAGTGCTGTACGTTCCGAGTCTGGCATCTTACAGCTGGGGTCCTTCCATGGTAGACCTACGTGCCATCGACCATCAATTAGTTTCGACGTTCGTTCCAGGTGTTCCAGAGCTCGTATATCATCAGCATTTTGGCGTGGCTTCCCGGATATCCCCATAGATTCGATGGTAAATGACTTCCTTACCAATTCGTGCAGGTCGTTTTCTGGGATGTTACCCAACCCCGATGCTACCTCCGTAACATGCAGTGTAGTGAAACACGAGCGCATTGACAGCGTTGAGGGTACCAGCCCATGGACACACCATCCCAGCGGAGTGCGAGTGGCACAAGGTTCGTTACTCTTACCTACTCTAATTTCTATGGGTAACAATAATCGACAGTTTTCCTGACCGATAAGAATCTCAGGTTTAGTGTTAGTGTAACAAGACAGATTTTTAATACTACACAAATGAGAATATTGATCAAAACTTATTGAACTACACTTTTGTTCGGGTACACGAAGGTTCTGAAAACTACGAACATTAATTTTAAAGCGCTCACCGTCATAGCTCGATATACAAACACACAGGCTCTCCGCTTCCGTCGTCAGCGTGCTGCCGTGCCAAGCGCCGCGCACCTGCATCGTCTCGCGGCGGCCGCGCAGGCCGGCCCGTGACGCGAGCGCTGCACTGATGAGAGACACGGTAGATCCATCGTCCAATAACGCACTTGTATGGAATACGCCATTAGGTCCGTGAACACTCACTGGTACAACTTTTAACAACACCTTGCTTGCACTGTTTTTAGTGTTTTTTATGTTTGTTATTGTTTCAGTAGGTATCGACGTTGACGGCGGGGGTTCTGCCGAGGTTATCGGGGTATTATTATTATCACTGACTGTAGCGACTGTTTGACGCGCACTTGGTACGTAGTGTAGTAGACGGTGGTGAGGTCGACCGCAGCCTTCTACGTCACACGGGGCGGCGGGACACGTCTGCCGCTTGTGTTGTAATACTAGACACTTGTAACATATACGAGCGCGTTTTACATATAACCACCGCTGTTTTTGTAAACATTTATTGAACTTTTTACAGTCTGTTAATTTATGTTTAGAGCCACGACAGAAATTGCACTTTTCATCACTTTGTTTACTGGTTTCAGTTTGTAACAACACTGTTTCCGATTTGTTATCACTACTGTAACGTTTATCGTCCCACCGTAGGTTCATTAGATGGGCACTACACGTAGATGTCCTTACCGCTTCTTGATTTAAGAAGTCAGTAAGTATGTCGAGCCTACTCTTGGTGCCGTCCGTGATAGGTAGGTAACTATAATCGGCCCACTTACTAAGTAGCACTGTAGGTAACTTATTGAGCACGATGTTCACTACGCCGACGCCCTGTAGGTATTCTTCTCGCCGTAGTGCCCGTACCGACGCGACGAAATTCTTTATCTTAACAGAAAATGGTACTATGTCTTTCTGGTATTCTGCCGGTAAGGGATGCAACTTTTTAATTTCATGTAAATTTCTTGATAAAATGATTTCCGGGTTCCCAAACAGTAATTCTAGCGTGGACATCACTGATTCAGGTGACGTACTACTAATTAGGAGGGCTGACACGGCTTCCTTAGCGGGACCACGGAGACACTTTCTCAATCGTGAGAGATTTTCCTTTTCACTGTAGTTACAGATACTAGCCGATTCTTCGAACGCGTTCTTAAAAGACAGTCAGTCCATGGGGTCACCGGAGAAATTCGGGAGTTCTCTCGGCGTGCTGACGCGACTAAGCAAATTGGTGGTATGGCTGGTGGCTGCCGTCGTTGCAACCAGCTCCTTAAGTGCGCAGGCTAGCTGCTGGACCGGACCCATCATGGTGCCATCGTCAGGCGATGACTGCGGTGGGAGCAAAGGGCCTGCTGATGGACCATTGTCATCAGCCCGCTGCTCTCTCCTGCTGTCTAGTCCAGCGCTGCGCTCGAGCCATTCCTCGACGCCCTTCGCGTTCATGTGACCTTGACTGTTTTCGGACGCACGTGCGCTGTAGGTTTCTTCTATCTCCGCTAGGTCTGCGGCTAACTTTTTATCCAGCAGCTCCATTTCAATGTGCGCCTTCGCCTTAGCAGTCTCCAGCTCCAGACGCTTCATGCGTGCCAGCGCTGAGCTGGCGGATGATCGCTTTCCGTTTGATAACGATTTTTGCGTGTTGCTGGGGCCTGCCATAACCACATCCTCTTTCGTCTTTCGAGGACCTAATTCACCGCACTTTTCCTTTATGGACGCGGTTCGCAATGTGCCACGTGTGTTAACCATTTTTTTTCATAACCTATAATATCTTCACTAATCCGGCTCTAAGTGACCAATGTTAATGGTGTGGCTGTTAAATGAATGTACACTTGAGTTTACACTTTTAGGGTTTATTTCCGTTCTACAAAGTATCTAGGTACAACAATAATTATTTAACTAAACGTTGCGAGCCGTGAAACACGATTTTTACAATTGCGCGGCGGACGTGGCGGGCGGACTCTCAAGCACTCAGGCGGTGGCGCGCGCGTCGCCGGCTCGTACGACGCGCGAGCCTACCCCTCGCGCCCCGCACCCCTCATGCGTAGGTACAAATTTATAGGTTTATGTAGGCTGACGTACCTACATAAATGAACATAAAATAATAAGTATAATGTGTCGCTTACAATAGGCAAATACACTAGTACAGAAGAATATCTCAACTACGGTGTACCCCAGGGTAGTGTACTTGGGCCTACTTTATTTATACTGTACATAAATGATCTGTGCAGGTTGCGTCTACCACACTCTCAAATTATCACATATGCCGATGATACAACTATCCTGGTTCATGGCTCTAACTGGCTGCAAACTCGCCAGAATGCAGAAACGGCCCTGAATGCTGTCATACAATGCTTAACTAAAAACCTACTCACACTTTTTTTTTTTTTTTTTTAATCTTTATTTTTTTAAAAGAGGGCTTGGTACACAAAAGAAGCGACCATGTCGCCCTCGTAATACATCTTACATACTATAACAACTTATGATCTAGCCCCTACACCAAACTTAACTAATTTGTACAGTTCTTTGGCTCTTCTGGAATCTGGTTGACTTAATACTGTATTGCACCAACCTACATCCATAAGGCAGTCAATGATACTATTGACAATGGTACTTCTTATTGCTTCGTTCCGGACACACTCCATCAAAACGTGATAAACATCTTCGATCATACCACATTCAGTGCAGTTCGGTGACGCTGACTTTTTAATTAAATATGCAAACATGTTGAGTGGAATGTGTCCAGAACGAATTCTGAAGGCTGTGACCAGAGAGCTCCTGTCTAGCTTACATGACTCAAACCAGGGACATTGAAATGGCACAGAACAGATTGTCCTGTACCATATTCCTTTACTTAGTGAAAGATTTGTATAATAGTCGGACCATAGTTTGAAAATGTTCTCTTTCAGAATTGGGAGTGTATCTGTATAAAGTGGCATAACATGGGTGGAAATCCCGTCATTTACAGCCTCTCTTGCTAAACGGTCCGCTTCCTCATTACCCCATATCCCCGTATGAGATGGAATCCACTGTAAGATGACTTTTTTATCCTGTCTATTAAGTTGTTGCAAGGAGTCTAAAACTCTGTAAGCTATCGGAACTCCTCGAAAATTCGAGGTGCACCGAGCCACATGTTGAAGCGCGCTCCTAGCATCACTCAACACCACAAATTTGTCATGTTTGATACTGCCTATGTATGCCAAGGCCTCGAGCAGCGCATACAGCTCCGCATACATGATTGAAATATTGGTATCAATTTTAAATTTACAATGTGATTTCGTCTGTGGATCGAACAAGGCTGCACCTATACCAGATTTTTCCTTGGAGCCATCGGTGTAAATCTTATAAAAATCGTCAAATTTATTATTTATGACTTCACTAAATTTATCTCGTAAATATGTAGTCCCTAACGATGATTTAGACCTAGTGTTGCCGTCCAAGTAGCACCAAATATTGTCCGTACTAATATTTTGTACCCACGTGTCCAGACTATACATTTCAAATACTTTTGAGGAGTGTATGGGAATATCCTTAAATAGCTCGTATACGTTCGCCAGAAGAGGTATTTTACGTTTCCAACGCCCTGGTCTAAGGCATTGGGTGGATAACTGAGCAATTAAGTTGATATTTATGTTATCTTTCTCCGAGGTACTTTTTAAGAAGAATTTCCCGCCTAGATAACGTCTGCGTAAAGGAAGAGGGTGCAAACATAGTTCAGTTTGCATTACATGAATCGGGGTGCTCCTAATAAATCCTCCTATTACCCGCATGCATTGGTTTTGAACTTTTTCAAGTTTATATAAGTGAGTTTTAACACTTGAGTCGTATAGAAAACTACCATAGTCTAAGCGGCTCCGTATAATAGAAATGTACAGTCTTCTTAGGTGTTTCGGATGAAGACCCCAATTTGACCCAGCCAATACTTTAAGTATATTTAAGAATTTTAATGTCTTTGTGGTCGTTTCGTTTATGTGTTTCCCCCATTTTAGTGAACGATCGAACCACATACCTAAATATTTAACACTATCTACTGCCTCTAGCTGCTGTCCATTGAGAGTAATGTTAACTTGCTTTCTATTAACACCCTTCTTGAACACACAGATTTTGCTTTTATTTTTGGAGATGTCTAGCCCGAGCTTCCCTAGTAATTTGCCCATACTATCCAAGGCTAACTGAATATTAAGGCAGCCCTCTTCTATTGTTTTGTACGAACCAAACAACACAAAGTCATCCGCATATTGAGATATACACACATTGACAATTTCATGACATAGATGCATAGTAGCTACATTGAATAATACGGGGGATAGGGGGTCCCCCTGTGCAAGGCCTCGTGCCGTAGTTCTCGATATAGTCAGATTTTTAGAATGCTTTATACTAAGCTGTCTGGAATTTAAAAAATTCCATAAGTACTTGCATATGTTAGACCCAGCCCCCAGCTTATCCAATGTTGCTAATAAAGCCGAAATATTGACATTGTTGTATGCACCTTCTATATCTACAAAACAACCCAAGGTTATCTTGTTATTACAAAAGCCCAATTGTATCTGAGAAACTAATCGTGCAAGGCTATCTAAACTGGACCGAGATTTTCTAAATCCAACCGTAAATTTTGAGAAGTATTGATTGCTTTCTAGATACCACTCCAGTCTATGTTTTAGAATTGTATGGAATACTTTGCAAGGACAAGACATAAGGGCTATTGGTCGCGCATCTGAACCTGGTTGAGAATTATTGCTATACTTTGGTATAGCAATAATTCTTGTTCTCCTCCATTGCACAGGGATGACTCCTGTAACGAGGAACTTATTATATACAGAAATTAAGAATTCTAGGCCCACATCAGGCAAGTGCTTCAACATAGAAAAGGAAATGTCGTCGTCTCCAGGAGCTGTATCTTTTGGCTTAATGGCACGGTTCAGCTCTTGCATAGATATTGGTCTCTCCAGAGCTTGATTAATGGATGTAAAGACTGGATTCTGTGATATCACAAAGTCAGGTGCCAGACTGTGTAAGAGATTACTAGCCGTTACTTCATTGATAACATTTTTGTTTGATCGGAGACCCTTCAGCCATTTCATCCGTCGCCACATGTCGCTAGTTGATGTAGCTTCATTTGTACTGCTGCAAAATTCTCTCCAGGCTTTCTTTTTTGCTTTTCTTATTATACGTTGTGCCGATGAAACTTTTATTTGGAGTAATGTTAAATTTTGGGGGGTAGGGTTCCTTCTAAAAGCGGCCAAAGCCAATCTGCGCTCGGCTACGGCTTTTGAGATGTCCGTATTCCAGTAAGGCTTTGGAGAGAATTTTTCAACTTGTAACGGATTTTGACATAACTTCACGATAGGGATATGTTTATTTGCTGCAAAGGTAATCGTATCCATGAACTGGTTGTACGCTTCTTGAGGCTCACTGGACATTTGTATCTCTGGAAAGGTAGTGCTAAGTGTAGTTGTGTATTCTGACCAGTTTGCCTTTTTAAAATTACGTGCCGTAGTTCTCGATATAGTCAGATTTTTAGAATGCTTTATACTAAGCTGTCTGGAATTTAAAAAATTCCATAAGTACTTGCATATGTTAGACCCAGCCCCCAGCTTATCCAATGTTGCTAATAAAGCCGAAATATTGACATTGTTGTATGCACCTTCTATATCTACAAAACAACCCAAGGTTATCTTGTTATTACAAAAGCCCAATTGTATCTGAGAAACTAATCGTGCAAGGCTATCTAAACTGGACCGAGATTTTCTAAATCCAACCGTAAATTTTGAGAAGTATTGATTGCTTTCTAGATACCACTCCAGTCTATGTTTTAGAATTGTATGGAATACTTTGCAAGGACAAGACATAAGGGCTATTGGTCGCGCATCTGAACCTGGTTGAGAATTATTGCTATACTTTGGTATAGCAATAATTCTTGTTCTCCTCCATTGCACAGGGATGACTCCTGTAACGAGGAACTTATTATATACAGAAATTAAGAATTCTAGGCCCACATCAGGCAAGTGCTTCAACATAGAAAAGGAAATGTCGTCGTCTCCAGGAGCTGTATCTTTTGGCTTAATGGCACGGTTCAGCTCTTGCATAGATATTGGTCTCTCCAGAGCTTGATTAATGGATGTAAAGACTGGATTCTGTGATATCACAAAGTCAGGTGCCAGACTGTGTAAGAGATTACTAGCCGTTACTTCATTGATAACATTTTTGTTTGATCGGAGACCCTTCAGCCATTTCATCCGTCGCCACATGTCGCTAGTTGATGTAGCTTCATTTGTACTGCTGCAAAATTCTCTCCAGGCTTTCTTTTTTGCTTTTCTTATTATACGTTGTGCCGATGAAACTTTTATTTGGAGTAATGTTAAATTTTGGGGGGTAGGGTTCCTTCTAAAAGCGGCCAAAGCCAATCTGCGCTCGGCTACGGCTTTTGAGATGTCCGTATTCCAGTAAGGCTTTGGAGAGAATTTTTCAACTTGTAACGGATTTTGACATAACTTCACGATAGGGATATGTTTATTTGCTGCAAAGGTAATCGTATCCATGAACTGGTTGTACGCTTCTTGAGGCTCACTGGACATTTGTATCTCTGGAAAGGTAGTGCTAAGTGTAGTTGTGTATTCTGACCAGTTTGCCTTTTTAAAATTACGCTTTCTGTCATTAAATAAGCATGGTGTAGTCGACGTAGACAACTTGATAATTAGATGGTCACTTCCAAGGTTTTCATTAGTAACTTTCCATATAAACTTTAACGCAACATCAGTGGTGACCATAGTTACGTCCGGGGATGTTTTTTGCAGTCTACCGTTCACTAACTTTTCTCTAGTTGGTGTGCCGTCATTCAAAGTGACATAACTTTTATCAAGTAATGTATCAAAGATTTGTATTCCTCGGGCATCAGTCTTATAAGACCAACTGCAGTGATGACCGTTAAAGTCCCCTGCAACTAAGGTGCGTCTTTGGCCTAAGCCAAAAATTAAGTCCCAGTCGTGTAATGAAGTTTGAATAGACGAAGGGCAGTATAAGGAGATTATATTTTCCAGACTAGAGCAATTTAAGATTTTCACGTGAATTATTTGAATGCCGGGATTCATATTGTGGACTTGACAAAGTTGGTACCTAATGGATGAGTGGATAATAATTGCAGTACCCCCATAGCCATCGTGTCGGTCTTGGCGAAGTATAGAGTAGTTGGAAAGTCTCACGGTTTCTTCTGAATCGAGCCATGTTTCGCTCAATAAGGCAATATGTATTTTTTCCTGTGATAATAATTGATCTAATTCAGGCAATTTTGGGACTAAGCTTTGACAATTCCACTGTATCATATTAACCTTGTGATAGGTTTGTCCATCCATTTTGAATAAATGATTTTAAGAGCGGCCACTCCGAGAACCAATCAGATAGGGTATTTACAAGCCAATCCATTAGAACCCACCCGCATGACTTTAACTTTTCGCCTAATTGTACATTCTTCATCAATACTACGTCACGTAATCTCTTTATCAATACTTGAATGTCAGACCTCTCACTCACCTTATTCTGCGTATGACCTTCTTCTTGTACCTTCTCGTCTTCGTAAGATCTAGATCCTTCCGCTCCTCCTTGTTCTTCTACGCTATTCACAGCTCTTTTTGTTTTTGTAGCCTTCCTTCGTGACACACTCGGCTTTGTGCTTTTATTAACAACGTCTAGTGCCGCATCCGTGAGTATCTCCGCATATGTAGGACTATAGTCAGACTGAGCTGGTCTTACGTGCCGCGTCTCCGTAGCTTGATATGTGTTTGGAGACTTTTCAATTGGTGGGGAGGGTGGGACGTAAAGCATTAGTGCTCGTTTATATGAGCAGTTGAATTCAGCCATCAGCTCACGCATCTTTTTCTCCTTGAGATATGAAGGACATTGCTTTGATAAAGCCATATGCTTACCCTGACAGTTTACACATCGGAAGCTTGTTGTCTCGCAGTTAGGATGGCGCTTGCCGCATTTAGGACAAATATGATCATTTAATGAGCAAGTTTTATAATTATGTCCAAACTTCCAACATCTCGAGCACTGTGTTACGGGGAATACGTATGGTTCCACTTTAATACGAATGCCATATGTGTGAACGAATGCGGGTAACATTGACCCCTTAAAACATAACCTCACACATTCACTATCTTCAAAACGGTTATTCTCAAAATTGCGGCGTTGGAGGCGTTTTATATTTATTATGGGTATATTACTCTCTAATTCTCGTAGAATTGCATCCTCGTCTAATTCTCGCTCGATGTCTCGAATAATACCATAAGACACGCCCACCTCATATGTTTTCTGGCATTTGTAACCTTTCTCAATGAAGAAGTTACATTCGAGAAGGTTTTGTGCACTTTCTTCTTTATTAAAATGCAGTAATACTTTATAAGCATTGACATATTTAATTTTAATCACATCAAGAATGTTTTCATTTTTAAGCATACGTGCCAACCCTAGCTGTTTGGGTAGTTTTTCACTTTTTGATGTCATACTAATTTCTATTGTTTCTTCCGCCATTCTCCTTGTATCGTTCTGTGTACTACTACGCGCTATAAGTTTTACTCTTCTACCCACCTCGTTCCATATTTCATTTTCATCTACCGCCCGGGTTCTTTTTTCCGCCCGATTATTACTCAATTCGTCACTTACTTGGTTCATACTCAGTTCTCGATCCAAAGAAAATTCAATGTTCATGTCGGTCTCCTCTTGCAAACCACTATCCACTACACTATCTCGGTCCATCTCATTTAAAATATCACTATCCATAGCCAGTACGGATATACTGCATAATTTTTAATTATAACAATAACAAGTCGCGCGGTAAGAGAAATAAACCGGTTACGGACGTCTTATCGTGCGACGCGCCAACCAAGGAATGACCTACTCACACTCAATTTACAAAAAACAAAGTTTATGACATTTGGGCCGAGACTTTCATCACAGCCACCTGCATTTTTCAGCCTAAGGGCTCACAGTTGTGACCACGCCATTCGGAATCAGTGTGCCTGTGTTGAGATTGTCCGGTCTAATGCTATAAAATATCTAGGCGTAATTATTGATAGCACATTGTCATGGCATGATCAAATAAATTATCTTGTTCCGCGAGTGAGAAAACTAATGTATGTGTTTAAAAACTTGAGGTCATCTGCCGAATTTAACACACTCAAAATGGTCTATTACGCATTAGGGCACTCCATTCTAACTTACTGTATAGCTGCCTGGGGAAGTGCTGGTAAAACGCTTTTTCTAAGATTAGAAAGGGCTCAAAGAGTTGTCTTAAAGGTTATGCTCTTTAAACCTATACGTTTTCCCACTATGGAATTATACAAAATATGTCAACTCCCAACTGTTAGAAGCTCTTTTATTTTGAAGACTGTTCTACGGAAACATCGGGAACTTACCTATGATCCTAACTATAGATCAAAAAAGAGGAGATATGACATTGTTTGTAATTCTATACTTGCTCCAACAAAGGTTGCGAGACAACAATACTACTTCCTAGGGTCTGTTCTGTACAATAGGGTGAATAGAGTATTGCAGATTTACCCTCTAACTCGGCGCGAATGTCAACTGCGCATTAGCCAGTGGTTGAGTACGTTGAGTTACGAAGAACTAGAAGTACTCCTAGATTAAGAATAAATAACACACACACATACACACACACACACACACACACACACACACACACACACACACACACACACACACACACACACACACACACACACACACACACTGCTACTTTAGGCTTCTAAATGTATTTTCACTTAATAGTTTTAGTTGTAATTACCGATGCATGTTAATTATAGTGTGATATTGTGCCATTCTCTGGAGGTGGGCGTTAATAACTGCCACACAGTTCTAAACTATTGCGGTTATTTTCGTGCACATTTGTTATTATGTTCTTTGTTTTTTGTTACAATAAACATTATTATTATTATTACCTATTTGAAAACAGATTTTAAAAACTCACAGTATCAAAGTAAGTAGAAAACTTGGGAACAAAATAGCTCGATAGATGGTGTTGTTAGCGTTACACGATGTGTTTTTGGTTACTATGGCAAGTGGGAACACTACAATAACAATGTTAGGGATAATTATATTATAATATTGATTTTATAATTCTCTATCCTATCGATAATTTTTGTTTCAATTTATAATATTATTGTATATTTTTATATCACATTATGACAAATTTTATTTATAATTAATATATAATTAATATTGCATATAAAAAAAAAAATATTTCATTATTATAAAAATTATGATGTTGATTATTGTATATTTTTATATGACATTATGACAAAAATAGTGATTTTGGGTATATTGTTGTCTTCTCTGGTCTAATGTGTCACTTATAAATAAAACATATTTTGATTCTATCAGTATTTTGTATTAATAAAGCGCTCTGATGTGTTATTGAACAAATTTACCACATTCTCAAAGATTGGATATTCTGGGAATTGGACATATTGAGAATTGGACATTTTGGGAATTGGACTTTTATACACCGTTGGACATTTTGAGAATTGGACATTATGCCTCTGAACGTTGCAATCCACTCTTGAAACCGAACTTCATCGTTATCTTATTAGTCGGAAACCTTGAAAAAAAGTTAGGTTATTACAATTATTTAAAGGATAACAAATAAATAAAACAAAAATTTTGTCACTGAATTTAAAATAACAAATAAAACTGAACAACATGTCAATTATTACTTTAGTACCTACCTAGACAGTAAAGTGAAAATTACCCTATGTCGCATCTGTACTGATAATCTATGCAAGCAGTGTTGTTGTGTCCTTGTCGTACTTATATCAAAAAGTGTTTCTGTCTTTTTTCTCTGCCGCCATTATTTTAAAAATATTATTAAATCAATTTTAATGAAATACACTGATAAATCGGTAATATTGTATGTACTTACAGGTGATAGGAGATCCCTCGTATTTTATCAATTTAATATCGTAATTTGTACACTTTTTAAGAAACACGATGGCATTTTTGTTGCAATTTTATTATGCGCTTACATACGTGACAACTCGGCGTTTGCCAGACATATACTAAATACGATACGTCCCAATTGGGATGTTTTCGCGTCTTCACCAGGCGCACTTTAATAACATATCTGCCTCTTTTTTATATGTAATATTGATTAGTACCATTTCGATCATCATACGGTTCGGGTGTCTCATTATAGATGAAAATAATACCTACAAAGTGCACGCAATGAACCTAGAAATACAAAACGAATGGTTAACACTAGGTGAATTTTGTATTCCCATAGCCTTAAAATGGCGTACCTTAATATACGACTGGTCACCGGCTCTCCTTAAATTCTATCTCAATGCATTCCAGTTGACCCTCCCCGACCAAAAAAATCTTGTCAGATGGGGAAAAGCCACAGATAAAACATGTAACTCATGTGGTGAAGCAATTGGTACTGCTAGGCACCTACTGGTGGGTTGTAGGACGCTATTAGACCGGGGTCATTATTCGCGCCGACATGATAAGGTATTAGAAATCGTACGTGAGGCGGTAAGTTTGGCGGTAGCTAGAGCGAAAAAGGGTTTAACCACAAACCAAAGAAATGACGTCGCGTTTGTAAAGGAAGGCTGCTCAAAAAAGACAAAATCAAAAGCCGTACTCAATTTTGATAGCAGCCGCTGATTGGACATTACTCGCAGATTCGTATGAGAAACACTATAAAATACCGGAGGATGTTTGTGCCTCGTCATCCAGACCCGATATATTCTTATTTTCAAAACAGCAAAAGCGTGCAGTACTAAGTAGTAGAACTCACAGTACCGTGGGAAACTAACATACCTAAAGACCACGCTATAAAAATAAACAAATACTTTGACCTGACCAACGCGTTAACAAAAAATGGCTATGTGGTTATACTCTACGCCGTGGAAGTAGGAGCAAGGGGAATTCCAGCTAAATCCCTGTATAACTTATTTAAAGACCTCGGATTGCCAAGAGCTTCAGTAAGCTCTTTACTCAAACGAATATCTAAAACGGCGTTGATAGGACCTTACCAAATTTGGATAGGTAGAGGGGGGAACACGACTGACGGTGGAGGTGAGAGCTGATGCATCACAAGGTGGCCACCCTAAACCTACTCCTGGGTCGCAAGTCCCAGGCGCCGTCACAGTGTTCCTCTCTGTACCACGCCATGGACCGGGCGACCGCACGGTGAATCCATGGAATGCTAAGAACCGGATCTCCCATTCTAGATAAACCAATAAACCATCATTGTGCTTAACCTATTCTTTTATTTATCTCCTGTACGACTACCAAAGGCTCGTACAGACGGCGTGTAGTCCAATTACCGGAGAAAACATAAAAAATGTACAAATGTAATAACAATATAGTGCACAATAAACACAACGCGACAAATTGCTCCATATCTATAAACGTAACATTGCTCACGTTGTGCCACGGCGCACGGCGCACACAGCCCCCGGCACCTCTCGCGTCGCAGGTAATGGCCGAGCTCACCGTGCTGACGATGTTTTGTGCGCTCCTCGCGCTCAGTAAGTTTACTCATTATTATAAAGTACGTAGATTAGAGTGCACGGTACATGGTGTTGTTGATGTGTGGCAGTGCCGGCGGCGCGCGCGCGCTCGTACGACGTGGAGGCGGAGGCGCTGCGCCTGTACGGCGAGGACCTGGCCTCCGTGCTGCGCAAGTTCCGCCGCTCCACCGACTACATGCTGCTGCTGCGGGCGAAGGTCGGTGCGGGCGGCTCCATGGACCGAATGTAGCACATACCACAGTCAGATTTGTTTAGCCACTTGACTTTTAAACATCTTTACACCTTTCACCTTTATTATGTAGGTATAATGAAATAGGACTTCGTCAGGGCATTGTACAGCCAATGATTAGTTTGACTTTTAGGGAGAAACTATCGTCTGGCTCCCGAGCCGGTCGTCCGTCCTCCGTCACGCGCCGGCCGCACCGCGTCCTCCTATACTTGACCTTTTAAAACGTGTCCAGGTTACAAAATGGAAAGAAAAGATAAAAAAATTGGTAATGCATAACAAAAATTATAGAATTATCCGCTACTACAGTTACCCTATAAATATACAAGTTTGGAAGAAAATAATATTTTCTTTGGACATGAGAGTGGTTTAGACATTCACTTCGTAACTTTTAAAAGTAAGTATAATTCATGAAAGAAATAGTAAGTACATTCTGAAATTCATGAAAGAGTTTCGTTTATATTTGGTTAGAAATATAATATTCTTTAAAATAATATTACAGCTTAAGATAAGACGTACCTATTTTTAGTATTTTGTAAAAATGTTACCAATATGTAACTATTTGGTAATTTTACCCAGTTAACTTCCGATTTATATCGTGTAACAACCATTTATTGCTGTTGATTTCTTTTTATGATTACCTCTTTTTTATAATTTAACAAAAAGTTAAATTAAATAAGGTATTCACTATCAAAATCAGTAAAATTGAAAGAAATGGTGACGGTAAAACATGGAAAGCTTCAGTTACAAAATCGAAAAGGTAAAGCTTAATTCACCCTGATAAAAAATACTGCAAATTAGTACTGAAATAGAAAGGGATAAACCATGAACGTAATATATAAAAAAATGAACTTTACAATTTTGGTAAGCAGCATGCAGCATTAGACCCTGGTTACCATACTGGAGCATAGTACCTACTCGTTGATACGATTCAAACGACCCCAAGCTCGATAGGGTTGTGTCGTTCTATTGAGCAGTTCCTATGGCTACCTCACTCCTCCAGCATCAGATCAGCTCCATGTTATCATCATATTGTATTGTCACGTGATATGTAGGTACATGCATGCAAAATTCCAGCTCAACCGGATAATCAGAAGTGGCCGAAAAATGGCTTACAAGACTTGGAAAATGTTACAATATGAACATTGTAAGATAAATAAAAGCTTCAAAGAAAATACCAACACTTTGAAAATTATAAATTACTAGCTTTTGCCCGCGGCTCCACCCGCGTGGATGTCGGTTATCGCGACCAAACATAACCTAAGTCCTTTCTCATGGTCTAATCTACCCCAATACCAAATTTCATCAAAATCGGTTCAGTGGTTTAGACGTGAAAGCGTAACAGACAGACAGAGTTACTTTCGCATTTATAATATTAGTATGAATTTAATTCAAAACATAGTAACTGAGTTTTTGGCGGGTAAGCGTAGAGGACGCATCACGGTATTATTTTATATTCCGAAATAGGTGTGAATTCAAGTATTTATGCATAAAGATGGTGAATTTTTAGCCATAACGTCTTGGACAACGCACACACGTGTAGGAAAGTGGCATATTACAGTGAATTGTGACTGTACAATACAAATCTCCCCAATGGCTTTTAGTAAAGTCCCCACAACTTCACTGAGGCAGCAATCATCTCATTCATCGTCATCAACATCATCATCAACATCATTAACACATTATCGTTATCAATAACAATCATTTTAACTAATAAACTTGATAGTGGTTAAATGCGTAGTAAGAAGCCAAAAAAAAATAGAAACTCCTTGGCTACCAGGAGGAACTACCTATCTAATCGTTTGGGCACATCCTACCGTCCGTAAGAGAATACATTTTAGGCCAAGCGCATACGCTCGGTTTCCCGATAAGGAACTTAGATTTGTAATTCAGCGCATGTCACCACATCTCATCCGAGGGGTGTCTAAAGAGATCAGTAACGGAAAAATACGTAGACGACATCACTGCAAGATAAAGAAACCTCAAAATAAAACCATGTTCCAACCCGTCTGGCCAGCGCAGCGTGAAGGCAGGAGGCTAAAGCCTCCCAACATCCCAACTAGGCTAATTGATTGTTGACTGTATTAGGAATTTATACGGTCAGTTCAAATTGAGCCGCTTCTGTAAAGCATAGGTATTGTAGACCATGGTGATGAATGGTGATGATGAAATATCTGATTAATGTTCCGTAAAAAAACAATGCATTATGTTAAAAATGCAATGATAAAGTTTAAATTTTCAAAAGTGCGCGAAAAACGCTATACTTCAAAATGGCGATGCGTGTGACGTCATCCACTACAAAATTAAACGAAAAATGGCATAAAAATTTTGTGTAGTGCCATAGTGCAACCCCAGAAAAATTGTTTGTGTGTTTCCGTAAGTAGGTACTATGACAAAATATAAAAACGTCAATTTTTAAGTTTTCTATCAATATAACTTAAAATTAGATTTTATAAAATTTTAATGACCACAGATTATCGTTTCTAAATGAATACGTTTAAATAATATATAGGTACTAAGTGATACTTACTTTTGTATTACTGAACATCGAAGTTTAAAAGCGCGAAGCACTGTATCCATAAAGTTTTTTTTTTTTTTTTTTTTTTTTTTTTCTTTATTGAAAGGGCTTTGTCGCTAGAGCGATTATGTTGCCCATATTGAAAATACACATATGTACTAAACCAAACAAAGTAAAGAGAATCATAATATATACAGTTATGCTATGCTTAGCCTCTAAACTTAACTAAGTTGTACAGTGTCCGGGCTGTATCCGATAATGGCTCAGCCAGAGCACTGTTACAACTCCCCACAAATTGGCTACTCTTCAAAAGAGGATCCCTGTGCGTCTCATTCCGCACACATTCCATCAAAATATGGTACAGGTCATCGAGTGTATTGCAAGTGGTACAGTTTGGGGATGTTGTTTTCCGCATTAGGAACGCAAATTTGTTTGATGGAATGTGCCCGGAACGAAGCCGAAGTGCAATCACTGTATCCTGTCTGTTGAGTCCTCGACCATCAATCCAAGGAAAGCGAAGAGGGCAGGGCTGGATCGTTTTATACCAGATTCCCTTTTCTTTTGACCTCTCGTCAAAGTATTCTTTCCAGCTTCCATAACAAAATTGTCTGGTATCAGGCAGATAGTTGGTGAAAAATGGTAAAAAAGTGATTGGAATACCATCAGTAGAGGCCTCACTCGCAAGTTTATCTACAAGCTCATTGCCGACGATACCTACATGGGACGGAATCCATTGCAGTTTCACTATTCTATTTTGCGACTTTAATCTTAAAATAGTTCTTAAAATATCATAGGCTATCGGCATACCTCGAAATATCGAGGTGCACCGAGCCAAATGCTGCAATGAACTTTTCGAGTCTGTTAAAACTACAACCCTATTATATGATGTAGATTCTATGTAAGACAAGGACTCTGAAATTGCGAGGAGTTCCGCATTCATTATGGAAACTTCAACGTTAATTTTGAATTTAACGCTTGTATTCTCCTCAAGATCTAAGAAAGCTGCTCCAATATACTGGTTATCCTTGGAGCCGTCTGTAAATATTTTGTGGTACCCAGCAAAGTTGTCAATAATGAACCTATCGCATAGAGCTTTCAAAACATGATTATTGTAATGATCTTTAGGCTTAGTTAATATGCCTATGCTAGGTAGTATGACATCCCCAACATCAATATTCGTAACCCACGTCTCCAATCGAAACATGTCCAAACAGCTACTAGTATAAATTGGAATCGCCCGAAGCTTACTATGAGTAGTGATTAATAAAGGCTTCACCTTTTTAAGCCAATACCGGGTACGACACATGTTCTCTAATTCATTAAGAGTTGGTATAAGATTGCTCTCATTAGTCTTGGCCTTCAACCAATGTTTATGTGCCAAATATTGTCGTCGTACAAATAAGGGACACAGGCACAACTCACTCTCCATTACATGGATAGGGGTGCTTCTAATGAACCCTCCAATAGTCCTCATAGCTTGATTTTGAATTTTATTCAGTTTATTTAATTGATAAAGAGCCGCGTTATGATACAAAAAACTTGCATAGTCAAATCTGCTTCTTATAATGGTTATATACAACCGTCTCAGGTGCTTTGGATGGACACCCCAGGATGACCCCACCAGAACTTTAAATATATTGAGGAATGTCGTAGCTTTCTGAGCTATTTCCGTAATATGCTTGGTCCACTTAAGACGGCCATCCAACCAGACACCCAGATGCTTTACCCTGTCAACTACTTGTAAAGGTCTGTTATTTATGGTTAAATCTACAGCTTGCTCCTGAGATCCTCTTTTGAAAGTACACACCACCGTTTTGCTAGCCGAAATGTCTAAACCAAGCCTATTTAAATGGGTACAAATACAATTCAAAGCTAGTTGTAAATCAGTGACACAAGTTATCACATTTTGAGAGCATGAATATAAAACAAAATCATCGGCGTATTGAGAGATGTGTACACTAGGTAATGAGTTATGGATTGAATTACAGATATCTATTGTTGCGACATTGAATAACAACGGTGATAGAGGGTCACCTTGCGCCAGTCCTCTATTGGTATTTCGACTCATTTTGTAATCTAAAGTTTCAATAATTAATGATCTGTCTCTTAAGAAAGCCCAGAGGTAGTCACAGTACTTAGACCCAACTCCCAAATTATCCAGGGCAGTGAGCAGTGTTTTGATATCGACGTTGTTGTATGCACTCTCTATGTCGAGAAAGCAGGCCACTGTTATATGATTTTTAGACAAACCGATCTGAATGTTCGACACTAAAATGCTCAGATTGTCTAGACAAGACTGCCCCTTTCTGAATCCCGTCGTATCCTTAGAAAAGCAATATTTTTTTTCCAGAAACCACTCAATTCTATTTTTAATAATCCCATGAAATATTTTACACAGACATGAGATGAGAGAAATAGGCCTTAGGGATGGGGGATTAGTAGTGCATAATTCGTATAGTGCCGATCCCTAAGATCGGCACTATACGAATTATGCACCATTGATTCGGAACAATACCTAAGAATAGAAACTGATTATACAATTTTAATAATAATAGTTTAGCGTTATTAGGTAATTTCCCAATCATTGAAAATGAAATATCGTCAGAGCCTGGGGCTGTATCTTGTGGTTTTATGCATTTTTCTAATTCCTGCATAGTTATGGACGTATCTAAATCAGAATTATGTGACAAGAAATTTGGTCGGCTATTACACGCCGAGTCTGGTGTCAGGCTCTGCAGCAGACGCTCAGCAGAGCTTTCATCTACACAAGATGTCGCGAATTTCCTGCCCTTAAGCCATCTCATTTTTTTCCACATGTCGCTCGCCGATGTGGTTTGGTCAATTTTTGAACAAAATTGAAACCATGCATCGGACTTAGCTTTCCTGATAAGACGTTGTGCTTCTCGAGTTTTATCTTTTAGGAAGCTTAAATTGACGGGTGTTGGATTCTGTCTAAAATACTTGAGAGCCAATCGTCGTTCTGCTACTGCCCGGGACAAGTCAGGGGTCCAATATGGTTTTGCAGTAAATTTTGAACTAGGGTTTTTATTAAATTTATTGTAAGGAATACTAATTTCTGCCCCCCGGTTTATTACTTCAATAAATGTGTCATATGCTTGTTGAGGTGTCTCAGGTAAGTTGATGTTATTGACGAAGTTTTCAATATTTTGCTTGTACGAATGCCAATCGGCTTTTTTAAAATTCCTTTTCTTGATAAATTTATTACTATCTATTTTACAGTACGTTGATATTTTGATTATACGGTGATCACTATCGAAATTTTCATTGGTAACTGACCATGTAAACTTTAAAGATATATCTGCTGAGACAGCTGTAATGTCTGGGGTCGACTTTTGAAGGACACCGTTAACTAATTTTATTCGAGTAGGTGACCCATCGTTTAGGGTGACCAAATTATTATCCATCAATGTGTCAAAGATCTGTTTACCCCTGGTATTGGTTTTATAGGACCAATTAGTGTGGTGACCGTTAAAATCGCCCAAAATTAATGTTTTTCTACTCGCTAAGGCGAAAACGAAATCCCAGTCAGAATGACTGGTGCGTACAGTAGACGTACAGTATAGCGATACTACATATTCTATATGTTCACAATTATTAATTTTGATTTTAATTAATTGAATTTCCCTATTGGGACAACGGACATCACATAATTGAGCCTGAATGGACTTATGAGTCAAAATAGCGACACCACCATACGAATCGCCCCTATCCTCACGAAAAATATTATAATCCCTGATTCTAAATACATCTTCAGAATCAAGCCAAGTCTCCGATAATGCAGCTATATGAATTTTTTCTTGACATAAAAGGTGTTCAAACGGAATAATCTTTGGCTTAATGCTTTGAGCGTTCCAACTTATCGCATTAATTTTAACATGCCTAGGTAAATCCATTAATAAAAGTTCTTAAAAAGGATACTTCTGTAACATTGTTTACCAACCATGATATTAACCACTTAAATACTATTTTTATAACTTCCGTAATTTTGTTTTCCCATGTGTTTTCCGCCAATATAGCATCTTTAAATTTTGAAACAAACTTTTCAAATGAAATGCATTTCCTCTCCTTGGTTCGTGTTTTTGTACAATCTGAGTTATTATTCGTGTCGTTTGTAGACTCTTCTTCCGTCTCTGATACTGTTTGTTCAAAGTCTTCTTCTTGGAAACTTGTGTAATTCTTTTTCTTCTTATTCTTCTTCTTTTTTTGTGTAGTACTCGGTATTATAGGGGAAATAGGCTGGGTGAGTGCTTCCGCATACAATCGAGTAGTAGTCGCGGAATCCATATCTTGCTCCTCAGGTATACGAGTATATGTAGTAGCCTGCGTCCTAATGGGCACCGATGCTCTGCTTGGCGGAACAAATGGTGGCACATATATCATTAAGGCCTTTCTGAAAGAACAGTTTGATTCTGCCATAATAGTCCTTATTTTTTTTTTCCTTAACGTAAACAGGACAGTTTTTAGATAACGCGATGTGACCACCTCTGCAGTTAGGGCATTTAAGCTCAGTTATTTCGCAATTAGCGTGGTTAAGTCCACATTTTGGACATATAACTTTTCTTGATGAGCATCTAGAGGTTGAGTGCCCAAATTTCCAACATCGGGCGCATTGGGTAACCGGAAATACATATGGCTCCACTTTAACTCTCATGCTATAAATGTACACAAAGTCGGGCAGTGATGCTCCTTCAAATCCTATCCTTACTACTTCACTGTCGATCCAGCTGTTTTCCCCACTCTCCTCAATACCCCTGCGTTTAAGACGTTTTACGTTCACTACTGTTATTGAGCTTTCCAATGTGTCCTTAATATTCTGTTCCGTCAATTCTAACTCAATGTTGCGTATTAGTCCATAGGATATTCCAATCTCTAGTGCTTTTTGACATTTCCACCCTAGGCCCAACAGCACCTCGCATGTTAAGAGTTTCTCTGCGCACTCCTCTTTGTTAAATTGAACCAACACTTTATAAGGATTCAAATACTTAACACTCGTGATACTTGTTATGTTGTTGGCTTTGAATAACTTTGCCAAGGCAAATTGTTTAGGCATTTTTTCCTTGCTCGTAATATGTATATCTATACTTTCCTGCACTACTTTTTTCCTATTTCTGACCACCTGTGTCCATTCCTCGCTTTGATCCATCTCACGACCCCTCTTACTATTTCCTCTTGCCTCTTCACAGCTAGTTATGTTATTCATAGTATCTATTTGCATCGTGTTCTCAAATAATAAAATATCATCTTCACATTCCGCACTCTTTTCAACTTCGCTAGAAATTGCACTCACACTCATAGCATTTACCGTTCATAATTGTTTATAGACAAAAGGTCGCCCCACCCGGCCGGCACCCGGGCAGGTAGCAAATTCTCGGCACTGATAACGATCGGTCACCGTTAACACGTAAACAATAGAACTGGTTTATTACAATATTATATACGTCTCACTTGTCCGAAGTGCGACCGATGAATGGTATCCATAAAGTTTAAAATATCGAATTACGTCAGTCAGAATAGTAGTAATCGCGACATACGGAACGCCGAATGCTTTCTATGTCGAAATACTTTATTGAGAATGTTCCGCATCTCGATGTACGGAACGCCGAATGCTTTCTATGACACAATACTTTATAGATAATGTTCTAAATCGCCACTAATGCACTTAGGATGTTTGATCTCGATATACTTACATTGATCTGCGGTACTATTTAAGGTATGTAGTTGTAGCCAGGCGATATTATTGCGCCTAGTAAATTGTAGTTAGCAATTTTGCAATAAAACAAAATTATAATATATTATGTGCATTCCGGATATGCACAAATAGTAATTTATTTTTCACGCTTGTTTCCTTGTTAGTCATTGACGTCTGTAGAAATAATGTGTTATTTTTTAATAAAAACATTGATTCTAATTTTGTGAAAATGCAAGCTCTTTGTGAATTCGTAAAATCGCGCAAGAATAAAGACCAATTGTTAAAAGATGGATTTTTGTATAATTTAAATAAAAAAAACAATGACAAGTTGCGGAGCTGCCGCAGTTACAAAAAAGGTCGGTGATAGTCATTACTTTAAAAACTAAAAATAGTACCGCAGATCAATGTATGTATATCGAGATCAAACATCCTAAATGCATTAGTGGCGATTTAGAACATTATCTATAAAGTATTGTGTCATAGAAAGCATTCGGCGTTCCGTACATCGAGATGCGGAACATTCTCAATAAAGTATTTCGACATAGAAAGCATTCGGCGTTCCGTATGTCGCGATTACGACTATTCTGACTGACGTAATTCGATATTTTAAACTTTATGGATACAGTGCTTCGCGCTTTTAAACTTCGATGTTCAGTAATACAGTCCCTGTTTTCGCGGCAGTTAGAGTACGGTCGTGTAAAAAAAAAAATGCCCACATACCAACACACAAAACATACCATACACATACATTCACACCAATCTCCGAAGGCTACTACCCCTTCAGAGGTGTACTAGCAAATTGAACACCCGCATTTTCACCAACACTGTTATTTTCCTGTTATGATCCTTCCATTCATTGTTATTGCCGCCAAGCGGGCACTTTCTTGTGGCTAGTATTCAGCATTTTTCATCTAACATTAATGATTGTTTGATTCTGCATGTGCCCCGCCCCCGCCGGCGGCGCAGTTCGCGGAGCTGGCGGCGCTGTTCCAGGGCGTGTTCATGCGCGTGTACACGCGCACGCTGAGCGGCCCGCTGCGCGCGCGCGTGGCCGAGCTGTGCGGCGTGCGCCTGCCGTCCGCCGCCGGGTAATGTCGCATCACCGCTCACCGCCCCGCACTCGAACATAAATCTCACATTTTTTACTCTTGGTAGCAGCACGCTGCCTCTGGCACTGCTGGCGTTCGGAAATCACTGAGGTCAATCACAATCAGTTAGATTACATGCAAATAAAAGAGAGCGTGGCTGTGGCGCCGCGTGTTTGTACGTAATAATGTCAGTTTCTCTGTGAGCGACCGCCTCGAAACTTGGCAACCCCGAGAGGTGTCAGGTGAGCGTAAAAATTAAACGCTCAAGTGCGACTTGAACTCACGACCTTTCCCTTACAGGGGGAATGCTCTTCCAACTGAGCTATTGAGCCACACCTGATTCATTTCAAATTTTCCTTCTCTTTATATCCGTCTTTAATAATAATAATATAATAATATATTTATTTATTCAGACCAGGGTCCATTCTGTTAGTATACATAATCTTATAAACTAATGTTAGTAAAATTAACCTAATGACAATATTTATTTTATTCTAATAACCTAGGACGACCACTGCGCCACAGGTCTATGTAGTCGCATCCAGTGTCCCCACATAGGGCTGTCCCACCTGTCTGCCACGGTGTTCAGAATGTTGTTGGGGCTGTCGCGCACTCTGCGCATGATAGAAGCGCATCTTTTACGCATAATGGCGCGAAAGCCATCTACTGCCGCCTCGGCGAACATGCCGGACGCGCTGCAGTAACGCGGCAGCCCCATCAACACCCTGAACGCATCATTATATTGCACGCGCAGGGCGCTGTATGACCTCTGCCTATAGCTAACCCATAGACTGCACGTATAAAAGGACTGGCAAAACGCCCTAAAAAGTGTCACCTTTACCTGTCCTGTGCAACGTGCAAATCTACGGGCCAACATGTTACATCGGACAGCCAGCGCCCTACGCTCACGCTTAATGTCTAAGTCATCACTTAGGTCGTCAGAGACCCAGTGGCCCAGATATTTAAAACTAGTGGCTTGTTTTAGAGGTCTACCGTACAGTTTTAATTGTTGTGTGTAGGTATATAATTTTGTGCCAGCCTTAAATACAAGTATTTCACTTTTTGTAACGTTATATCTGAGCCCGTGGGCCTCCGCATACCCCTCACAGATCTTAAGCAGGCTCATCATACCGCTAATCGATGGGCTCAGCAACACCATATCATCTGCATAACTTATATTGTTGACGCATACTCCGTCTACATGACAACCTAGATAGGTATTGCTGAGCTCAACAATTAACTGATTAATATACAGGCTGAACAGTCTGGGGGAAGTCAGGCCTCCCTGCCTCACCCCACAACCCAGCCCGTACGTATCCGATAATGAACCTGCCCACCTAACATTATTTGTCTGGTTATTATACCAATATCGCAGTATTGATATAACAGCTGCATCTACCTTGGTTTCCCTAGTCAGCTTTTCCCAGAGCAGGTCATACAGCACTAGATCAAACGCCTTGGAAAGATCTAGGAAACAAGCGTTTACAGGTGTTTTCCTAGATGTGTAATACTGGACGGTGTGTTTAAGTGACAATACAGCAGTCTCTGTAGACAGCCCTGGTCTAAACCCAAACTGTGCATCACTAAGTGTGATGCGAGATGCCATGTGTCTATCAATCAGACCGTCCAGTACCTTAGCCATTACTGTAGCAAGCGATATAGGCCTATAATTTGTAGGGTCTGACGCATCTCCCGTCTTATCCTTAACAATAGGTACTACATAAGTCTTCATTAAATCCTTCGGTAAATAAGAGTGACTTAGACACAGCGTGTAGAACATTGCTAATACCCTTGGCAAGTGTACACCAGCATTCTGGAGGTGCTCAATGCTGAGTTGATCATGACCTGGAGATTTTCCTCTTACCATGTTTTTAATGACATTGGCAACATCATTGGCACAAAATTTGACATTTAACTCGGTGAAACTCTCAGAATCAAACACCTGCGGTAATCTAATTAATGGGGACACTACTTCAAACTGTTTTGCAAATAAATTTGCTATATCAGAAGGTCTATGTAACCCCGCCACACTCACGGGGACACTCGGTCTAGGTTGCAACCTATTTGTATGTTTCCAGAAACTAGAAAAATCTTTAGACCGATGGTGCTCGGCTATGATGTCCATTTTTATTGTCTCCTGGTTATTTTGACACCACTTTAATTTGGACTTAAAGATTTTTCTAGTCTCTCTCATTTTATCATACTCAAAACCCGACGTAGACTTGCCTGACACTGCCCAGCACTGAAATGCCAGCCTTGCCTCCTCGTGAGCCTGCTTAACATGTTTATTCCATCCAGTTACATATTTTGCCCTCCTTCCCCTTTTCTCCTGACTGGAAATTTGGGCAGCCTCCGAGAGGATACAAACAATATTCTTATACATAACATCTGAAATTTCTTTGTGGCTACAATTTGTACAAAAGCCTTCCGAACATTTATGAAAAGCCACAGGGAAGTGGATTTCTCGAAGCTTACTATGACATAACTCTTTATATTTAAGTATATCACTAGCGTCTCTTTCGCCCCACACAGTTTTACTACTACAACTTTGAGGTAGGGTAAGCGCACCAGTGAATGAACACCCACCGGTGAATGAACAAAAGAGAGTTTTTTCAAAAAATTAAGAAAAATAAATAGTTCTACCGGACATTGTATTTTTTTTTGGATTGACCACATCATTTAACGTATACTGGTCACACTAATATTGCTTTAATATACATAGTTTCAAAATTACCACTGTTTAAAGTACACGTGTTGTACTGTGCTACGTTTTTATATGAGCCTGAAGTTAGAGCTCAGGTAAGACAGAGCATTTTGATATTGATGTTGTACATGTTACATGCGAGTCTGAGAAATTAAATGTTCCAAATAAGATGTATCGATAGTTATTTTACTGGATAGAAAGCAATTTGCTTGTAATTTCATGAGTTTTAACAATATAAAGGGATGTTCGAACACTGGATCATGAAAGTGCAATTAATTTAGTGAATGAACGGGGGTTCATTCATTGGGTATAGTCTGTTTTATTACTTTTGGCTGATTTTGATTCTTAATGTTATGGGAATTAGTTAATTTTTGGTGGGAAGGCTTATTAAATGATTGTCAATCTTTTGGCCAGTATTCGAACAACTATGTTCATTTACTAGTTTCTAAAAACCAATGAATGAACTACAGAAATAACCATGTGTTCATATACTGGTTATTTGAAATCAATGAATGAACGGTGTTATGTTTTATGATAATTTCAAGCAATAATCGGTTTCTCTGTAATCTTAAGAGCTGCTCTCTTGTCGGTGGAGTGACCGCCATCCTTCTCTCTCCTCCGCCAATCTTTTGACCTCCTGATAGGATGTGACTTGTATCCTTTCCTTTATCTGTGCCATACACTTTCCTCTTGGTCTACCTCTTTTTCTCTTTCCTTATACCTTTCCGTCTATTTATTTTTTAAACATCTGTCTTGTCTTATCAGGTAGCCAATCATCTTTCCTCTTCGGCTCTCGATCATTTCCAACATAGACCTTCTTTCCTGTACCTTGTTTAATACTCTTTCGTTTGACATTCTTTCCGCCCAGCTTATCGCCTTCCATTCTTCTCCAGCATCACATTTCAAATGGATACTGCTGAGATACCCAAGATATCCACTTGCTCTAAGTTGCTATCCTCGAAAGTCTAATACAATAGGCCTATATCTCGTTGAATGTTTCGATGTTATCATTGTTTTCGTCTTCTTACTATTTATTCTCAATCGGTATCTCATAAAAACATTGTTCATAATGTTAACCAGCTCTTGCAGCTCATTTTCGTTTTCGACGATTGCAGCAGAATCTGTTCATTATATTCATTTTAGTACCTAATAACTAAAAAAATCATTTATTTTCTCAATTTTCATCACAGTTCTTTCTCTTTTATCATGGAATCCAATCCCAAAAAAAATAAAGATTCCGTTACACTAAACTCTCACTCGCGTAAATAATAAAGATTTGACGATGAATAAAGCTAGCAATTATACGGCATACCTAAATCTACTTTGAGCAATAAATTAAATAATAAAGTAACATGGCAATGCAAAATGGGTCCATCAACAGACGAGGAGAAAGCGCTTGCCGACTGGATTTAGGCGAAAGCTAAACTTGGGTTCCCATGCACCCTGAAGAGGTTTTTGGTACGGTAGAAACATTCTTAAAACAAAATTAAAGAGATAATACATTAAAAAATTATCGACCGGGGAAAAAATGGCTAGAATTGTTTTTGCGGAGGCATCTCGAAGTAATAGCTGAAATAATATCAAAAACAAGAGTAGTGGTTACAGAAGAAGCCACCAGAATTGGTTTGCTGAATTAGGCACGTTTCTAGAGGAAGAAAATGCCTTAGACATTAAAAATGACCCAAGTCGTATTTTTCATTCTGATGCAACTGGTGATATGACTTGTTTAAGAACAGGGTAAAATTTGGGTCCAAAAAACTACACAAATAGGTACATATGAAATCGCTAGCGGGGAAGAAAAAGAACCAATCACAGTCTTATGTACATTTCCACCAGGAGTAGTTCAGAACTTTCCAGATGATTGGTATATTGGCCGTTCTGATACTGGGTGGTGGTGGTGTCAGCAGTGTTTTTCACCTACATTAAGTTCTTCTATGAATGGTTGATGCAAAATAATATCAAGTTGCCGGGGTTGCTGTTTCTTGATGGCCACAAGTCTATCAATCCTGATATGTTAGAATTTTGTCGTGAAAAACAAATAATGTTGTTCTGTATAAACCCCAAATTAACGCACATCTTGCAGTCTTGGGAGGAATATTTGGACCACTGAAGAAAAGCTGGCGAGTGGTAGTGAGGAGGCATAAAAATTCAACTGCTTTTCCTTTTAACGATATTTCCTTGTGATACTATAAGCCATTTTACGCCACCACTAGGTTTCTATATACCTATCAATTTCATCCCGCAGCCACTTACCTATATTCACTGAGGTATTTAAAAAAAACATAAATTAGAAAAAAACTATTTCCTTGATTACTAAATGAGCTCGATTTGGATAAGACTCTAATGTTCATTAACTGGAGTTTCATGTGTTCATACACTGAATTTTGGGGTTCATTTACTGGTGATTTTGGGTATTTGTACATAAAATGTGAAATATCTTATTAATTATACATATTAATGACATACAATCCATGTAATTTCAATCCTGAATAAATTTTGAATATCAAACAATAGCAACATTATGGAATAACCGCCCTGATATAGATGCAAATATTTTTTAAAGTTCAAAATTGTCTTAAGGGTTCATTCATTGGAGCACTTACCCTATAATCACTGTAGGTTTTATCATATTAAAGTTACACTGCAGTTGTATAGGCATATGATCGGACCCATACGTACCGTACAGCACTGTAGCACTAACAACTAAACACCTCGCGGCCTCCGTCACTAGGAAGTGATCAAGCCAGCTCTGGCCGCCGTCTACTTCGCTCACGAATGTGTACGAATCTCGCGGTAAAAAGTCCAAGTCAGCCCATGTCCAGCACTGTTCCGCACAGAAACTTTGAAGCTCAGTTCCAAATACCTCCCCCGGGTGTGCGTTATAGTCCCCTAACATTATCACAGATTGTACATTATTATATTTAAGGGCGTCCGTGTTTTTCGAACTTTAAAGTTAGAATTAAAAATGCTATAAAAAATTCAGTCAAATATTTAAATTATGATAATTTTTAAACACCGAAACGTCAGTTTTCGGCCTGTCCCCCATCCAATTTATTGAATGTTAGAAGATATTCTGATTGTTTTTTTGTACTGTAAGTTCTACTGTAGTATGAGTTTTAGGTACCATATGAAAGAACTGTGAGTCACCTACTAGCATCCTTAGTTTCTAATTTGAGTCGTAAGCCCTTTAAATGCAGTTTTGTTTCAAATGAAAACGTAAAAAGTGGTATAGTCCAGACACGTCAATTTTGTCACGGCTAAAACAGGTCTGTCTATGAAATGAAGATTTTTTTCAGTTCTCAAAATGGCACATAAACGTTTACATTGTCTGGTAGTCAATTTAAAAAAGCCATGTCAAATAATTTTCAAGAAAATACTTGTCATTTTTGTATGAAGTGCCACGGCGGTCAACATTTGACACATTTCCAAAGTAATTAGGATTAGTTTAAATGATTTAATTTATTCTCAGAAGATTAACACTTCACTATATAACGTTTTTTTATATTAGTCATACCTGATTTCTGTCAGAATAAATTAGTAATATAACAAAATGTGGCGAGAACGTCACGTCGGTTTTGCGACATTTTGTTCCTCTCCGTGACAAAACGGACAACAGTCGCAAAGCACTACATTGGTACACTTTATTTGGAAAACGCTCAGGTGCGCCGGTACTGAGTCCGCAGCTTGCAGCCTCAGGTCGCGCTCGGCGGGCGCGCTGCTGGGGGCGCTGGGGGCGCTGGGGCGGCGCGCCGGCCCCGCCGCCCGCACCTCGCCCGCCGCCGCGCGCGACCCCGTGGAGCAGCTGGATGAGTACGTGCACGAGCGCGGCATGCTTTCCACGCAGGAGCGCAACCGCGTGCGGGACGTCGCCTTCGAGGTCACGGGGTGAGCGGCCCAGTGCTCTAGCGGTACACGGTGCGCTATTAGTGGTTATGGATACGAACTAGATGTACGGGTTCGAATCCTGGCCATTACACTACCGACATAGGTAGGCCCTTGAGGTTAGTCGGAGTACTAGTAACTTCACATTTACATGCAGTTCGAATCCTAGTTGTTGAGATTTGTCTTTTTGTAATGTCTCAATCGTTATCATTATAAAATATCAAGCTGGCGGGAATCCCGTACAAAGATAGATAAATAAGACATAAAATAATTCTGACAAAACGTACGTAATAAAAATACAAAGTAACTACACTATTCACAAGCAAGCGTTTGTGTTAACAATATTGAAATGGATTTGGAAACAATAACAATGGAACGGACTTCAAATATTACTTTAAGGCGCAAAACGCTACTTAAAACTAAATCTTTGGAATTTCATCAACTCGCGGGCAATAAACTTGCGGGAAACCGCGGGTTGGCATTTTTGAATTTTATTTTATTTTGCTGTCGTCAACTCGCGTGAATATTAAAGTACAGTCAGAAAAATGGATCGAACCCAAAATTTAATATAAAACCAACTTTTGGGCATAAACTGCGTTAAGCGTGCCTCTCGCGTGTCCATACAAAGACGACCCGCGCGTGCCCATGCGCGTGCACACGCTCGTGAGCCCGTCGGGCGCCCGTCGCGTGATACTTCCGTGCAACGGGGCACGCATGCACGCGACGTGATCACGCATCACGTTGGACGGGTCCACGCGCGAAGCCCGCTAGCGGGTGCACGCGCGTGCTTGTTCAGTTGACAGCGCTATCTCGAACCGACCGCACGCGCGTGCCCGGCCCATAACAAAAAATGACAAATTTTGATACAGAAAGGGTAATTGTTGAAGTTCAGTGTCGTCCTGCCATATGGGACCAATCAAGCGAAATATTTAAAGACCGGGACGCTAAATCAAAAGCATGGCTAGACATTTGTAAAGTACTGTTTGAAAATTTTGATGACTGGAGTGAAGCAGAAAAAAACATACAAGGTAAGTACCTACACTCTTTATTTATTTTGTAATAACGTAGGTTAGGTAAACTATTCTTTGCGCCAAATTTTTATTTTTAATAATCTATGCAATTAGTTATATATAATTAGTTATTTCAATTGTATTTGTGTCAATTAAATGTTTTCAACAATTAATCCAACTATAAAATTAAAACTCGGAATATTTATAATAATTTACCTATGTAAATATAAAATCATGCTTATATTCAAAACTAGTGCAGAGATACTGCGTATTTCTGAACATTGTGAAATTCGTGTGAACAATGTCCCATAATATTGGTATGGTTTTATATTGCTCGATAAATTCCAAAGTTCTTTCTTTCGGCCACGCGGTCGCCGCCATTTTGCGCGTCACGAGACAACCAGTATGTTCACGACTGCGAGCATCACACTACTTCACACTATCAGTGTATTTAGGGTTCAAAATCATTTTAGGGCAGAAACAGTGGATCGGTAGGTAAATAAATAAAACAATTATCAACAAAAATATTTATTATATTGGTTTTAGAATTGGGCTAGTAACTTTGTAAAATAAGCGTGCGTTTTGTAGTTTTGTAGGTTTTTCTTTGACATCTCTCAACTTTAGTTTACAACAATCTAAGTTATTTGGTTACATCCGATGAATTTAACAAATAAAATCATTAGGTATATTATTAAAATATGCCTGCTATGTTAATAAAAAATGTGTGGTAACAAACCGTGAAAAATCAATTATTGAATGTACATAAATTATAAAAAAGCCAACTATCTTCAATAAATACTGTGATCTTGCCATGACAGCTGTCCGTCTGCAACGAAATAATCTGCGAAGTTATCGCGTAATGTATACGAATCTCTGTGGGTATTTCCAATTAACCCGCGAACTGAACGTATATGGTCTGGTATAATGACAATATCATGAAAGTCATTAATTTGACTTCTTGATCTTATAAAATTATGCAAAATACAAATTGTTTTAAGAAAACAAATTGCTTTGTCTTTTCCAACGTTCAATGGACGATGGAGTATGCGAAATTTATTAGCCATGATACCAAATGTACACTCAATATAACGTCGCGCCCTCGTTAACCTATAATTGAATATTTTTTTTTGTAGTTTAAATCGAGAGCTCGAGCATATGGCCGCATGACATGGCTAGATAACCCGAATGCTTCATCTCCTACAATAATATAGGGCAAAGCTGCGGTTGCAGCAGTGTTGGTTGGTTTATCATTGTGTATTACGGGCAATGCTTTGGCAGGAGGAATATCTATTAAGTCATTGTTGATTTGTTCGTACAATCGGCTTTGTGTGAAAATTGCGGAGTCAGATTCTTTACCCTGCACTCCCACGTTTATATAGGTAAACTCATAGTTGGCGTTACACATTGCAAGCAGTACAATAGAATAGTAATGCTTATAGTTGTAATAGAGGGAACCACTATGTGGAGGTCTTATAATGCGTATATGTTTTCCGTCTATTGCACCTATGCAGTTAGGAAACTGGGCTTGCGTTAAAAAACCTTTTTCAGTCTCTACCCATAGCGCACGGGAAAATGTTGGTATACATTCTTCCTTTAACCTTTCAATTATAATTTGACAAACTTCTGTTACTATTTTTCTGACCGTGGTTAGTCCTGTCTGATACGCCAGATGAATATCGACGAAGGTATGTCCACTAACTAAATATCTGTAATAAAATAAAATACCTGTGTTATTGTTTCAGTGAAAAAGCTGCAGCAAAGATGGAAAACTGCATGTTTAAGCGGGTTTCACCAAGATTGAAAATTACCTATAGTTTTTTAACTCAATAACAGATGGCGCTGATTCACAAAATTACATCGCGCTATCATTGTGTTTGCGGTCTGCCTATATAAGGTGATTGTTTTATATTGTTTAGTTGGGTTAAAAATATACGGACTAAGATTGATTTGTGTATTATTTAGCTCCGATCAATCCACCCTCTCCAGGCAAGCAACCCCCAGGACATTTGTCAATTTACAAATGGTCCTTCGTTGCCGGGTGTAAAGTCCCAGTTTTTGATAAGTCTTGGGGGAGGGAATCGAACAAGGCTTAGTTCCACGAAAGACGGTGGTAGTACCGTCTGGAACACCCCCTTGAGTACGCGTATCAGCTCTCCGTTGAGCTTTGTGGCGTGACGAGGAACGCATGGAAGGTGGAGGCCAGTGCTTCAGCAGGATTGAAGTCAGGCCTTGAGCATCCAGTACCAGGGAGTACTGAGGAAGATCAGCACCAGGAGTGTTGGTACCAACCAGTACTAGTCGGGTACTGAAGAACACAGTTGCCAGGAGGGGCGCTGAACAAGCAGGCTGTACCAGGCGGGGTGCAGTTCGGCGAAGGCGAGCGTGTCCACAGGTGGGCGGGCACAGCAGCAGCGGTGTACAGTGAAGTATATCAACCAAAGGTGTGTAGTGAGTGAAGTGGCGGTGTTACATGGACAAAACTGTGAGTACATTGACATATTTGTGTTAGGGATTTAGATTAGGCAATTTGAACTTTAAATACTAGAGTAAATTAACTTAGAATAATTTGTGTATAGATTGTAAAAATTCAAAGTTAGTTTAGGGACTTAGAATAATTTTAAGAATTTGGTTGAGACGGGGAACCTATGCCCGATTTTTTATTGAGTAGTTTGAATTTCAAACACTTGTAAAATTTTCAGAAATTTTAACTTGAAATTTTCTAAGTCCATAAATTTAAATAAATTGTGTTGAAATGGAGTCGAAAATATTTTTGCAGGAAGATATAAGTGCTAGAATAAGAAAAAATTATACTAACTTTAAGAAAAGTCCTAAAGATAGACTCACCTGCGATTATATAGAAACTAAAGTAGAACAATTAGAACAACTGTGGTCTCAGTATAGAGACAATCATAAAGAATTAATAACTTCTTCAGACATTACATTATTGAAAGCAACATCTTATATTAGGGAAGACCTTTATAACAATACCGAAGTTGTTCATGAAGAGTATAAATGTCTTCTTAAGTCTAAGATAAGTAAGTTTAGTAAAGTTGGTAGCGAAACTGATAGTTCATTCGAGGACAAATCTCGCCGAAATATTAAATTACCAAATTTAACTATTCCAACCTTCAACGGAAAATATATGGAATGGACGACGTTTAAAGATCTATTTCTTAACCATGTGCATAAAGCAGATATTCCTGATATCGAGAAATTACAATATCTTAAAGGGTTCCTCGCAGGAGAGCCAGAGCAAATGGTCAGGAATATCCCCATAGCTGATGGAAATTATAAAAGGTGTTGGGAGTTACTAGACGAATTTTATAGTAATAAAAGATATTTGTCGCATCAAATTTTAAAGAGGTTATGTAATCAAAAAAAGGTTGGAACAGGAGTAGGAACAGGGTTACGAGATTTAATTCAAACAACGTCTGAATGTTTAGGTGCATTAAGTAATTTAGGAGTTGATGTGTCTACATGGGACTTGATAATCATACATATGTTGTCATCAAAGTTGGACACTGAATCAAGACAAGCATGGGAATTAAATATTACTCAAGCAGAAACTGAGGAACTGCCAACTTTACAACAGTTCTACAAAATGTTAAAAGGTAGGTTTCGAGCTTGGGAGGTACTTGATTCAGAGCACAACGAAAAGAAACAGCCTTCTCACAATAATAATAATAAGTGTAATAATGTTAAGTCATTTCATGTATCAGAAAACAACAAGGTTAAAAAATGTAAATACTGTAACGAAAATCACTTCACTAGTCGATGCACTAAGTTTACGGAATTGAGTTTGGACGATCGTCGATCCTTTGTTGAAAAACAAAACTTGTGTTTCAACTGTCTCGGGGCAAACCATTCGGTCAAGCAGTGCCGAATTAAAATAGCATGCCACACTTGTGGTCGTAAGCACCATACTTTGCTTCATTTGAGTAGCAGTAGTAGTAAGGTTTCTCGGGACGGTGGTGAGGGTTCATCGACGAGCGACAAACTCACAACAGCTGCAGCGGTAGTATGTCACTCGTCTGAAAACAAAATAGGTGGTCAAGTCTTATTGGCTACAGCTCTGGTAAGAGTTGAATCAAAAAATGGCGGTAGTCACATTGTGAGAGCGTTATTGGACCAAGGGTCGCAGGCCTCCTTCGTAACGGAAGCTGCAGCGCAATACTTAGGCTTGAAAAAGATTGCAGCTAGAGGTATTATTTCAGGCTTAGGAGAAAGTAAAAACATCTGCTCTAAATATGTGGCAGATATAAACCTGACATCATTGCATGATAATACCAAATTGTTTAAAGTGAGAGTTCATATCCTGCCCCGCATTACCAATATTTTACCGAGCAGGAGATTTATTGAAAAAGATTGGGTTAGCGATCTGCCTTTGGCAGACCCACATTTTAACGTGCCCAACAAGATTGATATCTTATTAGGTGCAGAAGTGTTCTGTCAAATTATTGAAGATGGAGTCAGAAAAGAAAGTGGCATAGTAGCACAGAAAACTTCATTGGGGTGGGTTTTGTCAGGAGTAGCATCCAAGATTACTAGTGAAAATGTAGTAGTAATGCATACTTCGATAGATTATGAAGAAGAAAACGATTTATTGAGAAAATTCTGGGAAATTGAAGCAGAACCTAATCATAATAAGAAACATATACTTACGGAAGAAGAGATGCGTTGTGAAGAGTTCTTTGCGGCAACGACTAAACGGGATGACGATGGTAGATACATCGTTCGGCTACCATTTAACACTGAAGAACCGGAACTGAAAATAAAGAACAGTAAGACAATTGCAAAAAAAAGGTTGAAATCGTTAAAAGCAAAATTAGATAAAGCAAGTGACCTAGAAGAAAAATATATAGGAGTGTTAGAAGAATATCTTACCTTGAACCATATGGAGAAAATACCTGTGAAAGAAGTTAGTAAAGAAAAAAGTGTATACCTACCTCATTTTGCTGTATTGCGCGACGATAAAGAGACCACAAAAGTAAGAATAGTGTTTGATGCGTCATGTAAAGGGGAAAATGGAACATCGTTAAATGATTTGATGATGGTTGGACCTACGTTGCAACCGGAACTCAGACATCTATTGATGCGATGGCGATCTTATAAAATCTGTCTCTCAGCTGACATTGTTAAAATGTACAGACAGATTAAAGTAGCAGCAGAAGATGTTGATTGTCAAAGAATTCTCTGGCAGGAAGCTGAAAATGAAATAGAAGAATTCAGATTATTGCGCGTAACATTCGGTACAGCATCAGCACCATACTTAGCGGTGAAAGCTCTACAACAGGTAGCAATAGATGACGGTGATAACTACCCGATGGCCGCTGAAAGGGTAAAGAAAGACTTCTACATGGACGATTTACTATCAGGATGTGAGAATGTGGAAGAAGGAATTAGGATATTCAAAGAACTAAATGAATTACTAGGAAAAGCGGGATTTACACTTCAAAAATGGTCTACAAACAGTGAAGAGCTACTAGTGAACTTAAAAGAAATAAAGCAATGTAACGTTGTAGACTTTTTCTAAACGTATTTTAATTAATCCTAGCAATAAACCGATAATTTAGTAAGTTTTTATCACTAATTGTCTATGGTTGCGCGAGCGAGACTGGACAGCACTATTCAACTGTCAACTGTTAACATTGAATCGCCCCTTTTCCTTGGCGTCCTTCGCCTCGGGAGGTTGCTTTGACCCCGGCGGCCAACTGCTGTTGTCGGCACCGGGGTCTTCGCACCGGGCTTCACGCCACCATTCGGCTGTGAGGCACACCAGCGGAGACCCTGAGACGCCGGCATCATCACCAGCACATCACCTGCTCCGATGTCAACGAGCTAAGTGCATACTACCATTTTTGCACTGCGGATCCAAACAACGCCTCGGCAGAATACTTATACGAATCCATCCCCTGAGATTCATTTTTTTGATAATACCTACCTATATAAATTTATGTAACGCATTAATTTCGAATATAACATTGTTATTCTAATTGTCGAATCCAATCTTTTTATTTAATCTCATGTCCCTGCTCATACCCTAGCCGGTATAGACATATTTAGATACTCTCATTTCCAATCTCAAACAGATTCATTACTTGCATTTTTTACAGCTCTTACAGTTCACTAGACCAATTAGTTAAACTTCTATTAACAAGCCTTATAAACATAAAACCCGTTACATTGGCGCCTAATAAGGTATTATTCTGCCGTAGGTATTGTGCGTTTGGTCCGTAATTTATCTTATTTCTATTATTTCTGCTTTGCTTTACCAGTGTGGTGAATTTTTCACCAATATTAATGATATTTTTATTTTTTTCCTAAAAGTGGGTAGTTGAAATAAATTTAATTTCAACTAAATTTTTACATTATAACTGATTAATGGACACTTAATGACACCATATCAGTGCTATTACATGTAAATTAACAATAATACCTATGCTCAATCTAGTGACAAGGTTAATAATACATTACAAATGCAAATTTTTACATTAAAACTATGTTATCAATGAACATTTCGTACTACATATTATAGTCAAGTTCATTACCTCTTACAGTAGTTATCAATTGTGTTCTACAATTTTATACTCACTGGTAAAGTAAAGTTCTATTTTCTTTTACTTTTTATGGATTTGTTGATCTCACTCGCATCATCTCGTTACTTGCCTTTTTTTAATTTTTGTTCCGGTGTGTCTGTTATATACATACTGAGTACCCCGTCAGTGAATTATTAAATTTTTATACTTATTTACCTATAAGTGCACATATTTTGCACAATAATAACTTATTGTTATTATGACAACCCATTGCAGGTTGATTTTTCTTTATTATTTAACTATTTTGTAGTTTCATACATAAATAACCTTATATTCACTGACAGGCTACATATATTACCTTGTTATAATATCTTATAGGCATAGTACCTTTATTTTGATGTAAATGGCTAAAATCTTATGTCAGTCTTGCTTATCTCACCATAGATTTTATTAAATAATTATCTTTAGGTTACTTCACCATTACCTTTACGCTATATACTTAACTGTTTTGTAGTCATGTTGCTTGTTGTCGGATCTCTGTATCCAATTAGCTTAATTATTTAAAGAAAAAAAAATTAAAATAGTCTCATCGAAAAGAAAAGGAAAAGATCTCAATACAGTCAATATATCTTTGAAAAGAACAACAAAGATAACAAAATATTTAAATTAATTGCTAGTCCTCGTCTTGTTCTGCATAAGGATTGTTGAGTCTGGTATAGTTTCATGTTACTAAAAACAACCTTTATTGTAAAATAACTTTTGAAAATATGTATACATTACCATTCCCCGAGTCCTTTTGAGATGACTCGTGTATTAATGGTGTTTTCATTACAAAACATGTACTCTTATCATGTTATTTTATACTTATTATAGTATGCTCTTATTGTAATCCAATAAAATCATATATATAGCAGTGTCACCCAAAATAATGAATGTAACTCATATAAAACATTTTAATCAAATATAAAATATTACAAAAGTTAACCTAATAAATTTAATTAATTTAACGTAACAACTCAGTTGTAAACAAAACTTGCTTTTGTTTCAATAATCACTATTTTTGTAATCGTATGTCAATTCCAATAAACTTTGCATTGCACTTAAACAATGCTATGCACTACTATGGCAAACAAGTATATGCTCACTCATACATACATACTTGAAACTTAAAACTCGTATTTTACTTATAGTAAGATTCCTTGCTGTTGTTACACTGTGGTAATACACTACCTGTCCCACAATAAATGGTCGTAATAATATTTTTTACTATAAAAGGGTCACCTGTAATAACTTTAAATTCAAATACCCAACTTGGTAAACTTGTTGCGATAACTTTTTATAACTTGAAATACTCATGTATCCTGTTGATAAAGATGGTCTATTACGTCTTCTTACGTACTTATGTACTAATTTTCAATCGTTTTACATATTTGGTTCACATAATTTGAACAATAAATTATTTCGATCAAAACTTTGTTTTGAAATTGTTCTGAACATTATTTCAATGCTAATTTGTCACTTGTTTTGACAAGCAACAAGCAAAAAGTGTTGCCAGTAGTAGAAATCAAAATTACTGTTAATTTTGTTTCAAAATTGCCTTGTTTTTTTAAAAACAAAATAAGATTATTCTTCAATGAATAACAACTTTTGAACTTTTGTACTGAATATTAATTATTACTATTTTTAACCTTATGGTTACTTCTGTATGTTGTATGACTTTTCCTGGGATGGCTGTTTCATTGTTATGTTCCTGTTTTTATAAATCAAAAAATATTCACTGACTCATTGGTGAATATTAATAATAAATAAAAATAATATATTAAATAAAATAAAAAAATATGTAACCTAAAAAAAAAAAAATCATAAAATATTTTTAATACATTTTTACCTTAGTTCGTTGGAACTTGAACTTAGAATTTTTCATGGAAATTTTTTCATACAAAAAAAATTTTGTTTGGTCAACCCTCGAATGCCTTCATGGTTTTTTCAAACTTTAAAAAAAATTTGGAACTTTTGCCACGACATTCTGCTCGAAAGTTACCTACTTAGCGGCTGCACGTACTGCTCCGCGCGCTAACCACATCCGCACATCATTGTGGATTGTATCTAGTGCTTTAGTTTGTCTCATCTCACTAGGTATAAAACAAAGAATCAAAGTTATCTGCCTGCCTAGTCAGTGAAAATAACAATTATTCATCATCCAAATTGGAATTTTAACCCCGGATTGGAGTCCAAGATTTGGAATAGAAAATGATGGGGAATTAACGCTGAAGGTAGATGAAGTAATGAAATTGTTAGGACTTACCTGGAACAGGACGCATGACGCTTTCCAGTACACGGTGACGATGCCTGCTATGAAAGAACCGGTGACAAAAAGATTAATAATTTCTGATATAGCGAGGTTATTTGATCCACTAGGCTGGGTTGCGCCAAGTGTTATAGTAGCAAAGATAATTATACAGAAGCTGTGGATATGTGGTGTAGGATGGGATGATGAAGTACCTAAGAAAATATATGACGAATGGGTTACTTACCGTCAGGAACTTATCCACCTACAATCTCTGAAGATACCGCGATGGGTTCACATAACAAGTTCGGTGAAACAAGTGGAACTTCACGGATTCTGTGACGCGTCAAAAGTAGCATATGCTGCAGTTATATATGTTCGGGTAATTGACGCACATAATAACGTCAAATCGACCTTGGTCACAGCAAAAACCAAAGTAGCGCCGATAAAACAAATCTCGATTCCGAGATTGGAGTTAAGCGGTGCGGTTTTGCTGTGTAGGCTTTTGCTGGAAGTAGCCGATATTATGCAGATTCCTAGCCAACGCATTTATGCATGGACAGACTCCACTGTGGTGCTAGCATGGTTGAGTAGCCATCCAAATAGGTGGCAAACTTTCGTGGCTAACAGGGTTTCCGAAATATTAACATCCTTTACGGCAAACCAATGGTGTCATATCTCATCAAAGGAAAATCCAGCAGACTGCGCTTCGCGTGGAATTAAACCATCAGACTTGATTCACAACTCGCTATGGTTTGAAGGACCTGAATTTCTAAGAAAAGTAATTATCAACAGTAACAAGTTGGAAGACAACGATACCGATTTAGAAGAAATTAAGAAAGTACATATAGTAGTAGAAGATGATAAGTATTGGGAAAGGTTTTCAAGTTTAAACAGGTTAATTAGAGTGATAGCTTACTGTAGGACAGTGTTAACTTGGAGAAATAGAAATAATCAGAACAGAGGTAGTCTGAAAGTGAAAGAATTGAAAGATGCTTTAGACGTGTGTATAAGAAAGGTACAAGAAGAAGCCTTTAAAGATGAAATGGATAGTCTCAGGAAGTTTGAAAAATTAGCTAAGATAAAAGGTCCATTAAAATCATTAAATCCGTTTACAGACAATAATAATATTTTAAGAGTAGGGGGTAGGTTAGAAAAGTCAAGTTTGAGCGAAGATAGAAAACATCCTATTTTGTTGCCTAAACGGTCTGCCTTCACTGATTTAATTGTAGCAGATGCTCATTCCAAAACATTTCATGGTGGTGCACAATTAATGCTGACGTACTTGCGGTCAAAATATTGGATTTTAGGTGTTAAACAAACTGTTAAGATGTACGTACGAAAATGTGTAACCTGTGTACGGTACAATGCCAAGATCTCTCAACAGTTAATGGGTCAGTTACCTTCCTCCAGGGTGACCCAATCGAGACCGTTTAAATCTAGTGGGGTAGATTATGCAGGCCCTATACTAATTCGATCCGCCAAAGGAAGAGGTCAGCACGCTAGTAAAGGGTACATTTGTCTCTTCGTTTGTATGGCTACAAAAGCCATACATTTGGAGGTTGTTTCAGATTTAACATCTGAAGCATTTTTAGCTGCCTTGAAGCGTTTCGTCGGAAGAAGAGGCCATTGTGCAGAAATGTGGAGCGACAATGGCACTACATTTGTTGGCGCAGCTAAACAATTAAGAAATATGTTAGCATCTGACAGTTTTGCTGAAAAATTAGCAGCACAGGGAACTGAGTGGCACTTTATCCCACCCCATGCTCCGAATTTCGGCGGGTTATGGGAAGCTGGCGTGAAGTCAGTCAAATATCACCTTAAACGAGTGATAGGGGAGTCAACTTTGACTTTTGAAGAGCTGTCGACTGTATTGGCGCAGGTCGAAGCTTGCCTTAATTCTAGGCCCATGGCTCAGCTCGATAATGATGAGGGTGAGATAATAACACCGGGGCATTTCCTCGTCGGTGAACCGTTGCTTACTGTCCCCGATTTTAATTATGAAACATCAAATATAGGAACTGTAAATTGACAAATGTCCTGGGGGTTGCTTGCCTGGAGAGGGTGGATTGATCGGAGCTAAATAATACACAAATCAATCTTAGTCCGTATATTTTTAACCCAACTAAACAATATAAAACAATCACCTTATATAGGCAGACCGCAAACACAATGATAGCGCGATGTAATTTTGTGAATCAGCGCCATCTGTTATTGAGTTAAAAAACTATAGGTAATTTTCAATCTTGGTGAAACCCGCTTAAACATTCCGCCCACCAAGGCCAAATTTTTTAAATTTTGGGCTTTTATATAAAACAAGCTTACAATTTCTGCCCACCTTTAGAAAATAACATTTTTTTTTATGACCTAAATGTACAGTTCAAAACAATTTTAGCAACCTCTCAAAATACACGGTAAAATAAACATTTGAAATAAAATACAACAATTGCTGCATGCAATATTATTTTTAACTATACTAAGTTGCCACAGGCAAAACACAAATTTTAGATGTCGGTCGCTTTATAATATTATTTTTAATGCGCAAAGTTACGACCCGAGTTAGTCGATCGGGTCCTGGATGTTTGGCTACGACCCGACCAAGCAGCCACCTTGAGGGAGGCATGTTGTCCTCCTTTACTAAACAAATTTGTCCGACCTCAGGTTCTGAACCTTGACCCGACCACTTATGCCGTTGTAAGAAAGATGTTAAATAATCATGAGACCAACGTCTCCAAAAACTTTGCATCATTCTTTGCGTTAGTTGCCATCTACGCAATGTTCCTGTTTAAGCGGGTTTCACCAAGATTGAAAATTACCTATAGTTTTTTAACTCAATAACAGATGGCGCTGATTCACAAAATTACATCGCGCTATCATTGTGTTTGCGGTCTGCCTATATAAGGTGATTGTTTTATATTGTTTAGTTGGGTTAAAAATATACGGACTAAGATTGATTTGTGTATTATTTAGCTCCGATCAATCCACCCTCTCCAGGCAAGCAACCCCCAGGACATTTGTCAATTTACAAATGGTCCTTCGAGCCGGACACTTATATAAGAGTGAGGTCTACTAAAAAAAAACTTAAATCAGGTTCCGGTTCCAGGGCAAATAAAACATACATTTACTATGACATGCTGTCATTTTTAGATTCCAACTCGAATACTCAAGGAGAAGAATCGGCAGACGATTTTAATCAGTCAGTAGAGCAAAACGCGTCACCGAGAACTTCACAAAATAATACGATTATTGAAGAAGATTTGATTAATGTACCTAGCACCAGCTCCAGCGTTACCAAAGAAACACGATCTTCCAAGAAACGTAAGTGCGAATCGCCAACTGATTTCGAATTAGAGTTGTTAAATTGCGTGAAGAATAACACTGCAGATAATATGGACGAAGACTTGAATTTTTTTAAGTCATTATTACCAAATGTAAAAAAATTGAGTTGCTTTAAAAAATTATTATTTCGTACAAAAGTATTAGAAGCTTTGATTGATATAGAAAAAGAAATGATTATTACCATTGATGACCTTCCATTAACGCAAAATACGGTAACGAATGATTTAGAATCCTTAAATATAAGATCAGACACGAACAATGAATAAATAGGTAACAAGAAAGACTTTGAAGATTTGATTAAGACTGTTTAATTATTAAGAACAAAAGAAAGAGAAGAACATGAAGAACTATTTAAGTTAGTAAAAAGCGCAATTTTATATTTATATTTTTCTGGTCTCATGTGCAATTATTATGATATACAAGGGCATTCGCCAAAAGTTTACAAGCCTTGAGGTGTAATGTTCATAAGGAAAGAAACGGGGTCGATTCGGACACTTTTATCTTAAACCCTATTTTGGGGTCAAATAAAAAAGTGTATCAATAGACCCCTTTTTTTACTTAATGGACCTTTTTTTTGAACCTACTCATAACATTGCTCCTTCATATATCCTCTTCTTAAATTTAATCTTTTATGTAGTAAACTGTGATTATGATTGTGATGATAAATAAGAATTTAAAATAATATTAGTACCCGATCTAGTAAGGGAAATATTCATATGTAAAAACTTGCAATCAATATGCGTCATTATAATTAATACTTTGTAAGGTAGGTATATTATTATAATTAAGACATTTAGACTTATTGTACTGTTTTAACTGTTATTGTGTTTTTTTATTTTAAACTTGAACCTGTGATTTTATTAGTGTATTTCAAATGAATAATCAAAAACTAATTGTAACGTAACGTTTATGCAAGACACTGTGATGACTGTTGTGATTATATAAAAAAATAAGTGAATAAGTAGGTATAGATAAAAAAAAAACGAAAACGATAAAACTGTGTAATTTAGAAATAACAAAATATAATTAATAAATGTAAGAAACTGTGATTAATATGATGATTAATAAGTGTGCGGTTATGTGTTTCGGCCCTAAGAACAGAGTGCACCACATCAAGAAAAACATTTTAAGCCATATTCAGGTGTCACTGCCGAAACAATAAGAACTTCTTCTTCTTTCTGGCTTGATGTGGCTAAACAGTAATGTGACTTACATAAATTGGCAAAAAAATATGAGTGTTCTAAACTTTTGTTAAATAATGACTGTTTTTTTTACATGAATAAAGATGATTATTAATATCGAAATGTCTTTACTTACCGCAATGTCATTGCAAATCGTTCTATTGGTGATACGATTGACGTAGATTTCAATCGTAGATTGTTAGTCTTCAAATAGGGCTCCAGTTTTGAATATAATTCATCATAGACTTGTAATGAAACTTTAAAATATTTGAAAAAAAACCTTTCATTTTCTCTTAATATACCAAACTTCACCACGAATTCCCCGCACAGTAACCTAGATTCAACGTACGGGCTTACTGGCTGGCGTCTTTTTTTGGCAATTCGTCGTCGCCGTCGTCTTGATAAATAATACAACATTAATTTATCCATAATTACTCGACTGTACACCTCCAACGTCAAAATTGTACTGAGAAAACTGCGTTACGCGGATGCACGCGCCGATGCCCGCGCATAAGCACGCGAACGTGCTCACGTGCGTGCACCAGAAGCGTGGCCCGCGACGTGCTCACGTGCGTGCACACGCGTAACGCAGTTTATGCCTACTCGCGCATTTATACACCCGCATTGGTTAAAGTAACTGTTTACTTTTTTTATTTTAATGTATCTTAGATTTCGATATAGACGTGCAAAATGAGGTGAGGGGGAGACGGCTAATGATGCATAAAACATGCTATTTGTTATGGTTATGACAACGATGTCATATGAATGAAACGTCGTAGGAATAACGTCTTTTTCTTGTGGTGATTAAATTTTTTTGTAGGTTAAGACAATGTACATTTTAAGCTAATGAAAAATAAGCTTAAATATTGATAAGACCAAAATAGGATAAAACTAGGGTTAAAAAGTAATAGTGCAGTTAATTCTTCATACATTTAAGATTTCGTCTAGTAAAAATGTGGAAATTTTTTGTGTTTTTATGTATTGTGGAGATAAGTTTATATTTTTATATCACAGTGGCAGACAAGCGCAGGGCAGTCCAAAAAACAGTTTTATATGGACCTAAAGCATCAGGCTATTGAAGCATTGCATAATGAAAAGACGGCGTACTTCACAAAAAATATCAATGATAATGTACATAACCCCAAGATATTGTGGAGGAACCTTAAGCAGCAGATTCTTCCCTCGCACAAGAATCATTGTCTGCCACAACATTTTGACAACCCTCACTCAATAAATAAAGCCTTCCTGAATGTGCCAAGAGAGTGCGAGGTAGGCTTGTCAAAATTGACCTACTATGAATATCACAGACATAGTCCAGGAACAGGGTTTGCTCTTAAGCCTGTGGACCGGGGGGTTGTTTTGAAGATTATCAATGGTATTAAGACCAGCGCACAGGGTATTGACTTGATTAATGCACAAATACTTGCACTGACACTGCCTAACTCTTTGGATAGTATCACACATGTAGTCAACACACCGATCACGACGCACACATTACGACTCCCTGGTACGGCCCATTCCTAAAAGTAACCCCCCAAATACGGTCAAGGACCTTCGGCCAATCAGCATACTTCCCTGCCTGTCAAAAGTGCTTGAAAAGGTTATGCACATCCAGGTCATAGAATACCTGGAACTAAATGGCATTCTTCCTGATAAACAGTCAGGTTTCAGGAAGGGATGAGGAACAGCCACGGCTTTGAGTGATGTGGTGGGCAATATCTTGGTGGCCAGGGATCGTGGAGAGGGTACAGCAATTGTCCTTCTGGATTACTCTCGTGCTTTTGATGCCCTGGACACATCCCTGTTATTGTCCAAGCTGGCCTACTACGATTTTACCACGGACACAATTAAATGGTTTCACAGTTACCTCACAGACAGATTGCAATATGTTGAAATACATAAAGAGGATGGTACGGTGATGTCATCCCCTCCCCTTAAAGTGACAAGAGGAGTGCCTCAGGGCTCGATCCTGGGACCATTGCTGTTCATTTTATACACGGCTGATATTGTGAACACGTTCCAACATTGCAAGTTCCACATGTATGCGGATGATACCCAATTATACCTATCTTTTAAACCTGTTGATACAGTTACAGCCATGTCGAAAATATGTGAGGATCTCCAGCGGGTAGCTCAGTGGTCAAGGGAACACTCACTGATCCTGAATGCACTGAAATCAAAACTTATGATTCTGGGCAGCAAGCGCCAGGTTGAATCTATCTTGCAGTATGATCCAGTAATAATTATGAGTGGACAGAGGATAACCAGAGTGGAAGAAGTCACAAATCTAGGTCTCATTATGGATCCAGGGCTAAAATTCGAGGGGCACATAGACAAAATTGTGAAAAACTGCTTCTATAGACTGAAAGTTCTTTATAATATTAGAGAATACTTAAGTGTAGCAATAAGGAAGCAGCTGGTGGACAGTCTCATACTCCCTAAATTTAGTTATAGTGATATAGTATATGGCCCATGTCTACTGGCCAAAACTAAGAACCTAATACAGAGGGTGCAGAGGGCGTGTGCTCGTTTCTGTTTCAGAATATCTAGGCATCATCATATTACACCCTACCTAAATGAACACAATATGTTGAACATGGAAGCAAGGAGGAGGTTGCATTTGGCTACTTTATTATTTGGTGTAATAAATAGCAAAAGACCTACCTATTTATTTGAAAAAATTGTATGGCGCCAGAACCACTATCGTTACTCTATCAGGTCAGTTACAAACACAATATCTTTTCCAAGGCATAGGACTTCAGCATTCCGGGGATGTCTTAAATATGCTGCAATGAAAATCTGGAACGATTTGCCTCCACCTGTAAGGAACCTAAAAAATAAACAAAATTTTAAATACAAGTATAAAATGTTCCTTGTAAATGAACAAAAAAATGTGTACAACACACAACATTCTCTTCCTAAACACTGACCCAATACCTACCGTGCAGTATTGGCTCCCCTACAATATCGCTCCAGTTTTGTGCATCGGTATGCGAACAGCGGAAGGCGTTCCCTGTGCTTAAAGTTTCCTATTTGTTGTACCTGGCACGTATGGACTAGCTGCAGTGGCCGCAATCGAGCTACACGCTCGCTTGGACCTGTAATGAGGCGAGGGAAGAATTGAGTACCCCGTGATAATGTGTCCTTTCATTAAAATTTTAATAGGAGTTTACTTTAATAGGTGTTTAATATCTTTGTAATATAAATCATATAGTCACTCACCCTATCATGTGTAACACTGTTACTTTTGTATCCCAATATAAATAAATCATGTTAAAGGATAGATGACGCGATATTGCTTGATAGCGTCAGGCGGCATTTGAGGTTGGATCTGAAAAACAGTACTGTGGTGGATCGCATTCATCACAGTTATACTGAGTATCCACACCTATTTAGGGAATACAGCGTACATGTTATTGCGTAAACCTTATAAAACCGTAGGCTTATTACGTTTTGCCACTCTTGCCACTTGCACCACACACTATTAGGAAAATACTTGCCACGTTTATTATGTCAGTGTCATGTCACTGCCAGGATTGGCGGGGAGGCTATGGTGTGTTATGTCTGTGGTAAGAAAAAAAAAATGTATAAACTAACGATCTTTTTATTTATTTTGTATTATTTTGTTCTTAAGATTTTGTTCTGTATACCTAACTAAATTTGCGCTGTGTTTTTAAAATAAAACATTTTTTCTTTCTTTCTTTCTTTCTTTTATTATCGTGCGAAAAATCCCCACGGAGCCGGTGGAGGCGGTTATGTCGGACTCGAACCGACCAAAACGCACGCTGTCTTGGATCCTTGGTTGCCGAAGGTGAGATTGCCAAAAACATATCTCTCGCACCCCGGCAGGCCTAAGACCATCTCATTCGAGACATAGGTCGATTCATTCATTCGACACTAAGGTCCCCATCTAGCCCCGGGTACGGGGAGGTGCACTTTGCGCCGCTGCCGCGGCTTGCTTCTGCTAGGGTGACAGGCAGCTCCACCGTCACCCCCAGGCCGGCGCTCATGTAGGACGGAAATCGTTATGCGACCTCCGACGTCCGGTTCGCCTTCGCTCTTCGCGGTCTTCCCGGGCCCGGAATCTAGTCCGGACCCGACCGACCGCCTCCTTCTCGAGCATTACTTGCACGCAGAAGGAGGCGGCCGCACCCCTTTTTTTTTTCGTGTGGAAATCCCCTCGGATACCCCCCTGCCGGAGCTGGAAGGGGAGGTTATGTCGCGCTCGTACCGACTAAAACCGCACGCCGACTGTGGGTCGTGGTGCTAGGCCCGAGGGGAGGTTGTCATCGACATATCCCTCGCATCCCGGCTGACCCAGGGCCATCCCTTACGGTCTAGCCCTCCTCGGGAGGCGGCTGCACCCCGAGCGTTATAGCGCGGCGAGCGGATACAAGATACTATAAAAAATAGCTTTTTTGGAAATTTTGTCAATCTGTCGGTCTGATATTCTATTTGTTTGACAAGTAAAGTGACTTAGTCGATTTTGAGAGGATTTTTATTGTCATTAGTTTAAAGGTAATTCTCGTAACAAAAATCTGTTCAAAATCTAATCCCGATCTAATCTCCCAAATGTCTACAATGGTATTCTCGTTATACCCTTTTCAAGATCGAACGTTGACTGTAATGTTATTATATTGAACTAACATTTGAAAATCTGCAAATCGATCAAAAAATGGTACCTACTCTGCAAAACTTTGTAACTGATCTATTAATATTATTCTAATCGATTACATAATAATTAAAGATGGATTATTCTGATTCGAACGTGCGGGGTGAGAAAATTTAATCTGCGCGGGGGTGTGAACTTCCATTCTGTACGCTAGTACTATTACTGTGATATTACTTTGATCCTTTTTCGTAGTATATCCATACCACAACAATCACTCGCTTTTCTTTTTTCATTCCTTGATACCACTTACAAACTTCTTCTATTATACTATAATAACATAGCCTAAAATATCTTATAAAGTACCTACATTTTAAATAGGTACCAAACTATATTAAATTTATTACAAAGTTTTCGTAACTGACTGTACACAAATACGTCAATTTTGACAATCGCGCGAGTTGACGACAGGAAAATAATCAAAAATTGAAAGTTGCCAACTCGCGGTTTCCCGCAAGTTTATTGCCCGCGAGTTGATGAATGACTCCTTCAAAGGCCTTCATTGGAATCTTCAGAATCCGAATATGGCTATAGTATGGGTATAGAGATAGGTATAGAATATGGCTATATATGGGTTCCTCAGGGGAGCGTTCTGGGTCCTCTATTATTCTTAATTTATATTAATGATCTTCCTGACATAACTAATCATAAATGTATTTTATTTGCTGATGACATTTCGCTATAATGACGTCTTGACATACAAAATTTTGACATTGACATTAATAACACAGTGACATCTATAATTGGATGCTTAGATACCAATAATTTAAAACCTAATCTTACAAAAACCAATTATATACAATTCCAAACACAGGGCACAAAGCTCGAACCCAAGGATATAAAAAATAATGATACTAATATTAAAGAAACAGATGGTGTGAAGTTCTTGGGTATTACATTGGATAAGTATTGTAACTGGAAAGCACAAATCCAGTCTGTTTGTAAGAGAGTCAATGGTTAGTTTACGTGCTTAATCTACTGAAAAAAATTTCAAGCCAACAGACAGTACTTCTCGCGTACCATGGTCACGTCAGCTCTGTATTGAGATACGGTTTGTTGTTGTGGGGAAATTCAACAGATGCTATTCGAGCTTTTTTAGCCCAGAAAAAATGCATCCGGGCTATGGCAGGTGTCCCTCCCTATGAATCATGTAAACCATATTTTAGGAAATTCAAAATATTGCCACTGCCATCCATGTACATCTTTGAAATCTGTGTATTTGTTAAAAATAACCCTAATCTTTTTAAAACGGCTAAGGATATGTACCCACGTAGCACCCGTGATAGTGAAAGATTGGTTTGATTGATTCTAGATTTTGTTCCTAGAACTACACTATTCCGAAAAAACTGTTACGCCATGTGCAGCAAAATTTTTAATAAGATGCCATCATCAATTAGAGAATTGCCGACAACTAAGTTTAAAAAAAGGTTAAGATTATGGTTACTCGTTCAAATGTTCTATTCGTTGAAGGATTATTTAAAGGAGATGGAAAATGGTGGGCCCAAATGTAATAAGTTGAGATATGATCTAAAAAATTAGTCATATTTTTCTATCTTAGAATATGAAAAATCACCTCAATTCTCAATCTGGATGCGGAGAAATATGAGAAAATAGTTTTCGTGAGATTATCAATTGAGTAATCGATTACACTAAAACATTTGCAGTAAATAATTAGCTCAAATTAATTAAATGCACTATATATACTTACATGCAATATAGTACATATAATTACAGTCATATTATTAAATCAAATATCAATTAATTACTGAAAAACCAATATTAATGATTATCGATTTCATATCGATTCAAATCTCTCTTATATTTGTAGTCTATGTCACTGACATGACAGCTGACTAACATTGACACTAGACAGTTGCTGACTGTTTTTGTTTGCTCACTCGTTTCGTGTTTTCCAATGCGTTTTGAGTGCTTTCCCGATTATTCATAATTTTTTACGACAACTGCTTTGTATTTTACGGATTCTGACCCTGCCTACCTTGTACGACCCCTGCTTTCACCTTGGACACCGAAGATCGCTCACACGTTTGACTTGGAATTGTTATTTTGGATTTTACCGCCGGCTTGTGGATTGGATATTATTGAAACTATGGATTACTGTGTGAATTGTGGGGTATCCACTGGTCACTGCAATACACTGGGCCTACGGCCCTTACACAATGAAACAATTCTGTCAGTGATTCGGCAATTCGGCTTGCACCTCAGTCTGTAAGTAAATAACTATAACCTCATCTAACCAGCTACCATCCTGGCAGGTTTAAAATGTAAAATGTGTTTAACAGAAGGCGAATAAAACATTATATTAAATGATTTTTTATTTTATTTTATACATCCTTTCCCTATCTCCTTACCTGTTACCTACCTATCGCTTGAGGTCGTTAACGTTCATTCATATGATTTTTCAAACATTTTCTAGTAAATATAATAACTATTAGTGCAAAAGAACACATTTTGCACTTCAGGAATCAGCTGTTAGTTAAAGATTTTAACATAACCTCACTTTTACATAATCTCTAATATCTCAGTTCTCAGATTGACAAAATCCGCAGAATTTACAGTGAAAGGTTGATAATATATAAGCTATTAATTGACACCACTTTCATCTTCTTACAACTAGGCCCAAGATTGTATGTAATCATTTCAGTCTCCTTTGCGACATTTTGTTGATTTTATTTTCATTATGACATTGATTGATTCATTATTTATTTATAATTGGATCCTAATGATTCCGAACTAATTAATTAATTTTATTTGTTAATAATTTATTGCATAATTGTGTTTTTAATTGATTTGTATTTATTTTGGGTTCAATCATATTAATTGACAATTCTTTAAATTATTTTATTTGACAACAATTTATCAAGCCATTTGACATGACAATTTGATCCAAATCTATCAAATTTAGATAAATTTAATGATCGAATACATAGGGAAAAAGAATCTTCTCGGGCGGGACTCGAACCCGCAGTCTTTCCCTTACAGGGGGAATGCCTGACCAATTCGGCTACCGAGACACGCCCGATATGATTCAAATTTCCCACCTTATACGTCTGTAAGGGAAAGACTGCGGGTTCGAGTCCCGCCCGAGAAGATTCTTTTTCCCTATGTATTCGATTTGTATAGTTAGCATACTTAATGCTATAAAAATTCCTTCAATTGTTTGGGCGCAGTTATCAAAAAATCAATGTTTAAAAATGATTGTAACATCATTCATTGATTCCGATAGTTCGTAAGAAAATCGGTAGATGACGCTACGTCGCCTCAAAGACGTATAAGGTGGGAAATTTGAATCATATCGGGCGTGTCTCGGTAGCCGAATTGGTCAGGCATTCCCCCTGTAAGGGAAAGACTGCGGGTTCGAGTCCCGCCCGAGAAGATTCTTTTTCCCTATGTATTCGATTTGTATAGTTAGCATACTTAATGCTATAAAAATTCCTTCAAATTTAATGATGCATGTACACTGTATTTTTGCGTGTCAGAACATTGACTGACGAAATAAATATGTGATTCATACACTCATGTTTACAACCATGCGCCTAACTACCATATTTCTGCAAATAAATTTCATTTCATTTCAAATTTCATGAAAAATACCTAGCTGCTGCTAGTTCTATTTGTACCATTACTGGTGCCGGCTGTGCAATGGTGCAAATGAATCAACGGGCATATGAGATCCGAGACGGCGTGCGGTTTTGGTCGGTTCGATTCTGATACAACTGCTACCGCTAGCCCCTGGTGGGCGCCGCAGACGTGTAAATCCCCACGGTTGTGGAGATTTCTGTGTGAATTTTTTTCTGTAGTATAGCCGGCAAAAAACAACCGTAGTACCCTTGTAACCCAAGCTTTTCAATAATACATAAGTTTACTCGGAACTGATCAATGTTAATCGGGGGCCCGCAGGCACGCCATCCACATGATCATCGCGGGCATGGGCCCGACGGACGACGGCCCGGCGTTCTCCACCAGGCTGACCTTCGGCGACGTGACTACCTCGCAGAGGGACCATCATCACACGGTGAGTGCACGCCGCCCGCCGCACGGCGCCACACAGTCCCATTCGTTATATAAACATAACACGTGTTCCCAGATCGCGGCCGGCGCACCTGAGCCCAGCGCGCCGCCCGCCGCACGGCGCCACACAGTCCCATTCGTTATATAAACATAACACGTGTTCCCAGATCGCGGCCGGTGCACCCGAGCCCAGCGCGCCGCCCGCCGCACGGCGCCACACAGTCCCATTCGTTATATAAACATAACACGTGTTCCCAGATCGCGGCCGGCGCACCTGAGCCCAGCGCGCCGCCCGCCGCACGGCGCCACACAGTCCCATTCGTTATATAAACATAACACGTGTTCCCAGATCGCGGCCGGTGCACCCGAGCCCAGCGCGCCGCCCGCCGCACGGCGCCACACAGTCCCATTCGTTATATAAACATAACACGTGTTCCCAGATCGCGGCCGGCGCACCTGAGCCCAGCGCGCCGCCCGCCGCACGGCGCCACACAGTCCCATTCGTTATACAATATGGATACGACATATAGGCATTAATTGAAACCATATACTTGGTACCCCCATAGCTTCAAATAGGAAAAATTTGAACAAAATCGGCCCAGTATTAAGGGCAGAAACTAGGGTTTTAATATTACAAAATTTTGAACAACTTTAAACACTCCGTAGAATCGCAGTTATCAATGAACTCTAAATTGCACGAAAATACTACCATTAGGGTTACCATCCGTCCGAGTTTCCCCGGATTTGTAGCCACGTAGCACCCGAGAGCACTATACCCACTCCGACCTGCCCATGTGGTGCATGTGAGACCATCACCAGGTAGATGTCCCCAATGAGCTTAGAGTAACAGCCGCCGGCCGTCACGGCCACCGTCCGCCTGGAAAGTACATACGGCGTGCCGATGTTCCACGTTACCTCCACTTGCCTACTTGGTTCTTCTTTAGCCATGTCCGGCTCCGGTACACTAGTGAACAAGCGAACCTCTTGGGAAAGTGGGGTATGCATGCACGAAATCCCGGATACGATTTCTTATCGTATCTGGTGGTTTAGACTTTTCCGGAGATGACTTGCGTCCGACGTTTTTACAGGCTCGGCAGCCCAACTGTAACACCCCTGGGGTGGCATACGTCCATAGGCCACATTAACCACTTTCCATCATGTGTGCCGTATGCTTATCTGCCACCTTAGTAGTATAAAAAAAACTTCTTGTCCTGGTTTACGGATTTTGCAGATGGAAACCCTTATTACTATTAAAATTGCACGATGCGACGTTGCCGTTCTGTGTATTCATTCATTTTTCCATTCATCAATTTCGTAAAAATACGATTGTAATGTTATTAACCTATGTAGGTACAATTTTATGTTTCGATAATTTCTGGAATGTTGTCAGTAACCGCGACGTCACTGGGGACCGCGTGTCGTTCTTTGATCCTCTCGGTTTATTTTCTCGTTTTAATTTGTTTTTAAAGTGAAATTGACACTAATCTATTATTTTTGTGTTTGTGAATTGTGTTTATTTTTTGTTTAGCTATTCTATCCTTAATTTTAACGGTGAAAATGAGTCTAAATACCTACCTAGTAAATTTGTTGTGCGAATTTTGTTACGTATTCTTTTTTTGAAAGTGACTCGCAGCCGTATTATTGAGGCATTTGATAAATTGAAAGCAAGGTAGGTACCTAACCGAAATCTGTTGAACAGTTAGTTTGGCGATATCATTTTATGTTTTCAAGTTAGTGGCGGGCATTTCTAAAATTTAGATTCACATTTTTAAGCAATGCCGTGAAAAAGTGGTGTTTATAAAGTTAAGTGAACTTTCGTGATAGGTGCCTAATCTTACCTTAGTAGGTAGGTCACGAGCGCGCGTCAGCTGGCGGGCGGCACGTTGCCGCTTTGCTTGCGGTACCTATAGTAAGTAGTTGTGCAAATTCTAAGCGTGTGTATTTTTGTGAATGAATCAATGACTTATAAAAGTGGTTACATTTTCTACATTTATTTTAATAATTACTTTGTTAGGAAATTTAGTTTTTTTTAAATCTGCGAATTTGAGTTTAAATTTAATTTTGTTTCATTCCTATGGACCAGGACGCTTCACTGTTTCCGTAAATGCCTATATGTCGTATCCATACTGTATAAACATAACACGTGTTCCCAGATCGCGGCCGGCGCACCTGAGCCCAGCGCGCCGCCCGCCGCACGGCGCACAGTGGGCTGAAATCCGCGTTTCATAGACATTCAATCTTTTTTTTTAAAGTGCCGCTTTTTTTGTTTGGAAACTATTAACAATACCTATTTTATGCTTCATATAATGAATTTTCAGGTTTAAAATCGTAAACAGCTCACTCAGCATTTTTTTTCAAAAAAATTGTATGGAGTTAACATAATAAATGATGATAACTCAGTTATCGCACAATTGCGCCTAATATCCTCTTAGTTTATTGATATATCAATTATTTTGGATTTTTTGACATACTCCATGCCAAGGTCAAACTTGCGCTTTTTTTTAATAAAACTTTGAAAAATATAAAGTTTTGTTTTGTATATTTTCGTTTTTAACTAACAATATCAATCTTAACATGGATGTATATAAACTAGAAATTAACGAAAATCAATTAATTGCTATATAAGAAAATGATATTAATTAATAACTATTAAAAAATGGCTTAAAATCTTTATTCTTTATCATTTAATAGAATAACTAAGCAGTACTAATGGGGAGCTTATAAAATCATTATCTAACATCTCTCAATATGTCCAATACACTAAACAATTCGAAGCCACTATTAGAATCTTTATTCTGCAAGAATGTATATAACAAGGTCAGAAATAATACTATCTACAGACTTTCATGTTGATAATTTGCTAAGGCAAGTGAACTCTTCCAATTATAGAAGACCACAGCGCGCAATTTTCAAAAAAGATATATATATAGGTATATATAATATATATATATATATATATATAATATATATATATAATATATATATATAATAAATATATATATATACCTATATAAAAAAAAGTATATATAATAAATCTTACTCACTTGAATTCAGATGTTTGAAGATTCAGCAGGTCCAATGTTTCATCAAACATCTGAATTGGAGTGTAGGGATATTAGTCAAATAAACTCTGAATCTGAGTTCGACTCTGAAGATAGTAATTCAGAATAGGCAATATTTTAGTTAATATATTCATCGTTTAATTAATTTTATCATATAATTTTATTCGTACCTATATAATCATTTTATTATTATTTATAATATATTATTTTAGATAATATTGTTGAAGCCATACAATACATTTTTAAGATAATTTCTATTACTCAACTTTAGTGAAATTTAGTTTTTCGGGTATTCCTAGTACTGCCGACGGCAAAATGTGTCATGAGAGATGTTAGATAATGACTTTATAAGCTCACCATTTGTACTGCTTAGTTATTCTAGTAAATGATAAATGATAAAGAATAAAGATTTTAAGCCATTTTTAATAGTTATTATTGAATATCATTTTCTTATATAGCAAATAATTGATTTTCGTAAATTTATAGTTTATATACATCCATGTTAAGATTGATATTGTTAGTTAAAAACGAAAATATACAAAATAAAATTTTATTTTTTTCAAAGTTTTATTTAAAAAAAAGCGCAAGTTTGACCTTGGCATGGAGTATGTCAAAAAATCCAAAATAATTGATATATCAATAAACTAAGAGGATATTAGGCGCAATTGTGCGATAACGGAGTTATCATCATTTATTATGTTAACTCCATACAATTTTTTTGAAAAAAAATTCTGAGTGAGCTGTTTACGATTTTAAACCTGAAAATGAATTATATGAAGCATAAAATAGGTATTGTTAATCGTTTCCAAGCAAAAAAAGTGGCACTTAAAAAAAAAAGATTGAATGTCTATGAAACACGAATTTCAGTCCACTGTGCGGCGCCACACAGTCCCATTCGTTATATAAACATAACACGTGTTCCCAGATCGCGGCCGGTGCACCCGAGCCCAGCGCGCCGCCCGCCGCACGGCGCCACACAGTCCCATTCGTTATATAAACATAACACGTGTTCCCAGATCGCGGCCGGCGCACCTGAGCCCAGCGCGCCGCCCGCCGCACGGCGCCACACAGTCCCATTCGTTATATAAACATAACACGTGTTCCCAGATCGCGGCCGGTGCACCCGAGCCCAGCGCGCCGCCCGCCGCACGGCGCCACACAGTCCCATTCGTTATATAAACATAACACGTGTTCCCAGATCGCGGCCGGCGCACCTGAGCCCAGCGCGCCGCCCGCCGCACGGCGCCACACAGTCCCATTCTTTATATAAACATAACACGTGTTCCCAGATCGCGGCCGGTGCACCCGAGCCCAGCGCGCCGCCCGCCGCACGGCGCCACACAGTCCCATTCGTTATATAAACATAACACGTGTTCCCAGATCGCGGCCGGCGCACCTGAGCCCAGCGCGCCGCCCGCCGCACGGCGCCACACAGTCCCATTCGTTATATAAACATAACACGTGTTCCCAGATCGCGGCCGGTGCACCCGAGCCCAGCGCGCCGCCCGCCGCACGGCGCCACACAGTCCCATTCGTTATATAAACATAACACGTGTTCCCAGATCGCGGCCGGCGCACCTGAGCCCAGCGCGCCGCCCGCCGCACGGCGCCACACAGTCCCATTCGTTATATAAACATAACACGTGTTCCCAGATCGCGGCCGGCGCACCTGAGCCCAGCGCGCCGCCCGCCGCACGGCGCCACACAGTCCCATTCGTTATATAAACATAACACGTGTTCCCAGATCGCGGCCGGCGCACCTGAGCCCAGCGCGCCGCCCGCCGCACGGCGCCACACAGTCCCATTCGTTATATAAACATAACACGTGTTCCCAGATCGCGGCCGGCGCACCTGAGCCCAGCGCGCCGGCGCAGCCGCCCGCCGCCGAGCCGCCGTCGCCCCTCGACGAGACGCTGCGCGCGTACAAGCTGCAGAAGGCGTAGGCTCGCCGAGACCGCAGGGGTCACACTATAATAACGGGAATTTTCTTACTTGTCTGTCAAACTGGTTAATATTCGTATTTTGTCACACAATTAAAAAAAAAACATTTAAGTAAGTTAAGTTTGGTCATGTCTGAAAATTGTCACGAATGTCACGATTCGTCAAGTGGATTTTCTTACTAAAATTTTGTTCCAATTGGCAAGAATCAAACAATCAAAAAAGTGGATTATAAAAAATAAAATATTTCATAAGTAATTGAATCAACAAAGAACATCAGAAAAATAATAAATCATGTAAAACATATTGTTTTATTTATGTACCTATACCTACTCGTAGCTATCTGACCCGGCGAACCTCGTAGGTGCCGCCAATTTGTTCCCGCCGGCTGCGTGGCGTCCGATCCCGTTCACGTTGCACCCTCTACTATATTAAATATGTATTATACCTACCTACACATAAACCTTCCCCTTGAATCACTCTATCTATTAAAAATAAGTCTGTAGACTCGAATCCGACCATAGGTGTACAACTGCTCGCTACTCGTTAATATAATTTTTGCAAGTGTTTCTCAAAGTTCATAATATTAATGTTTGCCTGTAAACGATGTGAAGTTTAAGCTAGGGACGGCGCCACATGCTCTGTGTGTGCGGGTCAGTTTGACTTCATTTGCGCTGGAATAACTGAGTGGGGATGGCGGAAACTGGGAGAGCGGAAGTCTACTTGGAAATGCTCTAGTCGCAAGTCCCGAGGAATAGCCAGTCCTAAACCAACAACGTCATCGGATTCAGATTCCATCGTTGTCGAGCTGAAGCGTTTGTCGTCGCAAATGGAGGCTTTACCAATATTAGTGGATAGCGTGAGGGCGATACAGGCCGACTTGGTAGGATTGAAAACTATTAGAGAAGAGTTCTCGGACATGAAAGCGTCTATCGAGTTTGTCCATGATGCGGTCGAGGCTCCAACCTTGAAGGTATCTACCGGAGCAAGAAATTGACTCCTTGGTAAAGACAAAAGGAGATTTAATGACCCTGCAGGAGCGTGTAAACCACTTGAAGGAACTGCAAAACCATAACGAATAAAGTCTACGTGTGAAAAATATACAAATTAAGGGTGTACCCGATTCTAGTGCCGAGAACTTATTTAACATCTTAGATAAGTTGGGGACTGCAATCAACTCTAAAGTCCAAAAGGAGCAGGTTAACTACATCGCCAGAGTGCCTACAAGTAATAAAAGGAATTAAAAGAACATTATATGCTCTGTCCAGAATAATTACCTGAAGAATGAATTTGTAGCTTTTTTTTTTTATAGCCGTGGGGGAAAATCCTTCATGGATGTTATGCCGGACTCCTACCGACTAAAAACCCCCACGGTAACGCCCAGAAGCCTATATAGCTGCTGCAAAGAATCATAAGGCCCTGAAAGCAATGGATTTAGGACTACATGACGATAGCAGGATTTATGTCAACGATCACCTAACTCTGGAGAACAAAGCCCTATTAAATAAAACCAAGGCCCGCGCTAAAGAACGGGGATATGAATATGTTTGGGTGAGAGGGTGCAAAATTTTCATACGAAAAAACACATCGTCTCCAAAACATCATATCAATACGGAACGCGACAAAAAAAAAGCTTTTTACATGATTATATTCAAACAACAGTCCAGCATGTCACATTATTGGATCGGCTCTATAGGTTTGAGAACTATAGGTAACATTTTTTATATTAATCAGAGATGTATTATCAGAGATAAAGGAAAATGAGAAATAAAAGTTAACGGTATGGACTTCGGTTGGTAACGAAAGCCTGAGGGATACAAATCGTGTCGCAGCTTCTAGGCTGGCTGGAGTGAAGGTGATGGGACTGGCTGAGATGAGATTGAAATAATAACTTACGCTTTGTCATCGTTGATTTTTTTTTATCCCGCCCGAGAAGATTCTTTTTCCCTATGTATTCGATTTGTATAGTTAGCATACTTAATGCTGTAAAAATTCCTTCAATTGTTTGGGCGCAGTTATTAACAATCAATGTTTAAAAATGATTGTAACATCATTCATTGATTCCGATAGTTCGTAAGAAAATCGGTAGATGACGCCACGTCGCCTTAAAGACGTATAAGATGGGAAATTTGAATCATATCGGGCGTGTCGCGGTATCCGAATTGGTCAGGCATTCCCCCTGTAAGGGAAAGACTGCGGGTTCGAGTCCCGCCCGAGAAGATTCTTTTTCCCTATGTATTCGATTTTTTTATACATTTTAATAATCATGAAAATTTAGAAAATATATATCATATATGTACCTATATATATATATATATATATCTTAATATAGGTATATAAATCTCGTGTCACAATGGTTGTCCTCAATGGACTCCTAAACCACTTAACCGATTATAATAAAATTCGCACACCATGTGCAGTTCGATCCAACTTGAGAGATAGGATAGTTTAAATCTTAATTTAGCGATAAGTGACATCCACGCGGGCGGAGCCGCGGGCGACAGCTAGTATAATATATATTTTACGGTGACGAGTGAAGCCGCCTGTCACCCCAGCAGAAGCAGGCCACGGCGACGGCGCGCTGAGAAGCGTGCCTCCCCATTCCGGGGGCGAGTCGGGGACACCGTTGTCCCCCCTCCCGAGGAGGGCTAGACCGTAAGGGATGACCCTGGGTCAGCCGGGGTGCGAGGGATATGTCGATGATAACCTCACCTCCGGCCTAGCACCACGACCCACAGTCGGCGTGCGGTTTTAGTCGGTTCGAGTCCGACATAACCTCCCCTTCCGGCTCCGGCAGGGGGGTATCCGAGGGGATTTCCGCACGGAAAAAAAAAAAGGTAGTCCCAAACGTAATACGATTGATCATAAAGCTTAATCAGACAACCCGGAATCTGTACCCGGATAGATTTATTTTAATGAAACATAAAAATTTTGCAAATTCGTGACGGTAGCGGGTAAACAGTGCTATGTAATATTCATTCTGTGACGGTAGTAAAACACTTATCGTCGTAAATAAACAGTCACCTCTTTCTTAAGTTTAGGGAGCACTTTTCGTGCTATGGATAAACCGTATGGTAGAGCAGCAAATGGGTGAATTTCCCGGGACCAAGAATTGCGTGGCATCGATGAAATCGGTACTAAAAATCATAGTTATAATGCTCTAACATTTTTTGCCAGATAGGTGAAATAGTGATCTATGTGGGGCACTAAATATTCTATTAAATAGGATTATAGGTACTCCAAAAAAAAACAAAATACACCGAAATCTTTCATTGCCATGTTTGTCCACACGTCACCTACTGTGTCGTGATACCTCATTGATAAAAATCTATTGGTTATTTTTATTAATACCTATTTTTAGTTGATACGTGAATAGTTAAAGTATTGTCAGGAAATACATTTATTCAAATATTTAAACAATACAACGAATAGTTAAAAAAAATACATTTGTCCCAGAACTGCCTGTCATCGCCGTGTTCTAAACATATTTTAGAATATTGTCTTATCTAACGACTTGCGTCCTCCCTTATATGCGCTAAACGTTGCATATTGGTGCCGCCTAAGTGCTCGACGCGGAAGAACGTACACACGTACCTGCGTTTTGGCACCATAGATGTAAGTATACCATTTTTATGTTACTGGACATTTTTTCTTTCATCGCCGTGGATAGGTATAACTTTCTATTTTAATAAGTTATCCTCTTGATTAAACATTGAATAGAACGCCATTTCTCTTGTTTATTTTTGTGAAGTGATTAATACTTCGAATAATTATTAGATTTTTTGTTATTTTATATTTTTGTCTTGTTTTTCATTGCCGTGCTTTCATTGCCGTAGTTTCCATGGTCAAAATTTGCTATGGCAATGAAAAAAAAAACACGGCAATGATAAAAAAATCATTGCCATGCATTGTAAAACGATTTAGTTTCATTGCTGTGGCCTGATGTTTCATTTCCGTGACTTATGTTTTCATCGCCATAGTATGATTAGGCATTACATTATAGGTAGCACCAAATACTGACATTAGAGGATTCGAAAACTTTCTGCAATACGATGAAAGATTTGATGAGTTTTTTACTGTACAATCAATTATAAATAGTTTGATTTTAATAATGGTTTGTTTATTTTGCCAAGACTATGAAGAAGACCCATAACCGATGTGGGCTGTGACTATTTTATCTTTAGATTTTATAAAAATCTTTTGGTTTCGCTTCACATTAAACATTGATGCGTAAATTAAAAACTTGTGGTGTACTATGTATGTTGTTTGCATTTACTTTTGCATAATTAACAAAAGTATACCATATTATTTGTTTTATTCATATTAGTGTATTGTTAATTTCTTTTTTGTGTGAAAGAATTTAAATATATGATTGGACAATTCTTTGATTCTATTATATTTGTTTAATTGTACCTACTCCTTTTGCAGATTCTTAACCTAGTATTTATTGTATGTACTACTTACAACTAAAGTATTATGTTTTATATGGATTTTCATTTCTGTGATTGATTCTTTCATTCCCTTGGCATAATTCTTTCATTGCCATGGACGCTTGTTTCATTGCCGTACACACATGTTTCATCGCCGTGGCTTGTAATTTTTAATCTTGTATATCTCGTTAGTCTTTTTAGTTATCTGCTAGATATTAAGCGAGAATACATATCATATCAAAACCTTTAATAAACGCGATTTCTTTTTATTATAACACTTAAGGTAAAAAAATCCACGGAAATGAAGATTTTAACGGACCTGTTGAAATTCACCCAAATACATGTTTTGATTGCATTTGAATTATGTATTTGAAATAGAGATCTCATATATTTCGGATCTGTTTTGTATATAGAGTAAATACGCTTTGTCAGGTCGATGGTTGTAATGAAACCATTGTGTGGCGTAAACAGAAGCAGTCTGAAGATGGGATTTTTCCACGACTTGTTAATTGATTTCAGATTTAGTATAAAAGACTGTTGTCATTAGGTTTTGAAGCTAAGAAAATGTTAAATATATACTGGTCCTGTAGGTACACATGTTGACGGCGCTACGTTTACACATGTTGACGTTTATATGCTGGCCTTGCTTTTCAATGGCCTTACTGACCTTAATTAAATAACATGGAGAAAATCCTATTTATGTTACTAATTTTTCCGTCTTTTCTACAAAAAAAAAATGTGAATCCGTGGAAGTTCGGTACGGTGAACAGCTATTGCCGAAATTTTTGTATTTAATTTTTATGTTATGGTACCTACGTACTTTAAATATGTTGTTTTAGGAGTTTGTCCTTATTTTAATTGGTCATACTCTTCTTTAGCAGTGGCGACCATAAGTTAGCTAGGCGGTCATGAATACTTGGCCCAAATTCAGGGCTATCAGAGGTGCATACTCCTAAAGCTGCGTATTCGCTGGTACAGACTCAGCATTAGCTGACGCAGCGAGGGCAGTTTCTGAGATTACGAGAGATGCAGTTGCATCAATTGGCGTATTTTCTATGAGCGATTGTGCCAGATACATTAGGTAGTATCTGACTGGGTGTCTAATAACGTATCTGATGGTGTCTGTAGGTACTACTTCACCTTCTGGTAAAGTTGTATTATGATTTTTTGAGTAAATTTGTCTACAGTAATAAGTAGATATTTTGTTTAATAGGTAACACCATGAATGAAATAGGACAACGCATTATTATCTCACAGATGATAAGAAATGTAGGTACGTGTTTAAGACAGCACGTACTTAGTATTTTGATTTGTTCGCAAGTAACTCTCAGTCAACCCCCAGATTTAATCTTTGAGCATCTACTTATCCGTCGTGTTAACTCGCAGTTAAACCCCAGGAATGCTTACAGACGCTAATCGTAATAACATAATATGGATTGCACACACTCAATAATAACAAATTATTATAACCGATATGAATTTGTAAACATATATTTAATGACGTTAACGTCAATATGCGTCTTATCTATTTTAGATAGCACATACTTAGTATTTTGATTTGTACGTAATTAACTCGCAGTTAATTCCATGATCGTTGTTAACTCGCAGTTAACCCCGATTTGATGACGTTAACGTCGATGTGTCTTATCTATTTTAGATTGCACATACTTAGTATTTTTATTTGCACGTCATTAACTCGCAGTTAATTCCGTGATCGTTGTTAACCCGCAGTTAACCCCGATTTGATGACGTTAACGTCGATGTGTCCTATCTATATTAGATTGCACATACTTAGTATTTTGATTTGCACGTCATTAACTCGCAGTTAATTCCGTGATCATTGTTAACTCGCAGTTAACCCCGATTTGATGACGTTAACGTCGATGTGTCTTATCTATTTTAGATTGCACATACTTAGTATTTTGATTTGCACGTCATTAACTCGCAGTTAATTCCGTGATCGTTGTTAACTCGCAGTTAACCCCGATTTGATGACGTTAACTTCGATGTTTCTTATCTATTTTAGACTGCACATACTTAGTATTTTGATTTGTACGTAATTAACTAGCAGTTAATTCCGTGATCGTTGTTAACTCGCAGTTAACCCCGATAGAAATTTGATGAAGTTGACGTGGATGTGTGGCTTATCTATTTTAAATTGCACATACTGTGACGGTACAGCGCCTAGCCAAAGCTGAGTAATTTTCGTTTTTCCCTATTCGACATGAAACTATGCCGAAGGTGCCAGCCCCCGCCCATTGGCGGGAGATATTAGTGCCCCTCCGACCGCACTGATATTGTGAAATTCATCCAGAGACAGTAATTTCTCCACTGGCTTTAGCCTTTCAATAAATACAGAGAATGTAACAACGAACAAATACGCTGATGTTAGTTACTTGTTTCACATATTTTCAATCGTACATATAAATTCGGTTTACAAGTTACTATACTTCACTGACCGGTTCCCGTACCGTAGGAGTTGTAATTCCTGATCTTCCATCTGACATATCTGGTTGCACCGACCTCTGTGCTTGAGGGAGCTGCACTTCGACGCTAGGTCCCCCGTGGGAATCGAACCTCACCCGGACATAGTTATCCCAGACGGTTGTAATGACATTATACTACTGCAGGTTGCGGTCTCGGTACGATAACTTGTTCCTAATCCATAAGCACGATGTTCCTCATACGCCATCATCATGTAAAGCCGCCATCGTATCACAGATTACAGGGGAGATGAGCATCAACGACAGGAGGCTATCCTATTGAAGGTATCCTCGGTCTCTGCTATGACAAGTCTCTGGTCTGCCGCCTGACTCATTACATGTGACGCTCTCACAGCCATCCCGTTTACGGTACCACGTAACATACATCAACGGACACGCGACTCAACATATCAAGAGATTAATTATTAACTTACTCATATAAATTACTCAGCCCGGGATAGGAATACACATACAATATATAAATAGCACAAAACTATGTGGCACAAAGTATAACAGTAATAATAGATAGTATGAAATCAACTCGCCACGTCTGTAGTCTTAGTAATGTCACACTTGTAACTTACTCAAGTCTTCCGCGCCTAACTCCCGTATTCCACACCAACTCGTCAACCGCCCTGGTCTCTTGTCTAAGCCCGAATGCCACGACCCTACGCCATCCCGACTCCACGCCGCTCTCCTTGTACCATAATTCCCCGCTCTTTATTATTTTTTACTCACGGTTTTTTGTTTGCTCGACGGTCATAACAAGCGACGCTCTTATCCATATCCCCGAATTCCTCGCAATTGAAACAATGTTTCAATAGGTTCGACCCATCGGCCATAATTTGTAACATTTTATGCTTTGCACATGTTCGACTTTACAAGTATAAGTGTCTATCTCATTTGGGGATTTTTTTTTTTACAAGCAACGATGGCGCTAGACGAACGACTGCTAATAAATAACGAATTACTAATGCATTGCAGATGTACCTATTTCAGTTTATTAATTCCTTATTGTGAAGTAACCAGTGTACTATCACAATACTTAGTACATATTTTGATTTGTTCGAAATTAACTAAGATATAATCAACCGATATAACATCAGACAGATATATACAGCCCAGATTTAGTCTTTTTTTTTTTTTTTTTTTTTATCGTGCGAAAAATCCCCACGGATACCACCCCCACGGAGCCGGTGGAGGCGGTTATGTCGGACTCGAACCGACTAAAACGCACGCCGTCTTGGGTCCTTGGTTGCCGGAGGTGAGATTGCCAAAAGCATATCTCTCGCACCCCGGCAGACCCAGGACCATCTCCTCCGAGATGGCCCCCTTCGGGTTGTGGGGACCACAGTGTCCCCATCTAGCCCCGGTTACGGGGAGACGCATTTGGCGCCGCCGCCGCGGCCTGCTTCTGCTAGGGTGACAGGCGGCTCCACCGGTCACCCACAGGCCAGCGCTCATGGAGGACGGAGGTCGTTCTGCGACCTCCGACGTCCGGTTCGCCTTCGCTCTGCGCGGGCTTCCCGGGCCCGAACTCTAGTCCGGATCCGACCGGCCGCCTCCTTCTCGAGCATTACTTGCTCGCAGAAGGAGACAGCCGCACCCCAAGCGTTCGCGCATCTTACCATCGCTGTGAGCAACGTGGCGAGTGTGAGGACTCCCACCCCCAGAGCCGCCACTAGGACCCGCCTCGGCGTGTCCCACGCCGGGCACTCGGTCAGCGTGTGCAGCTCTGTGTCCTCGCTCGCATCACAGTGATGGCACTCGGACGTTGGCTCCTTCCGGATCCGACACAGGTAACTCCCGAAACACCCGTGTCCGGTAATCACCTGCGTCAGCCGGTACGAGAGGCTGCCGTGTGGCCTCTCTAGCCACTCCTCCATGATGGGTCTTACCGCCGCTATTACGGCGTGCCCTGCGCTTGGTCGCGCAAGTCGTAGCTCCCATTCCGCTACCATGTCCCTGTGGAGCTGAGACCTCACGGCCCGAATTTCATCAGGCTCGGGTTCCCGTCCCTGCTCCCGCGCCTCCTTTCGATACCGATATAGCATCGAAAGGGCTCTCGCATCCAGGTTCCACGGTAGGGATCCGGCAAGGAGACTCGCCGCCTCCAGAGATATCGTGCGGTACCCCCTAATGGCCCTGTTGGCCATTGCACGCTGCGGCGCACGCAGCAGACGCGCATTGTGGACCGTCAGGGTGTCCGCCCATATTGGGCACCCATATAGGGCCATGGACCGCACGACTCCCGCGTAGAGTCTCCTGCAGGAGTCATCCGGCCCCCTCATGTTGGGCAGCAGCCGCCCCAAAGCGGCAGCTGTGTCCTTCAATTTAGGGGCCAGTCTTCGGAGATGCTCCCCGAAGTTCCACCGGCCGTCAAGCACGAGCCCCAGATATTTCATCTGTGGCTTGATGCCGATGCAAATGTCTCCCACTATGAGGCTGGAATCCTCCGGTGGCACGCGCCGAGGCCCATGAAAGAACATGGCCTCGGTTTTATGCAGAGCCACCTCGAGACCCAGCTGCCGGATCCGCTCCACGACTTGGGCAACCGCGGTCGTGGCCTTCAGGGTCGCTTCGCGGTATGTAGCCCCGCACGCCGTCACTAGCGTGTCGTCCGCATAACACGTGACGGCGGCACCGTCCGCGAGCTCACCGCGAAGCACCCAGTCGTAACCGATGTTCCACAGTAGCGGTCCCAGGACCGATCCCTGCGGAACACCGCACGACATCTCTCGCCGACCGAGCCCGGTCGCACTTGGGTAGACGACTGCTCTCTCCGATAAATACGCCCCGACTATGCGGCGAAGGTAGAGAGGCACTTCGTGATACACGAGCGCCTCCCTAATGCAGCTCCAGGGCAGGGTGTTAAAGGCGTTGGCGATGTCCAGTGACACCGCCAACACCACCTCACCCCGAGTGACGGCGTCCTTCGCCAGAGTCCTCACGCGCATGATGGCATCCACGGTGGAGCGCCTCCGGCGGAAGCCATACTGGCCATCCGCCAGGTCAGGCCCCACCCTGGATAGGTGCTCGACGAGGCGCTTTGCAATCACTCTTTCAAAGAGCTTGCACACCTCGTCGAGCAACACTATGGGCCTGTAGGCGGACGGTGAGTCCGCCGGGCGCCCCGCCTTTCGGATGAGGACCAGTTTCCCCGTCTTCCACATCTTCGGAAACCGGCCTCGCTCCAAACATGCGCTGAGAAACCCTCTCAATCGGGGCTCGAGAGCGTCTTCTTCGCCTAGAGCTAGGACCCACGCTCGGCCTGGAATGCCGTCTGGTCCCGGGGCGGTGTTCTTGGCCTTAAGCCTTAACACCGCCAGCTCTAGCTCTACCCAAGTGACCTCGGGCACGTCGTCGTCATCCACGTTGGGCGCCATAGGCGACCTAGGTGGCGGAGTCATCTGCGGTGGAATATGTTCCACCGCCCGCGCTGGGAACAGGGAGCCAACGACTCCTCCGAGCAGCTCCGGCTGGAGACACCGGGTCAATGGCGGGGCCCGGGGGCGCAGCTTGCCCCTTACCATAAGGTAAGGCCGCCCCCATGGGTCCCGCTCCAGCGTCTCCAGCAGCTCTTTATGAGCTGCTGCCTTTGCCTGCCTTATGGCCACTCGGAGGTCCTTTCTGACCTCCCTGTACCCCGCATGAAGCTCCGCCTCTCGGGGCTCCGTATCTGCGGGGTGGCTACGCCTCCTTCGGAGTCTGGTCCACCGGCGGAAAGCGATCACGGAGGCCTGTCGGAGCCTCGCGATGTCCGCCGACCACCAGTAGACCTGACGCCTCGGATTATAGGGCGGAGCCCTAGGCATAGCCGCGTCGCAGACACGCGTCATGGCCTCCCGGCCCAGATTTAGTCTAAAGTGTATGGCTCTAGTCCATAACAGTGCCTAGAATACGGCAATAGGCTCACCCCCCATTACGTTGGACCGAATACAATGATTAGTGAAATGTGTGTGTTCATTGACCTCTGCCTAACCCTTCAGGGACAAAGGCGTGATTATATGTATATATAATTTATCAAGGTAGGTAGGCAAATAATTAAAGAAAATTACAGGTATATCTCGTGGCACGTATCTTGGATCTAAATCGGAGGATAAACGAGGCCGAAGCGCGCGCGAATTATTTGTATTATTCTATGCTTGGTGGAACTCAATCATCCAACATAGTGGCATCCTGTGCTACTACTTTAAAGGACCCCAGAGAAACGTAAAAAGTGTAGTGCATGTATAAAGTACATTTTTTGTACATTTTAGATCCAATATAATGTCCCGTGCAATATGTGCTAACTGCATGTTCCGATTAAATAAAAAATATTAATTCACGTAAATATTTTTACATCGGTAGGTAGCTAAAATGTTATCTACTCACATTGATCGATAACACGACGTCGTTTTCTTTGTTAATTTTCTTCTATATTCTTCAATTTTCTATTTAAAACACAATACGGTCGTTACTATCAGTATTTGATCATGTAATTGATTTTTAAGAAGTGGCGGTGGACGCACGAAAAAGGAATGACAAGAATGACAAGAATATCAATATGGCGGAGTGATACGGGTCGGGGAGACCGGAAGTCAAGAAAGTTTTTCTCTAAAATCGTGCGTCGTTGCCTAGCAAGTAGGGGGTACATCACAATCCGCGTAGATAAACGGGCGAGGAGAAAGCACAACCAAATACACGAATCACAATATTTCCAATGACATCAATTTGTTGATTGTCAAAGTATATTCAACCGGGAGTAATAGTGTTCTATATGACACGCTAATGCTTGGTTGAGGGGCGAAGCGATTCCCCAGATATTCCGATTCCGCCTGTGCCAGTGCGTCCACACACACTGTTCGCCATCTTTTTCAACTCAAAAGTGACAGTTCGAAATTCGAATGTCGCCGCTCAACCATAAAGCACCAGTGTCCTGTATTACACGTACGCCAGAGTAAACCTCATTCACTCTAACCTCACACAATTTATTAGCGCGCCGTCATATTTATTCACATCGATTTGAATGTACCCTACATATTTATTATTATTGTGTTGAATTGTATGATAATATTTGCAATGGCTCCGCTTAATATTTTTTACCAAAATGTTCGGGGACTACGAACGAAAACGAGTACTTTTTACAGAAATGTGTGTGTTAATAACTATGATATTATATGTAGGTATTACTGAAACGTGGCTATTGGAGGGTATCTCGGATTCCGAGTTGTTCGATAGTCGTTATCTTGTTTGAACAATCGATGGGAGGAGAGGTATTAATAGCTGTTAAGAGGGAAATACATACTGATGATTGACATGACTGGCGCTCGTCTGCTGAGGACTTGTGGATCACGTTTACTTTGAATCACAGAAAGCCGAACATTTCTTATAAAATACACATCTGTGTTGCTTATATTTGTAACGAAAATTCGGGCAATACATTAGCAGTTCAATTGAATAATTTTATTTTATTTTATTTTACATTTAGGGCTAGTAGGCGCTCCGTCCCACTTCGACCACTAGCCTAGATGATCTTCGTGGACAATGTTGTAAAAATAAATTAATATCCACGAATAGCTACTGATAGAACTAGGGGCAAAATGAATGGCCCGTGGTCCTACTAGTAGAACCAGGTAGTAGGACCACGGACAATAAATCGTCTAAAATATTAATTTGACTATACTTGCAACTCGTCTAGAGTTCCAAAATGACCAGTATTATTTTGTCTAATTATACAAATGGTCCACAGTATAAAATTGTCCAAGTGGCAAATAATTGTCTAAAGATCCGGCCCCGACCCGTCCACCCACTGGAGTTTCCCACTGGTGGGTGGAGGAGTAATTCACGATTACCCCTCCACCCACCATGCAAGTGAGTACCGAAATAAGTATAAGTTATCGATAAATTTTAAAATTTAAGCCGGTTGGATTATATATGCTGTAAACAGCTTGGCTCTATCACTACAAAATTAATTATGTAAAAGTTTGTAGAAATTGGGTGACGAACTGCGTATATGGCAAAATGCGTGTGTGACGAACTGCGTGTAAGACAAACGGCGTTAGTGGCGAACTGCATTCGTGACCTATAGTGATGGTGTCAAATCGCGTATTATGTCGAACTGCGTATATGACGAATCGCGTTTGTGTCATATAGCCTGTAATCCTCAGCATCCCCTAAAACCCCGAATACGATACCCATATAGACTTTGTTGGAAAATTCATGTCCGTCATCTTGGATCGCTAAATGGGTGATATATTCGTGATCAGCATCCCCTAAAACCCCGAAAACGATACCCATATTGACTTTTACGGAAAATTCATGTCTGCCCCCAGCCCCCCCCCCCCCCGTTCCCCCCCGGCATATATTAAAAAACGTGAGATAGCCCTGAACCCTTAGTACCGAGTTTATCATGCATGGCTATTCAGTACATCATCAGATCCTCTGTAGCGACGTCCTATTAGATTCTATGGCTCAGAGATCCCAGGTGGATGTTATATACACACACTACAGCAAATGTTTCGACAAAATTGACCATCCATGGTTATACGGGGTAATCTCTTCAGATGGTTCTCATCGTACGTAGTACGAGAATAGATGTCAGACTGTGGTGCTGAATGGATACTCATCAAGAACTAGATACCTATATACCTTCAGGAGTTCCACAAGGATCGCTTTTGGGCCCACTTCTCTTTAATATCTTTATCAACGACATCACGCATTGTGTTCATTCGTCTAAAATTTTACTGTATGCAGACGATATGAAAATCATGAAACAGATTAACACTGTCGCTGATGCACTCTCTTTACAAGAAGATCTGGACCGCATTCAAAATTATTGTGTTCTGAACAAGCTTGACTTAAATGTATCTAAGTGTTACATTTGCACATTTACTCGCAAGCCCCACCCTATTGCCTTTCCCTATAAACTTCAAGATTCTATTTTAGTTAGAGTTGGATCTGTCAAAGATCTTGGAGTTATATTTGACAGCAAACTCCTCTTGGATCTGCATATTGAGCGCATCATTTATTATTTACTCTAAGAATTTCTTCCGACTTTCAGGAAATTAAAACGATTAAAATATTATATTGCTCTTTCGTTCGTAGTCATCTCGAATATGCCTCACAGGTATGGAACCTGATATACAACATTTATATAGACCGCCTTACAAACGGACCGCATACAAAGAAAATTCTTGAGGTACATTCAATTTAAAGCTAACTGTTATTTGCCTGACTATCATACACGCTGCAAAACGTTTCATATTTTGCCTCTAGCTGAGCGTAGAAAAATATCGGACATATCGTTTGTACCGATTTTCTTACGAACTATTGGAATCAGGGAAAGACTGCGGGTTCGAGTCCCGCCCGAGGTGATTCTTCTTTTTCCCTATGTATTCGATTTGTATAGTTAGCATACTTAATGCTATAAAAATTCATTCAATTGTTTGGGCGGAGTTATCAAAAATCAATGTTTAAAAATGATTGTAACATCATTCGTTTCGTTCGTTCGTAAGAAAATCGGTAGATGACTCCACCGTCGCCTTAAAGACGTATAAGATGGAAAATTTGAATCACATCGGGCGTGTCTCGGTAGCCGAATTGGTCAAGGCATTCCCCCTGTAAGGGAAAGACTGCGGGTTCGAGTCCCGCCCGAGATTATTCTTCTTTTTCCCTATGTATTCGATATGATCCTAATGTTTTCATTTCATTTTAGGTATTTTTCTTTCAATAATAATATGATATAAAAAAAATAACGGATCTTATTTCGAATTACCCAAATTCGAAGTTCCAAAGCAGTGAGAACTTCGTTCCTCGCGGGGGTTCACAGCCACACGGTCCACACCTGTTTTTAACCCCCGATGCAAAACCGACGGGGTGTTGATTTATTTGTTAGATTCGGATTTATTCGATTAAATCAGCAAATTGAGTTGTTCATGTGGGCCTTGAACCCACGACCTTTCCCTTACAGGGGGAATGCATTTACCAACTGAGCCATTGAGTCACGCCTGAAAGAAACAATTCAAATTTCCTTTCTATATTTAGATTATATAGATAAAGATTTTGATTTAGTTTCTTTGCATGAAAGTTGAATGAACATGGATTACATATTTTTTCGCAATTTCTTCAATATGGGTACTATTATAATTGGGTTCCCCGACATGAAAAGGTTGGAATCAAAATATTACTAGGTATATGAAAGTTAAAGGGCTATATAATTGAATAGATTCCCGGCGCTATAAACATTGCAATAATTTATGGAGTGGTCGTGGCAGGGGCTAGTCCGCGGGCGCCTCCTCGCCGTCGGCGGCGTCGTGCTCGAAGTCCTGCTCGAAGTCCTGGTCGTCGGCCGTGGCGTCCTGGTACTGCTGGTACTCCGATATGAGGTCGCTCAGGTTATTGTCCGCCTCGGTGAAGTCGCTCTCGTCCATGCCTTCGCCGATATACCAATGGATGAAAGCTTTTCTTCTGAACATGGACGAAAATTGTTCTGCGACTCTCTTAAATATTTCTTGAATAGCCGTCGTGTTACCGATAAACGTAGCTGACATCTTCAATCCTCGGGGAGGAATATCACACACCGCCGTCTTGACGTTACTGGGGATCCATTCCACGAAGTAGTCCTTGTTCCTCTTCTGCACGTTGAGCATCTGCTCGTCCACCTCCTTCATGGACATGCGGCCGCGGAAGACGGCGGCCACGGTGAGGTAGCGGCCGCAGCGCGGGTTGCAGGCCGCCATCATGTTCTTGGCGTCGAACATCTGGTGCGTGAGCTCGGGCACGGTGAGCGCGCGGTAGGGCTGGCTGCCGCGCGCCGTGAGCGGCGCGAAGCCCGGCATGAAGAAGTGCAGGCGCGGGAACGGCACCATGTTCACGGCCAGCTTGCGCAGGTCCGCGTTGAGCTGGCCCGGGAAGCGGAAGCACGTGGTCACGCCCGCCATGGTGGCCGACACCAGGTGGTTCAGGTCGCCGTACGTCGGCGTCTTCAGCTTCAGCGTCCGGAAGCAGATGTCGTACAGCGCCTCGTTGTCTATGCAGTACGACTGCATCGAGTTCTCGATGAGCTGGTTGGCCGCCAGCGTCGCGTTGTAGGGCTCGACGACGGTGTCGGACACCTTGGGACTGGGCACCACGGAGTAGGTGACGGTCATCCTGTCCGGGTACTCCTCCGTCAGGTTGGCCAGCAGCAGCGTGCCGAGGCCGGAGCCGGTGCCGCCGCCGAGCGAGTGGATGAGCTGGAAGCCCTGCAGACAGTCGCAGCCCTCCGCCTCCTTGCGCACCACGTCCAGCACGGACTCGAGCAGCGCGGCGCCCTCGGTGTAGTAGCCCTTGGCCCAGTTGTTGCCCGCGCCGCTGGAGCCGCACACCACGTTGTCGGGGCGGTACAGCCGCCCGTAGGCGCCGGCGCGCAGCGCGTCCATGGTGCCGGGCTCCAGGTCCACGAGCACGGCGCGCGGCACGTGCTTGCCCTTCAGCCCCTCGTTGTAGTACACGTTGATCCGCTCCAGCTGCAGGTCGGAGTCGCCGTGGTACGTGCCGCACGGGTCGATTCCGTGTTCGTCGGATATAACCTCCCAAAACTGAAATAAGTATTGATTACGTTAGAAACATAGCGGTACCGAACGAAGCGGGGAGGTAGGTATGTAGGCAGTCGTGAGTGACTCACCTTGTCGCCGATTTGGTTCCCGCATTTACCGACTTGTATGTGAACTATTTCTCTCATTTTGAAAACACAACAATTTATCAAAAACAAATTGATTATCCCAACTGAGTCTTAAAAAACTAATAAAAATACAAAATGTTTATTACTTAGACTACATCGACATAAGAATAATTAACATAATGAAGAAAAAATGGTTTTGTTTCATAGCTCCCCTGATCGGTACAATGATAAAATCTCGCTGACCGCGACGTCCCGGCCACTAGCACACTACGCCGCGCGGCCGCCGCGCGGGTCACCGCGCTGTGCCCGCTACACTACAGCACTACTATGACCTTGTTATTGCTCGGGACATATTATATTTTGAACCTGAAATGTGCTCTATACGCGCAGTATACGATTCTAACTTAAAGGCGCTGGACAAGCTCAAACTCTATAACAAAGATTATTACAAAACTCTCAGCGCGCCGGGGACTCGTTTGTCTCGCAATTGAGGTCCTGCCTGAGGTATACATTTTTAGGATACTCGTATGGTGTAGAACAGCTATACTCTAAGTGTGTTCCGCGGAACCCTAGGGTTCCGTGATACCTCTGTCGGGGTTCCGCAAGAATTTAGAAATAAAAAAATCAAAACACCTCTCTCTGGTCGCTCCGCGGCTGTGCGGACTCCGCGGCCGCGCGGAGACAAAACGCTATGAATGTTATTTATTTATTTATTTGTATTTGTATAAGCTTGTGTTACATTAGCTGGTACAATATCTCATAAGTTTGGTCTCAACAATTTTATACTTGTACAACGCGTTCGCTCTAAGTTTGCCGGTCTGTGGAATGCGCGTACCCTCCCCCACGTGACAACAAAACTTATAATGTGTCATAGTTTTACCCAAATATCTAACGTACACAATTTTTATTGTTACAATTAAATAAAAAAATTCGAACGTCATACACTCATACCTATCGCCAGCGGCAAACTTAAAACGAGCGGGTAGTATACTTGTAAGCGCTCAGTCTCTTTGATAAAAGCCGCCTCTGAATTAGACGCTATAGTTGTCAACAAGCGACTTTCGTCTCTAACTTCAAAGGATAAAGTCGATATTGTTTACAACGCTATTTTTAAATTTCTGTTTTTATTTTTGCTTTTTGTTTATCAAAGGTGCCGACTCGAGTATTTTCGAGAATATTTGAGATCGAGTCTAGGACTAAGTATAAAAGCGGCGATCGCGCGTTGGCGTCGTCAGTTGATGATTAGCGTTCGGAGCGATAAGTTACTACCTACTTACAAGCTCGCTAGCGAGAAACTAGTGTTCATTGTTTTACTGCCTGCTGTATTCTGTTGTCTCAGTTTTATACATTTCTTCCCTGTAGGTTCTAAATTTAGTCTCTTATACGCAGTAACGATTGTGCATTATTTAAACCCCACTATCCTGACTTGTAACATTATAAATAAAGAAGAATGGAACGTTGGCTTAAAGGTGTTAAACGTGTTCCAACAACATCTTCTAATGACGCTGAATGTTCAAAAGCAATGCGCGCGGAGAATTTAGCAATCACCGATCCAGAAGATGATGCCACGAGTGCCACGACGTCAAGCTCGACGGTTTCAAAGACGAAAAAAAGGAAGTATGATGAATCTTATATCAGTTTCGGATTTGTTGATTCCAACGGCTCACCTCTCTGCATGCTCTGTAGTAAACTGCTTCCTAATAGTTCCATGGCACCTGCCAAATTGCGTCGACATTTAGAAACCGTACACCCCGAGACTAAAGACAAGAATAAAGAATTTTTTGTTCGCAAAAAAGATCAGTTATTAGAAAGTCAAAAAAATATGATGCATGTAACACAAACTACCAACGAAAAGGCCACGGGGGCATCATATTTAGTTAGCTATCGCATTGCACAAGCAGGTGAAGCGCACACTATCGCTGAGAAATTAATAAAACCATGTGTATTAGACATAACAAAATGTATGCTTGATGAAAAATCTGCAAAGCATCTTTCTACTGTTCCGCTATCAAACGATACTGTTTCACGACGAATCCATGATCTGGCAAGCTACGTCAAACAAGAACTAGTTACACGTCTACAAAATACACGATTCGCTTTGCAAATGGACGAGTCGATTGATGTCGCTGGTTTGGCTATCCTGCTGGTTATTGTGAGATATCCATATAAAAGTTCTTTTGAAGAAGACATGCTTATGTGTTCATCGCTGCTTACAAACACTACCGGGGAAGAAATTTTTAATAAAATAAATATATTTTTTGAAGAACATAATCTCAGTTGGAACAATTGCATTGACATTTGTACAGATGGGGCCAAGGCGATGACAGGTAAAACAGCAGGAGCAGTATCGCGAATGAAAAATAAAGCGCCTAATTGTAGTTCCAGTCATTGTATTCTGCATAGACAAGCACTTGCGATGAAGCAAATGCCGTCTAATCTAAAATTAGTTATGGATGAAGCGGTAAAAATAATTAATTTTATCAAATCACGACCACTACAATCCCGATTGTTCTCATTATTGTGTGAAGATTATGGCAGCAAACATAAAACACTGCTGCTCCATACAGAAGTGCGATGGCTGTCTCGGGGAAAAACTTTAACAAGGCTATTTGAACTTAGAGCCGAGTTACAAATGTTTCTTTCAGCAGATACTTCTTTTAATTTGAAGGACCGTTTGTATGATAAAACTTGGTTGTTCCGATTGTCTTTTATGGCGGATATCTTTCAAAAACTTAACGAATTAAATTTATCGTTGCAAGGTAAACAGACAACAGTGTTTCAGGCCTATAATAAAATAACTGCTTTTAAAAGAAAATTAGATTTTTGGATCATTTGCATTGGTAAGAAAGAAATAGAAAGTTTTACGTTACTCAGTGAGTTTGTTAGCGAAAACGACTCAGAAATGTTTGAAGAATTGGTCCAATATCTCAGTTCGATGCGCGCATCTTTTGAAAAGTATTTTCCCGAAGAACACAATACAAAAATTAAAGTGAACTCCTGGATTCATAATCCTTTTTTACCCAACTTGGAAAAGCCTGAAAACATGTCAAATGAGATATATGAATCTCTTTTAGAAATGTCATCAGACACAAGTATGGAGTCATTGTTCAAAACGACGCCTCTTAATGATTTTTGGTGCAGAATCCAAGATGAATATGCAATGCTTGGCCAAATGGCTCTGGATATTCTTCTCCCGTTCCCAACTACATATTTGTGCGAAACAGGATTCTCTACCTACGCAGCCACGAAAACAAAATATCGCAATAGACTGGACGCCGAAGCTGATATGAGACTCCAACTTTCTTCCATCAAACCTGATATCAAGCAATTGATGAAAAATAAAAAACAGTTTCATACCTCCCACTAGTTAGATTTTTTCTTTTTTAATGTTTTCTATTATTGTCCTTACCAAGTGGTGAAGTAAATAATAATTAGTAACTGATACATTGTACTTTTATTATGCTGATTAATAAAGAATACACTTATAAAAATAATTGTTTTATTGTAGGGTTCCATCAAGTATTTTGCTTCCCAAAAGGGTTCCGTCATTTAAAAAGTTTGAGAACCACTGGTGTAGAAGACGCGACTTAAGTGGTTCCTATTAGGTTGCTATGGAAATTAAACACCATAAAGACTTTAACGATGTTTATTGCTAAAGTAGTGAAAACTATAAAAAGCTATGCTAGGCTAATTGCTAAAATGATGTAATGAATGCACCCGGTTTGCTGTCGGAATATGCACTGAGGCCGCGGCGCATTTGACGCGGCCGAGTTAGGTTGCTAGATCAGCAAAACGTGTTCGATGGAAATTATTACATCGAACATAGGTATACTATGGAACGAGCCCTTGTCGCCAGGGAGCCAGCGTAGTATGTAGGTCTCTATCCGCTAGCGTACTGACTATTTACCCAACTGCCGAAGGAAGGAGGGTAATGTTTTTCGAGACTATGTATGTATGTATGTATGTCGATTTATTTGGCACGGCCTACAGCCTGAACGGCTTGACGGATTTGAACATGTGAGGTGTCATTTGATTCGTCGTGATTCCGTGAGTGACACTGGGTACCTGCTACGGGGCCCTACGGGGTCAAGGATGAAGAAAACGATTGGTACGAGATCTACAACTTTAATCCGTAGGTCCTGCTATACAATAATAAAAATACTCTAATTCAAGGTCGAGTGTCGGTTCGGGTACGCGTACACGTCACTATAAACGGTTGGCTGAGTAATGTACTCAACTTGGGGTTCCGGGCTGGCCCCGTGCGAGTGTGACGTTGTCTTCCCCTCAAGGTCACCAGGCTTCGCAGCTGCTAGTTCGATCCGCGGGGTCGTCGCCAAGGCCGTCTTCAAGACGGTACGGAGCGGCAGGCAACCTCAGCTGGTTCGGAGTCGGGCCGGTACGGTGCGGTGCTGATATTACAGCCGATATGACGTGGACCGGTATTCCAGCCGGTACCAAGTTCTGGGGAGACAACCACACGATTAGGCACTGGTGCGTGAATCCAATGCACAGCGCCGGGCCCCAACGTATAATTTTCTACATGGGCCCTAAGGTCGGCGGCGCTGTACAATGGTAGGTACACATAACACATAGAATAAACAATAAAACACAGAAATAAAACTGGATTGTTCCGGAATTCATAATCGTAAGTTATTATCGTAAGTACGTCTGTAATCCCGTTAACCACGGTTCAATCAACCATAAACAAATGGTTCAGTAATAATTAAGCTATAATACATATATATGCTGAACCGTGGATTTAAAACGAGATTAAAATTCGACAATTTACATATTTTCAAAATGTGGGTATCCGTAGAAAATTATGGCGAGATATACACCGTGTTGATTTTTCTCTTAGAATACGAACAATCAAACATTACAACTAATTGAATAGTTCTTAAGCAATTACTATATTCGGCTGTCTGTCGACATGTATACTCGCGACATATATTATGGACACACTTCATACAATAACTTTCTTACAACATTTTAACGATTACGATGTTAATCACAGTTTACTTTAAATTTAATTTAATTACATTTACACAAAGGATAAACTACAGCTAGGTAACTACCGAACTCCCGACCGCAGGTAGGCAGGTACTAAAAATGAGCTAGCATCACGCTTAGCTCCTAGGGGCTAAGCAGGAATGTTACACGCGAATGAAGCTGTTATTTTACTTTATTATTTACGTGACTATCGTTTAATACTCGCGCACTGTTTATTAAGGACACTAGACTTACCCCTTATGTTGGGAACTTTATACTTAACAACTAGTTCGTACACTTATAATAGTAACTAGCAGAATCTAGACTATATGTTATCTAGGTTTTAAGATTATGACGTTCACGTTCAGATTATCACGTTCCGCCGCGAAGTCTCGCGATCGAATGAGGTCTGCCGTCTACCTCGGCGCGAGCGCGGGGCGTGTTTTTTTTCTTGTTGTCGATTAGTGTTGTACCGTCAGCTGATTCTCCGTTTGACGGAATGCGCTGATTGGTTATCAATTCGTGTGACTCATTTTATATGCGCGTTAGAACGATGCATTACCTTAAAAGGTAATGACCGCGTTCACCACCCAGTGATGGGGGCGCGCCGCAATCGCGAGCTACCGGTATTTACCGTTTATTACTGCTATGTTCAAATGTTTTCATTTTTTATTACCGGAACCAGTGTTCACGTAACATACCTTAAAATTTCTAGAAAATCAAAATGGCGGAGTTTTGGCGCTAAAATGAAAACCTTGAAAATAGTTCTTGCACGCTCTACAGTCTGAACGGTTTGACGGATTTTGACATGTGAGGTGTCATTTGATTTGTCGTGATTGTGTGAGTAACTCTGGGTATATTAAAATTTCGAGAAAATCAAAAGGACGGATTTTTAGCGCAAAAATTGTTTGACCGCGTTGGTCGCAAAAACTACTGAACAAATTTCAATGCGGTTTCATTTGTTTAAAAGATCTTGGTCAAACTTAAAATTTGACGTTTGTTTGATTGCATTCGCTTGAGTGGAACCGGAGATATGAGCAAAAATATAATAATTAAGGTAGACTTTCGGTGATGTCCCTTCACTATGCAAAAATGATTAAGCCGGGACGGGTTGCTAGTTGATCTTTAATTAATGCGCAATTTATTAAGGTACAAAGGATTAATGCTGTATTGCTTAAAATCGCTTCGTCTGTCTGAACTGTTGAAGTTTTCTATGCGTTTCAACTCGATTAATCCTTCACTTCAACGTTTACTATCTTGTGTTGTTTGGTGTCCGAACTAGTTCTTGATCTCAAACAAGATCAAAAGAGACGCTCTCATCTCGTCTACCTATTTCGATTATTATTGCGTAGTAGTGTGTCATGGAATGTCAAAAGTGTAAAAAAACTTTGGCAAAGAAGGGTGTACACTTCATATGTCAGGGATCGTGCAGGGGCACCTTCCATAGAGGCTGTGTTAAGGGCCTGTTGACAGACATGAAAGCAGGTGTAAACAGAATATACTGTAATAATTGCGAGGATGGAGGGTCGGAGAGCGAGGAGCCTGAGGAAGAGATACAAGGGCTCGAGAAAATACTGAAGGACATTCAGAAAAAGGTTAGTGCAATACCGGCGCTTCAAAAGCATCTAGATACCATCGAACAGAGCATTAGTATGCTATCTGATAAATATGATTTACTTTTATCTGAACAAGAGGAAGCCAAACAGAAAATTACAAAACTGAAAAAGAATTGAATGGGCACGCCGAAGCCGCCCATCAAAACAAGGGACAAAGCCACCCCCCATAATAGTGGGATTTAAGTCAACAGGAGTCGAATCGCGTAACAAGTGGTTATCTCAACGTCGCACACTTACGGATATTAAAAGTAATATAATTACAGGTGGATCGATGACTAATAAAATCTTTATAAACGAAGACCTACCAAAGAGCACAAAAGGCCTGATCTGGAATGCTAAAAACAGTTACGAGGAATTTATGAATACGTATGGGTTTCTAACGGCAAAGTATTAGCTAAAAAATCAGAAGGCGAACAAGCTATATGGATTAGAACAGAAACAGATGTAAATGATTTATTACAAAATAAGTAGGTATATTCATAATCATAAGCTATGTACCTATTGTATATTAGTGTAGCATGCCACTCCTAGCACAAGCTTTTAAGCTTAGTTGGAGGGGTTAGAGGGAATATTAGTAACTTCGGTTCTAATATTCTTTTATAAAAAAAAAAAAATTATCAATAAAATTCGCCGATTTTAACTATGTAGACTTTATTACTGATTGTTGTGTGAACTACTGATTGTTGTATTAACTGTACTTAACACTAGCCTCAATCATTTACAGATAATTGTCATCACAGAACCCAATATTAATCACACTATGGTAAATTTATTCCAAATAGGCGGGTATGATTTGAATACATATACAAGGCCCGATCGCAGAGGTGGCGGTGTTTTAGTATACACGCGTAGTGAACTGTCCGCACGTAACTACGAGACAGCACGAGCTACTAATATGCGGGCAGCGGAGTGCGTTTCCATTACACTAAAGCATAACAAGGAAAATATTTACTTACTCGCGATTTATAGACCCCCAAAAATTAATAAACAAGATATGACAAACCTATTTTTAATAGAATTACGGAATATCTTGGAAAGTCTACCATTCGGCTCTAGGGTCATATTATGTGGGGATATAAACATAAACTTACTACATTACCAGGACAGAAATGTTTTATCATACAAAAACTTATTATCCGAATATGGATTTACACAATGTATTAGAGATGTAACTAGAAAAGAAATCGTAATGGGAAAGACGGTACAGTCATGTTTGGATCATATTTATGTTAGAATTACTAATACCACTATAGAATCAGCTGTAATAAACATAAAATTTCTGACCATTATTTGGTGGCTGCGGTGGTGGAATGGAAACGTGCGCGCAATGAAAACGCCCGCGGTGGGGATAGGGCATTATGCAACTCGCCCGATGTCAATTCTAAACGGGTGCTAAACAATAAACTTGTTAGAGAAAAAATAACAAGTATCGACTTTCATAGTATGTTGTCAATAAAATCGTCTAACGAGCTTTACACTGCTTTATACAAATCTTTCACTTCGATTTATAACGAATGCTACTGCTACACCACAATAAAGATAAATAATAGTAGTAACAGAAACAATAAAATCTGGATCAACAGTAATTTAAAAAACATGATAAAAGAAAAGGATAGACTTTTTAATGTATGGTACAGCGATCCAAAGAACATGTTGAAACGCCTTACATATACTAAATATAGAAACAAATGTCAAAAAGCTATAAATAAAAGTAAAAATCAATATGACAGAGAATGTATATTGCAGTGTAAAAATAATATTAAAAAACTTTGGGAAACAGTTAACACTATGTTGGGAACGACAAAGCAATCGTTAGATACCCAAATACTCACACATATGCATAGTACAACTAGTAGATATCAAAGAAATATGTGATAAAGGAGATGGAAAATGGTGGGCCCAAATGTAATAAGTTGAGATATGATCTAAAAAATTTGTCATATTTTTCTATCTTAGAATATGAAAAATCACCTCAATTCTCAATCTGCTGTGCAATTCACTAAGCAAGCACAACGATGCGAGTCGCAACGTTGTGCTCGATAGAGATTGTCATTGGCCGATCTCCAGTGACGTGATACAATCCGACCAATGACAATCTCTATCGAGCACAACGTTGCGACTCGCATCGTTGTGCTCGCTTAGTGAATTGCAGTGCTGGATGCGGAGAAATATGAGAAAATAGTTTTCGTGAGATTATCAATTGAGTAATCGATTACACTAAAATATTTGCTGTAAATAATTAACTCAAAGTAATTAAATGCATTATAGTGCATATAATTACAGTCATATTATTAAATCAAATATGAATTAATTACTGAAAAACCAATATTAATGTTATCGCAATGATATTACATATAAAAAAGATCATTGTGTTATCGATTTCATATCGATTCAAATCTCTCTTATATTTGTAGTCTATGTCACTGACATAGACTACAAATGCAGCTGACTAACATTGACACTAGACAGTTGCTGACTGTTTTTGTTTGCTCATCGTTTCGTGTTTTCCGATGCGTTTTGAGTGCTTTCCCGATTATTCGTCATTTTTTACGACAACTGCTTTGTATTTTACGGATTCTGACCCTGCCCACCTTGTACGACCCTTGCTTTCACCTTGGACACCGAAGATCGCTCACACTTGGAATTGTTATTTTGCATTTTACCGCCAGCTTGTGGATTGGATATTATTGAAACTATGGATCGCTGTGTGAATTGTGGTATATCCACTGGTCACTGCAATACACTGGGCCGACGGCCCTTACACGATGAAACAATTCTGTCAGAGATTCGGCAATGGCTTGCACCTGTCTGTAAGTAAATACCTGTAACCTCGTCTAACCAGCTACCATCCTGGCAGGTTTAAAATGTAAAATGTGTTTAATAGAAGGTGAATAAAACACTATATTCAATGATTTTTTATTTTATTTTAGATATCCTTTCCCTATCTCCTTACCTGTTACCTACCTATCGCTTGAAGTCGTTGACGTTCATTCATGTGACTTTTCAAACATTTTCTAGTAAATATAATAACTATTAGTGCAAACGAACACATTTTGCACTTCAGGAATCAGCTGTTAGATAAAGATTGTAACATAACCTCACTTTTACATAATCTCTTATATCTCTGTTCTCAGATTGACAAAATCCGCAGAATTTTCAGTGAAAGGTTGATAATATATAAGCTATTAATTGACACCACTTTCATCTTCTTACAACTAGGCCCAAGATTGTATGTAATCATTTCAGTCTCCTTTGCCATCAATTTCACTAAAGAAATTACAGATATAAAACACATTTGTGATAAAAAAATGTTAAATAGGCATTCATATGTTAACCATCCAGACATGAGTATGAGATGGCAGTCTGTCACCAGTTATGAGATAAAAACCATAATCAAAAGCATGGACTTGAAAAAGTCGACGGGCTGTGATCTCATCCGCATGTCTGACGTCAAGTTCCTAGTTAATCAGATAAGTCCAGTTCTGGCCAAACTTGTTAATATGTCTGTTGAACAGGGGAATTTCCCTAACCAACTAAAGGAAGCTATAATCCGCCCTATTTATAAGAAAGGAAACAGAAAGAATGTATCAAACTACAGACCTATTGCCTTACTGTCAACTATCGATAAAATAATGGAAAAAAGTGTTGTAAATCAAATAAGTAAATACTTACAACAACATAATCTATTGGTCAGTTGTCAACATGGATTTTTAAAGGGGAAAAGTACAAACACTTTATTATCAAAAATTACCAATGAAATCAATAATTATTTACCTAGGTGACAAAAAATTTGTTATAGCGATATTTTTTGACTATAAAAACGCATTTGATACAATAGAAACTGAAACCCTACTTGGTGCGATGGCAGAGTGCGGGGTGGGAGAACCACTGAACCAATGGTTCCGTGATTACCTCACTGCGCGCTCCTACCGGGTAAGGGTGGGTGACACGCTCAGTGACAAGATGACGGTGCAGTGTGGCGTGCCCCAGGGCTCAGGCTGTGGACCTGTGAGCTACCAAATTCATGTCAATAGCCTCTCAAATGTGCTGTGCACGCTCCGTGCGGGCACTGACGTAGGTGACACGTGCCGATTGGTGCAGCAGGACATAGCCAAGTCGTCAAGTGGTCACACGACAATGGTATAGTCTTAAACACAGAAAAAACTAAACTGCTACTTATACACTCCCCTTACCTGGTATCAACAGATCAACCAATTCTGTACACTCACAATTTTGAATGCTTACATAAAAATATGTTAAATTGTACTATCTCAATAGTCTGTCATCATAGTGATTTGGCGGTACGAGTATGGTGCCGCGTAGCCTATGTCTGCGTGTGCTGTGTTTTGTAGGTAAAAATATGTGTCCTGTGTATAGATAATATAGATATATTTGTGTTTGTGTGAATGTGTAGGTATTTGTGTAATTACCCATGGTATGTGCACATGTGTGTGTATGTGTGTGTGTATGTATATGTGTGTTTACGTGTATGTATGTGCACGCGCATGCATATATGTAGTTGTACAATGCATGAAACATATATGTGCAGCATGTATGTTTTATATGTATGACTATAAAATATTATTTTGAAACATGTTAATTGTACGGAGACTGGATCCTGCAGACAAACCGATCACACGGTTTTGTGGGGCTATATATGTCATGCATGTAAATGTTTTTTGTTAAAATAAATTAAACAAAAAATACGCATACAACGATTGGATAAAATGCGGGAGCATGCTAAGAACGTTAGAGAGCTTGAGTCATCGACTTCTCGCTCTAAGCGACTTGAGCAGATGCGAAAGCATGCTGAGAATGTTAGAGAGCTTGAGTCATTGACTTCTCACTCTGAGCGACTTCAGCAGATGCGAAAGCATGCTGAGAATGTTATAGAGCTTGAGTCATCGACTTCTCACTCTGAGCAAGTTGAGCAGATACGAGAGCATGCCAAGAATATCCGGAAGCTTGAGTCACCAACCTCTCGTTACTACCGAGTTGAGCAGATGCGTGAGCATGCCGAGAATACCCGGGAGCTTGAATCACCAATCTCGCGTTCTCAGCGAGTGTGTTTTAATCTCACTATGTGTGAGAACTTTTGGGTAAAACCAAAAACTATTAAACTCTATGTAGTTAACGCTGTTGACATTTCTTTGGAGGCGAAAACCTACGGTCAGTGGCCGCGCAGACTTTATATCCGATGACCCAAATAGGGGGGGGGGGGGGGGCATTCTTGGGCCACTACGAATTGGAATTGGATCACGAGTAATGCTACGCCGGAATATTAATGTGAATCAGGGTTTGGTAAATGGCGCAATGGGCGTGATCAGGAAAATTGAGTGGCCAGCTTTTCGAAGAGATCAATAATTAGAGGCGGGAGAGTTACCGCAAGCAGTGTTTGTTGAGTTCGATGATTCTACCATCCGAGGTAATGAAACCGGAGGGGGTGTGCGGATTGAGCCCTCTACAGTTGACTTCGATGCATTATTTGACAGCCTCCGTGGCGTGGCGGTAGTGCACGCGACTGCCACGCAGGAGGCGCGGGTTCGATTCCCGCTCAGTGCAAATATTTGTATGCATGAATATGGCTATTTGCATTGGTCTGGGTGTTTCTATGTATAATATGTATGTATGTATTTACAAAAAAAAAAAAGTATATAAGTATGTTTATCCGTATTCTAGATTCCATAACATAAGCTATAAAAGCTTACCATGGGTCTAGATAGCGTTGTGTAGAATGTTGTGGAATATTTATTTATTATTACGGGGACAAGGAAAACTTGAAAGGAGGATGTTGCCTCTAATTCTTTGCTGGGCCGTAACTGTCCACAAATTACAAGGAACCACGCTCAACGAAGCTGTTGTAGATCTCAGTTCCCATATTTTTGCTAAGGGACAAGCTTACGTAGCCCCTAGCCGAGTAAAAACATTGGATGGATTAGCTATCTGTGCTCTCGATCCTCGGCCACACGACGAAAATTCTTTAAAAGAACTTGAACGTCTACGTCAAATGCCTCCACTAGCCTAAGTTTTTATCATATCAAGCTAATCTCAACTTCCCCTCGTAAGGTATCTTTATGACAGTTATGTCGGAGTAGCCTCCAAAAGTTAAATTATGAGTAGGAATAGTAGGAGTAGTAATTAGAACTATTTCAGAAATAAATATTTACTTGCCGTTCCATGTGTCAGATACAAAACCGGAAATTGCTTAAATTTCATATAACAAAAATGTCATAAAATTAATAAAATTGATGACATTCTATTTCGAGCTACATACCTGAAGACCATTTTGTACCATATTCAACGAATAAAGACATTGACTTTGAATAAATTTTTATTTCATTACCAAGTAGCCATTGTGATGTCACTTCACAAAATTATAATAACTAAAAAGTTTTAAATAAACTTCATTATTAAGAAAACAAAAAATCCGACTGCAAAGTAAAAATACAAGAGAAAAGCAAAAAAATAAGCTCTACATTTCTTTTGTGACTTTATTTAGCTACTTACCTACTGTTTTACTTTCTCTTCTTTAGCATTACATAAATATGTGTGAATAAACATGACTATGAATGTTGGAAAAGTATTGCAAGCGGGAACAAGCTGTTAAATCGTTTTTCTCACATTTTGCTACTTTGTAAACCACCACTGGCTTGGCACAGCTTGTTCCCGCCTGCAATACTTTTCCAACATTCGGGTTTTTTGTTTTCTTAATAATGAAGTTTATTTACTTAGGTAATACATAAAATATAAGTACCTACAATTATAAAAGAATAAGACGTTTAGAACTCTTAATCGCATTTATTAAGTTTTTCTCCTTACAAGTACACTATGCAACCTGCCGTTACAATTACTCAAGCGCCATCTTGATTCTAAGTGTCATGGCCGCCGTTTTTAAAACAGGAAGTCTTAAAATATACAATTTCAAATAATTCTTAATGTTTTTAAAATACTATTTTAATTATCACAGAAATATCAAATATTCTGATTTACATTTTTAACAGTCGGCCATTCTGACCTTAAGTCTGTCCCAGACGTATTATTCAAATAATCAAAATAAACTTCATTCAAATAAACATACTAACTTATACACAAATAATTTATCAATACCTATATTGCCAATTATTATATAACACAATTTACATATAATTATATTTATAACATTGCATAATAATTTATATAATAATTAAGTTATTGTCATCATATTGATTTTATTTCGGCCATCCTACTATTTCAAGAATGTCCTCATTCTATTCATTATACACTCTCTAAGTTTTAATTTTTTACTTTTTTTTATATCTATAATAAAACAAAGATGTTATAGACATTTCGATGACACTTAAAAGATCAGGAAATATTTCTAAGCTCTCATTACCAGCTAATGTATATTTGGACAGATAAGAATAACATTTCAATTCAATTAATATGAACCAATAACAAGAGGATCAACATTCTCATATACAAACATTGTAACACTTTCAGTCATAAGCTTCCATTATCTCTTTGCGCTTATTAAGTAACTCAATTAAATTAAATCATTGATTCTATCATAATTCGAACAACTACCATCAATCTCTATGTTCTTAAGTATTCGTTAAGCGTTATATCCATATTATTAGTAGGTACACAGGGCCTGATAATTACATTTAGCACACAGGGCATCATAATGTCATTTCGCACACAAGTCATTTTATAATTCACACACAAACGTTTTACTCTTCACACACAAGGCGTCTCGTCTTATCCATCGCACACAAGGCGTTTTAATCATTTTTCGCGCACAAGGCGTTTTATAATTCGCACATAAGGCGGTTTATTCATCGCACACAAGGCGTTTCGTTCATCGCACACAAGGCGTTACATTATGTTTGGCGCTCACAGGGCGTCATTCTACTACTTTGCGCACACAAGGCGTCATACGTTCTACGCACACAAGGCATTATGATCTACGCACATAAGGCGTAATGTTCTACACACACAAGGCGTTATGTTCTACGCACACAAGGCGTTATGTTCTACGCACACAAGGCGTTATGATCTACGCACACAAGGCGTAATGTTCTACGCACACAAGGCGTAATGTTCTACGCACACAAGGCGTAATGTTCTACGCACACAAGGCGTTATGTTCTACGCACACATGGCGTAATGTTTTACGCACACAAGGCGTTATGTTCTACGCACACAAGGCGTTATGTTCTACGCACACAAGGCGTAATGTTCTACGCACACAAGGCGTTATGACACGTTAGTTCACAAACATGTCAACCTTTTTACTGGAAATGTTAGGATAAAAGGAAGGGAAATAAGAAGAAATAGATTCTATATTATATCAATTTTGGATAGGAAATAAGCCTCAATGTCTAATCATCATTAGCAAATTCCCTTTCGCTATCCGTCGTTACACTTGCTAGCATATTCAATCTGATCCAGGGCTTCATACGATCAGCAGAATATACGTTACTATACTTTCGTTTTGAAAATACCTTAATACTACTCACTTCATAGCGGTCATTGCCTAATATAGCCGTCACCTTATAAGGTCCACTATAAGGAGATACCAACTTATTACTATCTCCTAGATTCCATTTCAGCAGCAGCAGTCTGCTCTAACTCATCTGTAGCCAATTCGAAACAATCACGGTAACTATTTAATAATTTACTCAGTTGAGATTATATGTCATGTTCAAGATTCTTATCAATATTCACATCATTCGTGCTAATCGAACGGGAGTTTTCCGTTATTCGCTGGACATTAAAAGTACAAGTTCGTTCCTCAAAAGAGAAAGGGGAAATTAATTGAGAACTATAAGTCCTCTAGTAATTATTTCGTCTTAAGCTAATTCAGTATTATTTTCACATAAACATACTGCTAGAAGTTTACCACTACCATCATTAAATGACTAAAGTACTGGCATAATAAAATTATGATTGCCATGTCTTACTTCAGTCGTAATAGAAACTAGCCCCGTATAAACTGGCTCAGCAGTTACGTCAATCACTGTATTGTCTCGATTGAGCTCAATTGTGTTGGTGACTCTGATTTTAATAGAATTAGTTTTATTATTAATAGTTTGGTAAAGAGTTAGTTCTTTGTCAGTCTTAAATACTTTGACTGATGGCAATTCCGTTAAAGTCTGGCCAATCATAACATCAATAGGTAATAGAGATCTAGGTACCACATATGCTAATAATTCCACATCTACAAGATCAACTATAATTATGGAGTTTAAGTCTACCCTCAGGCGTAATAGAGGTATTCCCAAATCCTTTCAGTACGGGCAAAAAATTCCGAATATCAAATTTGTCGTCAGATATGAGGGTGCAATACTACTTACACTACTTTCACTACTTTGAAATATTTATTGTTATTACTTAAGGTTTCATCTACAAGTAGCATTTTTTTGTGTGGTTTACGACTTACTATTGCTTTTGTTAGAATGAGTTACATTAAATGTACAAGTGCTTTCCGAATGTCCATATCGATTACATTTACTACATTTAACTAACTCTTTTTTTTTTTTTTTTTTTCAGGTTATATACGTTTATTTACAGGTTAATTAAATATATACCTACATTATTTAAATAAAACTAAAACTAAATAAAGTAAACCTAAAATACATATTTACAAATAATTCTAAAATATTATTAAAATGCGTCATGAAATTCCTCCGCATCGCATGCCTCTTGCGGTAGCGTTCCCAGAAGGCTGGCAGCATTGCCACGTTGTATGGCAATGCTTAATCTCTGACCTAAAAAGAGGCCAGCCTTCTGGTCACGAGAAGCATCGACCATACGCTTCGCAATCTCCCTGAAGAGATTGCGGGCGCTCGGACCCCATGACCCCAGCGTTTCGACTCCAAACGGCACAAATTCGTAATCTCCGATAAAATTAGAGTATTTGCGCCGCTTGAGAGCCTCCGCAGAAGCTGCGGCAGCACCAGCACAGCCAGCCGTGCCAGGTATATGGGTAGGGGCAATGGTGTCAACGCATGTTGCGTCCCACACCAGAGCCCAAAAAAAAAAAAAAAACTAACTCTTTTCTACATTTTCTAACGGTGTGACCAATTTCCCCACAGTTAAATCAAGTCACACTAGGTCTTCTACTATGCAAGTTTTGTGCCAATGTATCCGAAGTTTGCCTTCCATCGGACGAGTCACGTGAATCCGTAATTGGTCTTCGCGAGGGCAACGAATCTGTTGATTTACTTTGTCGGTCTATGGCCTCCGCCTAACCGGACTATGGCTCAGCTGACTACTGACCGAGTTTCAGCCCAGCTGATTTGGGGTCAGCTGTTAATGGGGTCACTGACCCGTGAGGTAGGTACTGCCCTAATATCTGTGCCAGCTGGCTGATGCCCCTAGACCGGCCAGGTTCACTGCTGAACCGTTGTACCGTCGCTAGGGTGCTCTGACTACTTGGACCGGAGGGTTACCGTAGCCAAGGAAGAAAAGACAGAGCGAAGAGGAACTGTGTTTATTTCAGAAAATGGGGCTAGTTATATTGCCAAATTTATCGATAACCCGACATTATTTCATCGAGCTTATAAACTATGCTACACCAATCAGAAGAGGTTATTTATTTACATAAGAAATCCTTAAAGCTATTATATACAATATAGTTACAAATTCTGCCGTGTGGCGCTTGTGTCGCGGGTATATAACTGACACACACGTAAAAGGCGGCGGCTTCTGTGGGTGTGTCGCATTGATGGAAATTGTTCGCCGCGTGCAGACGTGTATGCGGGGTCGCGCTGCTGTTGTACGTATTATGTCCCTACAGGTACCCCCCTCTAAGAGAAACGTACGTTTGGTTTTACCTTTCTTCCCGTACGAGTCATGTAAGGGTCTTGTTTGTTGTTGCTGGCAGAGCTGGCACTTGTAGTTTTTTTGGAATTTGTAGTCGTAGAGTATTTGGAATTGGGTGGACTCGATGACGTAGTAGGTTCGCGAAGTATATTTGTTGCTGGCCCCGTGCTCCGAGATTGCGGTTCGTCTGTTTCAGGGGTCTCGTTATATACATACGCTGGCTTCAGTCTGTCTATTGATACACATGTCTGACGATTTGGTAGTTGAATGGTGAAAAACTTGCCATTTTGACTTCGTTGAATAATCTTGTAAGGGCCGTCATATGGTGGGGTCAAAGGTTTTCGCACAGTGTCATTTCTCAGGAACACATGAGTACAAGTTTCGAGTTCTTTGTATACGAAGGGATGTTTTGATGAATGTACCTTTTGCTTTGGTAATAGTGACGTCATTGTTTCGGTGAGCTGGCGGACGAATTCTGCGTCATCAATGTTTGGCTTAGTAGGCACAAAGAAATCCGACGGAATTCGTAGTGTAGATCCGTAAGTCATAAGTGCGGGACTTACAGATGTATCTTTACATAGTGCGGTGCGTAGTCCTAGTAGTACTGTAGGTAGCTCTTCACTCCATTTGGTACCTGCACATCTGGCCATTAATGAAGCTTTCAAACACCGATGTCTTCTTTCTATGAATCCATTTGCTTGAGGATGGAACGGAGTCGTACGTATTCGATTAATACCAAGTCTCTGCATTAGTGTGCGAAATAGTGATGATTCGAACTGTCTACCTTGGTCTGTTGTGATTCGTAGGGGACATCCGAATCGTGATATCCACCCGTCGTAAACTGCCTTTGTCACTGTTTCAGCGGTGATGTCACGTGTAGGTACAGCTTCAATCCATTTTGTGCATCGATCTATCATAGTGACTATGTATCGGTATTCGTTTGATGTGCATAGCGGTCCGACGATGTCCAGATGTACGTGTTCGAAACGCGATGACTCTTGAAACTCGCCGAGGGGACTGATAACGTGTCTTAGAATTTTTGCGCGCTGACAGCCGATGCATGATTTTGCCCATGTAGTTACGTCCTTATTCATAGACGGCCAGAAGAATTTGGATGTTATGAGTTTTCTAGAAGCGCGAATGCCCGGATGACTTAGATCGTGCTGTGCTTTGAAAGCTGCTTGCCGATAAGTCACTGGTAGGTATGGTCGAATGTTTGCAGTTGATACTTCGCACCATATGGGTAGGGGTTGATGACCGGGTAGACTCACACGGACGAATTTGAGGTTTGACTGTTGTTTACATGTTTCTAATTCTGTGTCTTTCTCTTGATCTATGGATAATTTGTTGTAGTCGATAGTGTTGTTTAGTATCTCAATCTCGGTAATTCGTGATAAGGCGTCAGCAGCTGTGTTGTATTCACCTTGAATGAACTTGATACTCGTACAGAACTGACTTATGTAGTGAAGTTGTCTTTCTCTTCTCGGCGTGTCACTGTTGTTGGCTGATCTTGTGAGTGCGAAGGTCAGAGGTTTGTGATCGGTATATATAGTGAGTTCATTGCCCTCTATCAGCCGTCGTAAGCTCTTAACAGCGGTATACATAGCTAGTAATTCGCGATCGTATACACTGTATCTTCGTTGTGTGTCGTTCATGTTTTTCGAATAGAATGCGAGTGGTTTCCATATGCCGTCGACCTTCTGTTGTAGCACAGCGCCTATGCCAGTGTCTGAAGCGTCAGTAAGTAGGCACAATGGAGCGTTCGGTATCGGATGAGTTAATGTAGTTGCATCGAGAATACTTTGTTGACATTGTTGAAATGCTTTTTCGGCTTCGAGTGTCCATTGAATAGGTGATTTATCATTCTTCTTGGCGTTGTGTAGGTACCTATTGAGTAGGTACTGATGATTGGCTTGATTGGGTAGGCAGCTTCGATAGAAGTTGATCATACCCAAAAATCTTCGTAATTCTTGTACTGTACTTGGTTTGGGATATGTTAGTATGGCTTGAATGCGTTCGTCTGTGGGTTTGATTCCGTCTGATGACACTTCGTAACCGAGGAATTGGATTTTTTTCTTGCCGAACTCGCACTTTTCGATGTTGAGTGTTACGCCATAGTGGTTTAAGCGTTCTAGAACTTTCTTTACGTTGTTTTTGTGTTCTTCTTCGTTTTCTCCCGAGTAAATGAGTAGGTCGTCGATGAAGCAGAAACAGATGTCGTCAAGGCCGCGTAGTACTTCGTGCATGAATCTTTGAAATGAAGATGAACTATTCATTAGGCCAAACGTCATGACCTTGAAAAAAAATGCACCGAAGGGTGTGGTGATAGTTGTTTTTGCGGCGTCTTCTTTTTCGATAGGTATACTGTAATATGCCATTTTCATATCGAGCTTCGAGAATAGTACTTTACCATGTAGTTGGTAGGTAAAATCTTGTATTCTGGGTATCGGATATCTGTCGGGAATTGTGACAGCATTTAGTCTTCTGTAATCACCACATACACGTAAAGAACCATCTTTTTTCTTTACCACGTGCAGTGGACTGGCCCATGGGCTGCTAGCTGGTTCGCAGATGCCCATTTCCATTAGTTTTGCGAATTCTAACTTGGCAGCTTTGTACTTATCTGGTGGAAGTGGGCGTGGTCGGGAGTATATGGGCGGTCCTTTTGTTTCTATACGGTGAGTGACGTTGTGTTTTGCTGTTGATTTGATTGTCATGGGTCGTAAAATGTCTGGGAATTGCTTCAGAATGTCGTGATATGCGTGATTTTGGTTGATAATGTAGACTGATTCTTCTGTATTATGTATGCTAATAGTGTTCACGGTGAGATCTGTGACACTATCGATGAGTTTCTTCTGATGCAAGTCAACTAATAGCTTGTGTTTTGCTAGGAAATCTGCGCCTAATATTGAAGTCTTGACATCGGCAACAGTGAATGTCCACTTGTAGCTTCTACGTAAACCTAAGTTGAGTTCAAGTGTGCGCTCGCCATAGGTACGAATGTGGGTTCCGTTTGCAGCAAATAATTTGTAATTGCTTTCAGTAGACTGTGAATACTTTTTGTTTCTTGCGGCTAACACTGAAATATCAGCTCCAGTGTCGATGAGGAATTTTTCTTTATTGTTTCTGTCTATTATACATAGGCGGTGGCTTTGATTACCATCGACACCCGCCACTGTCGATGTATTATTTAGTTTTCCTGTTGCTTATTTGTGTTCGGTTTCGTATTGGAATTACTTTTGGCACATGGCTCTGCACATTTACGAGCATTATTGCCAAACCGTAGATGATAATAACATAGCCAGTCTGGGTCGCCCGGCTGCCGACGCGTGCGCGAACTTGAACGCGCCTGATAGTTTCGCCTGTCGTCAAAGCGCTCGTTGCCGCGTGGTTGGCGGTAGGCGCTTCGCGTCGTCGGTCGAAATTGATTCGAACGTAGGTCTGCTACTTCGAGGGATAATTTCTCTACTTGTTTCGTAATTAAGTCGAGTTGTAGTTTTTCGACCGTAGATGTAGCAACTGTTTCGTTTTGTCTTTGTGATGGGTTTGACACGGATATCGATGTAGTTATGGCTGCGGCTGTGATGGGTTCGAAATGTTCTATCATTTTATCAGCCATGGCGGCTAGGGTTTCAAGTGATGATTCTGTATTTACTGATAATATGCCGCGTATTTGAGTCGGTAAATGGTTCAGCCATATGACGCGTAGTGCTTCATCTGTTAGTAATTTTCCACTTAGTTCTCGCATTTTACGTAGCAGCTGACTCGGTTTCGAATCGCCTAGTTCAAGACCACTAAGTAATTTTTGCAGCTGGCGATGATCAGATTCCTGATACATTGATATAAGTCTTTCTTTTAGCACGGTGTACTTGCCGGTAGCAGGTGGGTTGAGAATTATGTCTGCAATCTGTTCTAAGTCGTTGCAACCCAGTAGTGGCATTACTAGATTGAATTTCTGCTCTTCCCCTATTTTGCTCGCCGCGATGGCCGCTTCGAATTGAGCAAACCATAATCGCGGGTTTTGCCGCCAGAAAGGTGGTAGGCGCGCCGGTAGTGATATCATAGCGACGTTGCTGTTGTTGCCAGGTGTGTTACTACCAGGTGTGATTTCTTCTTTAGACATGATGTACGTAGGTTGTTGCACTCGGTATTGCAATCAGCTGATGCGTGCGTGCAAAAGTGCGTATGATACCGTAGGTACGTCGGTATCAGCTGTTCGGGTTCGTCAGGGGTCACCAATGTCGGTCTATGGCCTCCGCCTAACCGGACTATGGCTCAGCTGACTACTGACCGAGTTTCAGCCCAGCTGATTTGGGGTCAGCTGTTAATGGGGTCACTGACCCGTGAGGTAGGTACTGCCCTAATATCTGTGCCAGCTGGCTGATGCCCCTAGACCGGCCAGGTTCACTGCTGAACCGTTGTACCGTCGCTAGGGTGCTCTGACTACTTGGACCGGAGGGTTACCGTAGCCAAGGAAGAAAAGACAGAGCGAAGAGGAACTGTGTTTATTTCAGAAAATGGGGCTAGTTATATTGCCAAATTTATCGATAACCCGACATTATTTCATCGAGCTTATAAACTATGCTACACCAATCAGAAGAGGTTATTTATTTACATAAGAAATCCTTAAAGCTATTATATACAATATAGTTACAAATTCTGCCGTGTGGCGCTTGTGTCGCGGGTATATAACTGACACACACGTAAAAGGCGGCGGCTTCTGTGGGTGTGTCGCATTGATGGAAATTGTTCGCCGCGTGCAGACGTGTATGCGGGGTCGCGCTGCTGTTGTACGTATTATGTCCCTACAACTTGAAATATTTCGAAAATACGATAATACTTGCTCGGGATCATCATATTGAGCACCCTGTACGTTCATTTTTATATTATGATCAAATATTCCATGCGCAATACAGTCAACCGCTTGACGTCCCTTCAATTCGCAACTATTGACTAACATTATTTTATCATAGTAATATTCAACTAGAGTTTCTCCTTTTCTACTTTTCCTCTGTAACATTTCCATCAATGAATCACCATAATTGAGGTCACATGGAAACGCTCGTAACAATTTCTGTTGCCACTCCGTCCAACTATACTTCACTGTCGTTAGGCCGTCGTACCATTTTTTGGCAAGGCCAGATAATTTTGGTAATGAATAGAAAATTGTTTGCCTTTCTGACCAATCGTATATGTCTGCCGACTCATTTATTTTTGCTAGCCAATCCTTCATTGTCTGTGCTTTGGACTTTGGGTCGAACTCAGTTATAATATTTTGTCCGTCGTGAATACCTAGGGAGGAGGCTCTTCGAGAGTTTCCTTCTTGTAATGCGGACACTAAACTTTTGATAAGTGTTTTGTTTCCTTTCGACTTCTTACGACGGTGGTAACTATCGCTAGAACTGGTAGATGAAATCGAGGAACCACGTAATTGACGTTTGCGTTTAACTACATGACGCGATCGAGTGCGCGATCGTATAGTGCTACTAGAAGACGAGCTACTACTAGATGTACTAATGCGTCTTTTGCGAACCCCACTTTTCTTTTTAGATGCCTCAATAGTAGGAGTGTAACGATCAGACATATTGTAATGGCTAGGCTAGGTAAGGGGAATAAGGGATAACTAATTTCAAGATTGCTGAAATTACAAACATTTATCTAAATTACAACCATTATAGTCTTTTTTTTGCATAGCATAAAATAATAAATTTGTGAAATAAATTACTTCTATTCAATTTCTATTGTATGCATATATACATACAGTTTTATTACTATATTGCGGGTGTTTGTTATAGTATAATAAATAAAAATAAAAAGTTATAGTATGATATTTGCGGTAGCCCAGTGGCACGGGCAACGGACCGCCGCACAGTGGATCGACTCCATACATGAGGTTGGACATAGAAACCAAAAATTCAAAAGTATTTATTTTATATAATCTAAATATACAGTTGTATTCCTCTATTGAGGACCTACAAAATTTGATGCTACAGTTTTTTTATTCGACCAATACTTTAGGTGCCAAACGACAATATTTTTGTTTTTGTATGAAAACGAACACAAATTTGTCTGTATCTGGCGATTCCCTCCTTGTTTCGATTTGCGGTCTTCAATACTGGTAAGGACTTACTTTGTGCCACACTTTCTCCAAAGACACATGGTGCCCCCAGGGTGCGCCTTCGGAGATATGACGGAATTAAAATCTATTAACTAACTACTTTACATAACGACTAATATTGTTATTATATTACAAAAATAACACAATACTTCTCAGTATTATGTTATTTGTGAACATTAGGTAGTTAAATAAAGGACAGACTTATTAGTAAGTACTTTATTATATTAGATATTAATGCCTTTATTACAATATTAAGTATTAAAAATAATTAAATAATACCTATCATTACTTGTTACTTGACTAATCTAATTACATATGTATGTATGTACAGTTATACATATAACTGTACATACATACATATTAGGTTTATTAGGCCTATAACATTATAGGCTTAATAATTTCCAATGTAATAATCAGAGCAGAACCAATAACGTCTCTTATTAATAACGCATCTTTTTATTTTCGTAATATAACACAGTTCTAAAATCTATTAAGAAAATACAGTAGAAACAAAGTAAATTAATTTATAACAATCATAAAATATTTTACAAGAGATAATGTTTTCACTGTACACTAGAATTAAATATAAATTCAAACACAGCACAAATAGAAAAACAGAAACAACTAGTAGTCACATAATTTCGTATACCTTATAGCTAATAATAATAAAACATAAAAAGGCGTACCTACAAGTTACTATACTATATGCATATTATATATTATATATAAAGAATATACCAATAAATTAATGTTATTAGCTTAATACAATAGATAAACAAAAAAGATTATATTTATAGTATACATTAATCAGGTTGATCAATATCACTATCATCATAATTAACATCATGATCGTCATCATCTTCTTCGATGTCACTACAGTCAGCATTTGATTCAAGTAGTGATACATCGACAAACTCAAATTCACTCCCATCATAAACAAGCAAATCGTCGAGTTCTTTAAATGATACTTTCTTTGGGTGATTCATTTTCGGTCGTAGACGAGTAAGTATAGGATCTGACGAAAGTAGAAGATTATGAAGAATGTCTTCATTAGTCGAGATGCTGCTGTGCTTGCGTGTGTGATGTTCACGAAATTTACGAAAATCCTTGTTTCTTGCTTCTGATGCTTCTTCGGACAAAAATCCTATGGGTACTATCGACAGATGTTCTACTATCTGCGATCCATGAATTAATAATTTATGCATACTGGACGGCATGTTATACCATGGATAGAGTTCCACGTATAAATCTGCTGTATCATCACAATATTTCTTAAATTTTCCTACCTCAATGCGTTCGCCCGATGAAATGCATTGCAAAATTACAGCGATCCTTCTAATAAAATTTTCGTTTAACCCTGTAATTTCTGCAGTTGTTTCTGGATCTGCAAAAAAGCGCCTGGCAGTATTTCCAGTGTTCGTATTGCCACTGCCCTGTTTCACAACATCCAGAAGCAGGCCAGTATTTATTCGAAAAGCCTTTTGTATAATTTCTTTCCTCTACTTAACTTTTTGTTTCATGTCGTCACCTTTTGCTTGCCATGATTTTATGTCCATTCTATAGGCAATGTGTAATAGACATTCCATAGAACGAATCCAAGCATGCAGCGAACTGAATCCATGTTTATACAAATCTTCATTTACCGGTTTCGTTCTTATTTCTTCCAAACTGTTCATCTCGCTTGGACGCGCTTTGCAGAGATCACACACTGCTGCCGAAGTTCCCGATATTATGGAATGTATTTTGCCGTCAATCATGGTTAACCACAGTTTGTGTGTAACGGTAGCATTTCCACAATCCGTTGATATGAGTGTATTGATTTCGGATTCAAATGCATCCAATTCCGCTCTCACATTTGCTTCTGTTTCTTTCATAAAAGTAAAAGAAATTGGACGACAATATGTAGTTGATGACGCTCGATCATTTTGCCACACTGTGTGCCCAGTCGAAGTCATCAACTTTAGCGGCACTAGACTCACCATAAAAACACATGACAAATCTACTTCACTTGTTGTCCTTTGATGGTAGATAGATTGATTTGAAGCGCCATCAAAACCCCATTTACTGTGAAGCACCAGTTGTTCACCTGCATCAAAATTCAATTCGAGCGAATCGATCAGTCTTCTAACAGTAAGATCAAGTAATGCTTGCAGCCGTATCTTTGCAGAAGTATGATTAATAGCTATGTCTTCTTTGGCAGGGTAACACTTAAGTTTTTCTTTTGCCAACAAGTAATAACTTGGGTATTTTGCATGGCCTTCCTTTATACTGAAGTTTCTAAGTGCAATGTAACGCCACTTAGATAATTGCATAGATACATACAAAGCAAGTGCTTTTTGGGCAGGAACTTCACATATTAAAAACACACAAAAAACTTTTGAGACCTCTTGAGGGTTGCCCAGCAAATGCTTCATTATTTTGGCCAAATCATTTTTTCCTGCAGACTTAAGTGCACTTTCTACAGTATGTAAAAGTTCATCTGGACGACTGCAACTTGCAATATTATCCTCGACGCGTCTTCTTTTTTGTTTATTGGATAGATCTTCAAAGGATTTGCGAAGAGTTTTATGGGTTGAGGTCGATGCGTCCGACTTTGATGGACTTATTATCTCCTCCATCAAATTTTCAGATGCTTCTTGATGCTCAAGATCTATCTGGACAACTGGAACAATATTTTCTTTAAAGCAATCCGGCCAAACGATATTAGAACTTAACCACGATGTGTTTTTTTTCATGAATTTGTCCACTGTTCTCTTGGATTGCACCCATTTAGAGTAAATGCGATAACAAAATCGACGACACCAATTCATCAAATCCGTCTCATTACTATAACTTAACTCCACACTACTAATCGACTTTAACGTATTACATAAATATTCATAGTCGCGAAGATCATTATTGTTACGAAGAGCAACATAAAGATCCAGGTAAGTAGAAAAACCACGGAAAGACATTATGACAACGCTCTGTAGAAATTGTAATTACAACTGAAACACAATTACACAACTCACAAATATATATGTTATGGTGGGTAGTTAGCAAAAAATCTTCTAATGGGCACATGGGTTAATCACAATACTTATTAGATGGGTCATCAACGTTAATAATTAGTACCTAGAATAACTATTTAGATTAGTCAAGTAATTATAGTTATTTTTTAATTATTTTTTATACTTTTAATATTGTAACAACAGCATTAATATCTAGAATAATTAAGTACTTACTCATTAGTCTGTCCTTTATTTAACTACATAATGTTGACAAATAACATCATACTGAGAAGTATTATGTTATTTTTGTAATATAATAACAATATTAGTTGTTATGTAAAGTAGTTACTTAAAATATTTTAATTCCGTCATATCTCCGAAGGCGCACCCTGGGGGCACCATGTGTCTTTGGAGAAAGTGTGGCACAAAGTAAGTCCTTATCAGTATTGAAGACCGCAAATCGAAACAAGGAGGGAATCGCCAGATACAGACAAATTTGTGTTCGTTTTCATACAAAAAAAAAAGTTTTGTCGTTTGGCACCTAAAGTATTGGTCGAATAAAAAAACCGTAGTACCAAATTTTGTAGGTCTTCAATAGAGGAATACAACTGTATATTTAGATTATATAAAATAAATACTTTTAAAATTTTTGTTTCTATGTCCAACCTCATGTATGGAGTCGTTCCACTGTGCGCCGAGACGAGGTCCCGGGCTCGACCCCAGGCCCACCATGGCACACACCAACGACTCCCCGACGCCTTTCGAAGTCATGTGTGCATTCATCGCAGGTTCACAAGTGGCCGGCTACAGTCCGTCAAATCTAAGAAGTACCGTTTGACAGTTCTGACAATTGAATGATAGGGATGGGATGAAAAAATCGATTACTATAATATCCGAACTTTAAGAGATCGATTACTATAATATCCGAATTTTAAGAAATCAATTGTTATAATTAAATAAAAGAAATGTTTAGGATATTTTTTTATTCACTACTAGTACTAGTATCGTCGTCTTCGTCATCATCGTCATTTAAATTAATGACCAGTTGATTGTCCATTACATTATCAAAGTGTACGTCTCTTTCGAAGTCGTCCATTATTATTTTCTTTGTTTTTTGTACTACTTTACTCCAATCTTCCTGTGTAACTTGGGCACATGCTTCCTTTAATAAACCTTCCATTTTCTTGACACTGAAGGGTGGTTTTGTGTTGTGTCTTGCTGCATAACCTGTAAAACAATAATGTAACTATTTGATAGCAGACGAAAACCATTGTTTAAATTATAAATGTTAGAAGTACTCGTGTTATTATTATAATATTATAAAATATTACCTTTAACTTGGGCCCAAATCAGTTCAATGGCATTATATTGGCAATGGTACGGAGGAAGTCGTATGACTTTGTGCCCGTGCTCTTCGGCCAATTGGTCAATTACATATGTCGGTTTTGGTGGTTTATGCAATTTCACTAACTGTAATAATTCAGCTTTTAATAGTGACATGTCGGCATCCACTCCTTTTCTTTGCAGCCATGCCACCAAATCTGCTTTCTTATTGGCTGACGTAGGTGCTTTATCAATTTGCACAGAGTGGTATGGGGCATTATCCATTATAATTGTGCTGTTAGGAGGGATATTCTGTAATAAATTTAAGAACCACTCTCGGAACCTTACTGCGTCCATTTCTTCATGATACTCTTTAGTGCTTTTGGATTGGAAAGCTAATAAAGAGTTTTCCACGAAGCCTGTAGACGCTGACCCAGCATGGCATATTATGAGGCGTCCACCTTTTCCTATCGGCACCTTCGAGCACGAAGCTTCAGAATCATCAGTCCATGTTTTCGGCACAGAATGGTTGGAATTTAGCCAAGTTTCGTCCAAAAATATTACATTATCCCAGTTTATAATTTGTTTAACTGCGCGCAGGAATGTTAGTCGCTGCATAATTATGTCATGTCGCTCCATAACAATTTTTCGTTTGTCAACTTTTTTGTATCTGAAGCCAATTCCTGTTATTACCGTTCTCAACGACTCTATGCTTCCCTTATACAGCCCGGCATCTTTTAAAGTTGCACATAACTTTGCCAATGTTGGAAATTCGCCTCTTGTAAAATACCCGTATATATGGTTTCTAATAGCATGACTATCGAATTCATCGATGCCTGTCACAGGTTTATTTCTTTTTCGTTTTTTCGGTGTGTGAAGTACGTTACTGTCACTCCCCGAAGGCCCATATTTTTCACTTAATATTTTGCCAACGGTGCGGCTACCAATACCGAGAGCTTCACCGACGCGATCCCGAACTTGTGTAACTGGCAGTAGAAGTCCACCATTTTGAGATTCACGCTCAAAATACTCGTGTAATTTCACCACCAATTCACGAGCCTGGCTGTTCAAAGTACGTCCTCTTTTCGACATTATTAATAAACACTTGCTTAGTTCGGAGTCCAGTATAAATATTGCCAAGGTAAACGGATAAAGAATGATCAGTCCAGAAAAGTAATAGCCAAGTCACAAATTGTAAAACACAAACGAGAAAGCAAGTACGCGCACAGTCAGCTTCCAAGATGGCGAGAGACTGCTGACGCCGAACCGACCGAGCGGACCGCGTGCGCTTGTAGTTGGCAGTGTTGCCAGAAAAAAAAAATTGTAGAGACTTGGACACCTGCGATTTTGCCTATTGACCTAAAAATAATTAAATTAATTTATTTTAGGGTATCTGTGTATTCAGTGCATTATGCGGTCGCGCAGTAACGTCGTTAATTTATAACATCAGGCAACAACATTTTTGTGAATGGGTTCTACATACCTTATTTTTATTAGTTTTAGACGTAGAAATAAGACTTAGAAGAAAAAATTGTAATTGTAAAATCAATGGATGTGCTTGTTAAAAATTTGTTTATTTCTCTGTAATATGCAAACCCATACTATCATACACAAAAATAAATGTAAAAAACACTATCCCTGACTCCATTTACTATTTCGACAGCGTTAGCGCGAGAAACCCCGACTTATTTGGGCGCGAAAATCAAAAATCGACAAATCGCTTTCGACAACTTTTTAAAGAAGCAAATATATTTGATTTATAAATACGTATTTTTGGTGAATGGGTTTTATCTCATATTTTACGATTACATAACTATTTAGTTATGTAATCGTTGTATGCGCTGCTGTATGTGGCGCACACAAGTTTGATATGAAATGATAAGTCACCGATAGATAAAATGAGATGTGTTTATTGATCACTTAAACTATCACGTAACTAATGCTAAAATGGATTGATGAGTACTGCTTATTATGAGCTGTGAATGCGTACTGTCGCGGAAATGTACAATTTATGCGAGGCGACGGAAAAGTGCTGATGTGAATGATGCGCGCGTGCCATGTACGATATATGACTCGTACATATTCCCCGGCGCGAGATGAGCGAGTGAATGATGACAATGAGTAACAAAAGTAAAAGTTTAAACACTAAACTTATAAATTTCATTCAATACATGACATGACTTAATTCTATGCTTATAAATTGAGTTCTAGTCACTATCACTAGATATTGGCTTTGTAAATACGGGTGGCATCTTCTTGTGACTCTTTATGCTGCTAAGGATGCTGGAGAAGTTTCTCAATTCAACGGCCTCTTGAGATTGGTGTGTACTTCTGGTGGCAGGCGTCGGTCGTCTGGGTGTCGTCGATATTGTTGGCTGCCCTTCGGAGTCCGATCGCAAGATGGCGCTCCCCTGCCGGCGGCGATATAACCACCGACAAACGGAAACCACTAATGTTAATATTGCGCCCGTAAACAACAAGTAGATCGCTGAATATTGATGAATGTCATGACTTGATATTCCGGTATCTAAGGTGTTTTCAGATTTCATCTGTTCAATTTGTTGTTTGATATGCTGTAGTGAGATTCGTTGGTCAGTGCCGTTGAGTTCTATTTGTGGCACAGAGACATTCAGGATATGATTGATAGGTGCGATTAATGGAGAGTCAAATTCAGGAGACGTTTTCATCTCGGTATGTCGCAGTTTGTGTGAAAAAACTGTGAAGTCTTCGCCTTTCATAATACATTCTGAATCGAGGGCAATGACTCCGGCCTTAGTGACTCGTGTAGCTGTAATCTGATGCTCACATATGATGCGGAGTGCACACTGCCCGCAACAGTAAAATAGGTATGTATTTATTTTATGCAACTCGATCCAGTTATTCCGGCATTCTGCAATATTTGTAAGACACCTGTTTGTAATATTATCCTTAATACACAAACTGTCTGCCGATTTGAACTGAAAAATTGGCTTTTGGGAATGACATAGACGAGTAAATTCGTCGTATTGCACGCACTGTTGTATGTCTCCTGCTGTTAACGCCAAATAAGTGTCCTTGCGTAAATTAATTGCGATGTAATCCGATACCGGCACGATAGCCACTGTCTTCGTATCGTTTTCTTGTTGTTGTGGAACTGATATTAACTGATATAGATCATAACTTTCTCTGTTGACGAGTGGTATGCCGATCTCAAATATGATGTATTGTTTAGTTATTCTCGCTCTGATTTTTAACAGATGATAAATTTTCGGCAGTTCTGTTTGTATGTTTTCAATAGGTAAGGAGAGTTCACGTGACAATTGGCCTGAGATAATACTGAGCTGGTCACGCAATTGCATCGGTGAGAGTAAATGGACACTAAACATTCCATGATGGATATCTGTTATAGTGTCGATCAATGTGTCCTGTAATGACTTCAATTTCGCAAGCATGTTTGTTGCTATGATGGCGGATAGTGCCAATTCGTTCATCACTTCTTGATCTTGTATATTTTTGTTCAAGGTATTAGTTGCCTTCGTCAGATTATTCAAATACTTATTGATAGTTTTATGTTGGCTGTTTATGGACTCTTCAGTTCTTTTTAACAGATTATATTCTGCTTCTACAACCGAGGTCTGGTTTCTCCATAAAAGTGACAGGTGATTTTGATTTTGTTTTATAAGAGATATGTCCTTCTGGTATTGATCTGCAAAACTTTGGTCCAAAACTCCAAATAAACTGTTAGCAACATAGCCAACACCATTAATGAGACCTCGCCTCTTGCGCGTGCGTTCGAAACGTTGATTCATTAACATTCCATTGTAGTAATTTAATTCATCATAAGAGTGACGTAATTGTAGTAAGATGATGTCACATAGTGCTTTGTTTCTTTCTCTTTCGCAAACAGCGTTTATTTGCTTCAAATATTTTTCGAGTGTTGCCGAACCTTCCCAGTATGGGTTCATGTCGTAGTACACGATGAGTTTCCATTCGTCGCGTATAAACTGCATGTTTGACATTCGGTCAAAGTATAATGCCTTGTGTATCGGTGTAAGACTATATGGCGATGGTATCTGTTTGTCACCAAAGACTGATGTCATAAAGAAAATGAAAGTAACGAGAGTTGTTATTAAATTAGACATCGGGTTAGTTCGTTGTTGTGATTGCTTTTCCTTTGTCCTAATATTCTGCTCGTTTGATGTATCTTCACATGTCGTAGGAGATTTGTTGTCAGACACGAGTACTGTCAATTTGATCACTGGGCGCTTAATTGTGCCATTTTTAGTCTTCAGGGTAACAACTCGGACCAATCCATCTGAACCGGGATGCACCTCAATCACTCTGCCTAGAACCCATTTTCCTGCGGGGACGTTTGGCTCGTGTATGATGACAACGTCATCAACTCTAATATTTTCGTGTGGGCTCTGCCATTTGCTTCTTGTTGAAAGTTGAACAAGATATTCGGACTGCCATCTCTTCCAAATATCTTCGAAAATCTTCTGAGTCTTGTACCAACGTGTCCTTTCATCTTGCTCTGTATGCAGTATTGTCAGTATAGGACCGCTGCTTAAGAAATGTGAAGGCGTTAGGTAGTTTAAATCATCTGGATCCTCTGTAAGTGCACACAATGGTCGACTGTTGAGGCATGCTTCCAGTTGGGATAGTAACGTATTGTATTCTTCAAACGTAAGTTTTTGTTCACCGACAACACGTCGGAGATGGTGCTTGAGGCTTTTAACAGCTGCTTCCCATAGGCCTCCTGCGCTCGGCCAAGCGGGGGCGTTAAAATGCCACTGAATTCCCAACTCATTGATTTCTGAATACAATTCATCACTAAATATCTTGTGAAATTTCTGTAATTCTTGCTGCAATACCTTATTGGCACCAACAAAATTAGTGCCATTATCGCTGTAAATATGCTGTGGTTTGCCTCGACGTGATGACATGCGTTTTAATGCAGCCAAAAAGGCTGCTGAAGTAAGATCTGATACGAGTTCGAGATGCACGGCTTTGGTCACCATGCACACGAACACCGCGATGTATCCTTTGCTGGTCTTCACACCACGCCCTTTATTCAGTTTTACGTCAACATATCCAGTGAAGTCTACGCCAGTGTGTTGAAAAGGACGCGAGGGGTTGCTCCGAGGTTCAGGTAAGTTACCCATCATTTGCTTTTGCTTGTTTGCTTTGTTTTTCTTACATATGATGCATGCATGTAAGCGCTTCTTTACAGCTCTGTTTCCGCCCAATATCCAGTAACAATTTCTGACGTATGCGAGGGTCAACCGAGCTCCAGCATGAAACGAGCGACGGTGAGCTTGATCGATAATAAGGTCGGTAATATGACTGCTGTGTGGTATAATCAGGGGATGCTTCATCTCAGCGCTGAGGTTAGCGTGCTTGAGCCTGCCTCCAACTCTCAAAAGACCATTCTCGTCTAAAAATGGATTAAGGTTCAAGATCTTGCTCTTGCTGTGCACTTGCTTGCTTAAACGTAGGTTGCTTATTTCTTCTGCAAACTCTATCTCTTGAATATATTTTATGATCATTTGTTTTGATATGTTTAATTCATTTACATTCAAGTAAGCCGAACGCTCAGTATAAGGTCGCATGAAACGTAACACCCATGCCAGTACGCGCTCGGCTCGGGTTATGTTGCTGTTTCTACGTAATATGTTTTCTATGACATCATTACTATGAGGTTGAGTAATAGTCATGACGTTGTTTTGTATATTTTTCTCCTCTTGACTTGTGCTGTAGATAGGCTTTTCCACCAGTGATGACTTTTTGAATCCCGGAAGAAAATTGGGGCCACTCCACCACAGCTGTTCTCGCTTCAAGTGTTCTACGGTAACACCGCGACTAGCACAATCAGCTGGATTTTCAGCAGATTTTATGTAGTACCACTTGTTTGGTTGTATAAATTGTTTGATATGTTTGACTCTGTTCGCTACAAATGGTTTCCAGCGGTTAATGTCGCCCTGAATCCAGCCGAGAACAGCAGTAGAATCTGTCCAACCAAATACTTTAATTTCGCGTCTGGTGAAGGCTTGTTGAATTTTGTGTATAAGTGTTGACAACAAATGTGCCCCACTGAGTTCTAGACGTGGTAGAGTCAGCTTTTTGTTTTCGGGCACTAATCTTGTCTTTCCGGCGACTAGTGTAATGAAGTTGTTATGTTTACAATATACGACACATGCATACGCTTTCATTGAAGCATCGCAGAAGCCGTGTAATTCAATGGGATCATGTTCTCCAATCTGGTACCATCTTGGTATTTTAAAATCTCTTATACTCTGTAGATCATCCTTAATCTTGAGCCACTCTGTACTAATTTCAACCGGAAGCTGATCATCCCATTGAATATTGGACAACCAAACTTGCTTGAATAAAAGTTTCAGTTTAATTGTAATTGGAGACAGCCAACCGAGGGGATCAAATATCTTTGATATATCTGAAAGTAATGAGCGTTTGGTATATGTTGCGGTTGACTTTGTTGGATTTATCTTTAATTCAAATGTGAAGATATCTTCAAGTGGTTGCCATTTTAATCCAAGGGTCTTTGTTGATTCCGCTTGCTTAAAGTTGAATGATGATTGATTTGAGCACGCTTTGCTTACGCCTTGAAGTAGATCCTCGTTGTTTGATGACCATTTACGTAAGTTGAAACCTCCTGAATGTAATAACTGGACCAAGTCGCGTTGCAATTGTTTGGCCGTCGATAATGTGAAGGCTCCACTTACAAGGTCATCCATATAGAATTCTTCTTGCAATGCTTGAGCGGCTCTGCTGTCTTGATACTTGTGCCCTTCGTCCACTGCCAACTGTTTCAAAGTCATGCGATGCGTTAAAAACTACTCTTAACGCCGTAGTTGTCGAGTCAGCGCGTTGAACACAATGGTGAGGTAAATAACAGCTCTGGCTCGGGTTACTAGTACACTCAACCATATGATTTAATGACTGATATTCTTGCATGAAATCGTTGTATGCTGCTGCTAATTGTGATTGTCTGCTAAACTTTCGTTCAAGTTGTCGAAATTGTGCCAAGGCCATGGGTTTCGAAGCTCCCAATTTCTCTTGAATGTTCGATTCGAACGGGATCTCGACAACGTAGCGACCTTCTTTGTTGCGGGTTGTTGTACTTTTATAGTGTTGTAAGCAATCTAAATCGTCCTGTGACATATTTGAGTTTTCTGCTATGTCTTCTACAGACCAAAATTGCTGGATATCATCGATGTTGTTAATCACGACGTTGCAGTGAAATGTTTGCACGTTTCCACATAAAATCCATCCTAGGCGTGTTTGTTGTGCAACCGGTTGTGATTTTTCCTGCTTGATGATACCTTCTTGAATGATATTTGAATACACGTCAGCTCCCAATAAAATGTCTACCGGTCGACTCAAATGGAATTCGGGATCAGCCAATGTTATATTCTCTAAAAATGTCCATGATTCTGGCTTCTCGAACGATTTATTCGGCAGATTATTTATCAAGTTACGCATTATAAATACATCAGTATCAAATGTATAATCGCTATGAATGGCGTGACACGTGATACTTAGGACTCCCTTACAACTATTTTCTGTAGCGCCGACGCCGAAAATGACACCTTTACATCGGCCGCGTGGTAATCGGAGCATTTGTGCTGCTTTTTCTGTTATTAAGGATGTTTGAGAACCCTGATCCAGGAGTGCACGCAACGTGATCAGGGACCCGTCACAAGCTTGTACCCTAATCAATGCTGTTGTAAGGAGGGTTTCTGATAGATTTTCTTGGGATACGTGATTGCTATTCACGTTAGACATTTTCTTGCTCTCAGTAGCAATGCTATTTTGGTGCTCTGATTTGCTGTTCAATGTCTGTCCGCCCCCTTTTCCGTAAGCGTCGTGAAGTAGTGTATTATGATCCGAACTGCAAACGCGGCATCTTTTTCTTGACATGCATTCAATGCCACGCGTATGAACGTTCAAACAATTTTTGCATAAATTGTATTTCGCAACTGCCTTCCGTTTCGCTTCGGGTTGTAATTCTAGAAACGCCTTGCATGCAAATAACTTATGTTCTTGATTGCAATGAGGACATTTTGACGGGTCTTCGTTGGTTTTTGTACCCGATTTAAAATTATGTTGAATGTTTTGCTTTGCACTGTACGCCTTGTACGAAGGATATCTCTTGTTAGTGGATGGCTGTTCAGACTGCGGTATTTTTGATGCGTCTGGCTTACGCCGAGATGATTCCCATGATACAAATTTGCTTTCCAGGAAACTAAGAAAATCTGAGATGTTCGGTAATTCCCGTGGGTCTTTCAGGGACTCTAGGTAGTCATTGTGAGTTACTGCATCCAATTTTTGGCAAAGTAAGTCTATTATTAATGGATCCCAAGATGAAATATCCACGCCCAGATTCTTGATTGCGTTCAAACACTCCCTTGTTGTGTCATGAAGTTTTTTGACTGTGGCTGCGGATAAATGTATAGTGTTGGGCACACTTAACAATGACTTGATATGGGATGAGAAGATCAACTTTTTGTTATTATATCTGTGGTTGAGTATCTCCCAAGCTGTCTCATAGTTTTCCGAGCTGATTGTTAAATGTTGAATGAGTTTCTCGGCTTCACCTCTTATTTTACTTTTGAGGAACTGCATACGCTGAGCTTCAGATAGTGATGGGTTGGAATGAATAGTCTCAACAAACAAATCCTTAAATGCTGTCCAGCTTTGATAACTCCCACTAAAAGTGGGAATTTCGATCTTCGGGGTTGATTTTTCTCGGTGAGAAACTGACCACATTTTGGCATTGATTTTTGTTTTCATCTCGTTGTAAACGAGTTCACACGTGCTGTAAGACATCTCATATTGCACGTCGGTTTTGTTCGGCAAGCTGTCAAGATCCCAATAAAGCGAATCAACTGCATTCCACCTTGTTTCTAATCCCTTTAATGCGTCTTCAAACTGCCATTTATCTTTCAGAAGATCCACGTTGATGTTCGATGCTGTTCTTTGGAACGCCTTAAAGTTGCTTCTTTGTTTGCGTAACATCTCGTCTGTTTTGCTATTAGTGTCAGACTTCACTACCTCAGGCACCTTTATAGAAAGGGGTGACTGAACTGCACGTTCAGCTTCACTTGTACTTTTATTTTGATAATTTGGCTCTAATGATGTCGAGGTTGATGGAGCTGGATCGAATGTAAAGGTCGGCGACTTCACTATGGGAGAAGTTGGTTTTCGTTCTTTTTTTGAATACCCAATTAGGAAGTCCCTTGTACTTTCGTAAAATTTTCGTGTCTGCTGATAATTATCTTGTACGAAGTATGGATGTGAAGAACCTTCGCCGTCGCGAATTTTCTCATGATTAGTCTGAAACTCAGCCCAATACTTGTCCAGAAGATCTATTTTTTTCTGCACGTACTCGGGCGTCTTACGACCCGGACCATCCTTTTTAAAGTTATTCAAGATGCTATTCATAGCCTGCATGATTTGATATTGAGTTTCAATAATGTCCTCCATGATAGAAAATTGAATAATAGCTACCTCAAATCACCAAATTTGCTTCTGTTACTTGTTTGTTGCTGGTTGCTGTTTGATCTAAGCGTTCCGTATCCTATGTACGGCTAATGCGCCTTCTCAATTGAACTGGTGAGACCCGCTTCTGGGAGGCCAGGCCAACCGATTCGCCACCGCACAAAGAAACCTCGGAACACTCAAAAACTTCACTCTCGAAGGACCATAAATATGTATGCGCTGCTGTATGTGGCGCACACAAGTTTGATATGAAATGATAAGTCACCGATAGATAAAATGAGATGTGTTTATTGATCACTTAAACTATCACGTAACTAATGCTAAAATGGATTGATGAGTACTGCTTATTATGAGCTGTGAATGCGTACTGTCGCGGAAATGTACAATTTATGCGAGGCGACGGAAAAGTGCTGATGTGAATGATGCGCGCGTGCCATGTACGATATATGACTCGTACAATCGTAATATGTGAGATAAATCCCATTCACATGAAAAAATATTTGTTTGGTTGTCAAGTGTAATTTGTAAATAATACATTCGATTTTTCGTATATGTAAACGATTTTTTTGCATACAAGTGTATCCGAAGAGTCGCAACACTACGTGCAGTGACCTAACTACGTAACTTTGTAATGAGGTCAAGAATATAACTATTAGAAATTATTTACTGTGTAAATATGTGTTATTTTGCTTTGTTTGAAAGTTTTCAATTACATTTAGATATTAAGAATTGTACATTTTTAGATACAATAATGAAATCTTTCTAAATTCATGGTTTTATGAAAAAGGTTATCGAAACTGAATAATGTACGTATGAACAAAGTTGTTTCGGTTTGAAAAATATGAAACGTCAAACGGTACCTCTTAGATTTGATGGACTGTAATGGCAATAGGCTCGCCACCTTTGGGTTGCCACACACATTGGGACCTAAACACAAACCGGCGAAATGCGGGTGCCAGCACCTCCGCCCACCCGTTCGGGAAATACAGTTTATGTTATGTTATGTTATAGATAATAAATTCTAATTGATAATTTCAAACTATTTCATGTAACGAAATTTATATTGTATTTTAATGATACCTACTTGTATTGAATGCTTTCTTCGGACAAGTGTATTGCATTGTAAAGATAAATATGTTATTATATATTTCACATTTATACTACATTTTGTCATTGCATTACACTAATTTTAAACTGATCTGCCAAAAGAAAATAGAACCAAGGATAGAAAAATGTTCATAAGCTAACGACTACACAATTTTAGTAACTACCTTGCATTTTCGGCTGTAAAGTCACACATTGTTAACAATAAAGAAACAACAAGTCGTCGGTACCCAAAACAACACAATCAATTTGATATAATATTAATAGTTTACCAATGTATATTGTAGTTAGGAAAAAAGTAAAACTGTACCACAGAATAAAATAATAGTTTACCAATTAATTCGTTAACCATTACATGCACTACATTTGGCAAAGCAATTGATGTAAACCGTAGGTACTTTATTTCGTAATTGAAAATCAATTTAAGATTCGTAAAATAGTTACCCACCTCTAATTCCATTGTCTTATTAAAATTCAATTTACATACCCGTAACACGCGGTAACCTTACTTAGTGAGCGTAGAATTAACTTGTCACTTCTGAACTATAAAAGAATAAGACGTTTAGAACTCTTAATCGCATTTATTAAGTTTTTCTCCTTACAAGTACACTATGCAACCTGCCGTTACAATCACTCAAGCGCCATCTTGATTCTAAGTGTCATGGCCGCCGTTTTTAAAACAGGAAGTCTTAAAATATACAATTTCAAATAATTCTTAATGTTTTTAAAATACTATTTTAATTATCACAGAAATATCAAATATTCTGATTTACATTTTTAACACAATGCATATCGCGCGGTGTCGCAATTTCGCTGACATGATTATTTGTTCGGTGATTGACCCGAACATGCTCCCGAGGGAGAAAAAGATGAGGTTAGTAAGTAGATATAGTTAAATGGATATGAAATTAATACTAACAAGGTGAAAACAATGTTCCAATAACACTAAAGTAGTTAAGCAGGGTTAGTTTTATTAAAGGATGAAATGAAAGTAACAATACAAATTATACAGAATCGCTACAATGCAAATAAGTAAAGGAAAACACGCGAAATATCGGTGAGGACCCTCTGTCCTCTCTTTTTACCCGACTGCCGAAGGAAGGAGGGTAATGTTTTTCGAGACTATGTATGTATGTCCATTTATTTGGCACGGCCTGCAGCCTGAACGGCTGGATGGATATGAACATGTGAGGTGTCATTTTATTCGTCGTGATTGCGTGAGTGACACTGGGTACATTAAAATTTCTAGAAAATTTAAATGGCGGAGTTTTGGCGCTAAAATGAAAACCTTGAAAATAGTACTTGCACGCTCAAAGTCTGAACGGTTTGACGGATTTTGACATGTGAGGTTGTGTCATTTGATTTGTCGTGATTGTGTGAGTAACACTGGGTATATTAAAATTGCGAGAAAATCAAAATGACGGATTTTTGGCGCAAAAATTGTTTGACCGCGTTGGTCGCAAAAAGTACTGAACAAATTTCAATGCGGTTTCATTTGTTTAAAAGGTCTTGGTCAAACTTAAAATCTGACGTTTGTGTAGGTAATTGCAATCGCTTGAGTGGAACCGAAGATATGAGCAAAAATATACCTACTACCTACTAATTAAGTAGAATTTCGATGATGATATGCAAAAATGATTAAGCCGGAGCGAGTCGCTAGTTGATCTATAATCAATGCGCAATTTATTAAGGTACTTACAAAGGATTAATGCTGTATTGCTTAAAATCGTTTCATCTGTCTGAACTGTTGAAATTCTCTATGCGTTTCAAATCGATTAATCCTTCACTTCAACGTTTACTATCTTGTGTTGTTTGGTATCCGAACTAAGTAGTTCTTGATATAGAAATAAATTCTATACGTTTTTTTTGGATCGTTTGCTTTCTTCTTCTCAACGTGTTGTTTATGTTTACGCAATGATATTACATTTAAAAAAGAGTTTACGTGTCAGTGTAAATATATATCATTTGCTTTCTCTTCATCTCAGGTTGTTTGTTGTCGCAAATAAAATATGTCATGTTACCTATATAAAAAAAAAAATTATTTGAGTTAATTGTGGTTTGTGTTTATTACGTTTCTTACTATCAGATTATTTTATTTTGCAAAATGGCGTTATCTCGCAAAACTAAAAACAATCGGACGAACAAGATTATGTATTGTCCAGTAATTACGTTTTCATCATGATGATCGTTTTCATAAGCATCAATATCTTGATGATCTTCATCATCGTAATCTATTCTGGTAGAAACTACAAGAAGTCACAAGCAAGAAGTCGGTGACTCAATGTCTCGGACGTTCTCGACATGCTATCGCATCTGCTCAAGTCGCTGATAACGAGAGGTTGGTGACTCAAGCTCCCGGGTATTCTCGGCACGCTCACGCACCTGCTCAAGTCACTGATAACGAGAGGTTGGTGACTCAAGCTTCCCGATATTCTTGGCATGCTCTCGCATCTGCTCAAGTCGCTCAGAGTGAGAAGTCGATGACTCAAACTCTCTAACATTCTCAGCATGCTTTCGCATCTGTTCAAGTCGCCCAGAGTGAGAAGTCAATGACTCAAGCTCTTTAACGTTTTCAGCATGCTTTCGCATCTGCTCAAGTCACTCAGAGTGAGAAATCGATGACTTAAGCTCTCTAACATTCTTAGCATGCTCCCACATTTTACATTTTTTAACTAAAAAGTTTGAAATAAACTTAATTATTAAGAAAAAAAAAACCCGCCTGCAAAGTAAAAATACAACTGAAAAGCAAAACAACATTTCTTTTGTGACTTTATTTAGCTACTTACTGTTTTACTTTCTCTTCTTTAGCATTACATAAATATTTGTGAATAAACATGACTATGAATGTTGGAAAAGTATTGCAGGCGGGAACAAGCTGTTAAATCGTTTTTCTCACATTTTGCTACTTTGTAAACCACCACTGGCTTGGCACAGCAAATTTAAAAAAGTTAGAAGAAGAGGAAAACTCAGACAAAATCAATCTTAACTTTATTTTTGAAACATCAAAACCTAAACAAAACAAATTTTATTTTATAAAAATTGTTGAAAACTTAAAATTAATAATCCGTGGATCCACCTTAGACTCTCCTGACACATCTGCAGCGATTCTGTATACTCAAAACAAGGGTGTCGATAACCTGTTGTGGAATACTGTCCCAAGACCTGCTAAGATGCAAGAAAAGCTGGTTTTCATGCACAATATCTTCAGGGAAATTCCTAAGAGCTCTTCTCTGAAGCATATCCCAGGCATGCTCAATAGGATTTAAGTCAGGGGATTGTGCAGGCCAGTCTAAGGCTTGGATATCATGCTGTTGTAACCAACTTATAACGATACGCGCCGTATGTGGACGGGCATTGTCGTGCATTAGCTGGAAATTTTATCCCATTTGCTGTGTGTAGGGCAAGATACAGGCTCTAGTACCTCATCTCGGTATTTTAGAGCAGTCATATTGCCTTGTATCCAAACGAGGTTCGTTCTACCACCGAGACGTACCTATTCCTGCCCAAACCATAATCGTGCCACCTTGATATGCATGAACTTGTTGTGGGTGCTGCAGTCGATTCCAACGTCCCGGTTCTCTCCAAACGCGTACTCTTCGCGAATCAGGATGAAATCCAAACCTGGATTCATCAGTGAAAAGCACAAGTGACCATTGAGAATGGTTCCAGTTTTCGTATGCAATAGCCCATTGTAATCTTCTTTCTCGATTGCCTTTTCTTAGCGCTAGTACCGAACTTAGGATGACTTCATGCAGTCATCTTCTCAAAGTTTGACCGCTTACCAGCAAACCATACTCTCTCTGTAGCCTTTGAACCAACTGCATCGCCGTTACATTTGGTTGGCTTCGTGTAGCATTTACTACGAATCGATCCTGTACATTTGTTGTACCTAATGCGTTGAATAAAATTACTCGTAGTTCGATTGATCGAACTATACGATCGAACCTGGCGGCCGGAAGAATATTATCATAATGCTTAATTTCTTCGATCTCGTGCTCGAGCTGTAACATGATGCCGTCGCAAGGTGTTTGTGTTCTAATCGTTCAGCATAAGGTTTCAAGATACTTAATATACTTTATAACATATTTGCTCGTAAAGTGGTTATAATTACACCAATTTCAATATCGTAATGTATCTCATTACGTAGCTACTTGTGCGATAATGTAATGTAAAAGGCACGTGTTTTTTTTTAATAAAGTTTTAAGATAGGTACTCCGTCTAAAAATGAACGATACTTTTGAAAATCTTAGCAAAGAGGTTTTATGTCAAGAAAGTGGTCAATATTATATGAATAAAATTAACTTTGGGAAATAAAATATAACAAATAAAAATTTAATTCTTTAATTTCATTAATTTTGACAATAAATTACAACCATTTATCTGTATCAAAAACACAAAAATATTAATTTACTTTATTAGTAATACTGGCTGTTTTTGTACCTTTGCCTAAAAAAAAAACGTTGATGCGCGCGCATCGCTTACGTTGCATTATTATTCGGTATAAATGGTGCATGTAGACGCCAAGAGTTGGCAAACATCACAACTAATGATATCGAGAACCATGGGCGAGTTCTTCTTGTCCAGGTTAAAAACACAAAAAATAAAATTCCAAGGTCGTTCACAATACAGGGCCCCTTTTACGACATAGTGAAGAAATACGAAGCGCTTCGTTCAACAAAAGCTAATTCCAACAGATTTTTTCAAAATTACCAAAATGGAAAATTCACTAAGCAACCCATTGGCATTAATAAATTTGGAGCAATGCCGAAAGAAATTGCCACTTTCTTAAATTTGCCTAAAGCTCATGAATACACAGGGCACAGTTTCAGAAGGTCCTCGGCTACATTGCTCGCCGATTCAGGTGCGGGCTTATTAACACTAAAACGCCACGGAGGGTGGCGGTCGAGCAGTGTAGCCGAGGGATACATAGATGACTCGATAAGAAATAAAGAAGAAATTAGCTCTCGCATTACAAGGAACATACATTTGGAGTCAAGTGTTGACTTTCAACCATCTACGAGCACACACGCGTACATTCCACCATCGTCGCCGCAGCCGCAACCGCCTCCGCCGCCGCCACCGACGACTGCAGAACTCTGTGGTCTCGTTTCTCCTACTTTCACTCAAGAGAGTGAGAGAGAAACTCGGGAAATTGTAACTAATAATAATAACTTGACAACATTAAAAGTGCCAACTGGCAACGTAACAATCACTTTTAAAAATTGTTCAAATTTTTATACCTGCTTTAACAATTAATTAAAGATTTATTCGTTTAAAAAAGTCAGAGTTTTATTAATTTCCTCGTAAATATGTTATAAAACGTCGTATGACAAACGTGCGCTTTGAAAATTACAGCCTCTGCTTCCTTATAATATCGCCTCGGCTGTAATTTTCAACTTACCGCACTTATATCATAATGTACTATTAATAACGCCGCCGTTCGTTCTTGATAAGGACTTGTGTCATAATAGACTATTAAATGTTGTATTACTGAAATATATTATCTTTAAATCTTTTATCGCAGTTTATCTTAATCTCACCCCAAACATTGGTCCTTCGAGCTATTGGAGCGGGACAATTACGCGTCGCGTGTGAGTGTTTCACTTGGAACTTGAAATTAGAACTGTGCGATTTTACAATCCAAAATCTCATATCCTGTGATCTCAAATTGATCTCGGCGATAAAAAAGAAACGTGACATCATCCTTCTGATCCGGCTCGAAGGACCAATGTTATGTTATGTTATGTTACGGGATAACAACTAAAACTAATGAGGTGAAAGGGATTTTTTTTTTTATTTATTTCAAAGAATATGGGATGAGTTTGAGTCGCGCCCGATATGCTATCCGCAAGCGTACTGACTATTTTACTTAGGTAATATGTACGAGGCAACAATAAATGCAAGCATCGTACAGTGGTATTGCGCGTGGTCAGCAGTTTATGCCGATCTGCGCTATTTCACCATTACATTCATTCAGTATCATTACGACAATCAATCAGTTCGGGTGTACTCACTATTCTATCACTATCAATCATAGCATATCATTTTGGATTAAGTTGAGTCAATATACAGTTGATATTAACTTCATCTTTTATTTATCATCTCGGTACGAGTAGCAGCTCGTACATAATACATAAAATATACAATGCATATCGCGCGGTGTCGCAATTTCGCTGACACGATTATTTGTTCGGTGATAGACACGAACAATTGCATAATAAGTATCTCTGGAGGAAGGCAACTGAAACAAGCATCAAATGTCCAAAATATTTTAATGAAACATAAATAACTAAGAACAACAGTTAGAGCAGATATTTTGCAACAATGCAAAACATTGATTTAGCAAGTAAGTACAGCATTTACTTTAATAACCACCCAGAAACCGAATAGAAAGTCCGCGATTTTTTCCTGTTTTTGAAAATTGGACCAAATGCGTATTTGACCAAACGCGACTAAACGGTACAATTGTGTGTTGGCACTAGATGGCGCGTGGCGTCACGTGCGAGAGGCGACACTCGCCTGTGCTGGGCCTGCCTGTGCTGTCACGTACGGCACATGAGCCACGTGCGCCACGTGCGCTACGTGCGGCACGAGCGGCACATGAGCCACGTGCGGCACGTGCGGCACGTGCTTCACATGAGCCACGTGCGGCACATGCAGCACATGTGGCACATGTGGCACGTGCGGCACGTGCGGCACATGCAGCACATGTGGCACGTGCGGCACGTGCGGCACATGCAGCACATGTGGCACATGTGGCACGTGCCGCACGTGCCACATGTGCCACATGTGCTGCATGTGCCGCACGTGCCGCACGTGCCGCACGTGCCACATGTGCCACATGTGCTGCATGTGCCGCACGTGCCGCACGTGCCACATGTGCCACATGTGCTGCATGTGCCGCACGTGCGGCACGTGCCACATGTGCCACATGTGCTGCATGTGCCGCACGTGCCGCACTTGCCACATGTGCTGCATGTGCCGCACGTGCCGCACGTGCCACATGTGCCACATGTGCTGCATGTGCCGCACGTGCCGCACGTGCCACATGTGCTGCATGTGCCGCACGTGCCGCACGTGCCACATGTGCGGCGCCCTCAGGCCAGCTGCGCGTTCCGCAGCAGCAGCAGGCGCGCGAAGGCGGTGTGGCGCGGCGACAGGCCCGGCACGTAGAGGGGCGCCCTCAGGCCAGCTGCGCGTTCCGCAGCAGCAGCAGGCGCGCGAAGGCGGTGTGGCGCGGCGACAGGCCCGGCACGTAGAGGGGCGCCCTCAGGCCAGCTGCGCGTTCCGCAGCAGCAGCAGGCGCGCGAAGGCGGTGTGGCGCGGCGACAGGCCCGGCACGTAGAGGGGCGCCCTCAGGCCAGCTGCGCGTTCCGCAGCAGCAGCAGGCGCGCGAAGGCGGTGTGGCGCGGCGACAGGCCCGGCACGTAGAAGGCGCGCAGGGCGCGGTGCGAGCGCGCCGCGTCCAGCAGCGGCAGCGCCGCCGCCACGCGCCAGCCCGGCGCCAGGTGGTAGGCGGGCTGGCGCGGCGAGGCCGGGCCCGCGTCCGAGTCCACCAGGTAGTGGCACTGCGCCGCGCCCACCAGCGTGCGCGGGTCGCCCGCGTTGTGCGCGTTGAAGTGCGCCGGCAGCAGGCGCGTGGCTGCGGGGCGGTGACGGTCAGTCGCGAGCTCCACGCACCACGGACCCTACCTACCGGTACTCACCGTTGGGCAGCGGCGAGAAGGGCGCGGGCATCTGGCCGTCGAACTCGCTGGCGACGAACCGCGTGACGTAGCCGGGCGGCAGGTGGAAGCTGGACGGCGAGCGGTGCCACTCCTTGCCGAAGCACACCAGGCGCGGCGCGGCGCCGGCGGGCGCGGCCGGCAGCGCGCGCAGCAGCGCCATGGGCGCGCCGTAGTGCACGCGCAGCGCCGCGATGCGCGACACGCCTGCGGGCAGGCGGCAGTGCAGTGGCGCGAGTGCACCGGGGGGGCGGGGCCAGGGGGGGCGGGGAGGGGCACTCACCGAGCGCGCCGGCGAGCAGCACGGCCGCGACGGCGAGCGGGCGCGTGTACGCCAGGTAGTGCCGGCGCTCGTGCTGCTTCCTCCAGCCGAGTAGCTGGGTCCCGACGGCGAACGTCATCTTCTGCAGGCAGTCGAGCGCGATAGCTCCGGCCAGCACGATCAGGCTGTACACCGGGTACAGGAACCTGCGACAGATCACCTCGTTTACATACTGCCGAGCGGTGACGAGGCGCTCGCAGCCAACTGAATAAACTAGCGCTAGTAAAGTTGTTATTAGTCTCAGTGCACTTGCGAGATCGAGTCATTCAGAATCGAGTAATTTTGCCAGTGGCAGCCAGTAGGGCGCGCAGAACGTGTGAGTCCGCTTTCACCTCTCTTCCTTGTGCGGCTGCAGCATGAACACGGCGAGCCACAGCGCCAGCGGCAGCAGGCCGAGCCAGTAGGGCGCGCAGAAGGCGGCGCGCGCGGTGGAGCCCGGCGCCAGCGCGGCGCACGCCGGCAGCAGCAGCGGGAGCGCCAGCGCCAACACCTGCGGCACGCGCGGTACGGATACTGACTACTGGTTCGTTCACCTAGTGGCGGGAGCGCCAGCGCCAGCACCTGCGGCACGCGCGGTACGGATACTGACTACTGGTTCGTTCACCTAGTGGCGGGAGCGCCAGCGCCAGCACCTGCGGCACGCGCGGTACGGATACTGACTACTGGTTCGTTCACCTAGTGGCGGGAGCGCCAGCGCCAGCACCTGCGGCACGCGCGGTACGGATACTGACTACTGGTTCGTTCACCTAGTGGCCGGAGCGCCAGCGCCAGCACCTGCGGCACGCGCGGTACGGATACTGACTACTGGTTCTTTCACCTAGTGGCGGGAGCGCCAGCGCCAGCACCTGCGGCACGCGCGGTACGGATACTGACTACTGGTTCGTTCACCTAGTGGCGGGAGCGCCAGCGCCAGCACCTGCGGCACGCGCGGTACGGATACTGACTACTGGTTCGTTCACCTAGTGGCGGGAGCGCCAGCGCCAGCACCTGCGGCACGCGCGGTACGGATACTGACTACTGGTTCGTTCACCTAGTGGCGGGAGCGCCAGCGCCAGCACCTGCGGCACGCGCGGTACGGATACTGACTACTGGTTCGTTCACCTAGTGGCGGGAGCGCCAGCGCCAGCACCTGCGGCACGCGCGGTACGGATACTGACTACTGGTTCGTTCACCTAGTGGCGGGAGCGCCAGCGCCAGCACCTGCGGCACGCGCGGTACGGATACTGACTACTGGTTCGTTCACCTAGTGGCGGGAGCGCCAGCGCCAGCACCTGCGGCACGCGCGGTACGGATACTGACTACTGGTTCGTTCACCTAGTGGCGGGAGCGCCAGCGCCAGCACCTGCGGCACGCGCGGTACGGATACTGACTACTGGTTCGTTCACCTAGTGGCGGGAGCGCCAGCGCCAGCACCTGCGGCACGCGCGGTACGGATACTGACTACTGGTTCGTTCACCTAGTGGCGGGAGCGCCAGCGCCAGCACCTGCGGCACGCGCGGTACGGATACTGACTACTGGTTCGTTCACCTAGTGGCCGGAGCGCCAGCGCCAGCACCTGCGGCACGCGCGGTACGGATACTGACTACTGGTTCTTTCACCTAGTGGCGGGAGCGCCAGCGCCAGCACCTGCGGCACGCGCGGTACGGATACTGACTACTGGTTCGTTCACCTAGTGGCGGGAGCGCCAGCGCCAGCACCTGCGGCACGCGCGGTACGGATACTGACTACTGGTTCGTTCACCTAGTGGCGGGAGCGCCAGCGCCAGCACCTGCGGCACGCGCGGTACGGATACTGACTACTGGTTCGTTCACCTAGTGGCGGGAGCGCCAGCGCCAGCACCTGCGGCACGCGCGGTACGGATACTGACTACTGGTTCGTTCACCTAGTGGCGGGAGCGCCAGCGCCAGCACCTGCGGCACGCGCGGTACGGATACTGACTACTGGTTCGTTCACCTAGTGGCGGGAGCGCCAGCGCCAGCACCTGCGGCACGCGCGGTACGGATACTGACTACTGGTTCGTTCACCTAGTGGCGGGAGCGCCAGCGCCAGCACCTGCGGCACGCGCGGTACGGATACTGACTACTGGTTCGTTCACCTAGTGGCGGGAGCGCCAGCGCCAGCACCTGCGGCACGCGCGGTACGGATACTGACTACTGGTTCGTTCACCTAGTGGCGGGAGCGCCAGCGCCAGCACCTGCGGCACGCGCGGTACGGATACTGACTACTGGTTCGTTCACCTAGTGGCGGGAGCGCCAGCGCCAGCACCTGCGGCACGCGCGGTACGGATACTGACTACTGGTTCGTTCACCTAGTGTTCAGCTGAACTGTGTTTGATTGCACTGTTGTAGGATTCATGCAATGATTGTTTAAGATATACGAGGGCGGAGTGATAAGTCTGGTAAAAACATAGTTTGGAATAAGGTTATCCCAAATTGCATGAAACCTCCATGTTAAACACTCTTTTGAAGGACTAAATTAAATAGTCCAGCCAGAACCGCCGCATTTTTTTTTGACAGCCATTAAAGAAAAACAATTGAATGCATTTCGCAACCGCAAAGATGGAGAAAAGTGAATTTCGTGTGTTAATAAAACATTACTTTTTGAGAAAAAAGAAGTATTACGGAAACAAAACAAAAGCTTGATAAATATTACGAGGACTGCGCTCCGTCGATTAAAATGATTCATAAGTGGTTTAATAATTTTAAATGTGGTCGTAGTACAAGTGATGCCGAACGTCCAGGACGCCCGGTTGAGGTCACTACTCCAGAAATAATCGCTAAAATCCATGACATAGTGTTAAACTACCGGAGAGTAAAAGTGCGCGACATAGTTGAGGTAGTCGGCATCTCAGACGAACGTGTGCACAATATCTTACACCAACCTTTAGATATGAGGAAGCTCTCCGCGAGATGGGTGCCGCGTTTACTGAATGTTGATCAAAAACAAGTGCCGTGCGTTGTTTCGACGGAATAAGACTGAATTCTTGCGACGTTTTGTAATAGTAGACGAAACATGGATCCACCACCATACACCCGAAACCAAAACAACAATCGAAACATTGGATTGCTCAGAGTGAACCAGCTCTGAAGAAGGCCAGAGCAATTTTATCGGCCAATAAAGTTATGGCTACAGTTTTCTGGGATGCCCGTGGAGTTATCCATATTGACTACTTAGAGAAGGGTGAAACGATTTTTTTTTTTTTTATCGTGCGAAAAATCCCCACGGATACCACCCCCACGGAGCCGGTGGAGGCGGTTATGTCGGACTCGAACCGACTAAAACGCACGCCATCTTGGGTCCTTGGTTGCCGGAGGTGAGATTGCCAAAAGCATATCTCTCGCACCCCGGCAGACCCAGGACCATCTCTATCGAGATGGCCCCCTTCGGGTTGTGGGGACCACAGTGTCCCCATCTAGCCCCGGTTACGGGGAGGCGCATTTTGCGCCGCCGCCGCGGCCTGCTTCTGCTAGGGTGACAGGCGGCTCCACCGGTCACCCCCAGGCCAGCGCTCATGGAGGACGGAGGTCGTTCTGCGACCTCCGACGTCCGGTTCGTCTTCGCTCTGCGCGGGCTTCCCGGGCCCGGAGTCTGGTCCGGACCCGACCGGCCGCCTCCTTCTCGAGCATTACTTGCTCGCAGAAGGAGAAACGATGAATGGCGCTTATTATGCCAATTTATTAGACCAATTTCACAGAATTTTAGCTGAAAACCGACCGCATTTGGCAAAGAAGAAAATCATCTTTCACCAAGACAACGCAAGAGTGCACACCTGCGCGATTGTCATGGCCAAATTTCATGAGTTACGCTATGAGTTGCTTTCTCATCCACCATATTCGCCAGATTTAGCCCCTGGCGATTATTTTCTGTTTCCGATTTTCAAGAAATGGCTCGGTGGAAAAAAATAAAGCTCCAATGAAGCAATCATGAATGAAACCAACGCCTATTTCTAAGGGTTGCCTAAGTCTCATTATATGGAGGGGGTCGAAAAGTTAGAGACACGCTGGATGAAGTGCATTAAGTTAGAAGGAAACTATGTTGAAAAATAAAAATAATTTTTGATTAAATATCACTTCTTATCAGGGGCACGGCAGTGCCCCCGCCAAGTCGAGAGCGAAGCAAACATTGCCGTACCATCCTTTACTGGAACCATTTCGCCGCATTTTCAGGCCCCTATTTGAGAACCTCTGGATAACACCAGAACGCAGACCGTTTTCGTCATCTAGTAAGCTATAATCACATACTTTAAATCCAAAATTTCAAATCTGTAGGTCATTTAGTTCCGAAGTTAAGCGAAAGCAAACATTCGCATTTATGACACTCGCTCATGATCATCAAAATAGAACTAGTATTTCCCATAAACTCAGAGAGCTGAAATTTAGTACAGAGTTAGGGTTTAATGGCCACATGAAGGGAAAACTATAAAAACTAGGATAATCGAAGTTCAAGCCCAACCAAACTATTAGAGAACGACATACCGCCTTTACAAAAAATATTCAACTTGGTGGGCCGCTTCATTTGATGTTAAAAATCGAAGGTCTTTAGTATCTGATGAAGAACCCTCAGCTGGTCTCAGCTGGTCTCAGCTGGTCTCAGCTGTATGAGAGATATGGTAATGCCCCCTTCTACTATAGGTACATCAAAAAATAAACTGTCATTGCAAAAATCCAGCGTAGACACGTCTTCTATTTTAATCCAGCCTATAGCGTCCCACTGCTAGGCGAATGCCTCCCCTTCTGCTTTTAATACGCATATAAATAAAATTAAAGGAGAATTCTGGATAAGACTAGACTGGCTTTTATACTTATACTTACAAGTTTACAAGAAGAAATAGTCGAACGATTCTACTCGAACATTACACAAATTAAAGAAACAAATTACACTATAATATTAATTTCGCTCAAAATGAAAATGAAATCCCACCAAAAACATTCTGTTAAAAACTAGCCAAGTCGCGATGAAGCAGCTTGTGTATCTCTAAAAAGGAATGAAATCTAGACAAAAGTCATGCCAAGTCTAAGGTTCTTTACTGCGATTTCTTTATTATTACAGTTAATGTAGTGTGACTTGGCCGTTGAAGGGTATAAAACCAGGTACCATGACACCTTTGCACCAAACTGTCGCCAGAACCGCTATTCATTGACGATGGAAAATTGCCACTTGGAAAACGTTGATTCAATAACCAGTCAATTGTAGGCTTGATAAAGCTGCGTATTTCAATAATACTTATGTATAGGCGAGCCTGAAACAAACCGTATAAAAAAATATTTCCAATACACTTGTACAGTCTGACGACTGTACATCGCATGTATAGCGTCATGACTGTACATGCGCTGCTGACGATGCACCACAGGCCGGACCGGGCAATGCGCGTTATTACTTATTTCGTAACGAATTCTATTTATATATACAACCAACGGAAGGAGATCGTGTGGGATGACAATGGTGCGTTTGTGGATTCACGGATTTCCATACAAACCCGATAGGAATTGAACGCAATTCATTTCAATATGTGACCATTTTACGATTTTCAATATTACCTAAACATATTATTATCCTATTACGATTCCTCAAAAGCTTCCTTTTTAGACCACATGACATGGCGGGTCTCGCCGTGTGGCGGACGTGTGGTAGGTATAGCATTAATGTCATACGTAAAACGCAATGTTATTTTATTAGTAACGCTATTCTATGCAGCTTTCAATCGTCGCACAGTAGTATACACGGAACATTTGATTGATAACTGCGTACGTTACACTTAGTACTTTAGACTGTAGTAACACAGAATAATATAATAGTACAGGTAGCGGCACGTAAGTCTAGCGGTGAAAAAATGTGGAAGGGATGTTTGCGCATAGGTACAGTCGCGTACTTAATTGTTAGGTATCTACTATTACAATATCTTAATAATAAAGGAAGTGTTTTTGTTTGTCATTTTATACATATACCGATTTTCATGAAATTTTGTGTACTGATACAGTTTTGCATTTTAAGTTCATCTGTGCAGTGAATTTTCTGTAAAAATATAACTAAAATAACATTGAAAATAATGTTTGACAATTTTTATTTAATAATAATCATGCAGAGTCTGGTGACGTTAGCACGCCTTTCATTAAATTGCCGTCTATCTCACTTTTAATCTGTTTTAATGAATCAATTTAATCTACTAATTTCTGTATTTAAAAAAAATGCACATCATATATCATTTTCGTGCCTGTCTTCCCAAAACAGTATTTGTTTAGGCATATTCACTGTCTCAAATCAACGCAAATACATAAAAATAAACAATAACAGTCAATAAAAAACAAACTGAAACTTAATAGAAAACCACAACAATATAACAGTACCTAATTATTGTAATGAATAACAATACAATTTACGCGACTGTACACAAGACGAGAACGGTGCGTCGTATCGGCGCGCGGGACAAAGTACGGCTGGAAAGCCAATAAGCGCTCGCGCACGCCCGCCCGCGCCCTGTCTCCCCCGGGGTACCTTAATTTCGACTTCTACGCATAAACTGTCACCGCTAGACTTACGTGCCGCTACCTATACCACAGTCTATCGATTCATACTACATACAGTCTGTCAACGAAGCAGTCTAGACAGAGCAATCCTGCGGGGCAGGGGAGTGGTGGGGGACGGGGTATTACTCGGTACGCCCATACATTTTACTCGGTACTAATGATTCAGGGCTGTCTCATTGTGTAATCACACTAATTATGTTTTTAATTTATTTATTTTTTCAGGACTCGTTCTTGTTTGTTAAAATTGTTTTTGTTCGAAAAACATTGGAAAAAATGAAATGCTCAAGTGAGACTCGAACTCACGACCTTTCCCTTACAGGGGGACTGCTCTTCCAACTGAGCTATTGAGCCACACTTGAATCATTCCAAATTTTCCTTCTCTTTATATCCGTATATAAGGGCGACGGTGCAGCCATCTACCAACATTCTCATTCCAGTCATCTTGGATCGCTAAATGAATAATATATTCGTAATCAGCAACCCCAAAAGCCCCGAAAGCGATACCCATATCGATTTAAGTGAAAATTTCGAGTCCACCATCTTGGATCGCTAAATGGATGAGAAAGTTGTAATCAGCAACCCCAAGAACCCCGAGAACGATTCACATATTGATTTTTGTGAAAATTTCGAGTCCACCATCTTGGATCGCTAAATGAATGTTAGAGTCGTAATCAACAACCCCAAAAACCCTGAAAGCTATATTGTGATAGTACACTGGTTACTTAACAATAAGGAATTAATAAACTGAAATAGTTACATCTGCAATGCATTAGTGATTTGTTATTTATTAGCAGTCGTCCACTTACAGTCGTCTGGTGCCATCGTTGCTTGTAATAAATTCCCCAAATGAGATAGACACTTATTCTTTGCAAGAAAAGGACATGGTTTTGCTATACAAATGTAAAGCCAGACATGTGCAAATCATATAACACTACAAATAATGGCCTATGGGTCAAACCTATTGAAACAATGTCCCTAAGTGCGAGGAATTCGGGGTTATTTATGATGAGAGCGATACTCGGAACGGCTAGCGCGCATAAAAACGATCGACTAGGTAAAAAAGGGGCCGAGAACTTAAAAGGCAGGATAGTAGGGTTGACTCGCGATAGCACGGGATCGAGACATTCGGGTTTAGACAAGAGATCAGGGCGGTTGACGAGTTGGTGTGGAATACGGGAGTTAGGCGCGGAAGACTTGAGTAAGTTACAAGTGTGACATTATTAAGACTACAGACGTGGTGAGTTGATTTCATAGTATCTATTATTACTGTTATACTTTGTGCCACATAGTTTTGTGCTATTTATATATTGTATGTGTATTCCTATCCCGGGCTGAGTAATTTATATGAGTAAGTTAATAATAAATCTCTTGATATGTTGAGTCGCGTGTCCGTTGATGTATGTTACGTGGTACCGTAAACGGGATGGCAGTGAGAGCGTCACATGTAATGAGTCAGGCGGCAGACCAGAGACTTGTCATAGCAGAGACCGAGGATACCTTTAATAGGATAGCATCCTGTCGTTGATGCTCATCTCCCCTGTAATCTGTGATATGATGGCGGCTTTACATGATGATGGCGTATGAGGAACATCGTGCTTATAGATTAGGAACAAGTTATCGTACCGAGACCGCAACCTGCTGTAGTATAATGTCATTACAACCGTCTGGGATAACTATGGCCGGGTGAGGTTCGATTCCCACGGGGGACCTAGCGTCGAAGTGCAGCTCCCTCAAGCACAGAGGTCGGTGCAACCAGATATGTCAGATGGAAGATCAGGAATTACAACTCCTGCGGTACGGGAACCGGTCAGTGAAGTATAGTAACTTGTAAACCGAATTTATACGTACGATTGAAAATATGTGAAACAAGTAACTGACACCAGCGTATTCGTTCGTTGTTATATTCTCTGTATTTATTGAAAGGCTAAAGCCAGTGGAGAAATTACTGTCTCTGGATGAATTTCACAATATCAGTGCGGTCGGAGGGGCACTAATATCTCCCGCCAATGGGAGGGGGCTGGCACCTTCCACATAGTTTCATGTCGAATACGGAAAAACGAAAATTACTCAGCTTTGGCTAGGCGCTGTACCGTCACAATATCCATATCGATTTTTGTGAAAATTTCGAGTTCGCCCTCTTGGATTGCAATATAGATGATATATTCGTAATAAGCAACCCCGGAAACCTCGAAAACGATACCTATGTTGACTTTGTTAGAAATTTCAAGTCCGCCATCTTGAGTCGCTAGATGGATGATATATTCGTAATCAGCAACTCTAAAAACCTCGAAACAATACCCATATTTATTTTGTTGAAAAATTCAATTCCGCCATCTTGGTTCGCAAAATGGACGATATATCGAAAATGATACCCATATTGACGTTTTTGGAAATTTCAAGGCTGCCATCTTTGATCGTCGTTAAAATGGTCGTCAAAACTATTATTAATAATATTACGTTTGTTTGATCATAATTGGTTGAGTAGAACCGAAGATATAACCAATGGTCGCAATAGCCGACATCCATACGAGCGGAGCCGCGGGCATCGGCTAGTTATTTATATTAGCATGAGTTGATGTGCCTGAACAAAGAGACCAAATGGCGGTTATATAAGTATTACAGATAAATACATTATAAATAAAAACTGTGACAACTCAAAAGTGACAACCCTGACAAAACTGCAAAAGGCGGCATTTCCGCAAACATCAAACGCGATGAACTACTGTAAGATCTCTCGTTATACTGTGATAGTACTATATAGAGATTTTATTATAATTCAGTGTGCTTAATCCATTTATCATACAAATGTACACTACAAAAGCTTTCAGATTATTTTGTTTGTTAGATCTGGGCCCAGTGCCGACGGCAAGGTAAGGATGAAGTAAAGGTATAGCTCGAATCATATATCTTGGACCTAAAATGCCCTCAAAATGTGCTCAAAACGCGCAGTACATATTTCTTGCATGTTTTTGAGGATATCACGGGGCGCTACTGCGGTGGACGGTCCCAAATTCACCAAGTATAGATTATTACATAACAATCCGTGCGCGCCAGGGCCTTTTACGGGGCAAGATATATAGCCCGAGCAATAGCAGCGTAGCGCTGTGTAACTCACCCAAACCACGTTAAAGTTTAGGAAGCCATTGACGAAGTAATACGTCCATGGCTCCACCCCGTACAGCTCGGGCCCGTGCTCCGTGAACACGTTGTACGCCACGATGTTCCACGGCGCCACCACCAGCCGCCCGTAGTGCCACGAGTCCAGCGCCACGGCCGGCAGCAGCAGCGCCAGCAGCGCCGCCGCGCTCCACGCCGCGAAGGCCGCGGCCTGGCGCTTCAGCACCAGCATGTCGATGGCGATGGGCAGTCCCAGCAGCGCCGTGAACGGCCAGCCTGCCGGCAGACAGACAACGCCTAGACGATCAGCAGGCACATGCAGTAACAACGTTTCGAACGATCGGACTCCAATTCGCATGCTGTAGTGACTTCACGTTTCACGTCACCTAGCACAGAAAGTTCCAAAGTTTCTTACAGCATGTCACTCAGAATGCCATATCCCGCTACACGCCGCGCCCGCTGCCCAGGGGCTGGCCGCCGGCAACGCCAACAGCAGCCACACGCAAACATAACTCACTGAGCAGCGCCGAGGCGGCCGTGAGCAGCACGGCGGGCGCCAGGCGGCGGCGCCACCAGCAGGCTAGTGCGCCGCTCATCAGCGCGCCGCTCCAGGCCGCCGGCAGCAGCGCCGCACCCGCCACCCAGGGGCCGGCCGCCGGCAGCGCCAGCAGCAGCCACACGCGCCCCACGTGCACGCCGAACTCGTGGCACACCGCCCTGCAAGGAGCCGCAGTCACTCGCCGTCCGGCACGCCGCACGCTGGCACGCTGGGCCCGCGCGGCCACACTCACTTGTAGAACGCGAACTCGGCGCACGCGCCCAGTGCCGCCAGCAGCGCCCGCAGCGCGTAGAACACGCCCACCGGTGCCAGCGCCCACGACAGCGCCTTGGCGGGCAGCGCTAGCAGCCACAGCGGCAGGTACGAGCGCAGCGCGTAGGCCGGGCTGTACTCCCACGTCTGGAGGCCGCTGCCGTACACTGCCGACGATATGGTCACTTTTTTTTTTATCGTGCGATAAATCCCCACGGATACCACCCCCACGGAGCCGGTGGAGGTGGTTATGTCGGACTCGAACCGACTAAAACGCACGCCGTCTTGGGTCCTTGGTTGCCGGAGGTGAGATTGCCAAAAGCATATCTCTCGCACCCCGGCAGACCCAGGACCATCTCTTTCGAGATGGCCCCCTTCGGGTTGTGGGGACCACAGGGTCCCCATCTAGCCCCGGTTACGGGGAGGCCCACTTCTGCTAGGGTGACAGGCGGCTCCACCGGTCACCCTCAGGCCAGCGCTCATGGAGGACGGAGGTCGTTCTGCGACCTCCGACGTCCGGTTCGCCTTCGCTCTGCGCGGGCTTCACGGGCCCGAAGTCTAATCCGGAACCGACCAGCCGCCTCCTTCTCGAGCATTACTTGCTCGCAGAAGGAGGACGATATGGTGGGTCCGGCCGTTATGCTCCCATTCCGGGTTGCCCCCGGCCGTGTTGCCCCCATTTTCTTTGTAACAAAACTCTTGAGCAAATACTGTTGAGAATAAAAGTGTTTTTGAATTTAACTTATATTTATTTTATGCTATGTATCATCGTTTTAGACATTAATAGGGATAGTTTTTGAGTATATTCTATAAGGATTTAAAAACGTGAACTAAATTAAATTAAAATAATGCTGATTTCGAAAATTAACACTCTTAGGTTGCTCGTTCATAGTTTAGACTACCTACCAGAGCTCAAACGAGTTTTTGGAACAAAAGACAATTTTAGATAAGATAGATGACCGAAAACCCTAAAAGCGGTGAGTCATGGGCTCAGATACAATGGCAAAAAGAGTGAGATTATGATCTTTAAGGCAAACACAGTGACATACTCAGATGTGCCCACAGTCTCACTATATGGGAAACCCCTTAATAGAGTTGACAGGACAATGTATCTGGGCCACTGGATCACTGAGGACTTGCGAGATGATTGTGACATTGAGAGTGAGCGCAGATCGCTGGCTGTCCGATGCAACATGCTGGCCCGTAGGTTTGCACGCTGTACTAAATCAGTGAAGGTTATGCTTTTTAAAGCATACTGTCTATCCTTTTACACGTGCAGCCTTTGGGTTAGCTATACGCAGCGGGCATACAGCGCTCTGCGTGTCCAATATATTAACGCGTTTAGGGTTCTGGTGGGGCTGCCGTGGCACTGTAGTGTATCAGGTATGTTTGCAGAAGCGCGTACGGATGGCTTCGAAGCAATTATGAGGAAACGGTGTGCGTCTATGCAAAACCGTGTACGCGGCAGCACCAATAGTATTCTAGGCGTGTTCACGGATCGGCAGGATTCACCTATGTGGCGAAGATGGGTACAGATTCACATGTAGGTCGTTTCCAAATATTAAATAAAAACACTGTAGGGGAATCTACATTTTTAGACATTTTTTTCTAAAAATGGAAATATTAATGTAAATATATTGATGAAATATTATCCCATCAAAATGTTTCGATTGTTTATCTTTACAATTGGTACATCCTTGCATACTAAGAGGGAAAAAGTCCTATTCATTATTTTTATAATATTGATGGATTAGTTTAGTTTTTACTACGGTGATGATTACCGCCGTTGTAATAAGATTCTATATTGATAATGAGATTTATTGAAATCGTGGATGTATGTTTGTTAGGTACTTAATTAAACCACATGATGAAAATTAGCAGAGATAGAGAATTAAAAAAAAGGAATCCTTCATGATCCAATCAATCCAAGAAAGTTTTTGTCATAATACTTTATAACATACAGATTTACTGTATTCTGCATTTATAATATTATTATAAATGCAGAATACAGTAAATCTGTATGTTATAAAGTATTATGACAAAAACTCAAGACAATAAATCAGTATAAATGTTCCTAACGTAACAATAACAAAACTCAACAAAATCTGATAATAAAAACTACGAAATTAAAATGTACAACAGTCACTGTGACGCGGACGCTACTGCAGGACGAGAGCGGGGTATCGCGCGGAGAAGCGGGAGGAGGGTTGTTTGCAAGGCCAGGTGCCATGTTAACTCGCACGAGCTATAGCTACACACATCAGTCATGATTATACTCTTAATTTTCATTTATTATTTTAACACTTGTCTGCTCAACCGTACTGAATCGAATATCATGACAAAAGGAGAAACTATGGGGGCAACGCGGCCGGGGGCAAAACGGAATAACAAATTTTTCAATGTGGTGGCATACCGGCCGGGGGCAACCCGGAATGGGAGCATAACGGCCGGACCCGATATGGGGGTCACTTAGCGTTGCAATTTGTGTTGCATGCAAGCTCTTTCAAAAGACAAAAGTACATCAGGGCCCGAGTCACGCCTCCAATTCCATAAAAAATAAAAAACCCGACTGCCACTGAAAAGACCAAAATAAGTTTGATAGCAGGCGGTACCCATTAATTTTCTTTCGGTTTATGATTGGCAAATGGGTACCGCCTGCTATCAAACTTATTTTGGTCTTTTCAGTGGCAGTCGCGTTTTTTATTTTTTAATCATTTGTTTTATTTTATACTTTTTAGTTATGGTAAGTATGACATGTATATATCTTTTTATAATTTACATATCGTTTATACTTGAAACTAAAACTTAAACCAATAAGTAAGAAAATTAGCGAGAATGATTGTTTTGTTAAACAACTTTAAATCGTTATATATCCTAAACTATTATTTAAAATGAAAAATGATAAAAGGAACCCAAAGATGATTTTAAAATACCTATTCAACGACACCCCACTTGACATAGTTCATCGACTTTTATTTTTTTTCATTTTGACAATAAGGCGTCTGGATGTCGCTGTGGTGGATTTTAATTACTGTCATGTCTTTAGTGACACTCGCAAGGTTAAGATCGAACTCGACTCGAATCGATTGACGTATGAATTATCAAAATCGGCCCATGCATTTGGTCTCTAGAACGCCACATATAAAACAAACATACATTCATACATACATAGACTGATAAACACATTACCCTCCTTTGCGTCGCGCAGTCGGGTAAAAAATCATGATAGGCTCGCAGACTGGTATAGAGTAGGTTTGGGTAATACTACTACTACTCAGCATGACACAATTAAAAAGCGTGCATTAAGTGATACAATAAAATAATAATTATAAACTAAAAATAATGAACTAATTATAAGATATTATGGTCTCATCTAGACGAGACGTTAATTTAGATGGTTTAATTTAGACATAGATTAAACCATCTCTACAACAAAGTGACTGCAAATTTATAGCTTGGTTATAACTGCTTAACAGTGTTCTTGTATGTTGAGAAACCACCGTTTTTATACTACTTAGGTGGCAGACAAGCACACGGCCCACCTGATGGAAAGTGGTTACCGCGGCCTATGGACATATGCAACACCAGGGGCGATGTTTAATAAATTATTATTGGTTTTATCCCCTGTCGGAGAGATAGACAGCCAGAGATCCTCAACATCACAATATTCACAATCCCAGTTAATTTGTCGACCAGTACACCACCACCCTCCGTTTTGTCTATATTTGAGTTGCTTCTGTCGTCTTCGTCGAAATACAATGCATCGCGAGTCAAATAGCTCTGCATCATATACACCATCATTCAAATTAGTCTCAGTTATACATATCATATCATAATTTCAGTTTCGAACACTAATATAAATATCTTTAATTTTAGTTCTCATTCTGTTAACATTTTGGTAGAAAATTAACATCAAATACTCGTAGTAAAGATTGTACAAAATTAATAAACCTAAAAACTTTAAGTAAAACAAAAGTAACTATATATCGATTACAATTTGTTTAAAGTGTCTATACCTACTCTTAATATGAATGTGACTATCTCTGTCGTCCTTACGTACGTATACTCTGCCATATTTCACCCACACATACTTGTAATTAAGTTCCTTCGCTTTCATTCTTGCAGCGGCGCGGCGCGGCGTGGAGAGATTTACATTCGGGGGAGATATGTTCACCGACGTATTTATATTACATTTGTTCGAAGTAAGGCCCAAGTGAGAGGAGTTCAATTGATCATCTCTGGAGATCTTGTTGCGACGGCGGCAGGCTGATATTATTTGATCCCTTAGTCGTGAGTTGGACAGGGTGATTAGAATATTACGTGGACGGTCTCTGGATGCATCCAACTCTGCGACATGATATTAAATTCTCATCATTAATCACCGTGTTAATAGTTTTGCATAGATTTTTAAACATCATCATTAAATATTCAATTTTACTTTCAGGAACAGCCTGTATTTCCAAGTTCTGACTGCGAGTCATTCGCTCAATAGATGACAGACGACCGTTTAGATTGCTCAACTCTTTCTGCAAATGTAAATTCTCGGTTTCTAGATTTTTTAGGGTGTTCAAATCTACTTCAATCGTCGATTGGAGATCTGTTAACTCTGCGCATATATGGTGCGTGGTTTCCGTAAATTCATCCTGCAATTTCTTTACTATAACTTCCGTGTCCGACTTAACCTGATTTTCAATTCTTCCTTTATAATAGAGCGAAACTTATTCATCCAGACAGATAAAGCAGAGTCATGTTTGATAGATGATCAACTAGATCATAGAGCGTGTAATATTAATACATGACGGGCACTGCCATTTTGAACGATATTCTTCACTTAGCGAGGCAAATTGTTTATCGCTCATGTTTAAACATTGGAAATGATATTTTGCGCAACATTGATAGCACTGCAAACAGCTAGCAATGTCCATTTTGTGGTTACAAGCTAAACAAACCATTTTAAGAATAGCAGATCAATCCCAAAAAATATATGAGGGTGAGGATCGAACGCGCGACGCGATGTAGGTACACGGGCAATATCACACGCTTGCACCGCTACGCCACGGATACTCTTAAAAGACTTGGTGAAAGTTTGGATCCCTTATGTGTGAGAGAAGTACTTATGTAGAAGATAAGAAGAAGATAAAAACCTCTTTGTACACAACTGGTTTCGTAGCAAGAAAAAGAAAGAAGAGAAGAGAAAGAAGAGGATGCAATCAGGACAATGTCTATTAAGTAGATGATGAAAAACATAAGTGAGTTAAACGTCAGTGAGTAGGTATAAGTCGTCCATTATGTATTCCATGCATTAGTTATTGGGTATGAGCATATGTGATACAACCTTTAGGTATGTCAACTAGTAGGTGAATCAACCATAGTTGAATGACTCAGCAAATAGATGTAACCCTGCGTACTACACCTCCTTTCTTCACAAATAATTAAATATCAAACATCAAAACTCAAAACACAAGCTTCACATAACATTTACCTACCACTTGTGTTGCCGACCCCATGTACCAATGCCTCTGACTTTGTCTCATACACATAACAGAGTGTGTTAAGTTCTGATGTACCACTGCTGGGATGTTGTTATATTGTGGAACAAGACAATCAAGTATCCTAGTCCTGGACAATGAACAAGGTTCATTCAGACAGCTCACCAAGGTAATGCAGAGGCTCCCAATAATTGAAAGTCTCATCGCAGTCTGCAATCTGACCATAAAAGGCTGATAATAAGCGTGCCACCAGCAGCAATGCCAAGGCCACTGCACCCCCCGGGTATGCGATGGTCTGTAGATCCGAAGGTGCATTTGTGACAATGAATTCTCTGAAATAAAAAAAACACCCAGTTAAGGCCCTGTATTCCTGCAAAAGTAGGTATTTATAGCGATCTCGGCCGCTCGTAAAATGTTACGCGCGAACGCAGTGACGGTGAACTCGGCGGTGACCCCGCCAGCGTCACAGTATAGAAATATGCAGTATGAAAACTTGATTTGACTAAGAAAATTAAATGCAGTTTTTTTAACTTTATTTAGTTATGTGATTATATTAAGTAAGTAATAAATAGGAAATTAAAAAAAAACTATGAGTTTGAGTCGGGGTCACCAATGTACGTGATGTACGTCATTCAGGGTTAGGTTAATTTGAAGGAAGTTAGTCCAATTGAAACGAGTGACTATGGTTCACGTTCGAGTATATTTTACACAAAACTTACAGGCAGTTACTACGACTAATTCCGATCGCGTGCCGGGGACAACTGGAGTTCGTAAATCGCTCGACTGTACACTTGCAGTGTCAGCGCTATGTAGGTATGACACTCGTCACACCCTTACAACTATTTGTTCTATGTGTATAGTTGCTTGGGCGAAAAAAAACTTACATAATAATAATAATAATGCTTGTAATTTTACAAACATTTGTTTGAATTGATGCTAAGGGTTACTTTATATCATCGCACCGTTCGTCGTCGACAGGGCAGTTAAATACCTAAAGTTTACGAGATTAACAACTACATAAAATATGTAGGTATCTTAATTGTCGCCCATATGGTTATTATTACTTTGCAGCCACTCGGCCACAGCTCGGCGTCGTAGTGACGTACTAGCAAACTATATGACGCTAGGGCTGCCTCGCTTTTTTTTTATACAGGACACGTTAATTTGACTCCACCTCGCCTGATGCTTATCGCTCACTGAAGGAATACTGTTTCAATACATAGTTTGAAATTTCTGTTACCTATTAATGAAATACCGATTAATAGCCGGCAGGAATCGTGTTGTAGGTACCCCTCACCACTCACGGCTTCCCTTTGCAGGGTAAGCCGGCAGGAATCGTGTTGTAGGTACCCCTCACCACTCGCGACTTTTCTTTTACAGGGTAAGCCAGTAGGAATCGTGTTGTAGTTACCCCCCACCACTCACGGCTTCCCTTTGCAGGGTAAGCCGGCAGAAATTGTGTTGTAGGTACCCCCCACCACTCACGGCTTCCCTTTGTAGGGTAAGCCGGCAGGAGTCGTGTTGTAGGTACCCCTCACTACTCACGACTTTCCTTTGCAGGGTAAGCCGGCAGGAATCGTGTTGTAGGTACCCCTCACCACTCACGGCTTCCCTTTACGGGGTAAGCCGGCAGGAATCATGTGGTAGGTACCCCTGTACTGATATAGATAAAACATGAATTACAGAAAATCGTAAGTAGCATCTTCAGTAGTAATACTGATTTTCTTATACTATGGCGCTATGAACGTAATACACTGACGGACTCATAAACTGCATCAAAGTAATAGACGACTTTGAAATAAATATTTTAACCAAGTAGGCATACTTTCTATACAGATTTAAATTGAAACCTCTAGATTGGTTCGTGAACTTTAAAACAGCGTAGGGTCATATCTTTAAGTTTAAGTTTATGTACTGGAAAGGACCTTAAGACTTTTTTTGAAGAAAAAACAGAAATTTAAGAAAAATTGGTTTAATTAAAAAATTGGTTTTAACAATAGACACAAACTTTATGCAAGGGTTTATTTGTGTTTTAATAAGGTGTATTACCCCCACGTGCCCTTATTACGGATTCTAATCGGTTCCGCATAGATTTTATAAGGGTTTTTAAAAGATCTTGCGGAATATTGTCCCATTCTTCTGAAAGTGCTGTTCTTAGTGCTGCCACTGTCGTGGGCGAAGGATTTCTCGCATATACAGCTCTTTTTAAATTGTCCCAAACATGCTCGATGGGATTAAGATCCGGGCTGCGTGCTGGCCAATTCATTGTACGTATCCCAACCTCTTCGCAATAATGTTGAACTTGTGCAGCTGCATGCGGCCGGGCATTATCCTGCATTAAAGTAAAATTTTCGCCTATGAATCCCATGTAAGGCACCACGTGATCTTCTAATATCTCTGTTATGTAGCGATGTGCTGTCAAACCCCCTCTATTACCGTTTTGACGGACCATGTCTATGAACACAAGTTCTGTTCGCCCGTTCATCGATATGCCACCCCAGACCATACATGAACCGCCTCCAAAAGGAACACGCTCCTCAATGCAGCTTTGAGCATATCGCTCCCCACGTCGACGATAGACTCTTCTGCGACCATCTGCACCATATAAACATGTCCTACACTCGTCCGTGAACAATACAGAGGCCCACTGCTCTTCTGTCCAATTCAGGTGATGACGCGCAAATCTTAAGCGAGCTTGTCTGTGAGCTGTAGACAACTTTGGACCATTTGCTGGTCTAAAAGGGGTGATATCCGCTTCCTTTAACCTTCTTCTTATTGTTCGTGCACACACGTTTACTCCACGCACTTCATTAAGCTCGGTTTTGATGTTAACTGACGTGAGGAAACGATTTCGCAGGGAAGTTATAACAATAAATCGGTCATCACGACCTGTGGTTGCTCGAGTTCTGCCTGTACCACGTCTCCTCCTGTAAGAACCTGTCTCTACAAACCTTCTGTATATTCTAGAAACCGTAGACTGGTTTAAATTTAAATTTCTACCAATCGTTCGTTGATCCAAGCCCTCCCGCACCAATGCTACAATTTGTGCCGCTTGTTCGGACGAAGTATCCATATTATGGTTCAAAAACTCTCGATGTGTTAAAAAACTAACCCAACAATTATGCTGGTAACAATAATTCAATTGACAAAACAAAAAAAATCAATGAGAATCAATTTAAAACTTTGCTATAAATAACACGCAAATCTGATACTACAAGTAAATTTTCTTTTCCCGGCTATATTCATTTGTTTTACTGCAGTTCTATTTTTAAATTTAATTTTTTTTTTAAGATTAAGAGCCAGTCTTTCCATATTTATATAATTTAATCTAAAAAGTTTGCATACTTATTATAAAAAATCCTTTTAGAGTAAACCTGAACTTTGATGCAGTTTATGAGTCCGTCAGTGTATTTAGGTATGATAATTTTTTAAATTACCAATCGGAGTTCGAAATGTAGTTTATGGCTTTGCACGACTTTTTTCGCTTGCGTTGTTTATTGCCCATATTGAATGACTTGCAATAATTTATTATAAATACGTAAAACCGATTGATTGGTGCACGAAACTGTCGCGCAAAAAACTGACACAGGTCCTACTTCGGTAAGCGCCAGCGCGCGACTGGCGCGACTTTTCGGGCCTCAGCGGCGCGAGCACTAGCGAATTTAGTAGGTATTTAAACATAACTTTAAAAATTATTTCATAATATAGTCAAAATCTGCGAAAATGTCGAGACATATGTAGTGGCTTTAGTTTAGTACAAAAATTTTATAGAAAACATAAGTAGTTTAAAAAATTGGAAAAAATGAAAAGCTCAAGTGAGACTCGAACTCACGACCTTTCGCTTACAGGGCGACTGCTCTGCCAACTGAGCTATTGAGCACTTGAGCATTTCATTTTTTCCAATGTTTTTCGAACTTAACAGTTAGCATAATAAATGCTATAAAAAATTCATTCAAATAAGTAGTTTAGTCATAATATTAAAAAAAAATAACGAGAAGGGGTAACTTTGGGATTTTTTTCTATCGAGTGAAGTTCATCAGATCTGGTAACTGAATGCGAATTAGACTAGACTGGATCCTTAACTAATATATATCTTTTTTTTTTTCAAAATTTTAAAACGCTTTTTTCTATGATTCAGATGCATTTAAAAAACTCAAAATGCGGCCTCTGCTGGAATACCGGGTCTTAAGCAGTTCAAACCATGTTGTAACGTGCGTGTCTACAAAAGACTACTCTTAGGCAACTTACTCGGAGCAAGAAATGTGAATAATGATTATGTAAATCAGTCTGCAGTGTCAGTCTCAATTTGGTATTAAAACTGAATATCTAAGAAATATTACACTATGCAGATGTCTGTTCGGTTGCCTTTAAATTATCAAATCAATATCCATGTTCAATGTTCCTTACTCAATATAGTGTATAAATGTGGAATCATAAGATACCAATAATGACACCAATTCTACAAAATTTAATGTAATTTTATGACAATAACATTCAAAATTTAATACAAAATGTACAGATATTAAGACCAGGTATTCCAGCAGTGCCCCACTTTTGAGTTTTTTAAAAGCATCTGAATCATAGAAAAAAGCGTTTCAAATTTCGAAAAAAGATTATATATTAGTTAAGGATCTAGTCTAGTCAAATTCGCATTCAGTTACCAGATCTGATGAACTTCACTCGATAGCAAAAATCACAAAGTTACCCCTTTTCGTTATTTATATTTTTAATCTATACATCTATACAAATAAATAAAATTGGAGTGTCTGTTTGTAATATTAAAATAACCGCTTTCTACTACATGCATATGAATGTATATACGGTAGGTACACATACCAAAATATATATTTTTAAATTTTTTGTCTGTCTGCCTGTCTGTCTGTCTGTCTGTCTGTTTGTTTTGGCTAATCTCTGGAACGGCTGGACCGATTTGGACGGGACTTTCACTGGCAGATAGCTTATGTAATAAGGAGTAACTTAGGCTAAAAAAAAAAATGCCAAAAACAAAAAAAAATAAACTGATTTTTTTTATTAAGTACATTCCACGCGGACGAAGTCGCGGGCACAGCTAGTATTATGACTAAACTACTGATGCTTTCTATAAAAAAAATGTACTAAACTAAAGCCACTACATTATGTCTAGACAATTTCGGAGATTTTGACTATATTATTAAATCAATTTTATAGTTATGTTTAAATACCTACTAAATTCGCGAGTGCTCGCGCCACTGAGGTCCGAACAGTCGCGCCAGTCTCGTGCTGGCGCTTACCGAAGTAGGACCTGTGTCAGTTTTTGCGCGACAGTTTCGTGCACCAATCAATCGGTTTTACGTATTTATAATAAATTGTTGCAAGTCACTCAATATGAGCAATATACAACGCAAGCGAAAGAAGTGCAAAGCCATAAACTAAATTTCTATCTCTGGTAGGACGTGTAAATAGTCCGACCACTGGTGTGTTTGCACACAGAGCGTATAAGAACCTGTGACCTGAAGTTTGGTTGTAATAGAAAGAAAATACACATGTGACCGCTTCTATGAATGAAAACGCAAGAGAAACGGCACTGACCTGAGTTCCACCTCGTGAGGATTCAGCTGCAGACAGGCGTGGTTCCTGGCACGTGCTGGTGGGTAGGTAGGTTTCGACCGGCCGGTGACTTTCTTGAGTTTGTCGTTTTCTTCCGATACACTTCACTTATACTGACTTGAGAATGTGGCCAAAGGAACTTATAGAATTACACAGAAAAAGAAACGAGGAGTTGAAGTACTCAACTTCCGTTCGGAGCGGCAGCGGGTCAAAGAGACAAGTGTAATGCACGGGGAGATCGTCCGCCGTGAAGCTTGAGAGTGTCGCTCGTAGGAACTTCAGTCTCAAGTATAGTTCGAAAAATCTGTGCACAGCGCCATCTATTGGCCCTCCTCAACACCAAGTGGTCAACAAATGAGCGCCAATACTCAAACATTATTCTATCACAGAAGCGGTTTTTTAAATTACAAAAATTGAAATACAATTAAATTATGTGGGAAATAATTAAGAAAGTACATAAGCGCTCCACCAATCTCCGACAAATAAATAAAATTGGAGTGTCTGTTTGTAATATTAAAATAACCGCTTTCTACTACATGCATATGAATGTATATACGGTACACATACCAAAATATATATTTTTAAATTTTTTGTCTGTCTGTCTGTCTGTCTGTTTGTTTTGGCTAATCTCTGGAACGGCTGGACCGATTTGGACGGGACTTTCACTGGCAGATAGCTTATGTAATAAGGAGTAACTTAGGCTAAAAAAAAATGCCAAAAACAAAAAAAAAATAAACTGATTTTTTTATTAAGTACATTCCACGCGGACGAAGTCGCGGGCACAGCTAGTATTATGACTAAACTACTGATGCTTTCTATAAAAAAATTGTACTAAACTAAAGCCACTACATTATGTCTAGACAATTTCGGAGATTTTGACTATATTATTAAATCAATTTTATAGTTATGTTTAAATACCTACTAAATTCGCGAGTGCTCGCGCCACTGAGGTCCGAACAGTCGCGCCAGTCTCGTGCTGGCGCTTACCGAAGTAGGACCTGTGTCAGTTTTTGCGCGACAGTTTCGTGCACCAATCAATCGGTTTTACGTATTTATAATAAATTGTTGCAAGTCATTCAATATGAGCAATATACAACGCAAGCGAAAGAAGTGCAAAGCCATAAACTAAATTTCTATCTCTGGTAGGACGTGTAAATAGTCCGACCACTGGTGTGTTTGCACACAGAGCGTATAAGAACCTGTGACCTGAAGTTTGGTTGTAATAGAAAGAAAATACACATGTGACCGCTTCTATGAATGAAAACGCAAGAGAACCGGCACTGACCTGAGTTCCACCTCGTGAGGATTCAGCTGCAGACAGGCGTGGTTCCTGGCACGTGCTGGTGGGTAGGTAGGTTTCGACCGGCCGGTGACTTTCTTGAGTTTGTCGTTTTCTTCCGATACACTTCACTTATACTGACTTGAGAATGTGGCCAAAGGAACTTATAGAATTACACAGAAAAAGAAACGAGGAGTTGAAGTACTCAACTTCCGTTCGGAGCGGCAGCGGGTCAAAGAGACAAGTGAAAAATGCACGGGGAGATCGTCCGCCGTGAAGCTTGAGAGTGTCGCTCGTAGGAACTTCAGTCTCAAGTATAGTTCGAAAAATCTGTGCACAGCGCCATCTATTGGCCCTCCTCAACACCAAGTGGTCAACAAATGAGCGCCAATACTCAAACATTATTCTATCACAGAAGCAGTTTTTTAAATTACAAAAATTGAAATACAATTAAATTATGTGGTAAATAATTAAGAAAGTACATAAGCGCTCCACCATGCACCCGGCTTTGGAACGTCGCAAGAAGTTACGAAACAAACAAGCGAACACTGGCTGATTAGAGCCCATAGTGACTTTGTATAACATAATAATACACATAGCTAAAATAACAACTTAGACTAACAATATTCTATCTAAAGTATGTTTAAAGTTTGAGTTAAAAATTAAAGTTTAAGATTCTATTTAGCGTTGTAAGTTATTGCGTTGGGATAGGATACAATTTGGTTACAGCGCGTTTGTAAGTACCAGTACGCGTTTTAACCAATCAGTGGTTAAATCACTGGTCAATTCGATATGAAGGCCACGTGTGGCCATGCAGATAAACAATATAATGTATGCCTTTTGAGAATGCTGACCTCTACGACGAGAAAGTATGGTCTTTATTGGACCAGCGTAATCAACCCCAGTATGACAAAAGGCTTTGGCTTCTGATACACGATAATTGGGCAGATCAGCCATTACTGGTGTAGGGCGCGCCGGATTGCATTTAAAGCAAATGCTACACTTTCGTAACTTAGATCTGATAACAGTTCTAGCGTCCAATATCCAGAAGCGTTGGCGTATGATAGACATGAGGAGTCCAGGTCCAGTATGACAATTGACAACGTGAAAATGCTGAATTATTAGATCAACAACGTGATCGCGTTTAGGGAGAAGGACAGGATGTTTAGCTTCAAATGGAAGCATCGATTTAGAAAGTCTGCCACCTATGCGCAAAATGCCTTCTTCATCTAAGAAGACTGCAAGACTCAGCAGCTTCTTCGAGGGTGACTTCTCAGCCCTTATCAATTTCATATCCTCAGCAAAGTGAACTGATTGAACGGCGAGTCTCAGCGATTGACAATCCTGATACAGAATGAGGTTCGATCTTAGATTTAAATCGTGCGAATTTTAAAACGTATGCAATGATGCGTAGTAGTTTCTGCCAAGAAGAAACACGTTGTGCTAATGTACATAACAATGGCGACTCTGTGTGTTTTGTTGTCACACTTAACACATTTGCCTTATGCTCAGGTAAGTCAGAACAGTTGGCGGGAGAGAATGACTTAATAGGCCATTCATCAGGGGGGCCGCGGATCCATGCTGGACCGTTCCACCACAAATCATGAGTCAAAAGTTGCGAGGGGAGCATGCCGCGTGATAGACAATCACTCGGGTTAATGGCTCCGGCGACGTGATAAAAATGTTTAGCGTTCAAGTTTTCTTGACACTGAGCGACCCGGTTGCTAACAAAAATCGACCACCGATGTGGTGACGAGTGAACCCATGATAAGGCAATCGTGGAATCAGAAAGGGCGTAAATGTCAGTAATGGGAATGCGTAATGCATAAGAATCACGTACAGTTCTTATTAACTTTGACATAAGCAAAATAGCACATAACTCTAATCGAGCAAGCGTAGTAATCTTTGTCGGAGTGACCTTTGATTTCGCACACAAAATGCGAGTTTGAATGCTGGATGGGTAGGTACAATGTGCATAAATAACACATCCCATGCCATTCAGGCTGGCATCACAAAATGCGACAAGACGTAATTCGCAATCAACTTCGACACCTATACAGGGTGTCCCAAAAGGTTACGTAGCTAGGAAGAGGTGTGATAGGGGTGGTCACAAGGGTAACCAGAAAAATAAAAAATAAATCCCCTCTGGGAATTAAAATAAAAGGCATTTTTTAAAAAACTAAAAATTTTACACCTTTTGGGGCGACTTTGCTCCCGATGATCTACAAATATTGGTATAATTAAAAAAAATGTTATTGACGATAACATAACAGTTATCGTAAATTGAAACAAAAAAAACAATACATATCTAAGCAATATTTTAAAGAAAATTAAAGAGGGGATTTTTATTTTTATTTTTCTGGTGACCCTTGTGACCACCCCTATCACCCCTATTCCTAGCTACGTAACCTTTTGGGACACCCTGTATATCGCGGAATTTTCAGTGTGTCAAGCAATTTTAATTCTTGAACGAGAGCGGAAAAGCGTGAGCGTATAATGCTCTGGAGCAGGGTCATCCCAATCACTCTTACTAAGCCAAAGTTCCTTAATTAACAACTTGGCGTAGAGTATCACAGGTGCCACCAACCCGAGCACGTCAAATAGTCGCGCAACTATAGAGAGTATATTTCTCTTAGTGCACTTCTCATCTACCAAGGTGGATGTGAAATAAAAATTATCTCCACACGGCTCCCACGAGAGACCTAAAACCTTTGCGACATGACTGCCAACATCAAACTCAAGCGATTTGCGGTGAGTATCAGGAAGTGAGTCTAGCAGCACAGAAGAATTGCTAGACCACTTCACTAAGTCAGGTGCGGAATGAACTAAATCGTCAGTATACAGACAGGTCTCTGCCACTTTCGCGGCGTCAGGGAAGTGCGGACTCATGTCAGTAGCCAGCTGACGCACAGTACGTATAGCTATATACCGACCTGACTTCAGACCAAACGCCTGTCGATTAAACACATAGGTCTGAATTTCATCCGATTCCTTGAACCTGAATAAGATGCGCAGGTATTTACGATGGTCAACAGGTACGCCAATACGTAAATAATGTTGTTTTATGTCAGCGTTCATTGCGATAGGAAATAGCCTAAAATTTAATAATAATAAAAACAGGTCTGCCTGTAAATTGGGACCAATATGTAAAATATCATTGAGCGAACGACCAGTGTGGGTTTTAGCGCTCGCGTCTAACACAATACGTGGCATCGGTTTGTCATGTCGAACTACTGCGTGATGTGGTATGTAATAACCATCCATAGACAAATTAGAGTCATCAACGAGACTAAGATAACCGTTATCTAAATAATCCTGAATAACCTTATTGTAATTTTCGCGTACGGTTGGTGATTGACGAAGTTTACGCTCGAGCGACAAAAACCGGCGGTGAGCGACGCCGCGCGAGTTCCCTAGTTCAGAGGGATCCTTGCAGAACGGCAGCGCAACAGTATAACGACCTACGTCATCGCGAGTCACAGTAGATGTGAAAATATTCTCGCACTCGGTTTCTTCTGGAGACAATAGGCGCTTCACAGGAACTTCCTCAAGTTCCCAAAATTTTTGCACTAAATCATTTAGTGCTAGCGCAGAAAAGGATGCGGTTGTAGGCACAACATCTTTACGTGGGTAATCACCCATAAGTACATACCCAAACGCGGTTGATAGTACACAAGGGGCACTGGGACCACACTCGACTCTATTTCCTAAGTAGATATACGGGAAGAGCTGTGCACCTAATACTATATCAATGTTTCCTGGAATGTTCCAGCTTAAGTCAGCAAGCGGTAAATCGCGAAGATTTAACTCGCGATCACACTTAATTAATTGCGAGGGCAATTGATCCGTAAGGCTATTCATAACTAACGCATGTATAGTATACTTATGATCTGCATAAATACGAGATTCAATGTCCAAATACACATAGCCAACTATCGGGTGCGAAGTGGAACCAACACCTTTGACAACAGAATTACTCATTGGTATTATTGGTAAATTTAATAAACGACAACAGGACAATGTTATTAAGTTATTCTGTGAGCCATTATCAATTAGACATCTGACTACAGATTTATTTCCAGTGCTACCTTTAGGGCGAGCATACACCTGAGCGGTTGCCAAGAGAATATCACACTTATGGCTAGAGGCATACAAATGCACAGTGCTTGAAGCGAGCGGTGACTCAGGAGTGAGACTAACATGGTCGCACTGGGGCGGCGGGGAAGCGACAACAGTCGTCGCATGCGAGTGCGAATTATTAACATTATTATCAAAATGCAATAATTTATGATGTTTTTTCTGACAGAAACAAACTGACGTACTTTTACATTGCGGGAGATTATGTAATGTGCTTAGACAATTCACGCAACCACGCTTAGATTTAATAAACTCATATCTAGCCTTTGCATTTTGCATATTTTTAAACTGAGCGCAGTCATACAGGTGTCGGTGGTCGCTGCCGCCACATAAACAACAGGACACGTTAACTGCGGCGGGCGCATTCGACTTATTATTAATCGGCTCACTGACAACAAACGACTTAGAATTACGCTGCACACGCCTATCACTAGACTGTGGCGTCCCAGCAGTGGACGACTTCGCATATGACGAAGACCGCGGGTTTGACCGTTCAATCATCTTAGCATAATCTTGTACAAAGTCGATCAGCTGTTGCGTCGTAGGTATATCGACACCTCGAACAGAAAGTTCGAAGGCTTGGATGGTTAGAGTGTCCATTTTCCTCAAGGCACATTGTAGAAACATGAAGTCCGTTAAATCATTTATACCTAATTCTTTAAGCGCGGCGATAGAGGAGGAATATATACCTATAAATGAATCAAGTGAGTTCACACTAGGTGAACAATTCTTTAAGTCTAATATATAATTAAGATAATATGAACCTAATGAACGTTTATCTTGGTATTTCTTGACCAAGGCGTCCCAAACTATACTGTAGGTCTCACTTGACGGAACAATACCGGCAGTGAACTTTAATGCGTCATTGGTTAGTTTTGAGAATAGGTATTGCAAACGTTGCGAATCAGACAATTGTTTGTTTGAATGAATATTGGCCTTAAAGGACTGATAAAATGTATTCCAGTTTTCAGGGCGTCCGTCAAAACTCGGAATAACAAGCATTTCCAATTTCACTACAGACGCGTTCGAATTACTCGACCCGTGTGAGGCGACCTCCTTGACCTTGGGAGTAGATAATTTATTTCTAATGCGTTTTATTCTCGAATACAATTCATCAAATGAGTCAAGGCAAGAATAGTCGGATTCCACAGGGGATTCTAATGATAAATTTGAGCTATTTATTTGATCTACAATCGACTCGAACTTATCGCGAACATCATCGATGGTCTCGGTCTCAGCCAAAAAATCCTCATTGGATCGCGTCGTTATGTCAAAACAAACAATGGATTTCGACGATTTATACCAACGAGTAATGCGTGCAAACAATAATTCCTTTTTTGATTCAACATAATAAGCTTCGTTTCGAGATCTGACGACATGTTTGCAAATTAACGATAGGTAGGACCTACCTATTGAAATATAACAAGAAGATTATCTAACACAAACAGTTTAGATATACTTTTTATTGAAAATTGTACTACGGCTTATTATATAATAGCGCAAGTAGCACGGCGGAGCGGGAATGTAACTACCTACGTACCTAGATAGGTACCTACAAAGTTACGCGTATGTGAATAGAATGATGAGTATTTACCAATTAATACGTAAATCACCAACTATTATAAATATCTACCAATTATTACGTAGATTTAGCGTTTTAAATGCAGAATTTACCAAATAATTTACGTAAATCTGTTAGCGAATGAAAGTAATGAAACTAAGATGGCGGAAAGAATTCACCAAAATTACGTGAATCTTTTAATTAAATGAATAGGAAAGAAATATTATTCACCAATAATTACGTGAATATGTTATTTACTGGCCTATCCGACTCGTAAGGACCATAAATTATGGTAGGTTTGTTTGTTTGTTTGTTTATTTATTCAAGAACAATTTACATTATATTTGAATTCATTTCAGTCACTAATACAATACATAAATAAATTATCAAAAATTAAAGAAAAGCACATATAAAAAAGAAAATACACAGAAATAATCATCATAATGTCAATAATAATATCCCAAGCTTCAGTATCAAATAGAAACATATAATATAAATGAATGTCAAAGTAAAAAAAAAAAAAAGAAATTTTAAAAACAACAATAATAATCAATTAACCAAGAGCAATTGCCTCATCCGAAAATTTAGTCATCACCCATCGACATGAACTCAGATACAGAGGTGAGAGATAGGACGTGTAAATAGTCCGACCACTGGTGTGTTTGCACACAGAGCGTATAAGAACCTGTGACCTGAAGTTTGGTTGTAATAGAAAGAAAATACACATGTGACCGCTTCTATGAATGAAAACGCAAGAGAACCGGCACTGACCTGAGTTCCACCTCGTGAGGATTCAGCTGCAGACAGGCGTGGTTCCTGGCACGTGCTGGTGGGTAGGTAGGTTTCGACCGGCCGGTGACTTTCTTGAGTTTGTCGTTTTCTTCCGATACACTTCACTTATACTGACTTGAGAATGTGGCCAAAGGAACTTATAGAATTACACAGAAAAAGAAACGAGGAGTTGAAGTACTCAACTTCCGTTCGGAGCGGCAGCGGGTCAAAGAGACAAGTGAAAAATGCACGGGGAGATCGTCCGCCGTGAAGCTTGAGAGTGTCGCTCGTAGGAACTTCAGTCTCAAGTATAGTTCGAAAAATCTGTGCACAGCGCCATCTATTGGCCCTCCTCAACACCAAGTGGTCAACAAATGAGCGCCAATACTCAAACATTATTCTATCACAGAAGCGGTTTTTTAAATAACAAAAATTGAAATACAATTAAATTATGTGGGAAATAATTAAGAAAGTACATAAGCGCTCCACCAATCTCCGACAAATAAATAAAATTGGAGTGTCTGTTTGTAATATTAAAATAACCGCTTTCTACTACATGCATATGAATGTATATACGGTAGGTACACATACCAAAATATATATTTTTAAATATTTTGTCTGTCTGTCTGTCTGTCTGTCTGTCTGTCTGTTTGTTTTGGCTAATCTCTGGAACGGCTGGACCGATTTGGACGGGACTTTCACTGGCAGATAGCTTATGTAATAAGGAGTAACTTAGGCTAAAAAAAAAAATGCCAAAAACAAAAAAAAATAAACTGATTTTTTTTATTAAGTACATTCCACGCGGACGAAGTCGCGGGCACAGCTAGTATTATGACTAAACTACTGATGCTTTCTATAAAAAAAATGTACTAAACTAAAGCCACTACATTATGTCTAGACAATTTCGGAGATTTTGACTATATTATTAAATCAATTTTATAGTTATGTTTAAATACCTACTAAATTCGCGAGTGCTCGCGCCACTGAGGTCCGAACAGTCGCGCCAGTCTCGTGCTGGCGCTTACCGAAGTAGGACCTGTGTCAGTTTTTGCGCGACAGTTTCGTGCACCAATCAATCGGTTTTACGTATTTATAATAAATTGTTGCAAGTCACTCAATATGAGCAATATACAACGCAAGCGAAAGAAGTGCAAAGCCATAAACTAAATTTCTATCTCTGGTAGGACGTGTAAATAGTCCGACCACTGGTGTGTTTGCACACAGAGCGTATAAGAACCTGTGACCTGAAGTTTGGTTGTAATAGAAAGAAAATACACATGTGACCGCTTCTATGAATGAAAACGCAAGAGAAACGGCACTGACCTGAGTTCCACCTCGTGAGGATTCAGCTGCAGACAGGCGTGGTTCCTGGCACGTGCTGGTGGGTAGGTAGGTTTCGACCGGCCGGTGACTTTCTTGAGTTTGTCGTTTTCTTCCGATACACTTCACTTATACTGACTTGAGAATGTGGCCAAAGGAACTTATAGAATTACACAGAAAAAGAAACGAGGAGTTGAAGTACTCAACTTCCGTTCGGAGCGGCAGCGGGTCAAAGAGACAAGTGTAATGCACGGGGAGATCGTCCGCCGTGAAGCTTGAGAGTGTCGCTCGTAGGAACTTCAGTCTCAAGTATAGTTCGAAAAATCTGTGCACAGCGCCATCTATTGGCCCTCCTCAACACCAAGTGGTCAACAAATGAGCGCCAATACTCAAACATTATTCTATCACAGAAGCGGTTTTTTAAATTACAAAAATTGAAATACAATTAAATTATGTGGGAAATAATTAAGAAAGTACATAAGCGCTCCACCAATCTCCGACAAATAAATAAAATTGGAGTGTCTGTTTGTAATATTAAAATAACCGCTTTCTACTACATGCATATGAATGTATATACGGTACACATACCAAAATATATATTTTTAAATTTTTTGTCTGTCTGTCTGTCTGTCTGTTTGTTTTGGCTAATCTCTGGAACGGCTGGACCGATTTGGACGGGACTTTCACTGGCAGATAGCTTATGTAATAAGGAGTAACTTAGGCTAAAAAAAAATGCCAAAAACAAAAAAAAAAATAAACTGATTTTTTTATTAAGTACATTCCACGCGGACGAAGTCGCGGGCACAGCTAGTATTATGACTAAACTACTGATGCTTTCTATAAAAAAATTGTACTAAACTAAAGCCACTACATTATGTCTAGACAATTTCGGAGATTTTGACTATATTATTAAATCAATTTTATAGTTATGTTTAAATACCTACTAAATTCGCGAGTGCTCGCGCCACTGAGGTCCGAACAGTCGCGCCAGTCTCGTGCTGGCGCTTACCGAAGTAGGACCTGTGTCAGTTTTTGCGCGACAGTTTCGTGCACCAATCAATCGGTTTTACGTATTTATAATAAATTGTTGCAAGTCACTCAATATGAGCAATATACAACGCAAGCGAAAGAAGTGCAAAGCCATAAACTAAATTTCTATCTCTGGTAGGACGTGTAAATAGTCCGACCACTGGTGTGTTTGCACACAGAGCGTATAAGAACCTGTGACCTGAAGTTTGGTTGTAATAGAAAGAAAATACACATGTGACCGCTTCTATGAATGAAAACGCAAGAGAAACGGCACTGACCTGAGTTCCACCTCGTGAGGATTCAGCTGCAGACAGGCGTGGTTCCTGGCACGTGCTGGTGGGTAGGTAGGTTTCGACCGGCCGGTGACTTTCTTGAGTTTGTCGTTTTCTTCCGATACACTTCACTTATACTGACTTGAGAATGTGGCCAAAGGAACTTATAGAATTACACAGAAAAAGAAACGAGGAGTTGAAGTACTCAACTTCCGTTCGGAGCGGCAGCGGGTCAAAGAGACAAGTGTAATGCACGGGGAGATCGTCCGCCGTGAAGCTTGAGAGTGTCGCTCGTAGGAACTTCAGTCTCAAGTATAGTTCGAAAAATCTGTGCACAGCGCCATCTATTGGCCCTCCTCAACACCAAGTGGTCAACAAATGAGCGCCAATACTCAAACATTATTCTATCACAGAAGCGGTTTTTTAAATTACAAAAATTGAAATACAATTAAATTATGTGGGAAATAATTAAGAAAGTACATAAGCGCTCCACCAATCTCCGACAAATAAATAAAATTGGAGTGTCTGTTTGTAATATTAAAATAACCGCTTTCTACTACATGCATATGAATGTATATACGGTACACATACCAAAATATATATTTTTAAATTTTTTGTCTGTCTGTCTGTCTGTCTGTTTGTTTTGGCTAATCTCTGGAACGGCTGGACCGATTTGGACGGGACTTTCACTGGCAGATAGCTTATGTAATAAGGAGTAACTTAGGCTAAAAAAAAATGCCAAAAACAAAAAAAAAATAAACTGATTTTTTTATTAAGTACATTCCACGCGGACGAAGTCGCGGGCACAGCTAGTATTATGACTAAACTACTGATGCTTTCTATAAAAAAATTGTACTAAACTAAAGCCACTACATTATGTCTAGACAATTTCGGAGATTTTGACTATATTATTAAATCAATTTTATAGTTATGTTTAAATACCTACTAAATTCGCGAGTGCTCGCGCCACTGAGGTCCGAACAGTCGCGCCAGTCTCGTGCTGGCGCTTACCGAAGTAGGACCTGTGTCAGTTTTTGCGCGACAGTTTCGTGCACCAATCAATCGGTTTTACGTATTTATAATAAATTGTTGCAAGTCATTCAATATGAGCAATATACAACGCAAGCGAAAGAAGTGCAAAGCCATAAACTAAATTTCTATCTCCGATTGGTAATTTAAAAAATTATCATACCTAAATATTACGTTCATAGCGCCATAGTATAAGAATATCAGTATTACTACTGAAGATGCTACTTACAATTTTCGATAATTTATATTTTATCTATATCAGTACCTACAACACGATTCCTGCCGGCTTACCCTGCAAAGGGAAGCCGTGAGTGGTGAGGGGTACCTACAACACGATTCCTGCCGGCTTACCATGCAAAGGAAAGTCATGAGTGGTGAGGGGTATCTACAAAACGATTCCTGCCGGCTTACCCTGCAAAGGGAAGCCGTGAGTGGTGAGGGGGACCTACAACACGATTCCTGCCGGCTTACCATGCAAAGGAAAGTCATGAGTGGTGAGGGGTATCTACAAAACGATTCCTGCCGGCTTACCCTGCGAAGGGAAGCCGTGAGTGGTGAGGGGTACCTACAACACGATTCCTGCCGGCTTACCATGCAAAGGAAAGTCATGAGTGGTGAGGGGTACCTACAAAACGATTCCTACCGGCTTACCCTGCGAAGGGAAGCCGTGAGTGGTGAGGGGTACCTACAACACGATTCCTGCCGGCTTACCCTGCAAAAGGAAGCCGTGAGTGGTGAGGGGTACCTACAACATGATTCCTGCCGGCTTACCCTCCAAAGGGAAGCCGTGAGTGGTGAGGGGTACCTATAACACGATTCCTTCCGGCTTACCCTGCAAAGGGAAGCCGTGAGTGGTGAGGGGTACCTACATCACGATTCCTGCTGGCTTACCCTGCAAAGGGAAGCCGTGAGTGGTGTGGGGTACTTACAACACGATTCCTGCCGGCTATTAATCGGTATTCAATGAATAGGTTACAGAAATTTCAAACTGTGTATTGAAACAGTATTCCTTTAGTAAGCGATAAGCATCAGGCGAGGTGAAGTCAAATTGACGTGTCCTGTATAAAAAATAAAAAAAAGCGAGGCAGCCTTAGCGTTATATAGTTTGCTAGTATAATAATAACCATATTAAGATACATATTTGTATGCAGTTGTTAATCTCGTTAACTTTAGGTATTTAACAGCCCTGTCGAGGACGAATGGTGTGATGATATAACGTAACTGTTAGCATCATTTCAAACAAATGTTTGTAAATTTACAAGCATTATTATTATTACAATGTAAGTTTTTTTTCGCCCAAGCAACTATACACATAGAACAAACAGTTCTCAAACTCATACACTTCTTTTTTCATTTCCAATTTATTGCTTACTTAATTTATTCACGTAACTAAATAAAGTAAAAAAAACTGCATTTCATTTTCTAAGTTAAATCAAGTTTTCATACTGTATATTTCTATACTCTGATGCTGGCGGGGTCACCGCTGAGTTCACTGGCTCTGCGTTCTCGCATAATATTTTACGAGCAGCCAGGATAGCGACAAATGCCTACTTTTGCAAGAATACATAGCCTTAATCAACTAATTTGGCATAAAAAAGTTAGAACATAAATCAAATATAGTTTAATTATATATTATTTAGTAATATCATGCCAACACGTCATGGAGATGAAAGGGCTGCAGTGGATGTGCAGGGACACAAGTGGAGATAACGTGAGGAACTCTTGCATCTGCAGCAGCCTTCATATCCAAGACATTGGTGCGGCCACCTCTTGTGCCACCTACCCAGTTATGTTGGTAACAAAAGCCTGGCAATAGCGCCCTCACCGGGTCCAGGTAGAACGGGTAGGCCAAAGAAGTGCTGGCTTAGCGTCGTGGGGGGACACATGCGTGAAAATGGTCTCACTACCTTGGATGCCCAAGCTCGTGCAAAGTAGACAAGATAGAGCTTGAAGGCAGACCCTGGGCTCCGATGGAACGGTGGCCTTGGATGCAATCAGGATTAATGTCTTAATGTAGATGATGATGATTTAGTAACAGCCTGCATAATGTGTGTCAGCCAACTGCGTTACCTTTATGTGGCTTTGTGAACGTCTGGACAGCCGCCAGACTTGTAACAGCAACTACTTAGAAGAAATAAAAATAACAAATTGATGAGAAATACCAAATTGTTATAACCTATAAATTATTTCCACATCTGGATATTGTTTACAACCACGCGCTTTAGACTGTAATATGAGAAACACTATATTAAACGTTTATTTTATAATTATTATATTTACAACATACCCTTCGCTGGCTTTTCGCTTCCCTTTATTAAAACTTGTCGACCGTTTTGCTCCATTTTTACTATGTATACTTCGTTGCCTGGCCGTGAGCGGCATTGTTGTTGATTAATTTGTAGATAATCTGATTCATATACCGTTCAATATAATAAGTTATTTCATTCGAATTTTAGGGAAATTTGTTTTCATAAAATGCACAATCTTACAATATTCCAAATATGCAACGATAAACAAGGTAAAAATTAATAATCTAAAATCCAACTGCGAAGTAAACCAAATGTAAACATTAGAAACCAAAGAAGTCAACACTTCAGCAGTCAAGTCAAGTCATAAGTCAAGTTGATCAGGACTATTTGACACTCTTGACAGACATTCATCGCTGTCATGTAGTCAACGTAGTCAACTGTGAAGTCAAGCAAGAGTTGATGGTTGCCACATGAATCTGTATAAAGGTTCATGGGTTGCCATCTTTAGTACAATGTTATCTCTAGTTGCCATATTGGTGAAGAGTTGCGGGAAATTCAAGAGAGAACACATTGCGGTATTATAGGTCTACCAGAATCTCAAGACACGATTTTAAAAAAGAATTACGATTTTCATATGGCAATGTCGATTTAATCTCGATAATTCATAGATCTCACAGAGGTGAAACTCTTCTTGTATACACGACTATTTCTTTATAAAGACATAAGACGCATATGCGCATGTTAGAATCATGTTAAAATATGGAGTGGCCAGCGATCAGGTGAGGTGTAGCTTGATGTATTATAGTGTATTTATATTACTATAAAGAATATTTTAAAGGATTTGTAAATAAGAAACTACTTTATACAATATTTTTTATAAGTAGGTAGATGAAAATCATTCGATGCAATGCGACGTCTCAAATGTTATAAAAAGACGATGTCAGATGTCATTCGCACAGTCGATCCCGAGCCGTCGAAGTGTGAGGTACGATATACCTCTGTTGTATTTATAATGTTATAATAATATGTAAAAGTATAGTGTTATAACAGTGAATGTAGTAATAACTACTGTTATAGTGGATTGGTATTTAAGAAGTAATTGAATTAGCAATTATAATCAAATACCCTCTTTGGGTGTACTAAATATTGTGTAACTAAAATATACTCGTAACGTAACCGAATCAAAGTATTACTTGATGTATTTGCGATAATCCTTGGGGATATTAAACTATCATAATAATAATGGCTGTAAAAGTACGGCTAATGGCTATACCAATGATTGTAAGGGCTGGTTCGATACCAGTGTGGTATCTAAGTTTTATGTACTACCTATATATCATAGTGTCGGCTTTAGTCTGTTTAACTGATATACCAGATGATACAATATCACTATAGCGTATTAGTGACTGTGTAAGTATTGTCATACTAATAATTATGAAAAGTGGTTCGACTCCAATGTGGTTCCTATGTGATAAGTATCTGTGTTATAGCTTTAGCTATTGTACTGTTGTAACTGGTCTGTCTGAAACCAGGGTTGTCTTATATTGTAATATTTGGCTACGAGCCTGCTGTAACATGAAAGTGAAATAATAATTATGTTGTTGTTAGAAGGCAGACAGGTTTTCTTGTTAGTTCTTTCCTGTCTACAACAGCCTTTGGAACTGACGTAGTATAACAGAATAAAAGAGTGATAAAACAGAATTGTATTTATTGTTTAATTTCCTTGGTTCAAATACATAATTACAAATGGCATCCTGTTTATGGGTATATATAGTAAGTTATAGGCTTATATATATGGTCACATCAAGTTTTACCCCCCCAAATCTAACACGCACAAGTCTTGACATTGATATACTTACACAGAAATGTTTCGGATCTTTGTAGCGGTTTGACCAATAATTTTTGGCGTGTACCATTTTGATACTTTTACATAGATTTTTATTCTTTGAAACTTGTATTATAACTTCTTTGTGATGACGATCTTGATATAATACCTACCTCTTTGATTATATAATGTCTAGATAGAGCCTCGTCCTACTGTCAACGAAAATAAAACGAGTCAACCTGTGCAAACATGTGTGCGTGCGGCCCGTGTTTTACACGTTGCATTCGTGCTTCTGTGTGCGTAAATATGATACCAGCTACAAGGAAAATTTCCCAAGAAAATCACCAAGGTATAATTAAATTGTTTTTTTTTGACAGCCTCTGTAGCGTGACAGTAGTAAATGAGAATGGTATTCTAATCCGATTTCGGTTTCGGATTTCGGACTTCGGACTTCGGACTTCGGACTTCGGATTTCGGATTTCGGATTTCGGATTTCGGATTTCGGATTTCGGATTTCGGATTTCGGAAATAATGTTCTAATCCAAATCAATAAAAAGGAGGGACACTGGCTCCCCCAATCGGTACAAGGCTCCTCCAATCGAACCAAACCATGAATTTAAAAAACTGGCAACACTTACAAATATGGCGCGTGATAAATGACATATTGTTGTGATGAAAAAAATTAATAATTTAACTTGTATTTTGGTTACTTTATTCATAAAAGGTAATGGGTGTAGTAGTATTTAGGCGTCCTTTTTAATTCCGGCAAACTTTGATAGTGCTAGTCGCCATATTTCGACAGTTTCTATTTAATGTTTTTCGCGGGTTTTACGTTGTGACACCGAGCCGACGCGAACGTCACTGAGCTGCGCGTAAGTATTATGAGATTGAACAAGCTGATATTTTTTGAGACGTTTGTACGCATTTGACACTCCATCTATACATATAAATAATCAAAGACCTACCTATACTCCGTCCATTATATTATTGTATTTTAGACAGCTCACTGACAGTGGTCGGTATAACTTTGTTCTAGCGTCAACACCTGAAAATCCTAACAAAAATTAGGCGCCAATACGTCATTTTTCATTGACATCGTCACGTCAGCCAGAAAGCAATTTTAGGGATGTAGTTAGTCAATCGACAGTGTTTTTATTATAATAACTTGAAAATGTCACAATTGATATCGACTACAGAAAATATTTTTTTTTCAAATATCATATAACTGGCGATTTTTAACCGATTTCTAAGCAACAATTCGGATGTTTATAATTATTTATATTTGTATGATTTTTACGGAAAAATGTTTTTTGTAACTCCGTCATTTGTAGACGGATTGTCAAAATTCTTTTTTTGTTTGAAAGAGGTTTATTCCAAAATGGTCCCATTTAAATTTCATAAAGATCTGATGATATATTTCAGAGACAGGCCACGGAACTCTTCAATAAATACCAGGAAATCAGCATGTTGGAATATTCTTCTAGAAGTCAGTTGTTTTGTTTTGGATGCGTTATGGCCCACAATTGTTTTCTATTACATTTGTAAACTGTACAGACATGAAATATCTAAGTACTAATTTATTATTATGTTTAGAAAGATAATAGATTATAGTTCCACATGAAATCATTTTATAACATTTTATCATAATATTTTCATATATCGATTTTTTTATCGAGGTTTTTAACTTTGTCGATATTTTAAATTTTGTTGCAATCACTACGTTCATCTGTCTAAAATACAATAAAGCGATATGATGGACGGGGTATAGTTGTTCAATTTTCTATCGATATTAAATTGAATATTTAGTTCAACTATGGGTAAGGCATTTTAGGTTTACTTTAATTTAATTTTTACAGTTGTTATAGTTGGTTTTTGATAAATTGTTCCTATATTCTGTATTCGCTACATTTAGCTTCAGATCGCCATTCTCTAACGCCTCCTTCAACATTATTCTATTGTTTTTTGCAGGATATTTATCTATTGTACTTTAATGTAGTATTTTCGCGTACTATGTACATATTTCTTCAACAGTGTATAGTACAGAGTCCCGAAATATAGTATAGGGTGTACCAGAATCTCATGGCAAATAGCAAATTAGAAAATTGTAAAGTGCAATACTGAGGAAATTCGATTAAAGTATCTTGATACTTTTAAACTGTGGGGAAAAAATATTTATTTTTAAACAATAGGTACACAGGGACTATACCTACATACCATATTATTTGTCGGCACATGTAGCTCTGACCTTGTTGCGCATGTGCTTCGCGCTGCCAAAGCTTAGGTAGGTACTTACTTACTGAGAACAACACCCACTTGGATGTGCGCAGCGGAAATCTCCTCCTTTGACGATACTTTGAGATCTGAATGAATTTTACAGCATTAAGTATGCTAAATATACAAATAAGATGGGAAATTTGAATCACATCGGGCGTATCTCGGTAGCCGAATTGGTCAAGGCATTCCCCCTGTAAGGGAAAGACTGCGGGTTCGAGTCCCGCCCGAGAAGATTCTTTTTCCCTATGAATTCGATTTGTATAGTTAGCATACTTAATGCTGTAAAATTCATTCAGTTGTTTGGGCGGAATTATCAAAAAAAAATCTATGTTTAAAAATGATTGTAACATCATTCATTAATTCCGATAGTTTATTTCAGCTATTTTCATAGTATTATGAGCTACGGAATTCTCCTTTGGGGTAATTCCGCAGATTTTAACACAATATTTGTCTTGCAAAAGCGGGCTGTGCTATTTATAATTTAGGCCCAAGAGTCTCCCTACGAGATAAGTTTAGAGAGATAATCTAACGTGACACTATGTCACAATCACAATACATTTTCGAAAACTTAATGTATGTAAGGAAAAATATTGCAAAATTTCCAAGACTTTGAAACAGGCACAATATAAATAGGCACCAGAAATAAAAACAATCTTGTAGTTTGTCATAACAGACTCCATAAAATAAGTAATTCTTTCCAGGGCAACTGTAGGTATACGCCTTTTTAACAAGCTTCCTAATGAAATCAGAGATTTACCTATTAATAAATTTAAAAATACAGTAAAGAGCAAACTGTGCCAGAAAGGCTATTATAAAATTCAAGATAATTTAAACGATAAACAAGCTTGGAAATGAGCTGTTCGCTCTGCTATGCTACTCAAGCAAAACATTGTATCTAGACCATAAGTTTTAGGCTAAGTAAGTAAATGTTTTGTAAATAGACCAAAAAGAAAATGCCCGCTGACTTTCTTGCCGGAGTCTTCTCAGGTCTGGGCCGCGTTTCGAACCGGTGGTCCATTTACTAGTATTAGTTAGAGCGCCTTCACACTAGCGTTTATCCAGCGTAGGCCTTCGGTGAACGTACGCGCAGCACAGACGCCGCGACAACGGCGATAACGCAACGCACGCGTCGCGTTGTCGCTGTCGTGGCGTCTCTGCTAGAACATACGAGTACGCTGCACGGCCGTCGCGCGAGCGTGACGTATACGCCGCTAGTGTGAAGGCAGTCTTAGTATTTAATATTTACTTTATGTTGACGTTTTGTAAGTTCCGATTTAATGGTCTATGCAGAATAAACTATTTTTGAATTTGAATTTGTGGTGAATTTTGATTACCTACTGTCATGTCTTTAGTGATACTCGCAAGGTTAAAACGAATCGATTGACGTAAGAATTATCAAAATCGGCCTAGGTATATGCATTTGGTCTCTAGAACGCCACATAGAAACAAACATACATAGACTGATAAACACATTACCCTCCTTTGCGTCGCACAGTCGGGTAAAATGGAAGCGATTGATTATTTTATAAAAATTCAAAAAAACCCCGTTACAAAAAACATAAAAGTTGAAAATACCTAAATGGAGTTTGCCTTAACTTTTGATAAGTAAGTACTTAGGTAGGTATACCTACCTAGTAATATTTTGTTTTTTTTTTTAATCGGAACAATTCAAGGATTGTTGGTGTTTTTTGTGACGAGGGTTTTATAAATTTTAAATTTAATTTTGTTATAACTTGTCATCGTACGCGACTCTGGCTATGAGGCGAGGCCGTGAGCGGTTGCCCAGTCCGCCCAACGCCCATAGCCTCCGCGTTATCAAACAAAACCAAAATTATCACGTTCACATGGATTACCTACCTTCCCTTTTAATAAAATGATTAGTTAAAAGTACGAGTAGGATAAGACTAGATAAGATAGAATAAGAAGTATAGGGTGGGATGGGATGAGATGACTATATGTAATGTAATGTAAAATTTATATCAGAATTTCTTCCATAAATTTGTTACTAAATAACTTACAACTAATGCTAGTAGCTAAGGTAATAAAACAATGAGCAATTTAAACAGTTTGGGTGCACCCAAAAGTCTGACAGTCCCCGGTTCGGTGCGGTGCACCACCCCGAACCGGGGACTGTCAGATTTTATTGCATGCAATTGTATCCACCGCCCCAGGATCGGGGAGTCCCACCGATCAGCCAACGTTCTATCTAAGGATGGTATTGGTACAGCCGCGGGTACGTGTAAAAGTGTCCACGTTTACCTCGGCGAACATGGCAGATGCGCTGCATAAACGCAGCAGTCAGTCCCATTAGCACCCGGAACGCGTTGTATACGCAGATTGTTTTATACCTTCTGGGTAAAGCCCACCCACAGGCCGCAAGCATAAAATATGGTTGGAAGCCATTGATGTACAAAAAACCCTAGATACACAGTCTCGAACTAAAGTAACATTCGAATCTGTCTCCAATCACACATAAGTAGTTATAGTTATGTTATAAAGACATTTTTTTGCGAATTCAACCTTACGCACATGACTTAAAGCTCTTACAACAAAGGAGTTAAAATTTTACGACCAAGTCTGTCCGTAGGACAAGACAAGGCACGGAATGGAGACTTCACATCTTTATAATTTTTAATTTTTGTACTACGTTTAGTATTTTAGTTTATATTTTATTAGTATTTTAATCTAATATATAAAATTCTCGTGTCACAGTTTTCGTTGCCATACTCCTCCGAAACGGCTTGACCGATTTTGATGAAATTTTTTGTGCTTATCCGGTATCTATGAGAATCGGCCAACATCTATTTTTCATACCCCTAAATGGTGCAGCGGGAACGGGATCTGACGCCGATCGCGGGGCGGGAAAAAATTGGCGGTACGAAGTTCGCCGGGACAGCTAGTAATTTATAAAAGTGTGTTCTCAACATATAATTATACTTTTATCAGGGTAAATATGTTTTGGGTAGAACATATATTTTAATCAATGAAACCAATATTAGCTTATAAAAAGCAGTTATTTATATATTTGGTTGAAAAGGTACCTATTGTACAAATTAAGTAAAAGCTTTTTGAATTTTACCAAAATTCATGCATCATGAAAAAATCGGTACAAAGTCGTTTTTTTTAAATAGTCGACATGATTACCTCTTCAACTTTTGAAAGTAGATTCAAAATTATGTTATTTTATTGTTTGATATTTAAATATTAGTTAAACATTGAACTCAACTAAAGTTGTAACGTGAACAAACTTATTATTAAAAAATAAAAAGTTAATTTCAAAAAATCGACTCCATTGAAAAAAGAACAGGGTCATTTGTAATATGCGACTAAAATTAAAGGACTTTGTAATGCGTTGTTTTTACACTGATACGCGCCTATTGAAATTTGCTGTACTATAATGGACCGTTGAGTGAAGATTTTAGAAAAAATAAATGAAAATCACATAATACTTGCTATATTTAGTCATGAAAACCATAAAAGCAAATCAATAAACTATTTTACTTACCGAAAATAAGATATCCCATCCTTTTTTAAAGTTTTTGATGTATTATTTCTGCAATTTCTCATAGAACACTTTGGCATTTTTGACGTGCGTGTATAAACACGGGCGATGCGAGACTATTTCAAATGAGCGCTAAATTTGGAATTTAGCGCTCTTTTTATGCGGACGGTTTTGACACCCTGACTGTGCATCTTGGGTTTTTAGTATATCAATGTTGGAAGCTATATATGGGCTATACGCTTTGAGGTGGAATGGATTTTCATGGAATCGCATGGGATGAAAGAAAGTCAGGAATTGAAATGAAACTTCTAGCAAAATAGAACAACTTTTATATATTTCATTTAACAAAAGTTATCAGTTTTTGTCATATTCAATGCACTTATAACCAAACAAACAAACACTATCTCACAAGGTAGGTACCTAAGTACCTACTTACTAAAATGTTTCACGGGCCTTCCCTAAAAATTACTAGATACTGCGTACTGCGTGTAGAACCTTTATGAGATTACCTACTTGAGTTGAGTACCGACTACAAACATCTAGACGCGTAGTACCTCGAGCGCGTCAGATTAGGCTAGGGGAGGCTATAGTCTAACCGCGAGAGCTGTATAACATTTCGCTATTACCCGTGGTCCCCCCGACATGTCCCCCTGGTGGGTCCACGGGTAATTTTCCATGATGAGCGCGGGGTGGCGGGGGTCGAGGTAGACAAAGGAAAGAAAGAGCACGGAATTGATGAGATTTACTATGTCGGACATATATTGCGATACTAGCTTTCGCCCGCGGCTCCGCCTGCGTGGATGTCGCTTATCGCGAACAAACATAGCCTACGTCCTTTCTCATGGTCTAATCTACCCCTATACCAAATTTCATCAAAATCGGTTCATTGGTTTAGGCATGAACACATACAGATAGACATACTTTCGCATTTATAATATGGATCATTTAATAATTTAAAGGCCGGCTATTATAAAAAATACCCTAATTAATCATTTTTGGCTTTACATGCCAGTTGTATACATGTATTGAATAATAAGATACCTACATAATTAATAAAATAAGAGTACATAAATTATTCATTTAAATAATGAAATAGGTATCTACCATAAATTGAAGTAAGTACCTACCTACAGTTAGTTAAGTAAATACCACTGAAAAATACTTCTCCTATCACATTCTATTGCCAATTGCGCATAATGATTTCAAATTTGGCGCATATATTAAGACATGTGAGATTTTCCTAGAGTGAGTGAGAGTTTTTCCGAGACTTTGCCTTTAGCTTACCATTATGCAAAGTGAAGTCAAATTGACGTGTCCTATTATTAAAAAAGCGGCAGGACAGGACCCAACACTCGCACGTAGGCTCCACCTGCACCGGCGACACTCACCGCGACACTCACCGCGACACACCCCGGCGGTCGCCTGCGCCGGCCGGGCCGGGAGGCTTCCGTGTCACCTCTCCAGCCTATCAATTAATTTCCGCACACAGTAATGATGCCCCATGAGGAACATAAGTGTGAATTAATGAGAGCCCGTTCAATGCTATGTTATGTTAAATACCTTGGTGGACTCCATCGACACAAGAAGTGATATCACTGATGGGTGCTTAGTTCAATGGTCAACACTGAACTTTATTTTAGCAACATTAAATATTTTATAACAATTTTAAATGTCATTTCTTCTAATAACTTTGGATAATAAATTGCTGTAAGGTTTGACGTTCTGTAATTTTAAGGAAATTTTAGTAATTATTTTAAGATATCAAATAAAGTAGTATAACTATTATTATATTATTTACGTTACGTAACATTATAACAGACTATCTCGTCGAGCTGCCCATATACAGTGTGGTTATTTTAAATAGTGTTCTAGTACAGTGCACTAGGGAAGTCGACTTACTTGAATATTTAGGTCGATATCTATATTCACAAATAGAAGATATTCCTCGATGGAACCCATGTACTTAAAATTTTTTTTTTTTTGATTTTAGTATAAAATTGAATAAACGTGTAAAACGTAGTGAATGTGTAGTGCGTCACGCGTCACGTCACGGGCGGCGGCGCGCGCGCACCACGGTCCAGCCGGGCTCGGCCGCGTCCTCGTCCATGGGCTCGCCCGCGGGCGGCTCGGCCGAGCGCTCGGCCGAGCCGCCCGCCTCCTCGTCGCTGCTGCTCGTCGACGCGTCGTCGGGGTTCCCGTGGCACTGCAATATTTTTAATTCTGTCAAAATCACAAATTCCAAGAGATATATGCCTACAGTCTACTATCATGTTAACGGGGGTTAACGAGGATTAATGCGACTAACTGTGAACATTATAGTAGACATTCAATTAGCCTATTGCCACTATTGCAGTCCACTGTTGGACATAGGCCTCTCCCAATGTCGCCATTGTGGCTTATTCCACTTTTCCCCGTTGCCAATCCCCGTTGATGGGGATTATTGAACTTTTTGTTCACTTTTCCCCGTTGATGCACAAAAATAAATTCAATGGGGATTCGGATTAGTGAACAAAAATTAAATTAAATTTTAAAAATTAATTCAATTAGAGATTCGGGAGCTAGTGGCGGCCCTGGGAGTGAGAGTTATCACCCTCGCCACCCTGCTCACAGCAATGGTCCGCTGTGCGGACGCGTGGGCGGCCGGCGTCTACTTCAGCGAGCAGGTAATGGTCGTGAAGGAGACGGCGAACGGGAGGCGGCGCGAGCGAGAAAGACTCGCGGATCGCGCCGCTCGCGCGCGCAGGCAACTCGGGCGTCGGAGGGCACTGACTGACCTCCGTCCCCCATGAGCGCGGGCCTGGGGGTGACGGGTGGAACCGCCTGTCACCCCAGCAGAAGCAGGCCACGGCGACGGCGCGCTGAAAAGCGCGCCTCCCCATACCGGGTGCGAGGAGGGCCAGACCGTAAGGGATGGCCCTGGGTCAGCCGGGGTGCGAGGGATATGTCGATGACAACCTCACCTCCGGCCTAGCACCACGACCCACAGTCGGCGTGCGGTTTTAGTCTGTTCGAGTCCGACATAACCTCCCCTTACGGCTCCGGCAGAGGGGGTATCCGAGGGGATTTCCGCACGGAAAAAAAAAGTATATCTTTATTGTGGACACCAAGGATATAAACATACGTTATTTGGTCGCACATTTTAATAATCTAAACATATTGTGGAAATGTTGATTCCATTCACGCAACCCATGGGAAGCTATTCCCAGGATAAATAGGTAACCTATATCTTATCCCAGATTGTAAACTATCCCTGTATCAAATTTCAGCAGATCCATTCAGCCAGAGCGGGGTTGTATACAAACATGCAGACATCTTCACAAACTTTCAGATTTATAAGTTTATAGTATAGATAGGGCAGAATAATTGCCGAAAATTCAGTAAGATACTTTAAAATAATAAAGTATGGTTGGAACTGTTGGAAGCTCCACCCGCCGCGCCGCCGCCGCGTGCTTCGCGTATCCCTTCACGTCAACAACAAAATCGTCCGCAGCGTCGTGAGGTCGTGACTCGCCAGACTACATGCCACCACACACACTGTGTTTCCATAAAATATGAGTAATATAGTTTTAGTTGTGAGTATACCACTCACAACTAAAACTATATTACTGGCTTTAATATGGCTTTAACCACTTGGGTGTATAGGGGAGTATTTCACCTAGTACCTAGTGAATCAGAAGAATTACACATACCTACATACATGATATCGTATAATCACGACTGAACTCTAACTGAATGAACGGTTAGACAGGGTTGGGCGGAGGTGAATTACCACCCAAATTTCAACAATCATAGTATTTGGTCCCACATTATAGGTGGTGACACCACATGGGAAGAGATGTGGTGTCCCAAATTCTACTCTGCTGGGAACAATGCAGCTACATTAATATAAAAAAAATAAAAGAAAGGTTAATTATAAACGCTCAATACTAACTTGTATTGGTACTGAGTCATGAATTGGCTGGCTGAGCCATTTCTGACATTTTGGCATAGCTTCAATGCAAGACCTAAGTTCATCATGTTGTCCTTCTTTTAATAAGCCAAGAAAATGCAGCAATAAAGACGCCACTTCTGAAAATGAACATTTAGCACAATGAACATTTGCACAGTATGTCATTGGATTCAGTGGCCCTGCATTCAGTTAGGTATTTAACTAAATGTCTACAATGTTAGTGTGACTTTTTAATGTTTTAACAGTAAAACATAAACAGTGTTTAAATAAATTAAACACTCAGTTTATGTTCATTTTAAACTAAAAACTGAAATCCAACCTCTAGTTAGTCAGGGAGCCTAGTTTATTTGTTTAATTTGTGTTTTATAAGAAGTCGCTACAAGATTGTTTACCTTTAGTTAAGCACCTGACCCAATGGAGTATAAATGCAGCTGGTAGATATTGTGAAGATTTGAGGAGTCACTTCACAGTTGAGTTGAATTTTAATAATTTTATTGATATACTAGCTTTTGTCCGCGGCTCCGCCCGCGTGGATGTCGGTTATCGCGACCAAACATAGCCTATGTCCTTTCTCAAGGTCTAATCTACCCCTACACCAAATTTCATCAAAATCGGTTCAGTGGTTTAGGCGTGAAAGCGTAACATACAGACAGACAGACAGAGTTACTTTCGCATTTATAATATTAGTATGGATTTCAATACTAGATGATGCCTGCAGCTCCACATAATATGTGGAAATTTTGTTCCATTCCAGCTACACATGGAAATGTATTTCCAGCCTCTACATTATTCCACACTATTTTTAATCCATTTAAGAAATCATAGCCAGACTAGCTTTTGCCCGTGGCTCCGCCCGCGTGGATGTCGGTTATTGTGACCAAACATAGCCTTTGTCCTTTCTCATGATCTAATCTACCCCTGTACCAATTTTCAGCAATGCGGCCGCTATGCAGTAGGCGCGGGTCTGATCCCCACTCAGTGCAAATATTTGAATGCTTATATATGAGTGTTTGGGTTGGTCTGGTCGTACCTTGGAGAGCATGTTAAGCTGTTGGTGTGTGTTGCAATACGAACATGCATGGCAGTCGTTACAGGGGAATTAGGTTGAAATGGACCACATAGAAAGGCTGATCACCCGTCCGGTCAAACAGCGTCCCCACTGGTAGTAGTAGTTATTGTAGTTTCATGTTACCTTTAGGTGAGTCATCATGGCACACTGTTTCAAACAGCGTCCCCACTGGTAGTAGTAGTTATTGTAGTTTCATGTTACCTTTAGGTGAGTCATCATGGCACACTGTTTCAAATTCTTCATCCATGAGGTCCTCAATCACTTCCGTGAGATCATCTCTGTCCACCACATTCTCTACGCAGTATCGTGCCAAATACACAGACATTAATTGTGCAGTCTGAAATAAATACAATCAGAATATGGCTAACACTTCTTTTCCTGTAATTATTTTTGGATGATCTAATTCAGATCTTTGTTTGTACAAGCTGGAGCATAGAGACAGAGCACTAAGGGCAGGTATGGTCAGCAGCAGATTCATATTAGCTTGCAAACATACCAAATGATCTGAATAACAAATATCTAATTTAAAATTAGCCATCACAGTGCTCAAATAACAGTAAGCTTCCGAAGTGGTGAAGGATCTTGGTAATCATCAACCTGCAATCATTATTAATACAAGCTGTCCCAACTCTAGTTTGTTCCTACTGTGATTTGTTCTATGGTCACGAAGTGAACTTACAATGTTTGATAGTATCAAGAAAGCAAAATGTAGTAAAAGAGATTGATCAAGGGAACACAACAAACAAAAAGTAAGTACTTTTTCGCCTCCAGGAGCTCCCATTCCATGTTCTACAGCCAGCTGCAGCGCTGTCCAATTATTAAGTACTAAGTCTACAATAGGTTTGAAATCATCGTATAGCATATTGATATTTCCCACTTTAACAGTTTAACTCACAAACCACTATTAACCTAGGTTTAACTTGTTCTGTGCTGCAAAACTAAACACTAACACATTTTTATAACCTCCTCATGGGCAATGACAATAATGACAAACAAGACATTGACTTTGACATGTATGTGACACTTGCACCCTGCCTTGTCATGGATGATGTTAAGTCATAGACGATACTGTGTTAAGTATAATGGAATTGATGATGATGATGATGACGGTGAATGATGATTGATACCCTAGTAACGTTGCGGGCCTTTACTACATGTTTCTTGGGAGATAACCAACACGAAAAGTCACAATTCACTGTAACCGGCGCTTCAGACGTAGAGCGCATTGATGTAGCCCCTAGAGTGAGAAGGCCATGGCGAGCCCTGGTGGCGGCCGTTGAACTGGGGGTCCTCTCGCTCAGCACCTCGCTCACAGCCTTCTTTTACGAGCAAGTAATGTTCGACAAGGAGACGGCGTCGTTGCCATACAATCTTCCACCGAAAATTGGTTTTAACTGGTTTTAACGAAATCTAGTTATACCCCGTCCATCATATTATTGTATTTTAGACAGATGAAAGTAGTGATTGCATGAAAATTTAAAATATCGACAAAGTTAAGAACCTCGATAAAAAAAATCGATATATGAAAATATTATGATAAATGTTATAAATGATTTCATGTGGAACTAAAATCTATTATCTTTCTAAACATAATAACAAAGTAGTACCTACTTAGATATTTCATGTCTGTACAGTTTACAAATGTAATAGAAAACGATTGTGGGCCATAATGCATACGCTAATCTCCAAAACAAAACAACTGACTTCTAGAAGAATATTTATTGAAGAGTTCCGTGGCCTGTCTCTGAAATCCATCATCAGATCTTTATGAAATTTAAATGGGACCATTTTGGAATAAACCTCTTTCAAACAAAAAAATAATTTTGACAATCCGTCCACAAATGACGGAGTTACAAAAAACATTTTTCCGTAAAAATCATACAAATATAAATAATTATAAACATCCGAATTGTTGTTCAGAAATCGGTTAAAAATCGCCAGTTATGTAATATTTTAAAAAACATATTTTCTGTAGTCGATATCAATTGTGACATTTTCAAGTTATTATAATAAAAACACTGTCGATTGACTAACTACATCCCTAAAATTGCTTTCTGGCTGACGTGACGATGTCAATGAAAAATGACGTATTGGCGCCTAATTTTTGTTAGGATTTTCAGGTGTTGACGCTAGAACAAAGTTATACCGACCACTGTCAGTGAGCTGTCTAAAATACAATAATATAATGGACGGAGTCTTTGATTATATAATGTCTAGATAGAGCCTCGTCCTACTGTCAACGGAAATAAAACGAGTCAACCTGTGCAAACATGTGTGCGTGCGGCCCGTGTTTTACACGTTGCATTCGTGCTTCTGTGTGCGTAAATATGATACCAGCTACAAGGAAAATTTCCCAAAAAAATCACCTAGAAATTGACCACCTTAAATTGTTTTTTTTTTGACAGCCTCTGTAACGTGACAGTAGTAAATGAGAATGGTATGCAAGGGGCACGGGTTCGATTCTCGCTTAGTGCATATATTTGTTTGTGTACATATGACTAATTTCGATTTCGATTTCGATTTCGGTTTCGGTTTCGATTTCGGTTTCGGTTTCGGTTTCGGTTTCGGTTTCGGTTTCGGTTTCGGTTTCGGTTTCGGTATCGGTTTCGGTTTCGGTTTCGGTTTCGGTTTCGGTTTCGGTTTCGGTTTCGGTTTCGGTTTCGGTTTCGGTTTCGGTTTCGGTTTCGGTTTCGGTTTCGGTTTCGGTTTCGGTTTCGGTTTCGGTTTCGGTTTCGGTTTCGGTTTCGGTTTCGGTTTCGGTTTCGGTTTCGGTTTCGGTTTCGGTTTCGGTTTCGGATTTCGGATTTCGGATTTCGGAAATAATGTTCTAATCCAAATCAATAAAAAGGACGGACATTGGCTCCCCCAATCGGTACAAGGCTCCCCCAATCGAACCAAACCATGAATTTAAAAAACTGGCAACACTTACAAATATGGCGCGTGATAAATGACATATTGTTGTGATGAAAAAAATTATTAATTTAACTTGTATTTTGGTTACTTTATTCATAAAGGGTAGTGTGTGTAGTAGTATTTAGGCGTCCTTTTTAATTCCGGCAAACTTTGATAGTGCTAGTCGCCATATTTCGACAGTTTTTATTTAATGTTTTTCGCGGGTTTTACGTTGTGACACCGAGCCGACGCGAACGTCACTGAGCTGCGCGTAAGAATTATGAGATTGAACTAGCTGATATTTTTTGAGACGTTTGTACGCATTTGACACTCCATCTAGACATATAAATAATCAAAGGGACGGAGTATAGTAGTTTTTTTAATTGGACACAAGACGTAGAATTTTATTTTATTTGTTTCGCTACAATTACAATTTATCTGTTTCGCTAAAAAAACATAATAAATATGGAAAAACGGCTTTTATTATGTTATAGCTTACAAAATACGCGAAAAACAGTCAGTCACGTGACATTTTGGGCGTGACGTCACTACTAAAATTTTAGATTTGACCAAAGGCGAGCTCACGGTGACTGAAGATTAATTTGTTACATTAAATTTGTTAAACTTTACTAATAATGTGAAAATGACCATCTAGAAGTGTAGGTACCGTGCCAATGTGCGAAAATATGTATCTCATAAAACATAACATAAACTCACGCCCGTATGCCCCGAAGGGGTAGGCAAAGGTGCCAGCACCCACATCTCGCCAGTTTATGTTTAGGTCCCAATGTAATAGGTGGCGAGCCTATTGCCATTAATCGGGCACTTAAAAACCTGCGATAAATACACTCATAACTTCGAAAAGCATCAAAAATTCATTGGTATGTGCCATGGTAAACCTGGGATTGAACCCGAGACCTCGTCTCAGCAGCCCATTACCCATATCACTAGGCTACCGCAGATCCAAACAAATTACCCTATTTAAAGGGAAACGCGTTCCTATCGATCGCTAATGTAGAAGTCAGTGGATAGACTCTGGCCAACGAAAGATGAACAAATCGATTTTTCAAAACTTCTTATATGTACCTATAGCAACATTTTTTTCCTGCCAGTTGGTATTTATATACGGAGATACACGTCTTGAGACTAAAATGTTGTATTTGTATACTATTATTATATTGTGCAGTGTTCGTTAAAAACAATGCCCAAAAATCTGTAAAGAGTGTTAGACGAAAGCTTTTATTCACTACTAGCTTTTGCCTGCGGCTTTGCCCCCGGGGAATGCGGTTATCGCGACTTAACATAGCCTATGTCCTTTCTCAAGGTCTAATCTACCCTTATACCAAATTTCTTCAAAATCGATTCAGTGGTTTAGCCATGAAAACGTAACATACAAACAGACAGACAGATAGATAGACAGACAGAAATACTTTCGCATTTATAACTTTAGTATGGATGATTGATAAATTTAAAGATATACCTACTTACTTACTGCTGTTAGTAATTAGCTATCAATAAAACTGTCGTGATATTCGAACTCATGTTTATTTAAAAAATGCTGAAATTTACTCATCCTATTATAAATTATAAAATAAAAGATGTTCATTTATGAGTAGTGTTAAAGCCATGGTTAACTTTAAAATCCAAGTATATTTTGTACTAAAGTAATTACATTACTTGTCACTAGATGGCGTTGTTTGGTTACGCCTATTATTTCTGCATCACGCTAGCGAGATCGCGCCGCCGGGTATATAAGTTTCAAGTGAAATTCAGTTTATTAAATCTTTACCTACCCCAACGCTTACGTGTTTCTTTTTTGATTCCTCACTCCTTCCCTACTATCTCTGACCACCCTTGGGTTCCTTGTACAATCCGTACATGGTCCTTCAGAGCCGGATTTCCGGAAGGTCAATTCCAGAACTCAAATATTTGAGTTACCCATCCCGTAAAACCTCAATACTGGTGGATCGCCTTTAAGAGGTCAACAGTCAGCTTGACTGTGGTGGAAGCTGTGGCCGAAACCTTTTGGTCCTGTGCTGTGTGACGGTGCCGGTGCGGTGGCGCAGTGGCGACTGGCGAACAAGACGGGCGAGCAAGAAAGGTGATCAAGCGGGCGAGCAATAGCGGCGGAACCCAACCCGAGCGGGGGAACTAAGGAGGTGCGGGGATATGAAGTGAGTGAGTGAAGAGTTCAACTGTGAGTACACTTTCATTACCTTTCAAGAGTGCATATTCATCACAATTTAGTGCAATTTCATACTTTTCAAGAGTACAATTTCATACCGATCTAGTGCAATTTCTTTCGTTCGTTACTTATTCAAGATTTATTACGTGTGTGCAAAAGTCAAGCCGATTTGAACTTTAAATTTAGTAATTCAAAAGACTTTAACTTAGTTTATAGTAAAATTGTTTCGGACTTAGAATAATTTGTGATAAAACTAGACTTAGAATAATTTGTGAAAAAACTAACTTACGGGGAACCTATGCCCGATTTTGGTCCGAGTTCAGTTCACGTTTAAACACTTGTAAAATTTTTCAACATTTTTCATTGTTTGAAGTAGTTCGACTTTGTATATATTTACAGAGTATTTTGTTATCGGTTATTTAAATTGTTAATATGGATGCTCTTTGTAAAACACAGAACAGCTTGTATTCAAGCATTCAGCGAGCAATGGTTAATTTTAGAAAATCTCCCAAAGAGAGACTTACACAAGAATACATAGAAATTAGAATAGAAACTCTAGAGAATGATTGGAAATTAATACGTAAAAATCATGGTAAAATTGTTGAACTCGCTGATCCTGATACTTTACAAGAGCTGCCATATACGAAGGTGATGTATATGGAAATACGGAGGAATTATATTTCGATTACAAAGCTTTAATGAAAATCAAATTGAATGAAATAATAAAGGTCGATAAGCCTCCACTAAAAAATGAGTCAGGCTCATCCGTAAAACTACCCCAAATAGTAATTCCCAAATTTTCGGGAAACTACCAGGAGTGGCCTACATTTCGAGATCTATTTATCTCATTGATTCATAGGAATGATGCTTTAGACAACGTACAAAAATTACAATACTTGAAGGGGCAAGTCACGGATGAGGCAGATCGATTGTTGCGTCAATATCAGATCACTGAAGCGAATTATGCTGTGTGCTGGGATTTGTTAGAAAAGCGCTTTAATAACAAGAAATACCTCGGTGGTTGTATCATGAATAGGTTGTTTAGTATGCGTCGCTTAACCACAGAATCGGGTAACGGCCTGAAACAATTATACGACACAACTAACGATTGTTTAAATGCAATGACAAATCTTGGGGTTGACGTCAGTACGTGGGATGTTCTCATAATCCACATGCTAACTTTCAAATTAGACCCAACGACGCGCAGGGAATGGGAGTTGAAGGTTCAGAACGATCCTTCAGTAGAGTTCCCGACTTATGCTCAATTTAAAGAATTTATAGAAGGACGTTATAGAGCTCTAGAAAATCTAGAACGAAAAGGTTCGGCACACAACGATAACAATTCATCCAATCGACACCAGGCAAAGGTACATTTAGCAACCGATGACGAGACAATGCTCTGTAAGTTTTGTTCTGAAGTTCACAAACTCTGTTTTTGTAAGAAGTTTGCCAAATTAAGTGTAGACAAACGTCAGGAGTTTGTCACCCAGAACAGAATGTGCTTCAATTGTCTAGGCGGGAATCACATGATAAGGCAATGCGAGAAGAAAACCACATGTCGTATTTGCAAAAAACGACATCACTCTTTGCTACATCCAAAACCAAATGAGAATGTTCAGGGAGCTAAAGGTCAGCAGGGCAACCCACCACCATTGAATGATGGTTCCAAAGCAGGAGGTTCAGGCGATTCTCCTAAAACAGAAAACGTGACGGCATGTCTATCTACAGGTCAGCCCTTAGAACAAAGACAAGTTTTACTAGCCACGGCGCTAGTCAATGCTGAGTCGAGATCAGGCGACTTCAAAGTCGTCCGGGCTTTATTAGATCAGGGCTCACAGGCGTCTTTCATCACCGAAGACGCGGCACAACTGTTGAGGCTAAAAAGATATCCAACAAGAGGGTTAATATCGGGATTAGGCAGTGACAAGACAATTCTGTCTAAAAGTATGGTCGCCATTTTAGTTCAATCACGAGCCGATCCCAATATCAGTCTAAAGATTCAGGCATATGTATTGAAGAGCATAACTTCATATCTTCCGAATAGGAAGGTAAAACCAACAGATTGGTTAGAGATCAAAGATATTCCACTCGCAGATCCACAGTTCAACACGCCCAACAAAATCGATCTTTTGTTAGGCGCAGAAGTCTATAGTCAGATTTTAAGGGAAGGCGTGAAACGATCTCCATCACAAACACTGATCGCACAAAATACTTCCTTTGGGTGGATCATTTCCGGTCTTGTAATGTCGAGCCGCAAGTCAGATCAAAGTCGCAGATCAATAACGGTTATGCACACTCACGTTTTCGAGGATGACCTTCTTCGAAAATTTTGGGAAATTGAAGAACCGTCAATATCCTTGGAGAAAATATTTACCGAGGAAGAACGGCGATGTGAAGAATTGTTCAAAGCCACCACACATCGGGATGCAAGTGGACGTTACGTTATCAGACTTCCATTTCGAGAGACTGAACCGCCGTGTGTGGGAGGTTCCCGAGACATCGCGTTGAAAAGATTCAAAGGGCTGGAAAGAAAGTTCAAACGAGATGCTGATCTCAAACATAAGTACACAGAGGTTATAAAAGAGTATCAGCAATTAAATCACATGAAGCCTGTGGAAAAAGAGGACAAAAAGAAAGAAGTTGCGGTGTACTTACCTCATCACGCCGTAGTCAGAGAGGACAAAACCACCACCAAGGTGCGAGTAGTTTTCGATGCTTCCTGCAAGAACAACAAGGGAGTATCGTTAAACGATACGCTGATGATTGGACCGACACTACAGCCCGAGTTGCGACACACGATTTTAAGATGGCGAGTTCATCCAATCGGGTTAGTAGCCGATATAATAAAAATGTATCACCAAGTTCGCGTAGCTGAAGAAGATCAGTCCTTCCAAAGGATTGTTTGGAGGGATCATCCTGGAGAAGAGATCAAAGACTACGAACTGCTCACAGTAACCTTCGGTACAGCTTCGGTGCCTTATCAGGCAGTCAGAGCATTGCAACAGGTAGCTTACGACGAAGGAGATCAATACCTGCTTGCGAAGGAACGAGTCTTGGACGCGTTCTATATGGACGATTTACTTACCGGTTGTCAGACTGTCAAAGAAGGCGTGGAAGTACACCGGCAGATGTGTGAGTTGCTGAAAAAAGGAGGTTTCGAGCTTCAGAAATGGAATAGCAACGATAAACACCTGCTAAAGATGATCACTGAAAACAAAGAAGAGAATGAAAGTAAAGGACAAATAAATCAAGAAGATAGACTAAAGGAAGAAGAGGAGAAAGACAGAGAGATCAAACTAGATGAAACAATAAAGATTCTAGGACTTACCTGGGAGCTGGATCACGACGAGATGAAGTACACGGTGAAGCTGCCACCCCCGACGAATGGACCTGAAACTAAAAGGTGTGTCATATCAGAGATTGCACGACTATTTGATCCTTTAGGCTGGATAGCGCCTGTCGTGATACTGGCAAAGATCTTCATCCAGAAATTGTGGCTATCGGGTATAGGATGGGACGAAGAAATTCCGGAAGAACTTTTAAGAGAGTGGAAAACTTACCATTCGGATCTTGTTCAGCTGTCGGACTGTACAATCCCCAGATGGTTGCACACGAGGAACGATGATGCGGTGGTTGAACTGCATGGATTTTCAGACGCCTCGAAGATGGCCTACGCAGCAGTAGTTTACACGCGCGTTGTCTCAAAGGACGGTGAAGTTCACGTGGCATTACTTACAGCCAAGACAAAGGTGGCACCAATAAAACAACGAAGCATTCCCAGGTTGGAATTGTGTGGTGCATCCATGCTCACACAATTGTTGGGGGAAATGGCTGCCGTTCTGAAAATCCCAAAAGAGCACGTTCATGCATGGACCGACTCTACCATCGTTTTAGCTTGGCTCAACAAACACCCCAGCCATTGGAAGACTTTTGTGGCCAATCGCGTCTCCGACATACTGAGCCATTTAGATGCGTGTCAGTGGGCACACGTATCCACAAAGGATAACCCAGCGGACTGCGCTTCGCGCGGCGTTCAGCCAGCAAATCTAGCTGGTAACACGTTGTGGTTCACTGGGCCAAAGTTGCTAAAGGAGTCGACCATTGTATACAGCAAGCCAAAGGAGCTGAAAACAGAGTTAGAACTATCTCCCGTAAAGGCACACGTGGGTGCTGTGGAGACAGACTCATCAAATCAATGGTGGAGCAAATATTCCTCACTTCGCAAGCTGTTGAAAGTGGTTGCGTACTGCAGACGCTTTCTGCATTATAAGAAGGACACGCCTCGGCCAAGGCATCTCATGATGGTTGAAATCCAGGATGCATTAACCTGCTGCATAAAGAAGTGCCAAAGCGAAGAGTTTGGCATAGAGATAGGCGAATTGCAGGAAAGGAATTGTGTGAAATTTAAGGACAGTAAAATTAAGTCACTGACGCCTTACCTAGACGGAAAGGGTGTGTTGAGAGTTGGAGGACGGCTTGATGGCGCTCAGCTAAATGAAAATACAAAACATCCAATTGTGATGCCCCACAATTCTCATCTGACGCATTTGTTAGTGGCAGATGCAATATTTACAGTTATTTACATGTTTACAATTTACATTTAACTATTTTGCAGAGTTCAGACTTGATCTGACTTGTCTTTCGATTTAATAGTCGATATTTATGTTCAAGTTTTCTTAGAATTATAAGTTGTTCTTTTTTGATCATTTGGATCTTTGTTTCCTTCAAATTTAAGGACATAGTTTTTCAATATGTCCTTGGCGGGCGGTATGTTAAAGCCATGGTTAACTTTAAAATCCAAGTATATTTTGTACTAAAGTAATTACATTACTTGTCACTAGATGGCGTTGTTTGGTTACGCCTATTATTTCTGCATCACGCTAGCGAGATCGCGCCGCCGGGTATATAAGTTTCAAGTGAAATTCAGTTTATTAAATCTTTACCTACCCCAACGCTTACGTGTTTCTTTTTTGATTCCTCACTCCTTCCCTACTATCTCTGACCACCCTTGGGTTCCTTGTACAATCCGTACAAGTAGAAACACGTAAATTTTTTTCGATGATAAAATCTCCTAACGCTGAGCTTCTAGTAGGTACTATCGGTAGATATAGCTCACATGATATTTAGAGTATATACACTGACGGACTCATAAACTGCATCAAAGTAATAGACGACTTTGAAATAAATATTTTAACCAAGTATGCATACTTTCTATACAGATTTAAATTGAAACCTCTAGATTGGTTCGTGAACTTTAAAACAGCGTAGGGTCATATCTTTAAGTTTAAGTTTATGTACTGGAAAGGGCCTTAAGACGTTTTTTGAAGAAAAAACAGAAATTTAAGAAAAATTGGTTTAATTAAAAAATTGGTTTTAACAATAGACACAAACTTTATGCAAGGGTTTATTTGTGTTTTAATAAGGTGTATTACCCCCACGTGCCCTTATTACGGATTCTAATCGGTTCCGCATAGATTTTATAAGGGTTTTTAAAAGATTTGACGGACCGTTTTGACGGACCATGTCTATGAACACAAGTTCTGTTCGCCCGTTCATCGATATGCCACCCCAGACCATACATGAACCGCCTCCAAAAGGAACACGCTCCTCAATGCAACTTTGAGCATATCGCTCCCCACGTCGACGATAGACTCTTCTGCGACCATCTGCACCATATAAACATGTCCTACACTCGTCCGTGAACAATACAGAGGCCCACTGCTCTTCTGTCCAATTCAGGTGATGACGCGCAAATCTTAAGCGAGCTTGTCTGTGAGCTGTAGACAACTTTGGACCATTTGCTGGTCTAAAAGGGGTGATATCCGCTTCCTTTAACCTTCTTCTTATTGTTCGTGCACACACGTTTACTCCACGCACTTCATTAAGCTCGGTTTTGATGTTAACTGACATGAGGAAACGATTTCGCAGGGAAGTTATAACAATAAATCGGTCATCACGACCTGTGGTTGCTCGAGTTCTGCCTGTACCACGTCTCCTCCTGTAAGAACCTGTCTCTACAAACCTTCTGTATATTCTAGAAACCGTAGACTGGTTTAAATTTAAATTTCTACCAATCGTTCGTTGATCCAAGCCCTCCCGCACCAATGCTACAATTTGTGCCGCTTGTTCGGACGAAGTATCCATATTATGGTTCAAAAACTCTCGATGTGTTAAAAAACTAACCCAACAATTATGCTGGTAACAATAATCCAATTGACAAAACAAAAAAAATCAATGAGAATCAATTTAAAACTTTGCTATAGGTAAATAACACGCAAATCTGATACTACAAGTAAATTTTCTTTTCCCGGCTATATTCATTTGTTTTACTGCAGTTCTATTTTTAATTATTTTTTTTTTTAAGATTAAGAGCCAGTCTTTCCATATTTATATAATTTAATCTAATAAGTTTGCATACTTATTATAAAAAATCCTTTTAGAGTAAACCTGAACTTTGATGCAGTTTATGAGTCCGTCAGTGTACTTATTATGTTGATCTATAATATGTTGTTTAAGTATGGTACCATGTAAAAAAAATAATCTATGCGGCCAATTGCGAGGCGGACTCGCCCATGAAGCAGCAAGTAACCTATAATATTTTTCACGTAGCATGGGTACGGTGACATTTGACTAATTCCATTTCATGCATGATTCATTTCGAAACAATTTACCTAACGCGGAATACAGGAAATAACACTTAATACGAAGATAAAAAGAAAACTTTTATTTTGCATTTTTAACTTAAAACTATTTTTATTTCTCCGTAATTATTTAAACTTTAAATATAAACATTCCAAATACATAATTCTTGATGCGTGAATCGGAACAGGTTGTAATATAAAAGTTTTAGTAGTTCATTTATGTTTTTTTTTTTTTTTGAGTTAATGGAATGAAAGGCGAAAATTGTGGTTTATGACGTATTAAAAAAAAACTACTTACAGTCCCACCAACTTATCTGTGAACTGAGTGGCGGCGACACCATCGGCATAGTGTTGCAAGTTAATATAGATTTCCCAGAATTGGGCATATTTGCCTAGTATTTAGCGTAGTAATAAATTAGATACGTTATTAAGGTAATCTATATAATTAGTACTTTATTATCTATGTCTATACATTAATACATTCATTAAGTCTGTTAAAAATATTCGAAAAAATGGTAAAGATGAATTGATTAGGGGTAGATAACCTGTAACTGTAACCTAAAATTCATGTTAGCTGCTGTTGGACAGTCCATTTTTAGAGGAAGGCTTTAGGCTATATAACATCACGCTGCGACCAATAGGAGCGACGGGATAGGGCAGACAAAGTTGTCAGTGGACGAGGTCGCTGGCGGTCGGCTAGTTTCATATCTACAGGATAGATACGGGAGCTGACCTAGCAATTGGATATAATTAAACATGAGTTTTACAATAATTCATTTATTGAAACCAGGTTTACAATAATTATGGTCTTTTGAACAACCTGCACGCCCAAATTCATCCAGGCTGTGAGGAAATATACCTCCTATTTCCATGCAACCATCATCATCATCACTATCACTTTCTGTTTCTGTGTCACTTCTTACTTCTATTATAAAAGGCTTATCCAAATACGAATCTTGTTTCAAATATTCTTCTTCTAACTTGTGAACATGTTTGCAATGCTGTGCCCACTCATTAACTGTAATGGTTTCAAAGGCTTCTTGAACCAGGCGGGGAATCTCAGCATTTTTATGGTAAATATTTACTTCAGCTACTTTTCTTTTCATTGTGCTCCAAATGAATTCAATGGGGTTAAGATCACAGTGATAGGGAGGTAAGTACAATCATTTGTGTCCATTTTATTCTAATATTTTTTCAATTTCATATTCAGGTTCAGGCTTGTTTCTTTTTATTATTTCTAACTGCTGAGGTTTTGTGAACTCGAATACATAGGGAAAAAGAATCTTCTCGGGCGGGACTCGAACCCGCAGTCTTTCCCTTACAGGGGGAATGCCTGACCAATTCGACTACCGAGACACGCCCGATATGATTCAAATTTCCCACCTTATACGTCTTTGAGGCGACGCCCGAGAAGATTCTTTTTCCCTATGTATTCGATTTGTATAGTTAGCATACTTAATGCTATAAAAATTCCTTCAATTTTGTGAACTCTTCTCTAAAGTCAACATTATTTTGTGTCAACCATAGTTGCATATCTCTTTTTAAAGAATTCGAATTTGGAGCCTTATTTATGCAAACATGGTGATAGGGAGCATTATCCATTACAATTATTGATGGCTGCTGTAAGTTAGGCACCAATTTTTCAATAACCTACTTTTTAAAGTTAGTACTGTTCATTTCAATTACCACTTTTAGTATTAGACTTGAAAACGAGAAGTACATTATTAACAAATCCAGTGTCCCCTCCTGCGTGTACAATAATATACCTTTGTCCTTTTGATACAGGCTCTAATACTCCGTCTACACCCTCTCCTTGACAACATTTGCCTGATGTATGCGATGAGTGAATATATGTCTCGTCTAAATAAATTAGTGGCTGAGGTTGTGGACCTTTATTTTTTTTTTCCACTGCATGCAAGTACTTTGCTCTCCAAGCTGATACTTCATTACGCTCCATTAGTAACTTACGGTTACTCTGAGACTTTTTAAAACGAAAACCCATCTTGTGAAGCAGTTTTCGAAGACTTTCTCTTTGTCCTGTGTAATTATTTTCTGTCTTTAAGACCTCTAGAAGCTTCTTGATAGTTGGTAGCTCCTTTTTATTGGAATAAAACTCATGTACTTTTCTTCGAATAACTCCCATGTCAAAATCATCAACATGTATAAATCCCGTTTTACGCTGCCTCTCCTTGCCTGGGGTTCGAATTTTTGTACCAGTCTCTTCTGCTACATGCCCTTCTTTTACTATTTTAGATATGCGCCCTTGACTCACACCTGAAATAAATAACACATTATCATCATCAACCCCTTAACGTCACACACACAATGTTTGCTATATGTAAGTAGGAATGAATAGTGGCAATATTAAAAGTAAATATCAGTAGATATGTACCTATTTTTTGTTGCGGGTTAGTTGACTCTTACATCAATCAAATTCATAAATATCGGGAAATTTACAAAAAGAAAGTTGGGAACACTAACCTGTAGCTGCCGAAATTCGTTTTTATATTTGATGAAATGGTATAATCGGAGCCTCCGCCCGAGCTTCTTCTTCAAAAAAGGATTTAACCTTTAGAATAATGCTTCGAGCATCACTTAATCGCTTTCGGCATAATTAACGTTGTAAATATAGCAATTTAGCAACAGAAATCACAGAGAACCCGAATGAAGTAGATACTGACAATCGAATGACATTTCAACATGGCGGCCGTAGTTCCTACTTTTGGCATTTCACAGATAAGTTGTTGGGACTGTACTAGATCTCGTTCAAATCAATTTTCGTTGGAAGTTTGCATAGCAACGTACATCATATATTTTTTTAGATTTATCATTCTCTTATTTTAGAAGTTAGAAGAGGGGGGGGGGGAACATTTTTCCTCTTTGGAAGTGTCTCTCACGCAAACTATTAAGTTTAGAAAAAATGATGTTAGAAACCTCAATAGCATTTTTGAAGACCTATCTATAGATACCCCACACGTGTGAGTCTGATGAACAAAAAAATTTTGACTTTCAGTTCTAACTTTGGGGATCCCCAAAATTTATTGCTTTTTTTACCCGACTACGGCGAAGCCAAAAGGAGGGTTATGATTTTGACAGGCTATGTATGTATGTATGTATGTTCATTTGTTCCCTCATAGCTCCTCAACTACTTATTAGAACTGGACAAATGAGGTATCGTTACAAGCGCTTTAATCGTCCGATGGTTATAGGCTATATGACGTGTCACTCAATCTTGTGTGGCGCCCTCTAGCGCTCATAAGATACTGTGTTAAAAATAAATTTGAGATGAATACGCCAATGAAAGGACTTAAGAAGCACGTTTCAAATATGTATAAATTATTAGCTTTACCTCGCCCCAAAGTAATATAAATAAAAAATAAAGTTTAAAACTAAAACCCGACTACCGGAAAATCACGCTTTAAAAAGTAACAAACAAGAAAATATCAAGAATAGCCGTGGTCGTATGCCACTTACTCTAACAAAACAATATATGGTAGGCAAAAGTGGCATACGACCACGGCTATCCTTGATATTTTCTTGTTTGTTACTTTTTAAAGCGTGATTTTCCGGTAGTCGGGTTTTAGTTTTAAACTTTATTCTATTTTTGTGTGTAATTCTTAATTCAGTTCACATAATACATCTACTTACCAAGTTACAACAGAATATGCTTTACAGTTTCGGAGAAAAGTGGCTGTGACATACGGACGGACAGACAGACAGACGGACAGACGGACAGACGGACAGACAGACATGACGAATCTATAAGGGTTCCGTTTTTGCCATTTGGCTACGGAACCCTAAAAAGTATCTTGTAGAAAAAAAAAATATCAACTCCGTTATTTCAGTGTATAGTCAGAAAATGGCGCCTAAAGTTTTAAAAATTATTGTTCTGATTACCCACATATAAATAATGGTTTTTAAAATTACCTATATAATTATAATTCTACTTTGTATTAATAGTTATAAAAGAACTCCAAGCATTTTATTTTATAAAAAAAGACTTAAATAATTGATATGGTAAGGAAATCCGACGTATCATTTAAAACAAACACTTAAAATAAGTGCCGTACGTAACACACACGTAACACAGATAGAGCGCTTATTCTATGGAACTTCTCTTACTGCGCTTTTGACAGCGAATCAAAGATAACTATAATTAAAGTAATAACACAGTATAACGAGTAATCTTACAGTAAATCATCGCGTTTGATGTTTGCGGAAATGCCGCCTTTTGCAGTTTTGTCAGGGTTGTCACGATTCATACTACATACAGTCGGTCGGCGAAGCCGTCTAGACAGAGCAATGGTGCGGGGGCAGGGGAGTGGTGGGGGACGGGGTATTACTCGGTACGCCCATACATTTTACTCTGTACTAAGGATTCAGGGCTGTCTCATTTGTAATCATAACTAATCACGTGATTATTTTTTTTTCATGAACCGTTTTGTTTGTGAAAATTGTTTTTTTTTGTTTTCTATATTTAGCGCTCCAAGATGGCGGACAAGAAATTTTCAACAATATCGATATGGGTATCGATTGTAGGGTTTTTGGGGTCGCTGATTGCGAATATAACATCCAATTAGCGATCCAAGATGGCGGACAAGAAATTTTCACCAAAATCGATATGGGTATCGATTTTAAGGTTTTTGGGGTCGCTGATTGCGAATGTATCATCCATTTGGTGATCCAAGATGGCGGACTCGAAATTTTCACCAAAATCGATATGGGTATCGTTTTCAGGGTTTTTGGGGTAGCTGATTGCGAATGTATCATCCATTTGGTGATCCAAGATGGCGAACTCGAAATTTTCTCCAAAATCGATATGGGTATCGTTTTCAGGGTTTTTGGAGTCGCTGATTGCGAATATAACATCCAATTAGCGATCCAAGATGACGGACAAGAAATTTTCACTAAAATCGATACGGGTATCGATTTTAGGGTTTTTGGGGTCACTGATTGCGAATGTATCATCCATTTGGTGATCCAAGATGGCGGACTCGAAATTTTCACCAAAATCGATATGGGTATCGTTTCCAGGGTTTTTGGGGTCGCTGATTGCGAATATATCATCCATTTGGCGATCCAAGATGGCGGACTCGAAACTTTTAATAAAATCGATATGGGTATCGTTTTCAGGGTTTTTGGAGTCGCTGTTGCGAATATAACATCCAATTAGCGATCCAAGATGGCGGACTCGAAATTTTTACTAAAATCGATATGGGTATCGTTTTCGGGGTTTTTGGGGTCGCTAATTACGAATATATCATCTATTTAGCAATCCAAGATGGCGGATTCGAAATTTTCACCAAATTTGATATGGGTATCGCTTTCAGAGTGTTTGAGGTCGCTGATTACGAATATATCATTAATTTAGCGATACCGGCGATTAGCGAACTTTCATTGAAATTTGAACTCGAATCCGAATCAGAATCAGAATCAGAATCAGAATCAGAATCAGAATCAGAATCAGAATCAGAATCAGAATCAGAATCAGAATCAGAATCAGAATCAGAATCAGAATCAGAATCAGAATCAGAATCAGAATCAGAATCAGAATCAGAATCAGAATCAGAATCAGAATCAGAATCAGAATCAGAATCAGAATCAGAATCAGAATCAGAATCAGAATCAGAATCAGAATCAGAATCAGAATCAGAATCAGAATCAGAATCAGAATCAGAATCAGAATCAGAATCAGAATCAGAATCAGAATCAGAATCAGAATCAGAATCAGAATCAGAATCAGAATCAGAATCAGAATCAGAATCAGAATCAGAATCAGAATCAGAATCAGAATCAGAATCAGAATCAGAATCAGAATCAGAATCAGAATCAGAATCAGAATCAGAATCAGAATCAGAATCAGAATCAGAATCAGAATCAGAATCAGAATCAGAATCAGAATCAGAATCAGAATCAGAATCAGAATCAGAATCAGAATCAGAATCAGAATCAGAATCAGAATCAGAATCAGAATCAGAATCAGAATCAGAATCAGAATCAGAATCAGAATCAGAATCAGAATCAGAATCAGAATCAGAATCAGAATCAGAATCAGAATCAGAATCAGAATCAGAATCAGAATCAGAATCAGAATCAGAATCAGAATCAGAATCAGAATCAGAATCAGAATCAGAATCAGAATCAGAATCAGAATCAGAATCAGAATCAGAATCAGAATCAGAATCAGAATCAGAATCAGAATCAGAATCAGAATCAGAATCAGAATCAGAATCAGAATCAGAATCAGAATCAGAATCAGAATCAGAATCAGAATCAGAATCAGAATCAGAATCAGAATCAGAATCAGAATCAGAATCAGAATCAGAATCAGAATCAGAATCAGAATCAGAATCAGAATCAGAATCAGAATCAGAATCAGAATCAGAATCAGAATCAGAATCAGAATCAGAATCAGAATCAGAATCAGAATCAGAATCAGAATCAGAATCAGAATCAGAATCAGAATCAGAATCAGAATCAGAATCAGAATCAGAATCAGAATCAGAATCAGAATCAGAATCAGAATCAGAATCAGAATCAGAATCAGAATCAGAATCAGAATCAGAATCAGAATCAGAATCAGAATCAGAATACAAATCCAAACCCAAACCCGAATCCAAACCCAAAACCAAACCCAAATCAATGTTCAAATTCAAATCGAAATCGGAATCGAAATCCAAAAACTCTGACTCAAAATATTACGTTTGCTTGATTATAATTATTTGGTTGAGTAGAACCGGAGATATAACCAAAAGTCGCAATAGCCGACATCCATGCGAGCGGAGCCGCGGGCATGAGCTAGTATTTTATATTAGCGTGAGTTGTTGTGCCTTGACAGAACAAAGAGATCAAATAGGGGTTATTATATAAAATATTACAGAAAAATAAATTATAAATAAAATGAAGTGACAACCCTGATAAAACTGCAAAAGGCGGCATTTCCGCAAATATCAAACGCGATGAACTACTGTAAGATCTCTTGTTATACTGTGCTTATATGTTGATCTATATGTTGCATATGTATAGTACCATGTAAAAAAGTACCACGTTGATAAAATAAAATTATAATATCAACTCCGTTATTTTGGTGTATAGGCAGCGTTGCAGCCCCTTGATTTATCAAATTTGGCGCCAATTTTTTGCACCATCTTTCGCTGGCCAGACTCTACAATAGCACGCTGTACAATATTGGTACTTGGGGTCCTTGATTTCTCGAATGAAAGACTGATACCTCAGAGCAAGACATTATATTTATTCACTAAGTTAGCTTAAATACACAGCGCGGTAACGAAACCATAGCGCGATGCAACATTTCAACAACGCCATCTAGGGAACGAGTTGGTACTAAATTCCACAAACCATATTTATTAAAGTTAACTATTTTGGGACAATCTTGTCTTATGTATTTTTATAGGTTTATTATATTTATAATATATATATGTTTATGGATCCTAAACATTCCGCCCACCAAAGGAATTCATTTCCTTTTAATACCGCCCACCAAGAACAAGCTCAGGTAAGAAAAGAAACAATGGACTGTATACAATTTTGCTATAAGTATAAGGTGACGGTATCATTGGACTATGAATTAGGTAACAATTTGATCCAAATAAGATTTTGCTGACAAGTACTAAATTTAACATAATATTGAAACAACTAACCTTATAATTTAATGCTTAAAACTAGGTTATAGGCAAATTTTAAAACAAACAATTTGAGCTTTAACTAATCCGTCCGAAGTAGACATAGTTTTGAAGTTGGACGTTTGACGACAGTGCCCTTGCAACGTACAGTGACAACGCGAGTGATATTGTCCTTTCCTGGATGGACTTCAACGACTCTTCCATACAACCATTTTGCAGGCGGTAAGTTGTCTTCTTTTATTAATACAATGTCATTTATTTTAAATTCTTTAGATCGTACCGCCCATTTATGCCGTTGGAAGAAATGGGTAAGATATTCATTCTTCCATCGGTTCCAGAAGCCTTGTACCATACGTTGGGTTAGCTGCCATCTGCGTAACGAGCTAATCGTGGCATCCTCATAATTATAATCTGGTGTTGCTACCAATGGTTGTCCCACTAAAAAATGTCCAGGAGTTAATGGTGTAGGATCATCCAGATCGTTGCTGCCTAGAGACAATGGTCGAGAATTAAGACACGCTTCAATTTGAGAGAGAACTTTTTCATAATAATCATAATCATAATCATAATTTTATTTGCTACTGTGGACATTTCCTCAAAGGTTAGTGTTGAGTCTCCCAAGGTCCGTTTCAAATGATTATACTTTTAATCCCTGCTTCCCACAGTCCACCGTGATGTGGAGCGTGGGGAGGGATGAAGTGCCACTCTGTTTGAGAATCTGCGAGAGCTGCTGCTATGTCTCGAAATATGGCACTTTCTTGAGAAAACAGCACTCGCAGTTCTCTGGCAGCGCCGACGAAATTGGTTCCATTGTCGCTCCAAATGTGGCGACAATGACCACGTCTGGCTACAAAACGTCTAAACGCCGCCAAAAATCCTTCCGTCGTTAGATCTGAAACGGCTTCAATATGCGCAGCGCGAGTGGCCATACACACAAATAAGCAGATGTATCCCTTATACGATCGCTGACCCCGTCCCTTAGAGAACCTCATGTTAATGGGGCCCGCGTAGTCGACCCCGGAATTAAAAAACGGCTTATTAGGTGTCACCCTACAAGCTGGGAGTTCTCCCATCAACTGGGGTTTTGTTGTGGCAGCATAGCGTATACAAGGAATACAACCGCGTATATGTGCTCTAACCATATTTTTCACCCGGCTAATCCAGTATTTCGTTCGTATAACGTTAAGTACTAATTGTTGACCACCATGAAAGGTTCGTTCATGAGCGTCGGCAACAATTAATTTAGCCAATTTTGAGTCATGGGGTATAACAATTGGATGCTTCGTATCCTCAGGTAGTTCAGAACCACTGAGCCTACCCCCAACGCGTAATATTTTGTTATTATCTAAGAAAATGTTTAATTTATATAAGGTACTTTTCTTATCTAATGGCTTTTTGTTTTCCAGGTCTAAAATTTCTGCTGAAAACCATTGCTGTTGACTTTGTCTAATGCAAAATTTTAAGGAGTCCTGTAGTTCCGGTACTGACAAGTAAGGTTTTACCTGAATAAGATTTTTACGTTGTTTTAGTAACTTTAAAAACCTTTTACATAGAGCTATCACTCTTACGAGCCTTCTAAGCGATGAAAATCTAGCTCCCCAGATTTCATCAAAATCCAATACCATGGTGACGGTATGCACCTTCACAGCTTTCCTTTCCTCATTGGTACGGATTGTACTAGGCCTCGTATATTCTACTGGATCTTGTTTTAACCACCACGGACCGTGTTTCCAAAGATCACTGCTGTGTAGACCTGATGACGATGCTCCGCGCGAAGCTATATCCGCCGGGTTGTCCTCGGATTTGACATGAGCCCATTGAGTGTTGTCTAACAAACTCAGTATCTCCGAAGTCCGGTTGGCTACGTAGGTTTTCCAACGACTCGGATGATCGTTTAACCATGCTAAGACAACGGACGAATCGGTCCAAGCATGGATGTTTGCCTTTGGTATGTTCATCACTTCAGCAACCTCAGTTAACAACTTTGCCACTAAAACAGAGCCACACAGTTCCAGGCGAGGAATGGATATTTGTTTGATTGGAGCCACCTTGGTTTTGGCTGTTAGCAGATGGGTATGTATGCCTCCTTTGGCATCGATAACTCTACTATACACAACAGCGGCATAAGCTATATTCGATGCGTCGCTGAATCCATGTAACTCAACAACACTTCCCTCATCGGTGCCAATCCACCTTGGAATGTGGAAGTCAACTAATTGCTCCAATTCTGATCGGTAATTCTTCCATTCCTGTAGGAGTTCCGGTGGCAGCTCATCATCCCAGTCGATACCGGCAATCCACAACTTCTGAATAAACACCTTGGAGGTTATAATACACGGTGCTATCCAACCCAATGGGTCATAGAGTCGTGATATTTCCGATATTACTCTTCTTTTTGTTTCAGGTGCAGAAGGAGGTGACATCTTCACGGAGTAATCGAACGCATCTGTATGTCTATTCCAGGTAAGGCCCAAAACCTTTGTTACTCTATCCATTTTTATTTCCAAATCCTTACCTGAATCTTCCTTTAACGTTTCAAGTAAATGTATCCGGTTGCTTGTCCATTTTTGTAGCTGGAACCCTCCTTTCTCTAATAGCTTATTCATTTCGTTATAGATTTTGATTACCTCTGTTTCAGATTGACAACCCGTCATAAGGTCGTCCATGTAAAAATCAGTTATTACACGGTCAGCAGCCAAGGGATGTCCTGCACCTTCATCGATAGCCACTTGATGCAATGACTTAACTGCTAAATAAGGAGCACAAGACGTCCCGAAAGTAACCGTTTGAAGTCGGAAGTCCTCAATCTCTTTGCTAGGATCCTCTCTCCAAACAATCCTTTGAAAATCTGTATCTGGCCGTGCTACTTTTATCTGACGATACATTTTTATTATATCTGCCGCCAGACAGATTGGGTGTTGTCGCCATCTCATTATAATATGGCGTAAATCCGCTTGGAGAGTGGGTCCTACCATTAAGGTATCATTCAAAGAGACCCCGTTGATCCCCTTGCATGATGCGTCATATACCACTCTGACTTTAGTGGTCAGCTTATCTTGTCTCACCACTGCGTGGTGGGGTAAGTAAACTGCTTCACCTGTGTTCCTGTCTGATTCATCAGTGATTTTTTGTAGGTGACCAAGCAATAAATATTCTTTCATTACCTCAGTATATTGTTGTTTTAGTTCATGATCTTTTGCCAATTTCTTTTCTAAACCTAGTAATCTTTTAACAGCTATAGTCCTAGAGTTGAGCGGCCGATCTTCTGAGCGAAAAGGTAATTGTACAATGTATCGCCCATCTTCATCCCTTGTGGTCGTTGCTTTATAAAATTCCTCACACTCCTGTTCTTCAGGAGTGAACGTCCTTTTGGATGAAGATGGCTCTGCATCCAATTCCCACAATCTCCTCAGCATATCATTCTCTTCGATTCGAGAATGCATAACAACAATTTCATTGTAGGACCCGAGACAGTCGTCTGCAACATGGCCTGATACAATCCACCCCAACTGTGTGGCTTGTGCGACCGGAGAGCCCCTAGGGCTCCTGATTAGTCCTGCTTTTAAAATTCGGCAATAGGTTTCCGCCCCTAACAAAATATCAATTTTGTTAGGCTGGTTGAATTTGGGATCAGCTAAGCTGATGTTATGAATCTCGGGCCAGTCCTGAATGTTAAAGCTCTTATTCGGCATAACTGATGTCAGCGTGCTTAACACGTGCGCAGTTACATCTAAAGCAAAGGATGGGTCATGCAAGGATTGTATGTTAAGATTAACGACATGTCTAGAGACGATCCTGCTACGCCCATTTCCTATACCTGCAATAGTGGTTTTTGAAACCACTTTCTTTAAACGAAGTAATTGCGTGGCGGCCTCCGTTATGAAGGACGCCTGTGACCCTTGATCCAACAAAGCTCTCAAAACTTGAGATGTCCCACTTAGTGACTCGACCTTTATGAGGGCCGTGGCTAACAGGACTTGACCCTGCGCTCGTCCATTCACTAAATGGGCTGCTATATTGGCACTAACTTCTGAGGTACTTTCATTCGATGTTGTGGGTTGTTCCACTGGTTTGGTAACAGCACTAGTTACACTGGTATTGTTGGACGAATGCAACAACGAATGATGCTTTCGCTGGCATATACGACATTTGGACGGCACGCGGCAATTTTTTGATGTGTGATTACTACCCAAACAATTAAAACACACACCCAAGGATTGGGCAATATCTCGGCGCTTGTCACTGTTTTCGTTGCTGAACTTTTTACATTTGCCTAATTTGTGACTGTCGGAACAATGAGGACAGGTCGGATTTGTAACGCCATGCATGACTTTGGCGTGAGATGTAGGGCCTTTTGGTTTAGCTGTAGGTTCTAAAGCTTCTAAAGCTCGATAACGCGTCTGTATAAAGTCACTAAACTGCTTAAAAGAGGGCAATTCATCGGCTGACTGGCTAACTTCCAGTTCCCACATCTTTCTAGAATCCCCATCTAACTTTGAATTAACGACATGTATAACCATTACATCCCATGAACTAATATCAATCCCGAGACTGCTAAGCTCATGTAGACAATCACTCGTTACAGCAAGAAGCTCTTTTAATGCTTTCGCAGATTCGACAGTTATGGTACGTTGACTGAACAATCTTTTTAATATATGAGTGGACATAAACTTTTTATTATTGAATCTGTGTTGCAACAATTCCCAACACTTTTTATAATTACCATCAGTAATAGGAACATGTTTAATTACTTGCGCTGCCTCACCTGACAGTTGTGTTTTCAAGTAATGTAGGCGTTGTACGTTATCTAGTTTTTTATTATTGTGCACTAAAGAGACAAATAAAGACTGAAAAGACGTCCATTCCGTGTAACTTCCACTAAACGTGGGTAAATTTATTTTCGGTAAACTACCAACATTGTCAGGTGAGTCTTCGCGAGTTTCGGGTTTTAAACTGAAATGAGATAGCGCGTTCTTCAGCTCCACCTTATACGTTAGGTACGTCTCATTAACATTCTCGTAGACATCCGTTTTGAAATAGTCTGTCAATTCCGTACCCACTGCCTCGCCGACTATTGCTTCGTATTTGGTACTAAATTTATCCCACTGCATTTCCAATTGTTCCAGGCGTGTATCCACATAATTGAAATCCACGCGCTCTTTTGGAGACTTTTTAAAATTGACAAGTCCTTTCTCAATCTGTGATTTAATGTCCTTCAATCGTCTAAGTTCCTTTTCCATGATGTATTAAAGTGTCTTAAAGCGTGATTCTTTCTAAGTGTCTGGGGACGATAATTTTTCAAAGTGTTTTAAGGCGTGATTTTTTCTAAGTCTTTGAAGACGATACTACAATTTTTTCTAAGTGTTTTTATCACTTGTATACCGCTGCGAAATCGGGCATAGGTTCCCCGTTCCTTCGTTTTTCTTGAAACTATTCTAAGTCCCAACCCAAATCACTGCCTAAATTTTCTAAGTCCCAGATCACCAAGTTAATCAATTTTGTACTTACAGTTTAACGTCCACTTCACTTCACTATAATCACTCACGCACCGCTCCTTTTGCTCGAACCTCCGACCGCGCCACACCACTAGCGCCTGGATTGCCCGTTGCTGTCGCGTCGCTCACTCTGCTTTGCTTCGATGTCGAATCTCCACAGCACCACACCACTAGCGCCAGAGTTGGTCGTTGTCGCTCACGTCGCTTTATGACGTCTCGTTCTCCAATATTCCCTTCGGCTCGATAGGACCATGTACAATATTGGTACTTGGGGTCCTTGATTTCTCGAATGAAAGACTGATACCTCAGAGCAAGACATTATATTTATTCACTAAGTTAGCTTAAATACACAGCGCGGTAACGAAACCATAGCGCGATGCAACATTTCAACAACGCCATCTAGGGAACGAGTTGGTACTAAATTCCACAAACCATATTTATTAAAGTTAACTATTTTGGGACAATCTTGTCTTATGTATTTTTATAGGTTTATTATATTTATAATATATATATGTTTATGGATCCTAAACACACGCCGTGATTCAAAGTTTACGAATGATACTCTTATTTACTTTTTGCGAAGACCACTTTGATGTAAGTAGTAATTTGATTAGTAGCCTTTCAGAATATCCATACTAATATTAAAAAATGCGAAAGTAACTCTGTCTGTCTGTCTGTATGTTACGCTTTCACGCCTAAACCATTGAACCGGTTTTAATGAAATTTGGTGTCAGGGTAAATTAGACCTTGAGAAGGGACATAGGCTATGTTTGGTCGCGATAACCGACATCCACGTGGGTGGAGTCGCGGGCAAAGGCTAGTACCTACTATATAAAAGGACTCAAGCACGACTCGTCACTTTGTAGGGACATAATACGTACAACAGCAGCGCGACCCCGCAAACACGTCTGCACGCGGCGAACAATTTCCATCAATGCGACACACCCACAGAAGCCGCCGCCTTTTACGTGTGTGTCAGTTATATACCCGCGACACAAGCGCCACACGGCAGAATTTGTAACTATATTGTATATAATAGCTTTAAGGATTTCTTATGTAAATAAATAACCTCTTCTGATTGGTGTAGCATAGTTTATAAGCTCGATGAAATAATGTCGAGTTATCGATAAATTTGGCAATATAACTAGCCCCATTTTCTGAAATAAACAAGGATCGCCACGGTAGCCGTCGAGTGTAGACGTGTGAAAACATAGTATCTCCTCGACCACACCGCTCGGACCTACTCCTGCGCGCTGACTGCCGGCGCATGCGGTTGCGTCTGTATTACGACGCCACCGTAGTCGCCGGATTGTGTCGCGCGCACTCCAGCTTCCCACCACCATGGCAGGTCGCGGTTGGCAGACCGTCAAAGCCAAGACGTCCGCAAGCAAGAAGCCACCCCAGGGTCGGAGTCCCCCCAAGGACCCCCGGCCCAACCCCCAAAAGGTCCTTCTAAGGACCCCCGGCCCCCCCCAAAAGGTCCTTCTAAGGACCAAACCGCCTCCAAGGGGTCTGTAACCAGCCCCAAAGAGACGGTGAACCCACCGCATGTGCCAGCAAGCGCGCCTACGTCGGCGCCGGCAGCGAGAGCTCCGTTCCCCACCCGCGCGCGGCCGGGTGGGTCGAGCGCCCCTCGCGCCGCGCCGGCGGCGGCGCCTGCTCCACGTGCAAGCCCAGCGTCATCGACACCGCGCGCCTCGCCTGTCGCGACTCCGCCGTCTGTGACGGCGTCGACGTCCAAGGCGATCCGCACGCCGGTGTCAATAGCCAAGCACGCCGACTCACCCCGGGGAGACGCGTACGAGTCCCCGGCCCCGGCCGCATGGCGCAATGCGCCGTGCGCTGAGCTGGAGACGTCCTCGTACGACTCCCCGATGCCCTCCACTTCGGCCGCCCGGGACATGCCTGTCCTGGACACGCCGATGGACGACCTCCCACCGCTGGCACCGGGACCATCGCGCCGCCAGCGCAGTCCCGACTCGGCCAGCAAGGACCAGAGTGCCAAGCGCCCCAAGATACCTCGTGCTGCAGCGGCGCCCCAAGCCGCCGGCGTGGAGGAGCTAAGCAGCGCGAAGAAGCCCAGGTACCCACCCATCACGGTGGAGAAGCTGCCCAACTTCCCTCATCACCTGAGGGAACTGAAAGCCCAGCTGGGAAGGACCGCAAATACGCGACCGTACGGGAACGGATTGCGGTTCTTCCCGGCTGATGAGAACGAGTACCGCCTGCTACAGGCCTATTTCAGCAGGCTCGAGGACCAGGAGGGGATCTCCTGGTACTCGTACTCGCGCCCCTCAGACCTAGGCCTGAAGGTGGCCATCCGAGGGCTGCCCACGAACGCCGAGCCAGAGGAGATTGCGGCCGAACTACGCGAGCTGGGGCACGCGCCCGAATACGTTCGCGCTATTCGGGGCCGCAGCGGACGTCCCGGCTGCATCTTCCTGGCCGTGGTAAAGAAGGATAGATTTGTACATGAAATCTACCAGGTCGTCGAGCTCCTCGGCATGCCGGGAGTTATCATCGAGGCCTGGCGAGGGAAGCGGAAGCCCGCGCAGTGCCATCGCTGCCAGCAGTTTCGGCACTCCAGCCACAACTGCCACCGCACGCAGGCCTGCGTGCGGTGCGGCGGCGAACACCGCGCGGGCGACTGCCCCCGCCCCCGAGACCAGCCCAACCAACTGCAGGGGCAACCACCCCGCCAACTTCTTCCGGTGCCCCGTCTTTAGACGCGAGGCCCGGAACAAGAAGGCGGGCACAGCTGCCGTCACCAGACGCAGGGCCGCGCCTACCGCACCCGCGCAGGTGAACCCAAACCCCCTCGGTGAGAGGACCTCGGGCGCGTCGCTCATGGCGGAAGGGAACGCGCCCACCTCCCGAGGGGCCAGCCAGCCCTCCCGACGAAGGAGACGCCGCCAGAGGACCCGGAAACTCAAGCCCACCCCAGCAAACGAGGAGGAGGAGCCAAGCCCCGCCCCCTCGACGCAGGTCCCGCCCCCAACGTCGCCGGCAACCGCCCCAGCGACGATGAACAAGACGGTGCAGACCGACGAGCAGTCCCTGTACGAGGGAGCTGGACCAGACATGGCGTTGGACTTCATCAACGAGATGGATATGCCATGTCTGGACAGGCTGCAAACAGCCATCTCCCTCGTGCAGACCACCCAGGAGCATATGCCGATGGACGACATTGCCCGCGTGTCCCTAGGGGCCGCGCTCCACACGCTGCAGTGCACGTACCGCCGCTTCCTTCGGGAGGCGCACGAGCACCAGCTACAGAACCCGGAGTGAGTCCGGATGCCAAGACGCCGAGAAGCTGCGACTAGCCGTCGCCTGTCGCTGGTCGCTCGGAGCTGGGCCTTCACTGGGTAACCAGTGATCTCACCCGGCTCGGGCAGACCGCCGGGCGACGTGAAGACGCGGCTTCATCGGCGTCCCATCTCCACAGGGCTCAAGGGCCGCCCGAAACCCAGGACCGGTGCCCCTCCGGGTACTGAGAAGCTGCCTCCACAATGGGGATATAACCCAATAAGGACACCACGCAGGCCTTGCGGCTTGCTGTGAGGACCAGAAGTGCGAAATAAACACAGTTCCTCTTCGCTCTGTCTTTTCTTCCTTGGCTACGGTAACCCTCCGGTCCAAGTAGTCAGAGCACCCTAGCGACGGTACAAAGGTTCAGCAGTGAACCTGGCCGGTCTAGGGGCATCAGCCAGCTGGCAAAGATATTAGGGCAGTACCTACCTCACGGGTCAGTGACCCCAATAACAGCTGACCCCAAATCAGCTGGGCTGAAACTCGGTCAGTAGTCAGCTGAGCCATAGTCCGGTTAGGCGGAGGCCATAGACCGACATTGGTGACCCCTGACGAACCCGAACAGCTGATACCGACGTACCTACGGTATCCTACGCACTTTTGCACGCACGCATCAGCTGATTGCAATACCGAGTGCAACAACCTACGTACATCATGTCTAAAGAAGAAATCACACCTGGTAGTAACACACCTGGCAACAACAGCAACGTCGCTATGATATCACTACCGGCGCGCCTACCACCTTTCTGGCGGCAAAACCCGCGATTATGGTTTGCTCAATTCGAAGCGGCCATCGCGGCGAGCAAAATAGGAGAAGAGCAGAAATTCAATCTAGTAATGCCACTACTGGGTTGCAACGACTTAGAACAAATTGCAGACATAATTCTCAACCCACCTGCTACCGGCAAGTACACCGTGCTAAAAGAAAGACTTATATCAACGTATCAGGAATCTGATCATCGCCAGCTGCAAAAATTACTTAGTGGTCTTGAACTAGGCGATTCGAAACCGAGTCAGCTGCTACGTAAAATGCGAGAACTAAGTGGAAAATTACTAACAGATGAAGCACTACGCGTCATATGGCTGAACCATTTACCGACTCAAATACGCGGCATATTATCTGTAAATACAGAATCATCACTTGAAACCCTAGCCGCCATGGCTGATAAAATGATAGAACATTTCGAACCCATCACAGCCGCAGCCATAACTACATCGATATCCGTGTCAAACCCATCACAAAGACAAAACGAAACAGTTGCTACATCTACGGTCGAAAAACTACAACTCGACTTAATTACGAAACAAATAGAGAAATTATCCCTCGAAGTAGCAGACCTACGTTCGAATCAATTTCGACCGACGACGCGAAGCGCCTACCGCCAACCACGCGGCAACGAGCGCTTTGACGACAGACGAAGCTATCAGCCGCGTTCACGTTCGCGCAGGCGTCGGCAGCCGGGCGACCCAGACTGGTTATGTTATTATCATCTACGATTTGGCAATAATGCTCGTAAATGTGCAGAGCCATGTGCCAAAAGTAATTCCAATACGAAACCGAACACAAATAAGCAACAGGAAAACTAAATAAGACATCGACAGTGGCGGGTGTCGATGGTAATCAAAGCCACCGCCTATGTATAATAGACAGAAACAATAAAGAAAAATTCCTCATCGACACTGGAGCTGATATTTCAGTGTTAGCCGCAAGAAACAAAAAGTATTCACAGTCTACTGAAAGCAATTACAAATTATTTGCTGCAAACGGAACCCACATTCGTACCTATGGCGAGCGCACACTTGAACTCAACTTAGGTTTACGTAGAAGCTACAAGTGGACATTCACTGTTGCCGATGTCAAGACTTCAATATTAGGCGCAGATTTCCTAGCAAAACACAAGCTATTAGTTGACTTGCATCAGAAGAAACTCATCGATAGTGTCACAGATCTCACCGTGAACACTATTAGCATACATAATACAGAAGAATCAGTCTACATTATCAACCAAAATCACGCATATCACGACATTCTGAAGCAATTCCCAGACATTTTACGACCCATGACAATCAAATCAACAGTAAAACACAACGTCACTCACCGTATAGAAACAAAAGGACCGCCCATATACTCCCGACCACGCCCACTTCCACCAGATAAGTACAAAGCTGCCAAGTTAGAATTCGCAAAACTAATGGAAATGGGCATCTGCGAACCAGCTAACAGCCCATGGGCCAGTCCACTGCACGTGGTAAAGAAAAAAGATGGTTCTTTACGTGTATGTGGTGATTACAGAAGACTAAATGCTGTCACAATTCCCGACAGATATCCGATACCCAGAATACAAGATTTTACCTACCAACTACATGGTAAAGTACTATTCTCGAAGCTCGATATGAAAATGGCATATTACAGTATACCTATCGAAAAAGAAGACGCCGCAAAAACAACTATCACCACACCCTTCGGTGCATTTTTTTCAAGGTCATGACGTTTGGCCTAATGAATAGTTCGTCTTCATTTCAAAGATTCATGCACGAAGTACTACGCGGCCTTGACGACATCTGTTTCTGCTTCATCGACGACCTACTCATTTACTCGGGAGAAAACGAAGAAGAACACAAAAACAACGTAAAGAAAGTTCTAGAACGCTTAAACCACTATGGCGTAACACTCAACATCGAAAAGTGTGAGTTCGGCAAGAAAAAAGTCCAATTCCTCGGTTACGAAGTTTCATCAGACGGAATCAAACCCACAGACGAACGTATTCAAGCCATACTAACATATCCCAAACCAAGTACAGTACAAGAATTACGAAGATTTTTGGGTATGATCAACTTCTATCGAAGCTGCCTACCCAATCAAGCCAATCATCAGTACCTACTCAATAGGTACCTACACAACGCCAAGAAGAATGATAAATCACCTATTCAATGGACACCCGAAGCCGAAAAAGCATTTCAACAATGTCAACAAAGTATTCTCGATGCAACTACATTAACTCATCCGATACCGAACGCTCCATTGTGCCTACTCACTGACGCTTCAGACACTGGCATAGGCGCTGTGCTACAACAGAAGGTCGATGGCATATGAAAACCACTCGCATTCTATTCGAAAAACATGAACGACACACAACGAAGATACAGTGTATACGATCGCGAATTACTAGCTATGTATACCGCTGTTAAGAGCTTACGACGGCTGATAGAGGGCAATGAACTCACTATATATACCGATCACAAACCTCTGTCCTTCGCACTCACAAGATCAGCCAACAACAGTGACACGCCGAGAAGAGAAAGACAACTTCACTACATAAGTCAGTTCTGTACGAGTATCAAGTTCATTCAAGGTGAATACAACACAGCTGCTGACGCCTTATCACGAATTACCGAGATTGAGATACTAAACAACACTATCGACTACAACAAATTATCCATAGATCAAGAGAAAGACACAGAATTAGAAACATGTAAACAACAGTCAAACCTCAAATTCGTCCGTGTGAGTCTACCCGGTCATCAACCCCTACCCATATGGTGCGAAGTATCAACTGCAAACATTCGACCATACCTACCAGTGACTTATCGGCAAGCAGCTTTCAAAGCACAGCACGATCTAAGTCATCCGGGCATTCGCGCTACTAGAAAACTTATAACATCCAAATTCTTCTGGCCGTCTATGAATAAGGACGTAACTACATGGGCAAAATCATGCATCGGCTGTCAGCGCGCAAAAATTCTAAGACACGTTATCAGTCCCCTCGGCGAGTTTCAAGAGTCATCGCGTTTCGAACACGTACATCTGGACATCGTCGGACCTCTGTGCACATCAAACGAATACCGATACATAGTCACTATGATAGATCGATGCACAAAATGGATTGAAGCTGTACCTACACGTGACATCACCGCTGAAACAGTGACAAAGGCAGTTTACGACGGGTGGATATCACGATTCGGATGTCCCCTACGAATCACAACAGACCAAGGTAGACAGTTCGAATCATCACTATTTCGCACACTAATGCAGAGACTTGGTATTAATCGAATACGTACGACTCCGTTCCATCCTCAAGCAAATGGATTCATAGAAAGAAGACATCGGTGTTTGAAAGCTTCATTAATGGCCAGATGTGCAGGTACCAAATGGAGTGAAGAGCTACCTACAGTACTACTAGGACTACGCACCGCACTATGTAAAGATACATCTGTAAGTCCCGCACTTATGACTTACGGATCTACACTACGAATTCCGTCGGATTTCTTTGTGCCTACTAAGCCAAACATTGATGACGCAGAATTCGTCCGCCAGCTCACCGAAACAATGACGTCACTATTACCAACGCAAAAGGTTCATTCATCAAAACATCCCTTCGTATACAAAGAACTCGAAACTTGTACTCATGTGTTCCTGAGAAATGACACGGTGCGAAAACCTTTGACCCCACCATATGACGGCCCTTACAAGATTATCCAACGAAGTCAAAATGGCAAGTTTTTCACCATTCAACTACCAAATCGTCAGACATGTGTATCAATAGACAGACTGAAGCCAGCGTATGTATATAATGAGACCCCTGAAACAGACGAACCGCAATCTCGGAGCACGGGGCCAGCAACAAATATACTTCGCGAACCTACTACGTCATCGAGTCCACCCAATTCCAAATACTCTACGACTACAAATTCAAAAAAAACTACAAGTGCCAGCTCTGCCAGCAACAACAAACAAGACCCTTACATGACTCGTACGGGAAGAAAGGTAAAACCAAACGTACGTTTCTCTTAGAGGGGGGTACCTGTAGGGACATAATACGTACAACAGCAGCGCGACCCCGCAAACACGTCTGCACGCGGCGAACAATTTCCATCAATGCGACACACCCACAGAAGCCGCCGCCTTTTACGTGTGTGTCAGTTATATACCCGCGACACAAGCGCCACACGGCAGAATTTGTAACTATATTGTATATAATAGCTTTAAGGATTTCTTATGTAAATAAATAACCTCTTCTGATTGGTGTAGCATAGTTTATAAGCTCGATGAAATAATGTCGGGTTATCGATAAATTTGGCAATATAACTAGCCCCATTTTCTGAAATAAACACAGTTCCTCTTCGCTCTGTCTTTTCTTCCTTGGCTACGGTAACCCTACGGTCCAAGTAGTCAGAGCACCCTAGCGACGGTACAAAGGTTCAGCAGTGAACCTGGCCGGTCTAGGGACATCAGCCAGCTGGCAAAGATATTAGGGCAGTACCTACCTCACGGGTCAGTGACCCCAATAACAGCTGACCCCAAATCAGCTGGGCTGAAACTCGGTCAGTAGTCAGCTGAGCCATAGTCCGGTTAGGCGGAGGCCATAGACCGACAACTTATATAACGGACTCGAACGCAAAAAGAGATTCGAGTCCTCAAGTCACATTACAAAGCCCGTTGAGAACTTAGAATTGTATTCGGAAAAACGAATTTGAAAACCGTGCGTGTACAGTCAGGCTTAGAGTGATCGCGCGCTCTAAACAAAATATATACTCTGAGGTTATATCGCGATAAACTTACTTGTGCTTCGCGAATAATGTAGCCACCATGCTTCGCCATGGCCCGAAGACGATTTTTTTCCACGTAATTTTATCGCGATCGATGTAATTTTTCAGTCGGAGTCAGAAGTTTTCAGTCTCTGGCGATGCTGATAAATGACAACACCATGGGCAACACCCTTAGAGTATATCAAGAGGTGCCATACCTACGAAAAAAAACTGCCTACCTAAACTTGGATTTTATGAATGAATAGAAAGCAGTATGGCGGCCTAGTAGGGAATCCAGTAAACTGTCGATAACTACTTATCGATATAAAAAGGGCACAGACTAAAAATGTATACATTTGAAAGAAAAAATTAAGTGATTAGCTTAAGTGGATGCCGATTATTTGTATTCTCAGGTTGCAGTGTGCTTATGGCTTTCTGTCAGACTTTCCTTGTGATAGCCGGAGTTTCGAATAATTCGCCCAGAAGGACGTAGAATCTACAAAGATTCTTTACAGTCTTTGAGTAACGATATATATATATATATATATATATATATATATATATATATATATATATATATATATATATATACATCTTGAAGGACATGTTGCGTCCTACATGGCGTTATTTACCGATGATGCTGCGTCCGACTGACTTTGTGCGTCCGGAATACGGACGCAAGATTGACCGACCCTCATTTTTAGCCCAATGGTCCCTTATGATCCTTAGAATGCAATGGCGAAAAATTGGCATGGACGTAATTCCATCACTACAATGCCTTTTAGCGTATAATATAGTTCCGCCATCGTCCGACTGAAATTTGGAGGACACTAGTGTTCAGCGTATAATTTACCACGTATACTTTGAGTTCAGTTCACCGATCTTATCGTGTCCATTGAATATCGTATTTGTAAAGTTTTTATCATGTTTTCGTGACAACAATCTTGCGTCTCTTAAACATCCTTAAACGGGCACTAGGTACGGTGTCTGAGGGGCCTCCTCGGGGTTCACGAGGGACGCATGGCGCGGGGCGCGGAGCGGCAGGCTTTAGCGCGCTCGCGTACCGAAGTTTGTAAACCAACAGACATGTGCCGGCCGTGATGTAAGCTTATCTGTTCACACCAGCCTGTGCCTCTGAGCTTACCGGTTTATACGTTTTTTTTATAGTGCGCTAAATCTCCGCGGATACCACCCCCACGGAGACCCCCCCGACTAAAACGCACGCCGTCTTGGGTCCTTGGTTGCCGGAGGTGAGATTGCCGAAAGCATATCTCTCGCACCCCGGCAGACACTTCGGGCTGTGGGGATTGCTCGCAGAAGGAGGCGGCCGCACCCCAAGCGTTTGCGCATCGTACCATCGCTGTGAGCAATGTGGCGAGTGTGAGGACTCCCACCCCAAGAGCCGCCACTAGGACCTGCCTGGGCCGCCGTGTCCCACGCCGGGCACTCGGTCAGCGTGTGCAGCTCTGCGTCCTCGCTCGCATCACAGTGATGGCACTCGCACGTTGGCTCCTTCCGCATCCGACACAGGTAGCTCCCGAAACACCCGTGTCCGGTAATCACCTGCGTCAGCCGGTACGAGAGGCTGCCGTGTGGTATCTCTAGCTATTCCTCCATGATGAGTTTAACCGCTGCTATTACGGCGTGCCCTGCGCTTGGTCACCCAAGTCGTAGCTCCTGGGACCTCACGACCCGAATTTCTTCAGGCTCGGGTTCCCGGCTCGGCTCCCGCGCCTCCTTTCGGTACCGAAAGGGTTCTCGCATCCAAGTTCCACGGTAGAGATCCGGCAAGGAGATTCGCCGCCTTCAAGGATATCGTGCGGTACCCCATAATGTCCCTGCTGGCCATTGCACGCTGCGGCCCACGCAGCAGACGCGCATTGTGGATCGTCAGGGTCTCCGCCCATATCGGGCACCCATATAGGGCAATGGACCGCAGCACTCCTGAGTCTCCTGCAAAAGTCATTCGGCCCCCTTTTTTTTTATACCACTTAGATGGCAGACAAGCACACGGCCCACCTGATGGAAAGTGGTTATCGTGGCCTATGGACGTATGCAACACCAGAGGCGTTACACTCGCGCTGCCTACCCTGAAGAAACCTTCTAATGCCCCTCTTGAAGAACCCCATATTGTAGTCGCTTGGGAAAACCGTGGCAGGGAGTTCCTTTCATACCGCACGGTGCGCACCGTATTCGGATGCAATGTGTGGGGATGAATTCCCTGTCTATGGCGAGCGGTGCGATGATAGAATGTAGCTGTGGGCATCATGTCAAATAATTCATCTGAGCACAAACCATTATATAGGCGGTAGAAAACACACAGTGAGGCAAAGTCCCTCCTGAGGCTGAGAGGTTCCACATCGCCTGCGAGTATAGGACTGTCGACGAGCCTCAACGCACGTCTTTGTACCGAGTCGAAAGGGTTAAGCTGGCGTGCGGGCGCTCCGGCAAAAAGATGACAGCAGTACTCCATGTGGGGTCAAACCTGTGCCTTATAAAGAAGGAGTCGCTGCCCCGCAGTGAAGTACTGCTTCGCCCTGTTAAGAACTCCAAGCTTCTTTGATGCCAGCTTAACCTTGTCCTCTAAATGACTGCGGTACTGGACGTCACTTGAAATGTCGACGCCTAGGATCCCGATACTCGGGGCAATGGTAAGCCGTGTGCCCAGGAATTGCGGCGCTACAATATATGGGGTTTTCTTAGCGGTGAATACACCCCTTATGTTGGGCAGCAGCAAGCGGCAGCTATGTCCTTCAATTTGGGGGCCAGTCTTCGGCGATGCTCCCCGAAGATCCACCGGCCGTCGAGCACGAGCCCCAGATAGTTCATCTGGGGCTTGATGCCGATGGAAATGTCTCTCACTATGAGGCTGGAATCTTCCGGTGGCACGCGCCGAGGCCCATGAAAGAACATGGCCTCGGTTTTATACGGAGCCACCTCCAGACCCAGCCACCGGATCCGCTCCACGACTTAGGCAACCGCGGTCGTGGCCTTCATGGTCGCTTCGCGGTATGTACGGGCTACACGCCGTCACCAGCGTGTCATCCGCATAACACGCGACGGCGGCACCGTCCGCGAGCTCACCGCGAAGAACCCAGTAGTAACCGATGTTCCACAGTAGCGGTCCCAGGACCGATCCCCGCACGACATCTCTCGCCGACCGATCCCGGTCGCATTTGGGTACAACAAGGGGGGGGGGGGGGGGCTGCTGGCAGCGGCGTTGTGCACCAGTGCCACCGATTCGTCCAGGTCGGTTTCCCAGGCAGGCCCGATAAACCGGTGAGTGTACGGCTTGGCGACATTAATGCCTCACTGTGCCATGCTCTGGAGCAAAAGTGCCTGAGCATCAACACAGTGGTTCGCATTCGTCTGCAGGACGCGGAGCTGAGGATCCATTATGGAACTGCCAACCGGCTTCGGCCTCCCCGCGGTGCAGGCCTTGGCACCAGCCCTATGGTCGGCCGGCTTGCCCTCTGCTGCACACCTGAAGCAGTGCAACGGAGCTTCGCAACTACCGGCCTTATGATCGGGTTGGCTACAGCGGAAGCAACGGTCACCGACCGTTACCTTCGGAAACTGGCCTCCACCGTGCACTGCACCCCCACGTGGCTCACCGACAGGCACCGGAAGCACCGTGCTGGTCGGGCCTGCAGGGGCCGTACCTGCACCATCTGGAAGCCGCCAATAAGCAGGCCCCGCCCATCGGCAACCTTTGGGGCTGCCGCGATGGGGCTCTCCGACGCCTCCGCCGTCAACGTAATGACGACGGCCGTCAATCGTGGGGCGCGGAGCTTCCTCGGCGCTGTTGCCATCGCGGCAGCCTTGGCCCTTCTGGCCATTTTGGCTGCCTTTTTGGCGGCGTTCCGTCTCTGCTTGGCGGCTCCAGCTACCTCCCAGCCCCCTTACGGGGGCTCGGGGATTCACCCAGAGCCGGGCCGGGGTCCGGGGTTGCCCTTCCCCTTATCCTTGCCCTGAGCGCGACCCACGATTCTGGCTCTGCTGGTCGAATTGGCGGCTTCACCGGTTGCGCTGTTTGCGCTGGCCGCTCCGGCTGCACCGGCCGCCCCGCCAGAGCAGGGTGCGCCGACCGCTCCGGCTGCGCCTTCCGCATTGACCGAGTCGCCACTCCCGGCAACTCGGTCCCTTCTCTTGAGGGCCTCCAGCTCCGCCGTAACTTTTTGAAGTTGGCGTCGGGACTTGGCCTCCCGCCGCTGTGCCTCAGCCTCCCTCCTCGCCTGTTTTGCCATCTGGGTGGCCAGACCCTCACCGGCAGCTGCGATCTGCTCTACGCATAAGCAGAACCTACAAAACTTCGAGCTAGCGTTGAATGGTGTTGCAATAAGCAGGGACAGTCATATTCGCTTCCTGGGTCTCATATTAGATGAACACTGTAACTGGAATCTGCATGTAGATACAGTATGCAAGAGAGTAAATAGATTCGTGTTTGTTCTACGCCAGCTTAGAAATACAACTTGCGAAAAAACAGCTCTTATGGCGTACCACAGTCATGTTGGCTCAATCTTAAATTATGGCATATTACTGTGGGGTAACTCAACCGACGTAGACAGTGCCTTCATAAAACAAAAACTCGTCAAAAATGATTATATTGCTTTTTAACCCCCGACGCAAAAACGACGGGGTGTTATAAGTTTGACGTGTCTGTGTGTGTGTGTGTATGTGTGTGTGTGTGTGTCTGTCTGTGGCATCGTAGCTCCTAAACGGATGAACCGATTTGGATTTAGTTTTTTTTATTTGAAAGGTATATTAGTCGGGAGTGTTCTTAGCTATATTTAAAAAAAATCGGTCCAAAATGGCCGCCGCTACAAAATGGCGGAGTATATAAAAATTTCACAAGTCCCTCAATATGGGTATCAAATGAAAGGGCTTGACTAGTAGATCAATTTAAAAAGTATAAAATAAAAATTAAATTAAAAATTTAAAAAACCCCCGTCACAAAAAACATAAAATCCAACCCTGACTGTTAAAGCACTCCATCATATTACCGGAACGATACATGGTCCCCCCGACATGGCAACGGTTGAAACAAAATATTAATAGGTACTTATATCAAAGTTAAAGGGCAAACACAATTGATTTTCAACTTTTTGGATTTTATGTTTTTTGTGACGGGGGTTTTTTAAATTTTTAATTTAATTTTTTTAAGATTTTGTTGACCACCAAATTGAAAATACCTACGCTATACATTGTCACTTTTGTATGCTAACTATTAATTATATTTATTATCTATGCCTGGAGTCATTATAAACCCTTATATAGGTGGAAGCCTCTTGGCTGATAAGCTGGATACAATTATTCAAAAACAGTATTCGGAACCAATCTGTATTCAATAGTAGATGGATGTCATTTAGTTATTATAATCATTATGATATGCAGAGCATTATACGGAATTGATTTAAACATACATTCGGATGGAGGCGGGAATGTGCATGCAGTGTTTAGTAGGTATACACAGGTATTCAGTGTGCAAGAAAAATTTAAGAGTGAACGGACGCACAAATTCAGCTAGAAATATTTAATTTGAATATCACCATTTAATGTTTAAATTAAATTTGACGTCGACTACTGATATGATACTGATGAAAACATCTTACATACGCATTGAAAACATTAAAAATCTCACTACATTCAGTGGACGCCGCAGGGTGGTAGTTTGTAAAGACTCAAGAAGTCCTTCGCGATTTATATATATATATATATATATAGTAGTACTCCAGGTACATAACACATTGGCACAAAAACAAAATCGATTTGGACAAAAAAATTCGAATTTTTATTTAATATTTTTGTTTTTTTTTATAAAAATGTTTTAGTATCTATTCATCAGTAATACCAGTACCATTATGCGATAGAATAATAAAAAGTTAACGGCATTTCAAAAGTCATTCACTATGTATGGAAAGTGGTCTTCGTTCTTTAAATATTTTGGAAAATATCGATAATTAAAATTCTATCACCGCATCACTAGCAATTTTATTTGACCAATCAGGTGCTACTACATCCCCACTACTTTAGAAAGCAAGATGGAGAATTGGCGTTTTCCTAATATGATTTTATGAATGAATTTCGTAGTAGCTTCACGTCTGTATATTTATGTCTATGGCAACACCATATATTATTATACATACCTACTTATATAGGTACTAGAGACACGGCAACATGGCAGCACCATGGGCAGCACGGACACTTAGAGTATCAAGAGGTGCCATACCTACGAAAAAAAACTGCCTACCTAAACTTTGATTTTATGAATGAATGGAAAGCAGTATGGCGGCCTAGTAGGGAATCCAGTAAACTGTCGATAAGTGCTTATCGATATAAAAAGGGCACAGACTAAAAATTTATACATTTGAAAGAAAAAAATAAGTGGTTAGCTTAAGTAGATGCCGATTATTTGTATTCTCAGGTTGCAGTGTGCTTAGGGCTTTCTGTCAGACTTTCCTTGTGATAACCGGAGTTTCGAATAATTCGCCCAGAAGGACGTAAAATCTACAAAGATTCTTTACAGTCTTTGAGTAACTAACTTTTAATTTAAAAATGGAAGTAATTTCTTGTTCACCTAGTTATATCATATTGATTTTGTAGTTTTATAGATGTAAAAAATGTTTTAGTATCTATTCATCAGTAATACCAGTACGATTATGCGATAGAATAATAAAAAGTCAACGGCATTTCAAAAGTCATTCACTATGTATGGAAAGTGGTCTTCGTTCTTTAAATATTTGGGAAAATATCGATAGTTAAAATTCTATCACCGCATCACTGGCAATTTTATTTGACCAATCAGGTGCTACTACATCCCCACTATGTTGGAAAGCAAGATGGAGAATTGGCGTTTTCCTAATATGATTTTATGAATGAATTTCGTAGTAGCTTCACGTCTTTATGTTTACTATGTCTATGCACGGACAGCAATAATGGCGCCAAATTATTTTTATTTCAACCGTCATACCATATCTGTCCTCTGTCAGCAGTGTCAGCCTGTCCTGTCTGGCTGTGTAAATCAAAGAATTTTGTAAACAAAACTATGCCTGCCCGGCTCACGTCACGTAATAATTGATATTAAGAGTGATATTAAGCAATCTCTGTTGAGTATATACTAAAGTTCCTTGTGTAAGTTGATGGAAATGACCGAGGACATTAGTGTAACTTTTATTATACCGAAGGATTGCCGGGACGAAAATGAATGTTCGGAAGAAATGCAACTCGCTTTTGTAGTAAGTTACTACTTTAATAGGCACTTTGGTGGGACTTGGCACCATCGTAACTCATAGATGTGCCTATCAAGTGCAATTATTATAAGAGTTTTGCAACCATATCGAAGAAGATATGTGTATTCAGAGAGTAGAGCAGCTTTTAACTGCACTGGCTACAGTCACTTGATCGCTGGGCTTATTGCCTGCGTAACTTAACACTCTTAGAGTCATAGTCCACCCCTTCAAGTAGGTATTGTGCTTCCAGACATGTGAGCAGCATTGTGGTGGTGGCCTCCAAGCGAAATGGGTACATGAAACAAACTGGACGCAATTTGAAGGCTTATCAAAGAGAGATGTGTTTGTGCTGGCTGAGTTTGAAGGGCAACTCTATGACAAGTTACAGAGAACCAAGTGTTTGTAAGTGTGCTATTATGTTTTACTTTGGCTTGTTGTGATATTATATCTAGGTTCTTAGATGCACCTCATTCAGTATTACATTATTTATCTAAAGAAATAACACATCTTACCAATAAGTTTCTGAAGGACTGGTTCAGTCATGAAGTTATGTAACTACAGAATTGTTTCCTGAACAACTGAAATAATAATATTGAGAGAATAAAAACAAAATCATATTCAAGTTATTTATTGCTTGCCAAGTGTACCTACATATAAATCTTTACATAAATTATCTTACAGTACTTAAGATTTAGCACCCTTTTAACACATTGCAATATTGGTGTCACATATTTTATTTATTTAAGTAGGTATTGTATGTTCACTCAAAAGAAATTTAATGTGATACATTGATGTCTTAAACAACAATGTTTAAATCAATTTAGTGTCCAATTTGAACATAGTAAAATTAAATACAGGAATAATTAAATGGCAAATCCAATAAATAAATTTATTCATAGTCAATATTGTTGTACAGCCAAAATTACTTTATAGTCATAAAATAATGTCTTATTTTGTTAACCCGCTCCTCACCAAATGTGCCCATCACACAACAAATTAAATGAATAAATACAAAAATGTCAAATGTCAACAACATTGATTAAATACAATAATGATTAGATGTCAATAGTATGTATGTTATGCTATTATATGCTCCTAATAATGCTAGGATGCCAATTTGTACTAATCTTTATATATAAAAATGAACCCCTATTTCGCTTGCGATTCTATGCGTGCAAATATCGTCAGAAATGCTTTCCGTTCTCAAAATAGTTACTAGAATTTGATACAACTAATTGATTCTAATTTCTAAGGCGAAACGAAGTTTGCCGGGACAGCTAGTTCAATATATTAATGCTTAATTTCCTAATTAATATCTTCCAAGTAATCTTTTGTTGAGTATGGAATGCATTACATCTCTAAAACAAAACCAGACTGTTCATTCATGTATTGTATTATTCACTTACTAACTTAGCAACATCACTATTTATTTTTCTTCAAAAAACATCATTTTACTGCAATTTAGATTTCAATCTGATCCAAACATACTTGCATATATATTATAGCATATCCTCAAAGTAACTTGTATGTAATAACTGTATGTATTTGTTACTGGCAATGTGTATAGTGCAAGTATTCTATACAATGCCTAGGCATTATAATAGAATGCCGGGTGCAATCAGGAAATGTATGAAATATTATGAATGTTATTGTTCATTACATACTTTGCCTAGGCAATGTATAAAATGCCCAGGCATTGTATAGAATACCTGCTGTTCCACCAGCAATGTGTAAAATAAATAGATTTTGATCTATAATTATCAATGCAATATGCATCTGCCTATTTTCAAAATAGCTTTGTGGAACTTCTCTGGATAAAAAAGAAACCACAAAGGCTAATGCTTCTAATCTAATCTATCCACATTAAACTATGCAGAGTACCTACACATTGCGCACCTCAACTTGGACAGATATAGGTTAGGAGATTTTTTTTTTGTAACCACCAAGTATGTTTTAGATAACATTTCATGCATTGCTGGCTACACACTTAGTATTGTATAGAAAGCCTAGGTAAAGTAGAAAAAAAAATCACACATTGCCTGCATGTTTTAGGCATTCTATACATTGCCTAGGCATTGTATAGAATACATACACATTGCCAGTAACAATATAAAGCCTACATTGCTCTGGCCTCAATACACTGCACTACCTTGATCATCTTGTCAGTATATTGGTACTCATTCATATTTAGTGAACTTTGACTGCAGGTAAGATAAGTAGGAGTGTAAGCAGTTTTACATTTTCACTACATCTTGTAAACCGATGCTGGGTTGAGGTGCATCATACCATTAACAAACATTGTCAGTTCATGTAAAAACTGAAGAGGTCCATTAAAGTCAACTGTCCTTAACCAACACTCTAGCTAGGTGAAAATTTCTGTTGTGCATCTTACGCTTATGTTCTTGCACCAGAAATTTAAATTTTAAGGTTTAGGTGAATTCATACGGATGGACAGATACTTGTGGAATGTGCCACCACAGCAACTGTCAAGTGGAAAAGTGAAGACACCAGAGAAGATAGAATGACAGCACAAATAAAATTAAGAATCACTGGAAAGGGTTTCCAGATGAGTTGATGTGGGACTACCTGGCACTCCCTATCCTTTGACTTCTCCAATCAAGTTGAGCCCAATTGTTTGTGTTAGGAGGAGATTGCTGCTTATGAAAAAATAAAGTTTAAACTAAAACCCGACTACCAAAAAATCACACTTTAAAAAGTGATAAACAAGAAAATATCAAGGATAGCCGTGGTCGTATGCCACTTTTCTCTAGAATATATTGTTTTGTTGGAGTAAGTGGCATACAACCACGGCTATTCTTGATATTTTCTTGTTTATCACTTTTTAAAGTGTGATTTTTCGGTAGTCGGGTTTTAGTTTCAACTTTATTTTTTATTTAAATTATTTTGAGGCAAAGTAAAGCTAATAATTTATACATATTTGAAATGTACTCATTAAGCACTTTTATTTGACACCAAACACGGCATATTTATCTCAAATTTATTTTTTAATACAGTATCTTATGAGCGCTAGAGGGCGCCACACAAGATTGGGTGACACGTTATATAGCCTGTAACCATCGGACGATCAAGCCGCTTGTAACGATACCTCATTTGTCCAGTTCTAATAAGTATTTGAGGAGCTATGGGGGAACAAGTGAACATACATTACATACATACATACATACATAGCCTGTCAAAATCATAACCCTCCTCTTGGCTTCGCCGTAGTCGGGTAAAAAGTACCATAGAGTATAGTTAACAACATTGAAAATCCTCAGATTGGTGGGTCCCCGATGCCTGTCTTGCTGTTTGACAGAAGGCACTGCAATTCCATCTGGTCCAGAACCAGTTTTCACAATAGCTATGAGAGGATTAGTGGTCACAGCTAGCGGGTTGTCAAAACAACAGAAGGTAATTAGATTTCTCCTACTCTAAGTACACTAAGTACTCTCATTTTTCATTCACACAGTTAGTAAATTATGATTAACTACCTGTGGCTTAGGGGTGTCGGTTATTGCGCCCAAAGAGATGACATGCATGTTTATCTTTCTTAGGTATTCCTTTTGTTGTGTGCACTTGCACATACATCCAGGTTGCAATTGCAAAGTCTTAAAATAACTGCTGACTATAAAAGTTGAGCTGGATCTGTTTTGATTAGGAACTGTGTTAAGTGTTGCCTGTCTGTTTATCAACATGAATCATGTTTATTATGCTGGCACCACACCTAGACGGATGCATCTGCGAGCACCACAAGCAGTCCACACATCTGTAGAGTGTAGCTCATCAGTCTGTGTTGGTTGTCGACGGACGTAACACGTACGCACGCAAAATAGATATTGAGACCGTAGCTGCCATCATAATAACATATTGATGCCAATTCTGTATAGTCCAAACTAACTAAAATGATGATGACTAGTGCAAGCTATTTTCAACCTTAATGATGTCATTAAGTTTGAAAATTACTTGCACTAGTCGGCCGGTCTACTGCCTGCTTATTGTGTGTTCATTTCCCTCACGGCCATTGACTGTCCGGCCAAAATCTGTCGGTGCTGACCGGAATCGGTCACACCCTACGATAATCTTTTTCTACGAAACGACTATACAATTTGGGTGTATAATACCATTTTAACGTTTTTTGAGTTGGTATTGACAGCACAGAATTGGCATCATTTACTTACTAGCTGACTAGCCAGCTTCGCCCGTGGCATTTTCGAAATCCCTTAGCCAGCAACTGCCAGCAATTCGTTAATTTTCTAATAATGTATATAGAAATCCTCCGGATTTGTTAACATTTATAAGTAACACTTCGCTCCTGAAGTAGTAGCGTGACGGTATAGAGCCTATAACATTCCCCGATAAACGGATTATTCAATACAAAAAAGATTATTTCAAGTCGAACTAGTAGTTCCTGAGATTAGTGCAAACTCATGAACGACTGGTTCTGCTAGAACGGCAACCAAATAAAGAAAGTCTTTGGCTTAATATTAATGTTGTTGTAATGAATTTGGTAGTAGCAATTTCTTTTTTCCGGTACTTATTTTTTGGATTTCACAGACAGTTTTCTTCTTGATACAGCTCCACGAATTTATATGTTTCGTCAGTGCTCCTGCTAGTACCTACCTTTAACGATAAATAAATAAATAACAAAGAAAAGAAACTGCAAGAAGAACGCGTGCACTCTCATTCGCTTCTCAATGAACACTGATGCGTCGTCAGATGTGTGGGCAGACAGCACTCGCTCGCGCTGAAACACTTTGATCTGTGCCAAAAAACCAACAGCTAACAGATGAGTGCCGCATGCATTTGCGGACTTCAAATACCTACCACAGATGAGTAAATTACCCCATCTAAGCGTCGTCGGCGGACGCATCCGCCGATGACGTCGCAGATGTATCTGTCTACGTGTAGTGACAGCATAATGCAGTCTGATATTGTTTTGCTTTTTATTGTGGCAATATAGAATGATTTGCTTTCAGGAGAGCATAAAACAAAAAGTTCACTGGATGGGTGGCATATACAGCACAGTGCTGACGGACGACACTACGCACTTGGTGTCCAACACGGTGCTCTCGGACAAGTATATGGTGAGTGTACCTGTACCTACACCTCTACTCCACGTGTAACACATTAATTTACACTCTACAAATATTAACAAGCTTGTATTTTGGTACATTCAACTTTGATCCTTCCAGTTATATTCAAATGTGAGTGTTTGTTCAGTTTCCATAGGTTTATTCACCGACTTGGAGATGGTTTGTGTATGTGTAACTATTTAACTTGATATTTAATGGCACCCGTACGATATGTTATGCTGCTGAGAACTTTTACTTTAAACTTGCTATTCGGAACTACTTGGTTGACGAATGCCGCAAATAGCACTTCTTTTAAATCAAAGTCAAAGTCAAAATTAATTTATTTTGCATGGAATCTTATTTTGACGTTTTGTAAGTTCCCTTTTAATGAAAAGGGAACTTACAAGAATAGTTTATCAAATGGTTTGAACTATTTTAACTAATCCTTATAAATGATGGTCAATATAATCTTAGAAACATTTTTCGTCTGCTAGAAATCGGTCGAAAAAGGCATTCCAGTGATGTCCGTGTCCTGGATTGAAGCAGTGTGGGACGCGTCGCTCCGCGTTAACGTGAGCGGCGCCTCGCCGGACTTCCTCGCGCACCGGCTGCCGCCGTTCGCGAACCTGCAGGTGACGACTTCAGGCATAACCAAGAAGGAGAAGCTGATGATCATGAAACTTGTGAATGAACACGGAGGAACATTTTCTGGAGCGTTCCAGAGCGAAACCACCGATGTCGTTGTGCTGACCAAGTTAGTACCTATGAATATGTTTTATTGGCTAGGTCATAGGTCGCTCCCTGCCTTTCTTTCTATGGTTTATGGGATACGAACGCGAAGAAAATACCTTTGTATAAGGTTACCAAAACATTGTTGCCATCTAATAACGACGCTTGCGGACTAAAAGTTGCCTGCCTTCTTTTCGAAGTTACAAGTATATCCGTCTTTTGTTCCTGATTGTGCACCTGTATAAGAATTATATTATATCATCTGTGGCAATACCTACAGGGATTTCAATGGGCCACTCTCCATTTAGCCAACAGGTTGGAAATGAACCATTCGCTCTACTGTGTTCATCATGTCACATGGGACATCAGTCATCAATCAAGTCATCACAGATGGCCGGTAGCATTATGAATTATAGTCTATAGTTTATACATTTGTACGTAGTTGTAGTTTGATGAGTGCGGCGAAGAGAAGAAACACACCTTGACACTTGAACTCAAAAAAATCAAAAATTCAAAAATGTTTTATTTTGCATAGACCATTAAATCGGCACTTACAAAAAGTCAACATAAAGTAAATATTAAATACTAACTAATACTAGTAAATGGACCACCGGTTCGAAACGTGGCCCAAACCTGAGAAGACTCCGGCAAGAAACTCAGCGGGCTTTTTTTTTGGTCTATTTACAAAACATTTACTTAGCCTAAAACTTATGGTTTAGATACAATGTTTTGCTTGAGTAGCATAGCTGAGCGAACAGCTCATTTCCAAGCTTGTTTATCGTTTAAATATTCTTGGATTTTATAATAGCCTTTCTGGCACAGTTTGCTCTTTACTGTATTTTTAAATTTATTAACAGGTAAATCTCTGATTTTATTAGGAAGCTTGTTAAAAAAGCGTATACAGTTGCCCTGGAAAGAATTACTTATTTTATGGAGTCTGCTATGACAAACTACAAGATTGATTTTATTTCTGGTATTTATATTGTGCTTGTCACAAAGTCATGGAAATTTTGCAATATTTTTCCTGACATACATTAAGTTTTCGAAAATGTATTGTGACACTACGGTTAGAATATTTATCTCTTTAAACTTATCTCATAGGGAGACTCTTGGGGCCAAATTATAAATAGCTCGCACAGCCCGCTTTTGCAAGACAAATATTGTGTTTAAATCTGCGGAATTACCCCAAAAGAGAATTCCGTCGCTCATAATACTATGAAAATAGCTGAAATAAACTATTCTAGCCGTATCCACATCTGTTAAAGTCCTAATCTTTTTTACAGCATAGGAAGCTGAGCTTAATCTACTAACTATTTTTTCTATATGTGAACCCCACTGAAGCTTAGCGTCAATACTCAAACCTAAGAACACTGTCGATTCCGCAAGGCTCAACAATTGTCCATTGAGTTGTACATTGGTTTCTACCTGTGAAACATTAGGCAGAGTAAATTTAATACATTCAGTTTTGTTCTCATTAAGGCAAAGATTATTTATATTAAACCAATGGACCACTCTTTTGATTGCACCATTCGTCATAATTATCGTGTTGCCTTTTAATTTTGAAAATTAACGAAGTATCGTCAGCAAATAAAATAATACTATTAGTGTCCCTTACATAGCAGGGAAGGTCATTTATGTAAATTAGAAATAAAAATGGTCCAAGTATCGAACCCTGCGGAACGCCCAACGAAACCACAGATTCTGCTGAACATGTACCGTTATAGTCATAGTCATAGTCATAGTCATTTATTTTTCAATATAGAACAATAAAATTGTTTCTTATTGACGTCAATTTTAATTCTACTTAATCTAAGTTTACCACCGCTTCCAAGGCGCTGGTGGAGAAGAAACGGCGCAACAAACTCCACTGCGGCATTTTTTGGACGTCAATTTACATATTTATTTTCTTAAATCTAAATGTCAACAAGTATATAAAACTCTTTATAATTAAGAATTAAAACAAAGTTACATAATGTAACAAATAAGTCACGTAACTAATACAGTACCATGCTGTAATTATAGCAATTTACGAGGGGCCTGCACCATGCTCAAGCCAGACATTTTTATCTTTCAAGTAATCATCTATCCTATAGTATGCCTTTTTGGATAAGGTGGTTTTTACAAAGGTTTTGAATTTATCGTCAGGCATACCAAGGATCGATTCTGGCAGTTTGTTATAAAAACGTATACCATCCCCCTTAAAAGAATCACTAACCCTGCTAAGCCGATAACATGGAAGTAAAAGTCTATGTTTGTTACGCAGATTTCTGTCTGTAATGTCACTTACTTTTGTGTAATGAGATATATTTTTCCTGACATACATTATGTTTTCAAATACATATTGGGAAGCTACAGTTAAAATGTCAATATCCTTAAATCTTTCCCTGAGGGAGTCTCTCTTGCCTAAGCAATAAATGGCACGAACTGCCCTCTTTTGCAATATAAATATAGTTTCTAAATCTGCTGCATTTCCCCAAAGTAGTATTCCATAGGACATCAAGCTATGGAAGTAACTAAAGTATACGAGCCTAGCAGTAGCTACATCAGTCAACTGCCTAATCCGTCTCACAGCATAAGCAGCAGAACTAAGTTTATTGGCCAGAATAGTGATATGGTCACCCCATTGTAATTTAGAATCTATTGTAATTCCTAGAAAGGTAGTGGTGTTTACGAATTCTAACCCCTTCCCCCCCAGCACAACATCAACGTCTATTTGCCTCACATTGGGTAGTGTAAACTTCATACATTTGGTCTTTTCTGCATTCAACAATAGGTTGTTTGCAGAAAACCAATTTGACATGGCATTCAGAATATTATTAACATTATTTGCATCTGTACTATACCTATTTGCTTTGAATATTAACGATGTATCATCTGCAAACAGTACTATGCCAGCTTGTGCCTCGACCATATAAGGCAAGTCATTGACATATACCAGGAACAGAAAGGGTCCTAGGATTGATCCTTGGGGTACACCTATTTTGACATTTGACCCATTTGACTTTACGTTATTAACAGTAACAGTCTGAAGCCTATCCGTTAAGTACGACTCTAATAGTGCTATTGATTTCCTATCAAAACCATATCGACGTAGCTTGAGTAAGAGTGTTTGATGGTCAACACAATCAAATGCTTTGGAAAGATCACAGAATACTCCAATGGCATCCTGCGATCCCTCCCAGGCGTCGTAAATTAGGCTAACTAGGGCCACTCCCGCATCGGTGGTAGATTTCCCGCCAGTAAAGCCATATTGTTGGCTGTGGAAAAGATTGTTGGTCTTGAAGTACAGTTGCATCTGATTGAGCATCACTCTCTCAAACACCTTACTCAGAACTGGCAAAATAGAAATGGGGCGATAGTTTCCAAGTTCTGACTTGGATCCCTTCTTAAATAATGGTATTAGTTTACCATGTTTCATTAAATTAGGAAATGTACCGTTATCAACACATTCATTAAATATGAGTGCCAAATCAGGTGCCATGATATCAATTACATGACTAATTAAACTGACTGACATGCCCCAGTAATCTTCAGACTTTTTCATTTTAAGTTGCTTGAAAACTTTTAAGATGTCACTGGGATCAATATGTTTGAAGTTAAATTTAGAAGAAGAACTAATATTACTCTCAAGAAGAGCCACAGCACTGCGGGCGCAAGAATTGATTGAAGAAGTGATTTTAAATGGAATGTTGGTAAAAAAGTCTTCAAAGGCATTTACAATATCTTTCGGAGAGGTTAAATCCTTATTTTCCAATTTAATTTTAGTAATACTATCCCTCATTTTACATTTACCCGACTCTTTGTGAATGACTTTCCAAGTTTCCTTCATTTTATTAGGGGCCTCAATTATTTTCCTTTTAATATGAATGGCCTTCGCTTGTCTACACACTTTTTTGAAAATTTTGGAGTAATTCTTAACATATTCAATGAAATCATTATCAAATCTGTACTGTTTTTGGGCGTATAGATCAAATAGTGTTCGTCTACTTTTATATATGCCTACAGTAGCCCATTCACAGAATCTAGATTTAGTATTATGCTTTTTACATTTTTGTTTGAATGTGTTGGAAAAAGCATCAGATAATGTAGTAAATAGACTATTATAATGAGCCTCAGGATTATTACCCAAATAAGCTAAAGAATCAAGTTTATCCTCTAACACATCTTTGAACTTTTTAATTTTACTTGAGGTTATGGGCCTACACATAATTTTCTCCTTAGGTTGATTATTAATACCCTTGGAAAAGGATACTATTTGACCCTGGTGATCTGAGGGCAACTTACTAATTAGAGACTTCCTTAAGTATCCACTATCACTAAAAAAATTATCCAAGCATTTGGCACTCGTAGCAGTGTTTCTAGTCGGCTCACAGAAAATATTCTCAAGATTGTAACTTCTGAACATGTTTAGAAATTGAGTACTTTCCCTAGACTGTTGTAAGATGTTTACATTAAAGTCACCGCACACAATAAGATTTTTCCTACTACTTGATGCAATCCCCAGAACTTGATCCATGACCCTAATAAAAGCTCGAAAATCACTGTTGGGTGGACTGTATACGCAGACTACTATACAACTATCAAGCTCGGCACAGGCCACCTCAGCGCAGCGCTCAACAGAAAGTCTAACAATGTCAACCCGCTCTTTACTGCGGAGACCATTTTTTATAAGGACCATGGAGCCACCTCTAATAGCAGACTTTCTGTTTAAGCAACTTACAATATTGTAATTGTTTATACTAAACATCATCTCACTCTCCTTGAGCCAATGTTCAGTCAAACACAAAACATCCACATTTAATTCCTCTAGGAATAGTTCTACTATTAATTCCTTGCCGGGAAGGCCTTGTATGTTTTGATGAGCTATCTTAAGCTCAGGCATTCCTGTTGTCTGAACATTTAGTTTAAATCAGTCGAATTAGTAGTTAGACATATAAGATTACCAGAGCAAGTACCTGGTAAAACTGTAGATATTGGGTTTTTTGTTTGTTTACAATGTAAACTTCTCCAAAACTTAATATTATTTGCTATTAATGTAGCAATTTTATATTTGTCAAACTTTGTAAGATAGATACTATCTTTCGTCTTAAAACAATAATTACTAATAAAATTATTAGTGTCAAAAAATATAAATTTGTCACTATGACGACATGTCATGGTATGAATAAAATTATTCATGTAATGTATGTTTCTGTTTAAATGACATGAGGACTGGCTAGACACATATGGGAATGCACATAATATTATTTTAAAGACATTTAATTTACTTAGACTGTCTATACAGTACATTAATTCTTTCTTGCCTACTCTGCTACTTTCACCCACCAGCAATACAATAGTGGAACTACTATTTAACTTGGAAAGTACAATTTTATCTATTATTTGAGTGTAAGTTGCATTGGGCAGGCAGTAATGAAAACAGTTATTTAAATGATGATTAAACATTGAGCCCATGTTACGACCCACACTGTCAGAAAACACCATTATATTACTAGGCGGCTCAGTGTTGACAGGAGAATCATAAACAGAGTCCAGAGTACTGGTACAGCCTGAGGTAGCCGGTATGATGTCATCGACAGGGGGGATGAAGCATGGCAAGGATTTGTCACAGTCTTCAAATCCTTGCCTATACAGATTTTCTAGTGAATTGAATCTTGCTTCATTGCTATGACATGAGTCCACTAGACTATTTAATGCCTCAATGTACTCTCCTATTTCCTTTTGTGCGGTTTGGTATTTCAATGTTACAGAGTTTAAGGAATCATTTAAATGTGAGATTTCTAACTGGAGCTGATATAGATCAGACTCATATTGGTCTGTCTGGGTTTTACCTACCTCTATTAACTGTCTTAATTGTACATTAGAATTACAGGCCCTACGACATTTGTTGATGCCCATTTTGAGATACCTGATCTTTTTCTGTGACTTACATATAAATTTATTTAATTTAACATATTTCTTATACTTATTTCTGCCGCTACTAACTAATCTTACCGGGGAATTCAATAACAGTTTATCGTCACAGGCTATATCCGTTGATGCAACTGTGGTATCAGGTGTTGTGATATCAATTAGGTCTGCAGTGATGCAAGGCTCGAGACAAATTAGATCAGGTTCCCCTGCCACCAGCTCATTATAGAGGCTGTTGGATAATGCAGCTTCATCTGCCAATCTGACAGATTCCATATGAGTAATGGAGTTGTGTACATCACTCAGTTCGCACTCCAGGAAGCTTATACGTTTCAAGGCCTGTTCATGGGTGTTACTGCATTCTTCTAGGCCTGTCAGCGTTGCCTGGAGGTGATCTCGGAGTGTGAGCTCCATGATCTCAGCATGTAGGCCGGCCATATCTTTTTTGAGTTGGGAATTTTTCTCGACTACATTTAACACTTCCTTTTCACTGTCCTCCCTTTCCTCAATCAGCTGCTTATTGAGATTATTGCTGATCTCAAGTTCCTTTAGTGTGAGGTTTAACTTTTGTTGCAATTCACGGGATACAACACTGCGGGTCTTCATTGTTGGTTTCATTATTTTCTATTAAAGTGTTTTGGTGGTACTGAAATAAAAGTGAGTGATAAGCAACTGGATATAGTATTATAGGATTGATAAAGTTAAAGGGATAATAAAACTTACTGCAAATAAATTATTAACTGAGAAGGGAGGGTAAAAAAGCAATAATAGTTACTGATAGTTGTAAGTAGTTATTAAGAAAGTAATTAAAGTAGAATTAATATTATATAGTTATTAATTAAACTGAAATACAATTAGTGGTTATTCTAAAATATCATTTAATTAGACATAAATAGAAAACTTGAACTTTAGAGAAGTAGGTAGACAAAGAACAAGATGTATGTAAGAATTACTACAAGTAGGAGAGAAATATGTTAGTTCACAGTATTGTGTGAGTGTGTTAATTTGTCTGAGGCTATTTTGCTGGCGTCTTCAAGCTGGCTTCCACAAATTGTCAAGGCAACTGAGGCTGTAGCATAGCCCGATGTGTGGATGGACGTTGCTCACAGTTATGTGAGCGTTTGTATAGTTTTGTATTTTGTGGTATACGAAATAAAGTATAAGGAATAGGTGTAGCACCAAATACTTCCCCTGATTTCAAACTTAGGTAGCGTAGGCGCAGGTTTCGGAATCAAATCCAATCACAATTCCGTTATACTGTTCTTGTTCACTTTTTAGGTGGTTTCACAGCAATTGCGGCCCCAGACAATGACCACCAGTATTATTACTGCCGTATATTATATATTATACACTTGAAAAACACTGATAGTTTAATTTAATTTAAATAATTTAATAAAATTACACTAAGCTATAAAATTTCACAGCTGTTCGTGACAGTGTTGCCAGACCAAAAAAAGAAATTAACATCGACCCTCTGAATTCTATTGTTCAAATATGAAGTCAGAAGCTCGAGAGCCTTGTTCCTTATTCCATAATGTTCTAATTTCCTGATTAATGTGTCATGGTGAACGCAATCAAAGGCCTTGGATAGATCACAGAAGACACCTAGAGCATCATGCTTATCCTCCCAGGCTTCGTAAATACAATTTAACAGATCTACACCAGCACCAGTAGTCGAACGTCCCTTAGTAAACCCAAACTGTTTATCATGAAACAATTTGTTTTCACCAAAATGGGTCAGCAACTGTCCTAGAATTCGTTTCTCAAATACTTTACTCAAGGTCGGCAACACAGAAACGGGTCGGAAATTCGAAGGATCTGTGGCGCTGCCGGCCTTGAACAAAGGTAAGACTTTGCTGTTTCATTAAATCAGGAAATACACCACTGTTGACACAGTCATTAAACACAGTTGCTAGATGGGGAGCAATGACATCAATTAATACTTGCCACAGTTTTGACTGATAGTCCCCACTGCCGTATTATTTTATTTATTTATTTTTTTACTTGGTTTTTGGTAGTGTGTGTGTGTGTAGTGTGGTGTGGTGGGTAGAGTGGTAGAATTTTAACTTGGTACAAGATGATAACAATAGGCTATTTGACTAAATCATTGATTCTTCACGATATTGTATTGATAGAGTATACCTGCTAGAACCAAGCGTTTCAGTGATTCATTCCTATGCCGCACCACTAAGACCTGGAATTCCCTGCCAGCTCACGTGTTTCCTTCTTCCTACAGTCCCGGGTCCTTTAAGCGGGGCGTGAAAAGGCATCTAATGAGGCCGTCAAGCTGAGTGCCACCACTGTTAACATGGTAAATGTTTACGATGGTGACCCTCTTTCCGAGACTTTGCCTTTAGCTTAACATCAGGCGAGGTGAAGTCAAATTGACGTGTCCTGTGTAAAAAAAAAAAAAAAAAAAAAATTGCTTGATATGATAGCTTGTTCTGAAAAAATATTCCTTGCAAAATAAAATATTACATATCTAAACTGAAACTATGACTTTTCATTAGTTGAAATCCCCAAAAAAAGTCAAAATATAAACAATCAAATTCAACTCAAATATATAACGTTTTAGATTCCTCATTACATTTTAAATAACTTTTGTTATGAACTTTATACGCATAAACGCAACGTAGACCGAGATAAATGCGATATTCTCTTGCACTCCGTACATTTGCACTACGCGCTACCGAAGCGTGACGTCACAATTTCGTACGATTTTGTATGGAGCGCTATCGGGCGGCGCGACAAATTGAATTGTTCAAAATCAAATATCTTGAAAACTATTTGTCGTACGAAAATTTTGCTTTTACAGTTCATTATATTATAAGAAAGTGGTCATTTTTCGAAAGTTAAATAAAAAATAGTCAAGTAGCCTATTGGGTATTGGACTAATTTTGGAAACCTTACTTAGAAGATGTAGAATGTTATTTTATGCCTCTTGCAATTTATATTTTTCGCGAAAACACAATATAAAAATGTAATAACGCGTTTTTATTTTCGTAGCTTTAAAAGTGCGCGAAAAACGGTCTGTCACGTGACATTTAGTGCGTGACGTAATAAAAAAAATTTTATATTTCACTAAAGGCGCGTACATTTCCTTCAGGAGGTATATACATATTACAACTCACGGCGACTGAAAATTATTTATTAGATGTAAATTTGTTAAACTTTAGGTACTAAAATTGTGAAAATGACCACCTGCATGAAGTATACTGTGCCAATGTGTGAAAATACGAACCTCAAATATTCACCAAATTATTTATACGCGCTCCTAACGATCGCAAACGTAGAAGTCGGTGGATACAATTAGCACGCCGAGATCCAAAGTATACGAATGATACTCATATTTACTTTTGCGAAGGCCCCTTTGATGTAAGTAGTAATTTAATTATTAGCTATTTAATTATTAACATAACACTGTGCTTGCATAAAATATATAGTGTATTTATTTAACCTACATATTTCGAATTTTATGTGATTTACTTATTCATTCCGTGGTATAGGTACTTATACTTACACATACACACATATACTCACGTCACGTTGACAGACTAACATCCACATTTCACCAGCGTGATTGTTGCATGCATAGATTATTATAAAACAGGCAGCGCGCGGCTGGGCCTCGTTTGTCCCGCGATTTAGGTCCAAGATACGTTATAGCTGTGATAAGAACTTGAATAACTATAAGAAAATAGAATAGAAGGGAACAGACAATTTAATCAAAACTGATCAAAACCAAGACTAGGTAGGCACTCACAGTGATCTTTTTTATAGACGTCACGCGATCTGTCAACTGATTCGCCCGCGTTTTGCTTCATGTAAAATACAGATAAAAAATTCGCAACTTTATTTTGTAAAAATAAAATATTTAGAATTAATCTTTGAGTGAAATACTTTTGTATAGTTATTATTTACATAGTCATAGTCATAGTCATTTATTTTTCAATATAGAACAATAAAATTGTTTCGACGTCAATTTTCATTCTACTTAATCTAAGTTTACCACCGCTTCCAAGGCGCTGGTGGAAAAGAAAAGGCGCAACAAATTCCACTGCGGCATTTTTTAGACGTCAATTTACAATATTTATTTTCTTAAAGCTAAAAGCGGACGAATGTACATTTCGCGTCTGGATAAACAATACATCACAACAAGTATATAAAACACTTTATATATTAAGAATTAAAACAAAGTTACATATTGTAACAAATAAGTCACGTAACTAATACAGTACCATGCTGTATAATAATGCATTATAGCATTTTACGAGGGGCCTGCACCATGCTCAAGCCAGACATTTTTATCTTTCAATATAAGCTATCATATCCAATATATTTTATATTTTATTGCAATAGTTGTCCAATACCCTATTGGTTATTGCTCTCTCTCATATGTAGTTACCGTGTTGGACACTAATTCCGCACTGGCTCGTGCCAGCCATGTCACACACTTTTAATATGGCGTAAATGCCGAACTCCATGAGGAAACCGCGGTGTCAGCAAATTCGTGGGTACACATCGTAGTGAGATACATATAGATTATTTCAATAAATTTTAACAACCTATAGAATTTTTATAATGGGGTCCCTAGGAGCGCCAGGAGGGCCAGACCGGGGAAGATGGTCCTGAGTCAGCAGAAGTGCGAGGAATATACCCGACAACCTCACCTTCGACTTTGCACTTCGAACCACAGATGGCATGCGTTTAAAGGCCACTGCATACGTGACGGGTTTTTGCACGGACGGGACGAGGCGGGAAGTTTTGGAAATATCATTTCATACAAAATGTATGCGGAAGTGCATATGTCATGGTGACACGGACGGGACGGGAACAAGCCACGTGCGGGGCCGGCGGGAAAAATCTCATTGCTCATGACTCATGATATATAACATTAAAGCCAATTCTTCAAATGAGAAATTCATCTTTCCTTGTTCACAACATCAGTTCACAACGTTAGATCCTATCCACGGTCACGGTTGGTATGTATTCACATCTCATTCAACCACGTGCCCGCCACGTCCACGTTGCGTCCGGGGTTCTTGCGGTTCGAGTCGGACCTACACCATACACTTATTATAAATTGATTAGTCACTGTTTGTCGACACGTTACTTGACACTGCAGGGAAGGCGTGGGCAGCGAGAAGTACAAGGCGGCGCTGGAGTACGGCAAGGCACTGGTGCTGCCCGCCTGGGTGCGCGAGTCGGCGGCGGCCGGCCGCGCGCTGCCGCCCGCGCGCTACCGCCCGCCCGCCGCGCACACGTCCTCGCCGCTGGCCGGCGCGCCGCCCGACATGAGTGAGTCACACGTGTGACGTGAGTGAGTCACACATATGATATGCTTACGAGAAGTACAAGGCGGCGCTGGAGTACGGCAAGGCACTGGTGCTGCCCGCCTGGGTGCGCGAGTCGGCGGCGGCCGGCCGCGCGCTGCCGCCCGCGCGCTACCGCCCGCCCGCCGCGCACACGTCCTCGCCGCTGGCCGGCGCGCCGCCCGACATGAGTGAGTCACACGTGTGACGTGAGTGAGTCACACATATGATATGCTTACGAGAAGTACAAGGCGGCGCTGGAGTACGGCAAGGCACTGGTGCTGCCCGCCTGGGTGCGCGAGTCGGCGGCGGCCGGCCGCGCGCTGCCGCCCGCGCGCTACCGCCCGCCCGCCGCGCACACGTCCTCGCCGCTGGCCGGCGCGCCGCCCGACATGAGTGAGTCACACGTGTGACGTGAGTGAGTCACACATATGATATGCTTACGAGAAGTACAAGGCGGCGCTGGAGTACGGCAAGGCACTGGTGCTGCCCGCCTGGGTGCGCGAGTCGGCGGCGGCCGGCCGCGCGCTGCCGCCCGCGCGCTACCGCCCGCCCGCCGCGCACACGTCCTCGCCGCTGGCCGGCGCGCCGCCCGACATGAGTGAGTCACACGTGTGACGTGAGTGAGTCACACATATGATATGCTTACGAGAAGTACAAGGCGGCGCTGGAGTACGGCAAGGCACTGGTGCTGCCCGCCTGGGTGCGCGAGTCGGCGGCGGCCGTCTGTAGAGGCGAGTTAAGGCAGCTCGCCTCATATACGTCGCTACGGTTCGCCGTAGCGATACTATGTCCGTCGGTGGACGGCGCAATGGCGCATTCCGTTTGCGGTGAGAATACGCATTGTGACTTACCGGACTTTACTTAAAAATCTATCTGAATTCCAGGCTTGAATTTTTCACGGATTACGAACGTGAGGGCGCCTAGCAACTTCGTGGACGAAACTCGGTCTGCGGACATGTCCGCCGTGTCGGCCAAGTTCAAGGTAGGCCAGGCGTCGCGATGCTTGCTCACACAGAAGACAACGTGCGACATGCTTCAGTTGTAATATGTAGCCGACGTTATCACGTTGCAGCTCACGCAGGAGGCGCGGCTGAGCGACGCGCCGGTGGATCGCGAGCTGGTGAGCGCATTCGAGAACCTGGACATGAGCGTCGTCAAGCAAGCCGGACCGATATTTGACGGATTTTGTGTAAGTTAGGTGTGGGTGTCGGGGCTGGAGTCGTGGGGCGCGCCTGACGTGTATGTGTGCGCAGGTGTGGGTGTCGGGGCTGGAGGCGTGGGGCGCGCCTGACGTGTCCGTGTGCGCAGGTGTGGGTGTCGGGGCTGGAGGCGTGGGGCGCGCCTGACGTGTCCGTGTGCGCAGGTGTGGGTGTCGGGGCTGGAGGCGTGGGGCGCGCCTGACGTGTCCGTGTGCGCAGGTGTGGGTGTCGGGGCTGGAGGCGTGGGGCGCGCCTGACGTGTCCGTGTGCGCAGGTGTGGGTGTCGGGGCTGGAGGCGTGGGGCGCGCCTGACGTGTCCGTGTGCGCAGGTGTGGGTGTCGGGGCTGGAGGCGTGGGGCGCGGCGCGCGAGCGCGTGCTGGCGTGCGCCGCGCGCTGCGCCGCCGTGCGGCTGGACGCGGCGCACGCGCGCGTGACGCACGCGGTGGCGGGGAGCCTGTCGGCGGCCCGCTCGGCCCGCGCCGCGCTGCCGCACGTGCCGCTGCTGTCGCCGCTGTGGTTGCTGCGCAGCGTGCAGGCGCGCCGCGCGCTGCCCGAACACCAGGTACTATTTCATAATTTGTGAAACTGTTGCGTAGTAAGGGTTCTTAAAATACGAATGTGCGTTAAAAAACGAACGACGGGCGAGTAAGGGCGATAGCACAGTATAACGAGAGATCTTACAGTAGTTCATCGCGTTTGATGTTTGCGGAAATGCCGCCTTTTGCAGTTTTGTCAGGGTTGTCGCTTCAGTTTTAATTTATAATTTATTTTTCTGTATTATTCTATATATAAACCCTATTAAATAGGGTTTTGTTCTCTTTGTTCTGTCAAGGCACATCAACTCACGCTAATATAAATTACCAAACTGATGCCCGCGGCAGGCAGGCTCGCATGTACGTCGGCTATTATTGCGACTTTTGGTTATATCTCCGTTTCTACTCTATCAAATAAGATCAAGCAAACGTAATATTTTAAGTCTGAGTTTTTGGATTTCGATTTCAGTTTCAGTTTGGGTTTCGGTTTAGGCTTGAATTTGAATATTGATTCGGTTTCGGGGTTGGATTCGGATTCGAATTCGAGTTCGAATTTCGCTAATGGCCGGGATCACTAAATTGATGATATATTATATTCTTAAGGAGCCTATCCACGATCAGTTCGCCTGCAGTTTCAGATCGTATCGGGCGGCCAGCAGTCTTAAGTTGACAGCGCCCACACACGAAAGCGATTTTGGCCTGCCGGCCAGCTGTCAGTTTTGCGGCTACACACGATCAGTTGGGACTTGACAGTTTCCCATCGTATGATTACCTGCCGGCAATTGTTTGATATCGGGATTGACGACCATTTTACCGACGATCAAAGATGTGCGCGAATGTGAAATTTAAAAAAAATTCGAGGTTTTCGGGGTGACTAATTACTAATAATAAAATCTATTTAGCGATCCACGATGGCGGATTTGAAATTTCCCACAAAGTCAACATGAGCATTGTTTTCGAGGTTTTCGGGGTTGCTAATTACGAATATATCATCTATCCAGTCATCTTGGATTGCGAAAAGGATTATATATTCGTAATCCTCAACCCAAAAACCTAACAACGATACCCATATCGATTTTAGTGAAAATGTCATGTGCGCCATCTTTGACCGCTAAATGGATGATATATTCGTCATCAGCAACCCCAAAAATCCTGAAAGCGATACTCATATCGATTTGGGTGAAAATTTCGAGTCCGCCATCTTGGATCGCGAAATGGATGTTATATTCGCAATCAGCGACCCCAAAAACCCCGAAAGCGATACCCATATCGATTTTGGTGAAAATTTCGAGTCCGGCTATCTTGGATCACCAAATGGATGCTATATTCACCATCAGCGACCCCAAAAACCCTGAAAGCGATACCCATATCGATTTTGGGGAAATTTCGAGTCCGCCATCTTGGATCACTAAATGGATGTTATATTCGCCATCAGGGACCCCAAAATGCCTGAAAGCTATACCCATATTGATTCTGGTGAACATTTCGAGTCCGCCATCTTGGATCGCGAAGTGGATGTTATATTCGCAATCAGCGACCCCAAAAACCCCGAAAGCGATACCAATATTGATATTGGTGAAAATTTCGAGTCCGCCATCTTGGATCACCAAATGGATGTTATATTCGCCATCAGCGACCCCAAAAAACCCTGAAAGCGGTACCTACCCATATTGATTTTGGTGAACATTTCGAGTCCGCCATCTTGGATCGCGAAATGAATGCTATATTCGCAATCAGCGACCCCCAAAACCACGAAAGCGATACCCATATCGATCTTGGTGAAAATTTCGAGTTCACCATCTTGGATCATCAAATGGATGTTATATTCGCAATCAGCGACCCCAAAAACCCGGAAAACGATACCCATATCGAATTTGTGAAAATTTCGTGTTCGCCATCTTATATCGCCAAATAAAGAAAACGAAAAAAAAAAACAATTATCTATAATATAAAAATGAATCGCAAAATGTGTTGGTAAGCGCATAACTCACCAACGGCTGGACCGATTTCACTAATTCTTTTTTTGTTGTGTTTGTTATTATCGGGAGAAGGTTCTTACGAAAAAAAATAATAAAACAGTTGTACAGAAAATTTCAGAAAGTAACTTTTCTTTTTCTCATACAAACTTTTTCTATTATGTGAGAGAAGTTTATGTTTACGTTACGGGATTAGTATTTAGTAGTAGTAGGTAGTAGTAGGAATGGGAATGGAAATGGGAATGGGAATGGGAATAGGAATAGGAATGGGAATAGTAATGGGAATGGGAACGGGAACAGGAATGGGAACGGAATTGCATGCGGGTGGAAAATATGGCGGTACGAAGTTCGCCGAGACAGCTAGTAACAAATAAAAGAGTCATGAAAAAATAATTAATCACGTGATTAGTGTGATTGATGTGCCTTGACAGAACAAAGAGATCTAAGAATAGGGGTTATATCCATACTTCCATACTAATATTATAAATGCGAAAGTAACTCTGTCTGTCTGTCTTTCTGTCTGTCTGTCTGTATGTTACGCTTTCAGGACAAAACCACTGAACCAATTTTGATGAAATTTGGTATAGGGGTAGAATAGATCTTGAGAAAGGACATAGGCTATATTTGGTCGCGATAACCGACATCCACGCGGGCGGAGTCGCGGGCAAAAGCTAGTATAAAATATTACAGAAAAATAAATTATAAATAAAAACTGAAGTGACAAAACTGCAAAAGGCGGCATTTCCACAAACATCAAACGCGATGAACTACTGTAAGATATCTCTCGTTATACTGTGCTACTACTATTAAATTAGATTATATAAGATAAGCAATAAAGGAGGCCGACTGGCCGGATTCGTAATTCGGCAAACGAAGTTTTTCAAGGACCCCAAAATTCCCATTCTTCTCTTCAATTGCTATGTCCGGTCTCTCTTAGAATATTGCTGTCAAATCTGGAGTCCTTCATATACAGTTCATATCAACCGTCTGGAAACACTTCAAAAGAAGTTTCTTTATCACCTATTATATGCACACAATCTTTGTAATCATTTGACTTCATACGATGCCAGAATCACCCATTTTAAAATGTTAACACTCCACAATAGACGTATTATAGCCGACATGGTGTATCTGCACAAGGTTATCAACGGCAAGGTGGATTGTCCTAACTTGGTCGCAAAATTAAACATAGCCATACCGCGCCCTGGCAGTCGCCTTCATAGTAGGAAGACGTTCGCGCTTCCCCTCTCTCGCACCAACTACGAACAACATTCGCCACTGTACCGCATGATGTCCTCATATAACAAAATATGGAACGATCTGGATATTTTCGATGCAACGTCCGCTACTATAAAAAAAATATTTTAAAGCCCGACCAATAAAATAAAAAACTCGTGCTGGGGGCGCTATAAACGTCTATGATTATGGCAACACCGAGTATAGTGATACACATGTGAAATTATCTTAGCTTATTTAGAATCTGTTGCAGACATAAAGTGTCATACACAAGAGCAAGGCATTTATATAATACAAGTTGTTGCGCGTGTTAGATTAACAAAAATATAAAAATAATATATATGGTCATAATCTAACAGAAATCTGTTAGATTAACATAGATGTGAAAGTAGTACAGTGAAACTAACAGTATCTCAATTTGTCAATCTAACTATGTATATATTAGAATATAGATATATAACCATTAGAATATATATCTATCGATAATAGGATATGTCAGGATCTTGCGTAGCAACCACAAATACTTTATAGTGCTAGAGGTTCACTATGGTCCAGTTGTATTTCCTAGAAACCAAGTTTAACTATTTATCTGTACTAGGGAAATACAAATATTATACAAAGGGGAATACTTAGTTGTGTCACACGATTAATAAAACAACAATCATGACTATATCGTTCTCTTTTATTCTTTTACACTACGTTAGTTCCCAAAAGGCTTTTATAGACAGGAAAGAACTAACAAGAAAACCTGTCTGCCTTCCAACCATGATATAGTCTTTCTATAACAATTCATAATTACAATCTAGGCTTATAACCAAACATTACTATAATAGTTACACAATATAACAATATTAGACTCTTGTATCAAAGGTTATCAGGCTTGTAGCCAGTTAATACACAATAGATCTCATCAAGTAATATCATTACAAGGACTATATCCAACCATATCGATATCGTGAGGCACAATATAACATACCTTGCATAATTACATCATACCCGTGAAGGGTATAATCCAGTAATCCATATTTGCATCTACTAGACAGATAATATATCTATCTGCAGATATTACCATTTACCAAATTATAACAACAATTATAGATCAAGTAAGTACATCTTACATAGCCAACACGATATGGTCAAATAGTTACAGCAATATTACACAAAAAACAGTATAAACATATCAGAATTATATCGTACCTTACACTTCGACGCCTCGGGATAAACTGTCCCGATTTCATTCGGTGTCTCCTTTTTATATCATTTGATACGTCACATTGCATCGAATGATTTTCACCTACCCACTTATAAAAATAGTTTATAAAATGGTTCTAAAATTATTCAATAACATTTCATCGTAGTATATTATCTATAAATTGGTCACATAATCTATACATTATAATTAATATATCTATCACGCGCGGCTCCACCCGCGTGAATGTCAATTATCGATAAATATTACAGACTGTCATCCACATTTCTCACCCTTTATCTAACCCCCTTTTTCGCGATAAAAGGTAGCCTATGTCCGTTCCCAAACTAAATTTCATCAAGATGGGTTCAGTGGTTTAGGAGGCGTGAAAACGTAACATCAGACAGACTGACAGACAAGAGTTGTTTTCGCATTTATAATATTAGAATGGATATATGTTTTAAAGTAGTGTGGTTAAAATACAAAAAATAAACAAGTTTATTATTAAGTACATATTTATTAATCAATCTCAGAATCTCAATAATTAGTTACAGTAGGCAAAATAAGAAAATAGGCCAATTTCCATTGCGCGTACTCTATGATGTACCTACCCGTCATGTTGACAACAAGGTTCGTGATGTTATTTAGATGTTATGAAGAAATTAGTTCCAATAGTTTTCCGGAATATGGTGAGGTATTTTATTTCATTGGTCGGGCTTTATAACCAGTCCCTACTGTGTATCTACTTTTCTATTTATTGTTAAAAAAACGCATGTAGTGTTCACGTCTAGAAGGACTGTACATCACTTCTCGACACATTGTTTATGTAATATTTATGCCATATGTAACGTCCAGTTTCGTGAGCCAATTAAAACAAAAAAAACTGCTGTCATTAAAGTATTGTTTTTAGTTTTTTAATATTGACATTACAGTGTGAGATTAGATAAAATGTTTTTTTTTCAATTCCGTGCGTAAAGACTGTCATTAAAGTATTGTTTTTATTTTTTAATGTTGACATTTCAGTATGAGATTAGATAAATTACTATTAGATAAAATATACTCGTGTGATACTATAAAAAAACTCGCCTTAGGCTCGCTTTTATAAAGCACGCTCGTATTTTAGAACTCTCAGCTTCATAAACTACTATTTTTTAATCTATTTTAGTACTCTGTACGTAAAGACTTCCATTAAAATTTTGTTTTTACTTTCTTAATGACTGTTAAATCACAGTATAACGAGTAATCTTACAATAGTTCATCGCGTTCTAGCGTTTCATGTTTTGAGGAAATGCCGCCTTTTGCAGTTTTGTCAGGGTTGTCACTTTAGTTTTTATTTTTAATTTATTTTCTGCAATTTTTATTTAACAGGTCAAACAGTCTAATAGGTCCGTTTTAACGTTTGCAGTCTTGACGTAACTAGTGATATACAGGGTGTAATCGTTAAGTGTGTCCAGGCCATTATTTCGTGACTATTACAGATATCAAAAAACTTTAAACTGATATCGAAAGTACATTACCTAATGAGTAAAATGACATCAATAACTTTTTTTAAATCAAACGAGAGGTGTCTAAAATTTTGACATTAAACACTCCCATACATTTAGTATGAGATTAGTAGAAAGGTGTTAGTGTCCTTATTTTAAATAAATATTTAGCTTAGTACTAATATTAAAGGAAACTGTTTATAAACCTAACAGAGTAATAAAACTATATTTTAATTCAATAAGATTTATCTTTGAAAAACATCGGAAAAAATGAAACGCTCAAGTGAGACTTGAACTCACGACCTTTCCCTTACTCCTTTCTACCTAATCCCTTTCCAACAGTTCGTAAGAATGTTGGTAGATGGCACCACCGTCGCCCTTAAAGACGGATATAAAGAGAAGGAAAATTTGAAATGATTCAGGTGTGGCTCAATAGCTCAGTTGGAAGAGCATTCTCCCTGTAAGGGAAAGGTCGTGAGTTCAAGTCTCACTTGAGCGTTTCATTTTTTCCGATGTTTTTCGAACTTTAAAGCTAGGATTAAAAATGCTATAAAAAAATTCATTCTAACATTTATCTCTTAGTAAGTACAATATCGTATTCAAAGCAGATGTTGGAAGGGACGTCCTTGTTGTGCGATACAATGACGAACTCTACTTACAGTTTCTAAATGAACTTTCCTTAACATTTGCGGAGCAATTAAAGCAATTTTACGACGTACACGAATCTGTACCTCTTCTAGGCTGTGCATTCTCTCAGCCTACACTTTCGTCTTTGATAAATCCCCATAGGAAGAAATCACAGGGCGTGAGATCCGGGGATCTGGCAGGCCAAGGGGTTGCACTGTTATTGGCAATTAAACCATCAAAATTGACGTCACTTTGAACATCTGCTTTGAATACAAAATTTGGTACTTACTAAGAAATGAATATTATTCAATTAAAATATAGTTATATTACTCTGTTAGGTTAATAAACAGTTTCCTTTAATATCAGTACTAAGCTAAAATATTCTTATAAAATAAGGACACTAAAACCTCTCTACTAATCTCATACTAAATGTATGGGAGTGTTTAATGTCAAAATTTTAGATACCTCTCGTTTGATTTTTAAAAAGTTACTGATGTCATTTTACTCATTAGGTAACGTACTTTCGATGTCAGTTTAAAGTTTTTTGATATCTGTAATAGTTACGAAATAATAGCCTGGACACACTTAACGATTACACCCTGTATACGACTCGGTACTCGATACTCAGGATAAAATTCGAGTTGGCTTGAGTATTTAATCGATTTAAATATGTATTGTTAAGTGCATTGGATTACACTTCTGATTAGAAAATGTAACTTAAACTTTAATTACAATTACCAAAAGAAATTAAAAATGACAATTGTATGTAATTTATCAATTCTTGGCCTAAGAACTATTAGATATTTAAATAAATAAGGCCTTGAAAAATATATTTAGATCGATTTGTTTTTTCCTCAATCGATTATTAATAGCCTGCCTGAAATAATCGTTATGCCAAGCACGTTGGTATCTGTTAATGAAAAATTTGATTAACTTTACAACATTACGATCGGAAAAAATTGAAAACTTCATGGGCGTCACGCATAGAGTAGAGAAATACATCTGTCCAAGCGACATGGATGGTGTACAGTCTTGTACTGTGCATATTTTGCTGACGCAGCAACCTGCCTGTGTCATTATTACATTTTCATGTATAAAACATCAGTACAATACTGCCACGAGGTAAACACATTCGAGAAAGGAAACGCCAACTCACCTTTATTTTTATAACCTTTACATTGACTTAAGGTCGTTTGGCCCCTAGCTGGGGCAGAGGATGTCCACAGTGAGTTTCCATCCCGTACGGTACTTTACATTACTATGTAATTAAAGTGTGGGTGAACCAAGGTATCTTTTCTCTAAGCACTCCTCAACAACAAGCTTAACAGACTGTATGTAGTATGAATCGTTAGTCTGTGCTTAAACTAAGACTTGTATGTGTTACCGACTTGTTTATGTGTATAATTTATTTTATACAATGTCTAGGCAATGTATAGAATAACGAGTGCGCAACAGGCAATGTATGAAATGGGTTCAAAAAACATTAAGGGTGGTTATAAGACAACTACGAAGGCTAATGCGGAAGCTCCTCTGCCGCCTTATGGTAATTCGACCAAACGCGAGTAAGGTTTATTTCTAGGATAAACCGGCAATATCACCCACATACTGGCTGGTTATTCTAGGAATAAATTTTACTCGCGTTTTGTCGAACCGGTCCATAGTCTTCTAACTTATATCGTGGCGCCAGTGGCTACACCGCACAATTTGACTTGGATGGATTAGGTTAGAAGACATTAGTGTTCGGTGTTTTTAACCATTTAGAAATGTAATTGTCGCAATATCATCTGCAAATTTAGACCATGACCTACTTATTAGACACACTGCCGCGGCCGGTGCAACAGGTGTGCAGGCATTCTATATGTTAGCATACATTGGCTGGGCACTGTATCACAGTTCGATTCATACTACATACAGTCTGTCAACGAAGCAGTCTAGACAGAGCAATCGTGCGGGGGCAGGGGAGTGGTGGGGACGGGGTATTACTCGGTACGCGCATACATTTTACTCAGTACTAAGGATTCAGGGCTGTCTCATTTGTAATCATACTAATCACGTGATTTATTTTTTTTGTTTGCTAAAATTGTTTTTTTTTTCGTTTTCTATATTTAGCTATCCAAGATGGCGAACACGAAATTTTCACAAAAATCGATATGGGTATTGTTTTCAGGGTCTTTGGGGTCGCTGATTGCGAATATAACATCCATTTCGCGATCCAAGATGGCGTACTCGAAATTTTCACCAAAATCAATGTGGGTATCCCTTTCGGGGTTTTTGGGGTCGCTGATTGCGAATATAACATCCATTTGGTGATCCAAGATGGCGGACTCGAAATTTTCACCAAAATCGATATGAGAATTGCTTTCGGGGTTTTTGGGGTCGCTGATTGCGAATGTAACATCCATTTGGTGATCCAAGATGGCGGACTCGAAATTTTCACCAAAATCGAGGTGTCGCTTTCGGGGGTTTTGGGGTTGCGGATAACGAATATACTATCCATTTTGCGATCCAAGATGGCGGACATGATATTTTCACTAAGAATAAATAAAAGTCAGACTTAAAATATTACGTTTGATCATAATTGGCTAAGAGTAGAAACTGAGGTATGATTGAAAATTGAAGGTGACATCCACGCGAGCGAAGCCGCGCACATCAACTAGTTATTTATATTAGTGTGAGTTGATGAGCCTTGAGGGAATAAAGAGACTAAATAAATATTGCAGAAAATAAACAAAAAAAACATAAGGGACAACCCTGACAAAACTGCAAAAGGCGGTATTTCCGCAAACATCAAACGCGATGAACTACTGTAAGCGCTATGTCGCCGTGCTTACATGTGTGTCGTGCGCAGTTTGCGCTGGACGTGTCGCCGCGCACGCCGGCGCGCGGGGCGGGGCCCGGCGCGGGGGCGGGGGCGGGGCGCGCGGGCGGCGCGTCGCCCATGAGCGCGCGCAACCTGGCGCTGCTGCGGCGCCGCGCGGGGGGCGCGCCTTCCTCTCCGCCCGCGCCGCCCGCGCCGCCCGCCGCCGCCGACCAGCTCGTGCACCACTACCTCAGCCGTGAGTACGCGCACACCACCTCCACCAGCCGCACCGTGCACACGCACAGATCATCATCATACACATCACTTTTATACTACTTGTAAGCGCTTCGATGTATTTCTATGGATGGAATCGACCCGTTTGCAACCCATGCAGCAATTTGTATTTTAGTAGGCACTCGAGGCGAGGCAGTCTGATGTTTTCTGCTAGCCCACCCATATCAACTGTATTTAGTACATTTTGGAGTTTATTTTATGTGTTCGGGCGCCACCAGGAATTGAATTCATATAATTCAGAGTAGGTAGAACAAGAGAACTCTAATCTCAGAGGCACTTGATTGACAAAGTACAAAATTAGGTCACTTGCATCTGGGTTAAATTAGGTGAAGGTTAATCTAAATTAACTCATTTATAATGAAACCAATTTAAAAATTCTTGGTCGCGAAAATGATGAAATACGAACCAAAACAGGCGAAACACAGTAGAACTGGTTAAAACTCTATACCAAATTCCACACGAAATCAATAGATACCATTGGTACAAATTCCATACGAAATCCCATAGAAATTCGGACGTCTAGAGGCGGCCCTGTGAAAATTAAGAGGCATTACTACAACTGGTTTATCAAAATATCCTAGGCCTAAAATATCAAATTTCTGGTTACCGAACACCCCTGGTGACAAGCAAGGATCATCATGTCGTGCGAAACACATGGTCATCTCATCTCAGATGACACGAAATCTCAACAGACTTACTCACCTTTATCATAAAATAATAGTAATACCACATCTTCCGAGCATAATTTAACCCTATTGATGGGTTTCTTTCCCAATTCAACCAAAATTAAATACGATTAAACAATAAATTCATGGTCAGTGCCAAACAATAGCCGTTCAGCCCGCCATTTTAAGATAGAAAAGCCAAAAAGAAGCTAAGTCACAGACAACGTAGAGTAGTAGACAAACGTCAAAACTGTCACTGTAAGGTTTTGACAAATCTACACACGAAAATAAACACGAAAACAATCTCCAAACTGTATTCTCAATCTCAAAGTTAACAAGAAAACAAAGAAAAAGCTTGTAATGGATGTAAACCATTACATAGTATAGATAAATGTTAGATATTTCGCTTACTCGTTGCTCATTATTGGCGCACCGCCACGGGCGAGCCCGCGCGGCGCGCCAGAGTCACGAGCCGAGTGTGATACCTCCGCCTGTCGTGTGCAGAGCCGCGCGAGCCCAGCCCGCCGCGCGACGTCGGCGAGCCGCACGAGCCCGACCAGTCCGACGAGCCCGAGCAGGACATCGCGCCGATATTCAGAGGTATCCACCGTTTGTATTGTCGTTTTTTGTCATGTCGATACTTTTCATAGCGATTGTCTCGATTCCGTCGGCACTCACCCGTCCCTCCCGTCGCAGACGTGTCGCTGGAGGTGCAGGGGCTGGACGCCGAGGCCGAGTGCGAGCTGCGCGCCGAGCTGCTGGCGGCGGGCGGCGCGCTGCCCCGCGCGCCCGCCGGCGCCGCGCACGCGCTCGTGCCGCTGGACTTCGACGAGCGCGAGCTGCGCACGCCCCGCGCCGCGCCCGTCACCGTCTTCTGGATCGTGCGTACCGCCTCGCCCCCCGCCCGCCCGCGCCCCGCGCCCCGCCGCTAACGCGTGCTCGCCCTTGCAGAAGGACTGCCTGTCGCAGCAGGAGATCGTGCCGATCCAGTACTACCACCGGCCCGTGCGCGTCACGTGGGAGGCGCCGCCGCTGGCCGGCGTCGTGGCGTCGCTCAGCACCTACAGCGGCGTCGAGCGCGCCTTCCTCGACGAGCTGGCCAAGCTGCTGGGCGCCACGTGAGTCGCACCCGCCGCCCGCCCCGCGCCCCCGCCCCGCGCCGCACTAACGCCCGCCCTCCCCGCAGCACGCAGCTGCGCTTCTGCCGGCGCAGCACGGCGCAGGCGCGCGCGTGCACGCACCTGGTGTGCCCGGCGCCCAGCGGCGACAAGTACGCGGGCGCGCGCAAGTGGGGGCTGCCCGCCGTGCGCGCCGCCTGGCTGCTGGCCTGCGCCGCGGCCGGCGCGCGCGTGTCCGAGCAGCCCTTCCTCGTGGGCGACACCGCTGCGCCGCCCGCAGCACCCGAGACGCCCGTGGGAGGAGCCACAGAGCCCGCGCCCGCCGCCGCCTCGCCGCCCGCGCCCGCTGCTGCAGCCGCCGCCGCCGCCTCGCCGACCGCGCCCGCCGACAGCGACACGGACAAGGAGAACGCGCTGCACGGCCCCGTGCCGCGCCGCGCGAGTGTGGCGAGTGTGGCGAGTGCGGCGTGTGTGCCGGAGGGCGAGCTGTCCCCGGCGTCGCGCTACATCGCCATGGCGCGCCAGGGGCTGCTGGGCTCTCAGGACTCGCCCACGCCCGCACGACCAGGTGCGCTCTCATTGCCTCACACTCAATTACTTCTTAAATTTTGTGAAATTTTTAGTAATATATAATATGTTTTATAATATTTTAATAATATATAATAATATTTAGTGAAAATTTCGTGTCCGCCATCTTGGATCGCGAAATGGATGATATATTCGTAATCAGCGACCCCAAAAACCCATAAAACGATACCCATATTGATTTTAGTAAAAATTTCGTGTCCGCCATCTTGGATCGCGAAATGGATGATATATTCGTAATCAGCGACCCCAAAAACCCATAAAACGATACCCATATTGATTTTAGTAAAAATTTCGTGTCCGCCATCTTGGATCGCGAAATGGATGATATATTCGTAATCAGCGACCCCAAAAACCCAGAAAACGATACCCATATTGATTTTAGTGAAAATTTCGTGTCCGCCATCTTGGATCGCGAAATGGATGAAATTTTCGTAATCAGCGACCCCAAAAACCCAGAAAACGATACCCATATTGATTTTAGTGAAAATTGCGCGTCCGCCATCTTGGATCGCGAAATGGATGATATTTTCGTAATCGGCTACCCCTAAAACGCCGAAAACGATACCCATATCGATTTTAGTGAAAAGTTCGTGTCCGCCATCTTTGATCGCTAAATATATGAACCTAAAAAAAAAAACAATTTTAACAAACAAATCGAGTCATCAAAAAAAATATATATTAAAAATGCGATTATTGTGATAGCAAATAATGAGAGCCCTGAATCCTTAGTACCGAGTAAAATGTATGCGCGTACCGAGTAATACCCCGTCCCCCACCACCCCTCTCCCCCGCACGATTGCTCTGTCTAGACGGCTTCGTTGACAGACTGTATGTAGTATGAATCGTTAGACTGTGCTCATACTAAGGGTATTCGACCAAATTTAAAGGAGAATGGGCAGTTTTGTCCCATATGTTTCAACACTTTTCTACCTATGTCAGATGAAAGGTCTCAATAAGTGCATTATTCTTTTGTATGGACATAAATCTGTATCTCGTGCAGGGTAAAAGTTATGGTGGATTTAGTTATTATAAAGCACGTTAACTCAAAGAGCGATCAAATATCATTATTAATCAAATTCCATATTTGAATTACTTGTCCCTTTTTATGCGGACACCCTCGCTGGCGAGCTGGTGTAATTATTTATTTATTTATTTTTATTTATTTATTTGGCTTTCAACATTGAGTACACTATTATACTACTCGTAACAATTATGTCGGACTACCTCGAGTAAGTCTTGGAATAGACGGTTTTCATACATTTTATTTATAAGGTGGTGGTGCAGGCGGCGGAGAGGGTGCGGGGAGCACGCCGGCGCTGGAGGACGCGCTGTCGTCGCCCAACCTGGCGCGCCTGAGCCCCACCACGCGCCGCCGCCTGCGCGCCGTGCGCCGCGGCGAGGCGCCCTCCGACCCCGTGCGCACGCCCGCCGACCCCTGTGAGTGTGTGTTCGCGCGAGGGCTGGTGCAGCACGCGGCGCGGTACACTGACGGCGCGCTCAGTCCGCAGGGCCGAGGCGACGCCGGACAGCGCGTTCGGCTGCGCGCTGCGGCCGGGCGCCGCGCGGCTGTCGCCCGACGCGCGCAAGCGCCTGTGGAGCGTGGTGCAGCGCCTGCCCGCCGCGCCGCGCGCCGAGCCCGCGCCCGCGCCGCACACGGTACCACACAGTGTAACGAGAGATCTTACAGTACTTCATCGCGTTCGATGTTTGCGGAAATGCCGCTTTTTGCAGTTTCGTCAGGGTTGTCACTTCAGTTTTTATTTCTAATTTGTTTTTCTGTAATTTCGTATAGCCCCTATTTGATCTCTTTGTTCTGTCAAGGCACATCAACTAGCCGATGCCCGTGGCTCCGCTCGCATGGATGTCGGCTGCTAATGTAACTTTTGGTTATATAGTCGATTCTACTCTACCAATTATGACCAAACAAAAAACGTAATATTTTAAGTCTGAGTTTATGAATTTGGATTTGGATTTGTGGATTTCGATTTCGGGTTCGGGTTCGGATTCGAACTCGAATTCGAATGAAATGAAATCGTTTTCATGTGTTGGTGCTTTCGGTTTAGGACTACAGGCCACCCAATACGATCTGAAACTGCAGGTGGACTGATTGTGGGTGGGCTCGTTAAGAATATATAATCCGCGACCCCAAAACCCCCGAAAGCGATACCCATATCAATTTTAGTGAAAATTTCGAGTCCGCCATCTTGCGTCCGTAATCAGCGACCCCAAAAACCCTGGGAACGATACCCATATTGATTTTAGTGAAAATTTCGTGTCCGCCATCTTGGATCGCGAAATGGATGACATATTCGTAATAGGCGACCCCTAAAGCCCCGAAAACGATACCCATATTGATTTTAGTGAAAATTGCGTGTCCGCCATCTTGGATCGCGAAATGGATGATATTTTCGTAATCGGCTACCCCTAAAACCCCGAAAACGATACCCATATCGATTTTAGTGAAAATTTCATGTCCGCCATCTTGGATCGCTAAATATATGAAACGAAAAAAAAAACAATTCGAGTCACAAACAAATCGAGTCATGAAAAAAAATTATATATTAAAAACGCGATTATTGTGATAACAAATAATGAGAGCCCTGAATCGTTAGTACTGAGTAAAATGTATGCGCGTACCGAGTAATACCCCGTCCCCCACCACTCCCCTGCCCCCGCACGATTGCTCTGTCTAGACGGCTTCGTTGACAGACTGTATGTAGTATGAATCGTTAGACTGTGGTACGCACATGGTCGCGCACGGTGCACTACACCACAACTAAATAGCCACCATATTTTGTGTTGTAGCGTTTCTTGTATACATCGCCCGAACCATTTCTTTTCTCATTTTAATTGTCTATTTAAATTATTTACGTATTAAATATGTAGTAATCATTATCATTCAAATGTATAAAAAAAACTCTTATTAATATAAATTGTACGAGGCAACAATAAATGCAAGCATCGTACCTACAGTGGTATTGCGCGTGGTCAGCAGTTTACGCCGATCCGCGCTATTTCACCATTACATTCATTCAGTATCATTGCGACAATCAATCAGTTCGGGTGTACTCACTATTCTATCACTATCAATCATAGCATATCATTTTGGATTAAGTTGAGTCAATATACAGTTGATATTAACTTCATCTTTTATTTATCATCTCGGTACGAGTAGCAGCTCGTACATTTGGTCCTTCGAAGCTTTACCTAGCGCGCGGTTTGGTTGAAAGCAAGGATCGATCGCGTGTGTGTTGTATTTATCAGTGCCTATCAGGAACAACAGTGCCAGCTAACGAGGCAGATATCATCAGCAGCCCTCCAGCAGGTGTTGTACGAGTATATCAAGTAAGATCTTTCCAATTATTTTATCTTACACTCCCCTAAAAATGAAGAACTTGTTAGCTAATCAGGAGCAAACTGGTCAAGCTATGGAGCAGCTTATGGCGTCATTCAAGAAGACTGCTCGGGATCGTAGAACGGTCGAATATGTTAGGAGGAAGTTAGAAACGTTGGAAATGTATTGGAAGGATTACCAAAATAATCATTCACGTCTGTGTGGGTTCGGGAAAACAGATGATACATACTTTCTAGATGATCATTTTCAGCAAGCTTTAGAGTTTTATGAAGGCGCTAAAGCACAACTCACACAGTATCTCCAGAGACCAGCAAGTCCGCAGCGAGGCCAGGAAGAAAGCAAGGCTATTACGACACCTAGCACCAGCAAAACAGGGCTTTCCTCCGCGCCTGGACTTCCAAACAAACGGTCGCAAGCAACAGATAGTAAGACTGCCGAGATGCTAAAGAAACAAGCCAGTAACTTTAAAGCCTTGTCTTGGACAGTGAACAACATTGATTTAGAGGCAATAACAGAAAAGTGGGAGTTCGAGGATCTCTTGAAAGAGCTACAAGGAAGATGGTCAGTAATCGATTCTCTGCACTGGCAGCTGGATAGTGAAATAGGTGGCGAGAACGAGGAGTATGAGAGTACTTTTTCGGCTCATGAAAAAACATATCAGTTTATGAAAAAGGCTATAAACAGTAAGCTATGGTCCAGTGCACACCGTGAAAAATCAACTCCAAAGATGGAGATACCATCGTTCAATGGAAATTATTATAATTGGGTATCTTTCAGAGATCTGTTCATGGAAACAATTCACCTAAATCCGTTGCTCTCGAATGCACAAAAGATGCAATTTTTGAAAAACAAAGTCACCGGGGAAGCGGAAAAGTTGATACAGCATCTCCAAATTAGTTCCGACAACTATCAAGCTTGTTGGGACATTTTAAATCACCGTTATCATAATAAGAGGCTCATTTTCACATCTCATATCAACAGGATTGGGGCAGTAAAGGCACCTTAACCACAATGGTTAAGGTGCCTTTACTGCCCCATTTCAAAAATACACTCTGTATTATTCATTTAGCGATCAAAGGTGGCGAACTCGAAAATTTATCGTACTTTCCGAATTAAAAAAATTTATATCCAAATTATGACTAAAACTTATTACGTTTCTTGGATCATAATCGGTTGAGTAGAATTAGAGATATGACCAAAAGTCGCAATAGGTGAGATCCACGCGAGCGGAGCCGCGAGCATCAGCTAGCTATTTACATTAGCCTGAGTCGAAGAGCCCTGCGAGAACAAAGAGTGTAGATAGCAAACATGAAACGCGATGAAGTAGTAGTTCGTAGTAGTTAAGTAGTTCGTAAGAAAATCGGTAGATGACACCACCGTCGCATTAAAGACGTATAAGATGGGAAATTTGAATCACATCGGGCGTGTCTCGGTAGCCGAATTGGTCATGGCATTCCCCCTGTAACTCCGCTCGAGATGATTCTTCTTTTTCTCTATGTATTCGATTTGTATAAGTAGGTAGCGTAAGATGTGTGGTCACGGTTTTTTTATCGTGCGATAAATCCCCAGGGATACCACCCCCACGGAGCTGGTGGAGGTGGTTATGTCGGACTCGAACCGACTAAAACGCACGCCGTCTTGGGTCCTTGGTTGCCGGAGGTGAGATTGCCAAAAGCATATCTCTCGCACCCCGGCAGACCCAGGACCATCTCTTTTGAGATGGCCCCCTTCGGGTTGTGGGGACCACAGGGTCCCCATGTAGCCCCGGTTACGGGGAGGCGTACTTTGCGCCGACGCCGCGGCCTGCTTCTGCTAGGGTGAGCGTAGTAACGCGTGTGTGTGCGCAGCCGCTGTCGGAGATCCGCAACCGCTTCCTGGCGCAGTTCCGCGCCGCGCCCGCCACGCCGCCCGCGCCCGCGCCTGCGCCCGCTGCCGCGCCGCGCAAGCTGCAGCTGCAGGTGAGCCCGCCGCGCGCCGAACTGCACGTACAGTACACACATGACACGTAACGTGTATCGCGTAACACCCAGGTCATCTACAGTTACCAAAAAGTTTCCGTGGAACACCTAGGTGATTTACGGGACCTCTCCATGAACACACAATGTATTTTGCAGGAACAGGGGGAGACTCCGCCGGCGAAAATAGCGAAAGTTTCAGAACATCAGGTAACGTGCCGCTCACTTTGTTTCTCATATTTTTATACAATACTAGCTGTCCCGGCGAACTTCGTACCACCAATTTTTTCCTACCCTCGTGGCGTCAGATCCCGTTCCCGCTGCACCATTTAGGGGGATGAAAAATAGATAATAATTAAATGACGATTGATCATTTTTCTACCGGAAAGAAAAAATGATTAAATTACTAAAATGGCTATTAAAAAATAAGGGTTGATCGTAGAAGGGTGAATTGAGGATTGTATGTATTTTTGTATGTTGTATCATAAAAAAATAGAAATTAAAAATTTTGTCAAAAAAATTAAAAAAAAACAATTTAGGTGTGGACTACAACATTTAGGGGGATGAAAAATAGATGTTGGCCGATTCTCAGACCTACTCAATATGCTCACAAAATTTCATCAAAATCGGTCAAGCCGTTTCGGAGGAGTATGGCAACAAAAACTGTGATACGAGAATTTTATATATTAGATTAGTATCCGAAAATTAGTATTCCCTGTAACTACCCCATCTGAGGTACAGTCGACGCCACAAAATAAGTACCGCGACAAAACTCAACACTAAAATTAAAATCGCCGCCATACTGTTCGTTGATGTTGGTTGATTGGTTGAAGCCATGACATTTTGGTTTAAAGTTGCCAACACATTTTCTTATGTTGTACTAGTGAGAATTAAAGTTATCGGATACTCTATATGCACAGTGCGCGTTTTTTGTGTCTTTTGAGCATAGTATGAGGTGGTACATACACCATCATGGTACAGCATTACAATTCAAGCGTGACGAAATTTTTTCATCAGTGAGGAGGAGTCGCTGTCGCTATTTTCAGTGTCATGATGTAATCCGATTCTGTATCACTATCATTCCTTATTTGCGGTAGGTCGCAAAATGTAAATAAAATAAGATTATTAATTTAAATTCTATTTTACCAATAAAAACTATTCTATGGCACATTTATAATATGCTACTTCTAATGTAGACATTATTGTAGTACTTACTTACATGACTTAGCTATTAAGACCTGAAAAGAGTTGGGTTTGCTCTGTATTATGGTTGACTCTACACAACTCCAACTCTTGGTTTGTTTGATATATATTGGTGTAAAAGGTATTGGTAAAATAAGAGTAAGTTTAAGGAAAGTATTTATATTCACTCACTAGTAGTTTACACTAAAATGGTTTGTTATAATTGACTTATATTAATTAAGATGATGATTCTAATGGTTTAGATTTAATGGTTAATGGTTTTGGTTGCGAGTACGCGGTAGCTCCGTGAGGGCTTTGGACGCGAACTGGCTACACATTAGCCAAATCGAACAAATGTGCATAATTGCAAGCGATGCAATTACGCGCTTTTGTCGAGTGTTTGATTTACTCGAACATATTCCTGATAACAAGGAGAGTGCGGAATGATAAGTGATGGTGCATGAGGTGATATGATGCTCACAATGTAAACTAAGAATTTCTCTAAATGGTAAAGCTTAAAAATATTGCATAACATGTAGGAGGTTAACATTTAAACTATAGTGTCTTCCACAGTAAACGTGTCATTTAGGTGGCCATTGTCCGTACTTTTAATTCGCTTATTTACACTAGGCCACCGTTTAGCGCAACGGTGCAATTGCTGACCGATATCACTTTGGTTGTTTATCTCACTCACGCTTATCACTTCACTATTATTTGGTCTATTGTCTAAAATCTGACGCGGGGATGCTCCTGGGGGCTCCCGTCGCTGCTGCAAACTTGTGGTATGGTGTACTTGTCTTCGAGGTGGTTCAATCATCTCCATTATCTGCTGACGATCTCTTTCACCATCTCGTGCATTAGCAGGTTCTCGGCGCGGGCGACAACGCCTGGTTCGCCAGATCCACGCAACGATAGCCCCGACAGCGCATGATATCATCATGTAACTGATAACGTAGTGATGAATGTCATGGGGCGATAAATCCTCAACTTCGGCGTCGCTGCTCCTTAACTCTTCTATTGACCTTTCGAGACTGGTCATGGAGACATTAATGTTTCCACTCTCTATAGGTTTCTCTGTAGGGATTTTAAGGTTTACCAAATGGTTAATTTGGTCAAACTCTGGCACGTAGAGGGGTGTCGATGAGTTGAATTGATTTGACTGGTGGCGAACGGAGTATAGAGCGAAGTCCTTGCCCTTAACGACACATTCCTGACTGACGGCAAGAACTCCAGCTCGACTCAAGTGACTCACTGTTACTTGATCGTCGCATATTATTTTTATTGTGTAGGTGTCACAACAAAAGTAAAAGTGCTGAGAGATCAAATGTAGGTTTATCCATTCATTTGTACATTTTCCCTTTTCTGTTCTGCATTGGTTTGTGCCGAGATCCTTTTCGCAGAAACTTTCGTCATCTTTCAGGTCTAACACTGGTTTGAGCAACTGACACATGTACGTTGCCCCATGGTGTAGACATGATGTTATTTCTTCAGTGGTCATGGTGAAATAGGAATCCCTTTTTAAGTTGACAGCTGCGTATTCGGAAACAGGTATTATTTTGACTTTATTCGACTTGGTTTGGAGCGGTATTGGTATGAGTTCGTATAGTTGGAAGCTGTCTCTCGATATCAGTGGGAAGGTAATCTCTATTATAATGTAACTCGACGTAGCTCTAGCTTTAACCTTCAATAATTTGTAGATATACTGGAGATCAGTGTCTAGATTTTGAATAGGCAGTGTAAGGTCGCTAGGCATTTTACCGTATATAATTTGTAGCTCTCGTTTGAGTTGTACTGGCGGCAGCAGGTGTATACTTAACTGACCATGGTAAATGTCAGTAATTGTATCGAGCAATGTGTCTTGAAGTCGTCTTAAGCCTTGTAACAAGTTATTGCCGGCCATTGCAGATAAGGTGAAATCGACGACGTAAGACATGTTCTGAACATTGTCTTTGAGAGTGCTGGTGTTGTCTTGCAAGTCTATTAATCTTTTGTTGATTAGTTTGTGTTGCTGGTTGACAGTACTTTCCATTCTCTTCATAAGATTGAATTCGGCTTCAATAATGGAAGTTTGGTTTTTCCATAAATTCGCCAGGTGTTTTTCGTTGCGATGTATAGCATCAATGTCCTTGACATACTGGTCAGCAAAACGTGAATCTAATACACCGAACAGGTCATTCGCCAGATATCCGACACCATTTATTAAACCGCGCCTCCGCCGCGCTGTCTGCGACGGTACGCTCCACCGTCTAGCGGGAACATTAAAGTGCTGCGTTAGCAAGAGTTCATTGTAGTACTCGAATTCCTGGTAATCGTGCCGGGCTTGTTGTACTATCATATTACAGTGAGTCGGTATACTGATAGTTGAGCATTGTTTTGATAAATAATTCGTGATTTTGTTATAGGTTTTTACACCTGTCCAATACGGTTCCATGTCATAGTACATAACTAAAGTCCATTTGTCTCTAATTAATTGCACCTTTGTTACGGGATCGAAATATAAGGACATGTTGTTTGGTAGTTGTTTGATGGTATGTAAGCTGTTGGTTGGCAGGATCAGCATTAGAACGCATAACAACACGGTGAATGCTGTTCCCATCCCTGTTCTGGTTTTATTTGTTTTTTCTGTAGACTTGACGGTACTGGTTTCAGTCGTAATGGGTGGTGGTTTCTGGATTGTTTCACTATTTTGGTATAAGGGTAATAGTGACAATTTCACGATAGGACGTTTTATTTCGCCGTTTTTGGTTTTTAGAGTGACTGTTCTGGTCAGCCCATCTGTTCCCGGGTGAGTATCAATGACACGACCCATAGCCCATTTTCCAGGTGGTACGTTTTCGTCATGAATCACCACTAAGTCTCCGATACAAATGTTTTTTGTGGGCTCCATCCATTTGTTTCTGGAAGAAAGTTGCACTAGGTATTCAGTTTTCCACCTTTTCCATATATCGCTGAACAATTTGGTTGTTAAATGCCATCTGGTTCTAGCATCTTGTGCGGTGTCTATAGTGGTTATTCCCGGCCTTCCTGCCAAAAAATGGGCAGGTGTGAGAAAGTCGATGTCGTCGGCTTGCTCTGATAAGGCACAAAGAGGTCGCGAATTGAGGCATGCTTCTATCCTAGCTAATAATGTGATATACTCTTCAAATGTTAATTTTTGTACACCTACGACTCTTTTTAGATGGTGTTTGAGACTTCGCACTGCGCGTTCCCACAGACCTCCCGCGTTGGGCCACTTTGGTGCATTGAAATGCCATTCTATACCTAATTCTGCTGTCTCGGTTAGGAAACCTTCACTGAATACCTGTTGAAGGTTGTTGTACTCTTCCTGTATCATTCTGTTCGCCCCAACAAAATTCGTGCCGTTGTCACTGTACATGTGTCTGGGGCACCCTCTTCTGGCTGCCAATCGGGTTAGGGCTGCTAAAAAGGCGGAACTGCTCAAATCTGATACGAGCTCTAGGTGGACGGCTTTTGTGACCATACATATAAAAACAGCTATGTAGCCCTTTGTGGTTTTGATACCTCGTCCTTTATTTGCCTTTACTTCTACGAAACCTGTGTAGTCCACGCCGCAATGATAAAATGCGTGTTCGGGATTTACTCTAGGTTCAGGTAATTCTCCCATAAGCTGGTGCTGCTTAATAGGGTTGTGCTTTCTGCACACGACACATCGTCTAATAAACTTTTTGGTAGCCATATATCCACCGATGATCCAGTACTGTTGTCTTAGATTTGCTAATGTAAGACGGGATCCTCCATGGAAGGTTAATCTATGGGCTTGGTCTATAAGTAATGTGGTTATCAAATGGTTGTGGGGTAAGATGATAGGATGTTTCATATCAAGACTTATGTGAGCATTTGTCAACCTTCCACCCACACGTAGTATTCCGTGTTTGTCAAGGATCGGGTTCAAAGTTAAAATTTTGCTTTTTGTGTGTACTCTACCATGTTTATTTAAATATTCTAACTCGTCCGCAAATTCTGTTTGCTGAATGGTTTTGATTATCAGCAGTTTCGCGGCACGGAGCTCGTGTATTTCTAGGTAGGGTCGATGAACTTGTTTCTTATAGGTAGGCAATCGTAATATCCATGCGTAAATTCTGATGATTTTCGATATATTACTGAACTTATTTAGTAGATAGGTAACAATTTCGTGGGTCATCACATTTTGTTTCTGTTTAACAACTGCCATGTTGGTTAATTTTAAGATAGCTGGCTTGACCTCTAAATTGGTTTCGTATTTAGAAAGGCAGCTTCCTTGTTTGGTGTATGATGGTAGCCAAGGTGGTCCTTGCCACCACAGGCTATGGTTTATGAGTTGCTTGACAGTTACACCACGACTTGCGCAATCAGCTGGATTGTGTGTGGTTTTCACAAATAGCCAACGTTCTGCCGGTATGGTTTTCGTAATTGTTGCTACTCGATTGGTTACAAATGGTTTCCACCGTGCTGGATCTCCGTGTATCCACCCCAATACTGCTGTTGAATCTGTCCAGCAGTACACATCTTTGGGGTAGTCTGATAAGCAACTTTGAACTTTTGTCATCAACTGAGATAACAGATGAGCGCCCATTAGCTCTAACCTAGGAATAGATACGGCCTTGTTCAATGGGGCTAGCCTTGCTTTTCCCGCTACTAGTGTTATGGTGGTGTGTTTGGATTTCACGATCTTACAGTAAATTACACATGCGTATGCTTTGTTTGAGGCATCGCAGAATCCGTGCAACTCTATTTTTTCGTTATGGCCCATTCCTAGCCATCTATTGACTTTTATGTCGTTTATCTCTGTAAACGCTCTCCTTAATTTGCACCATTGTGATTTTATTTCTTCTGGTAGTTCTTCGTCCCATTTCAGCTTTGATAGCCAGACATTTTGAAACAATAGTTTCATGGTAGTACTTAGGGGGGTTAGCCATCCTAATGGGTCGAATAGTTTCGAGATGTTTGATAGAAGCGACCTTTTAGTAATTGAGGTTGTCAAATTGGCGTCCAGCTTTGATGTAAAAATAAAATGATCATTTTTAGGGTTCCAGCCTAGACCAAGGGTTTTGGTGGAATCACTTTGCTTGAATTCATAAGTCGACTGATCGCATTGCTCCTTTTCTAAGTCGGTTAGAAGCTCGGCTCTGTTTGCAGTCCATTTTCGAAGGTTAAAACCACCCAACCGCAATAGTTTTATGAGGTCGGATTTCAATTGACTAGCCGCCTTCATGGTGTGGCGTCCTCCGCAATAGTCATCCATATAAAAGTTTCCTTCCAGCTCCTTTGCTGCTTCAGGAAAAGTGTTTCGTTCATCGGATGCCAATTGTCTTAAACACATCATTGCCAAAAATCCTGCTGGTTTGGTGCCATAAGTAAGCGTGACGAGTTGATATGGTTGAACCCGTTGATTTGGACCTCGCCATAGTATTTTTTGATAGGCTTGATCCTTTTCGTTTACCCGTATCATTCTGTACATTTTTTCAATGTCAGCAGTGTATACGTATTGAAACTGTCTCCATTTCAGGATAAGCTCCTGAAGATCTCTCTGTATATTGGGACCTCTGTATAACACGTCGTTTAAGCTGTATCCTGATGATGATTTTGCTGACGCGTTAAATACTACTCTTAGCTTAGTGGTAGTTGATTCAGCTCGGGTGACTGCATGGTGTGGCAAGAAGCACTCGATTGCTTGGTTATGGTTCGACGGAATCATATGATTTAACTGTAGATATTCGTTCATAAATTGTTGGTAGCCTTCTTTCAATTCTCCGTTTTTTTCTAACTTTTTCTCAAGATTTCTATACTGGGCTAACGCTTGTGGTTTTGTAAGCCCCAGCTTCTCTTTGAGTGATGGTTTGAATGGTAAGCGGACTTCATATGTGCCGGTGTCGAGCCTTGTTGTGGTTTTGTGGAAATGCTCCAGACACTCATGATCATCCGTAGACATTTCTATTTTTTGGTTTATGTCTTCGTTCTCCCAAAACTTCAGTAATTCGTCAGTGTTATTAAGGACAACGTTGCAGTGGTAGTGTGGTCTGATAGATCCGCATAGGAGCCAACCCAACTGTGTTTGTTGTGCTATTGGTTGCCTGTCGTTGTCTCCCCTCAAAATACCTCCTAATATAATTTTACTGTAGACATCAGCTCCTAGGAGTAGTTCTACTGATCTGCTGGTATAAAATTCTGGATCGGCTAAATTTATTCCTTGTATGTGACTCCAATTCAATGGTTTCTTGAAAGTTTTGTTGGGTAATTGTTTCAAAAGATTGTTCATAATTATAACATTCGTATTGACGGAAAAGTCGCTGTGTATAGAATGTATGGTTAATTCTAACTGGCCTTTTGTGTTGTTTCCTTTTTCCCCTACGCCAAATATTTGGCCTTTAAAATGGGAACGTTTTAATCCTAATGTTTGGGCCGCCTTTTCATTTATTAGTGATATCTGTGAACCCTGGTCGACTAAAGCCCGCAAGGTATGCAGAGTTCCATCAATTCCCGTGACCTTAACTACAGCGGTTGCTAGTAGAACGTCAGACAGATCATCCCATGAAGCGTTCGATGACTTAGATTGTTGTTTCTTAGTTGCTACGCTGTTTGTTTCTGCTGATGTGGATGGACTTTGGGCGTCAATGGCCTCGTGTAATAAGGTGTTATGCGGACCTAAGCACTTACGACATCGTTTCTTTGATACACATGGTTTATTAAAGTGGCAAATTAAGCAATTTTTGCAATAATTTAATTGCTCTACTTTATTTAATTTTTGCTCATCCGTCGTTTGTAGAAACTCAGAACAATGCCATAATCCGTGGTCAGCATTACACAATCCACAGGTTAATGAACGTGAAATGTGATATGCGCTAGTGTTCGGATTTGTCTGTTCTTTTTTAGGTGATTGTTGGTTGTTGCCATGCGAATTTTTCTTATAGCTTTGATGGGGATGACTTGTTATTTTTGAGGCTTGAGGAGTCGCGGTTCTCTGGTTTGTAGGTTCCTGTTTACGGCGAGACGCTTCTAAAGCTGTGAATTTTCTTTCTAAATATTCCAGAAATTCCTGTAAGGACGGCAATTCTCTGGGATTTTTGATTGAAGATATGTATTCTGCGTGGGAATCATTGTCTAGTTTTTGCGATAAGAGATGCACTAGAAGTGGGTCCCACGTTGAGATATCCACCCCTAAGATCTGTATTGCATGTAGCGTTTCGTTGGTGACGTCATGTTACGTGAACACTGGTTCCGGTAATAAAAAATGAAAACATTTGAACATAGCAGTAATAAACGGTAAATACCGGTAGCTCGCGATTGCGGCGCGTACCCCCATCACTGGGTGGTGAACGCGGTCATTACCTTTTAAGGTAATGCATCGTGCTAACGCGCATATAAAATGAGTCACACGCGTTGATAACCAATCAGCGCATTCCGTCAAACGGAGAATCGATCGAGCACAACACTAATCGACAACAAGAAAAAAAACACGCCCCGCGCTCGCGCCGAGGCAGACGGCAGACCTCATTCTATCGCGAGACTTCACGGCGGTACGTGATAATCTGAACGTGAACTTAAAACCTAGATAACACATAGTCTAGATTCTGCCAGTTACTAGTGTACTATTGTACTACAGTGTAGTCTACTAGCCTAACATAAAGGCTAGTTAATATAATAGCAGTTCCCAACATAAGGGGTAAGTCTAGTGTCCTTGATAAACAGTGCGCGAGTATTAAACGATAGTCACGTAAATAATAAAGTAAAATAACATCTTCATTCGCGTGTAACATTCCTGCTTAGCCCCTAGGAGCTAAGCGTGATGATAGCTCATTTTTAGTACCTGCCTACCTGCGGTCGGGAGTTCGGTAGTTACCTAGCTGTAGTTTGTTTTTGTGTAAATGTAATTAAATTAAATTTAAAGTAAACTGTGATTAACATCGTAATCGTTAAAATGTTGTAAGAAAGTTATTGTATGAAGTGTGTCCATAATATATGTCGCGAGTATACATGTCGACAGACAGCCGAATATAGTAATTGCTTAAGAACTATTCAATTAGTTGTAATGTTTGATTGTTCATATTCTAAGAGAAAAATCAACACGGTGATATCTCGCCATAATTTTCTATGGATACCCACATTTTGAAAATATGTAAATTGTCGAATTTTAATCTCGTTTTAAATCCACGGTTCAGCATATATATGTATTATAGTTTAATTATTACTGAACCATTTATTTTTGGTTGATTGAACCGTGGTTAACGGGGTTACAGACGTACTTACGATTATTAATTCCGGAACAATCCAGTTTTATTTCTTTGTTTATTGTGTAATTTGTGTTATGTGTACCTACCATTGTACAGCGCCGCCGACCTTAGGGCCCATGTAGAAAATTATACGTTGGGGCCCGGCGCTGTGCATTGGATTCACGCACCAGTGCCTAATCGTGTGGTTGTCTCCCCAGAACTTGGTACCGGCTGGAATACCGGTGTCCACTGCATACCGGCTGTAATAGCAGCACCGCACCGTACCGGCCCGCCTCCGAACCAGCTGAGGTTGCCTGCCGCTCCGTACCGTCTGGAAGACGGCCTTGGCGACGACCCCGCGGATCGAACTTGTAGCTGTGAAGCCTGGTGACCTTGAGGGGAAGACAACGTCACACTCGCACGGGACCAGCCCGGAACCCCAAGTTGAGTGCAATACTCAGCCGGCCGTTTATAGTGACGTGACCTTGTACCCGAACCGACACTCGACCTTGTCTTAGAGTAGTTTTATTATTGTTATAGCAGGACCTACGGATTAAAGTTGTAGATCTCGTACCAATCGTTTTCTTCATCCTTGACCCCGTAGGGCCCCGTATCATTGGCGCCCGAACAAAAAGAGTGTCTGTAGGGTATACGTCCACGTCGATTACTGTGAGCGGTTGCGCTACTTTGTATGTGTGTAAGGGTACTGTCTTTTGTGCTCACTCCTGTACTGGGTCGGGAGAGAAAAAACAGCTTAGAAAGCATCCAGTTGCCTCTCGTTGGGTTAGGCAGGTGGTAGGAGCCCACCAAAAACCAAGGGTTTTAAGCAACCCACCTTCCAAAATTTTTTTTTCTTTTTTTTTTTCTTTTAGAGTCCCCGAGCACAAGGGAGGGTACCCAATTATTTTGTGTTTGTCTTCCCATACAGGAATTATTTTAAAATTATACTACCATGATTGCCGAACTCGCGACCAGGTATTGAGCTATTAGTATTTTAACTATCGAATATTATGTAGGTAACGAATTTTAGTATGTTAGTTATCTCCCAACTCAGCTACTTCGAGTAGATTTTTATTGATTATGTAGCTCACTGAAGCTTAATTTAGAAGCATGACGGACCGTAAAGTAAGGGTACGTTTACGTAAAGGACGAAATGACATCCTCATATTTTGTAAATTCTCATTTTTTATTTTTTGTTTTTATTGTAGGGTAACTACGTTGTACTATGTTTAGTCTCGTTGTTCCAACCATCCGGCTTTCCCCATTGTTCGTTGCCAAGTACCGTAGTTTATATCCGATGCCTTAGGTTAGCTAGGAGCTACGTGGAAAGGTATACCTAGGTGAACGTTCATTGGTTGGCGGGAAGCACAACTACGTTTTTTATTGTTTTTGTTTCTACTATCTGCAGTAGCAAGATATGTAAAAAGACATGTGGTAGAGTTTAGTGCAAAACTCGAGCTGGGTTGTAGACCACCGTCATCCCTGTTGCAGTCGTTATGCGGTCTGTAGGAATTGATGATCCAGATTAACTACGCACTTAGGGTAAGCCCGTAAGCACCGATCATCTCGTGCATATATTGGTTTATGTAGTTTATATATTAAATAATCTTGTTAATTTAGTTGATTCAGTTCATAATTAATCATTTTGACACCGTTTTAGTGGTCTCGTACTTAGCATTGTCAACCTAGGCTTGAGGTAACCGCTGGGTTAAAAATAAGCCTTCACTGTGTATAAAAGCTTCCTTAGTGTGAAGTCTTTTTTTATCTGAGGGAGACTTATGTTCTCCCTGGGTTCTATAGCACGTCAGAGCGGTTAGTGACTCTGTTGCCGGTAGGTTAGCTTCAAGTGGTTTGCAATGTACCGTCGAGGAAAGCTGGCGCCAAACTTAACACCTCAATCGCAAGTGGTACGTCCCATCAGGTTGGATAGGGCCGGACAAGGTATGTGTGGTTCGTCTTCCTACCTCCGCGGGAGGAAGACTTGGTGTGATAGGTGTATGTTAGGTGGTGTGTCTGTGTTTCTGTATGGTTGTATGAAAGGGTTTTGCTTGCATTGAAGCCAATGACCTCGTTCCAGAGGGTTTGTTTCAGGCGGATTTTCACTGTTCCCCCAGTAAAAATCCTTCTCCCAGTTCGTCGGGTATTGTTACGTGAACACTGGTTCCGGTAATAAAAAATGAAAACATTTGAACATAGCAGTAATAAACGGTAAATACCGGTAGCTCGCGATTGCGGCGCGTACCCCCATCACTGGGTGGTGAACGCGGTCATTACCTTTTAAGGTAATGCATCGTGCTAACGCGCATATAAAATGAGTCACACGCGTTGATAACCAATCAGCGCATTCCGTCAAACGGAGAATCGATCGAGCACAACACTAATCGACAACAAGAAAAAAAACACGCCCCGCGCTCGCGCCGAGGCAGACGGCAGACCTCATTCTATCGCGAGACTTCACGGCGGTACGTGATAATCTGAACGTGAACTTAAAACCTAGATAACACATAGTCTAGATTCTGCCAGTTACTAGTGTACTATTGTACTACAGTGTAGTCTACTAGCCTAACATAAAGGCTAGTTAATATAATAGCAGTTCCCAACATAAGGGGTAAGTCTAGTGTCCTTGATAAACAGTGCGCGAGTATTAAACGATAGTCACGTAAATAATAAAGTAAAATAACATCTTCATTCGCGTGTAACATTCCTGCTTAGCCCCTAGGAGCTAAGCGTGATGATAGCTCATTTTTAGTACCTGCCTACCTGCGGTCGGGAGTTCGGTAGTTACCTAGCTGTAGTTTGTTTTTGTGTAAATGTAATTAAATTAAATTTAAAGTAAACTGTGATTAACATCGTAATCGTTAAAATGTTGTAAGAAAGTTATTGTATGAAGTGTGTCCATAATATATGTCGCGAGTATACATGTCGACAGACAGCCGAATATAGTAATTGCTTAAGAACTATTCAATTAGTTGTAATGTTTGATTGTTCATATTCTAAGAGAAAAATCAACACGGTGATATCTCGCCATAATTTTCTATGGATACCCACATTTTGAAAATATGTAAATTGTCGAATTTTAATCTCGTTTTAAATCCACGGTTCAGCATATATATGTATTATAGTTTAATTATTACTGAACCATTTATTTTTGGTTGATTGAACCGTGGTTAACGGGGTTACAGACGTACTTACGATTATTAATTCCGGAACAATCCAGTTTTATTTCTTTGTTTATTGTGTAATTTGTGTTATGTGTACCTACCATTGTACAGCGCCGCCGACCTTAGGGCCCATGTAGAAAATTATACGTTGGGGCCCGGCGCTGTGCATTGGATTCACGCACCAGTGCCTAATCGTGTGGTTGTCTCCCCAGAACTTGGTACCGGCTGGAATACCGGTGTCCACTGCATACCGGCTGTAATAGCAGCACCGCACCGTACCGGCCCGCCTCCGAACCAGCTGAGGTTGCCTGCCGCTCCGTACCGTCTGGAAGACGGCCTTGGCGACGACCCCGCGGATCGAACTTGTAGCTGTGAAGCCTGGTGACCTTGAGGGGAAGACAACGTCACACTCGCACGGGACCAGCCCGGAACCCCAAGTTGAGTGCAATACTCAGCCGGCCGTTTATAGTGACGTGACCTTGTACCCGAACCGACACTCGACCTTGTCTTAGAGTAGTTTTATTATTGTTATAGCAGGACCTACGGATTAAAGTTGTAGATCTCGTACCAATCGTTTTCTTCATCCTTGACCCCGTAGGGCCCCGTATCAGTCATGCAGCTTTTTTATCGATTTTAACATTAGAGTATATTGCTGTTGCCCCGGTACGTTGGGCAATTCGAGCATCCTACGAATGTGGGACGTGAATATTGACTTTTTGTTGTCGTATCGATGGGTTAAAATCTCCCAACAGACTCGGTAATTGTCGGAACTAATTTGTAGATGGTGTATTAGACGTTCGGCCTCTCCTGCCACCTTACTCTTCAAAAATTGCATTTTTTGTGTGTTAGACATAGATGGATTTTTGTCGATGGCCTCAGTGAATAAGTCCTTAAACGAGACCCACTGGTTATAGGTTCCGTTAAATATAGGAATGCTTATTTGAGGGGTAGACTGTTCACGGTGTTTCACGGACCACATTTTCTCATTTATTTTGTTCGTCAACTCATTGTATGTGGCCTCGTGTCTGCTAAATTCACTTTGGTACCGGAAATCATCACCACCGTCTTCACCCTCGATCTCCCAGTGGAGTTGGTCAACCTGTCCCCAGCGGTTATCTAATGACTTTAGAGCACTTTGGAATTGCCACTTGTTTTCCAAGCTGTCTATGTCTATATTGCTGACAGTTCTCATAAAGGCCTTAAAGTTGATGGACTGTTTTTTCAATAATTGTTCCTGCCTTTGCGACCCTGTCTGTGTATGGTGGAATGCCTCTAGTCGCGGGGACCTCTCGCGACGAGGCAATGTTTCTGGTTGTTGTTGCTCTGTTTCCGCATCTGGTCTGCGCAGTTCGGAGCGTGGTTGTTCCCTTGTGTGGACACCTGGTGCTGGGTTTGCTCGCTCTGGATCCACTTGCCGAGGGCTGACACCTAGCAACTGCTTTTTGTGCAATTGTTCTATAGTGTCCTCAATCCTATCTTTAATATTCTTATATACTTCTTGGGCTGTCTCGAAACAACTCTTTTTAAAATATACGTGGTCGAATTCCGCAAACTCACACATTTTACGGTGGTTACTTTGGTACTCTCCCCAGTAAGCTTCCAACATTTCCGCTTTCCGCTTGTAATTGTCAATGGTCTTCCTGTCAGAGCCATCTTTCTTGATATTTGTCAAGAATTTGGTCAGAACTTCATAGAGCTCGGTTTGGTTGATGAATACGGCGTCGGAATTCATATTTGGAAATTGGTTCAGAAGAGAAGTAAACAGTAGTGGTTAGGAATAATAATGGTTTGATCTGACCTGGTTTGCTGCGTCTGGTCTGGTACTGCGATCACAGTAGGCAAGCTTGTACAAACCGCTGTGATCCCCTCACTTGTCTGGTTCAGGCACTGTATCACTTTATAGCCACTGGTTGTTTTATCGAAGGACCATGAAAAGAGTTGGGTTTGCTCTGTATTATGGTTGACTCTACACAACTCCAACTCTTGGTTTGTTTGATATATATTGGTGTAAAAGGTATTGGTAAAATAAGAGTAAGTTTAAGGAAAGTATTTATATTCACTCACTAGTAGTTTACACTAAAATGGTTTGTTATAATTGACTTATATTAATTAAGATGATGATTCTAATGGTTTAGATTTAATGGTTAATGGTTTTGGTTGCGAGTACGCGGTAGCTCCGTGAGGGCTTTGGACGCGAACTGGCTACACATTAGCCAAATCGAACAAATGTGCATAATTGCAAGCGATGCAATTACGCGCTTTTGTCGAGTGTTTGATTTACTCGAACAAGACCATAATTGTAAAACTAGTATTAGTACAATGTACAGGCCTCATTTTTGATGAATAAATTATTATTATTAAGTATATTCATGTGATGAACTTATCCATTGTTACATCTCTTGAATATGCCTCTTTTAGGTGTTTCATATGATTACATTCTAATGTTGAGATGTTATGACTTGTTAACTTCTGCTGCTCAACTAGTATTATATTCATATAAACATATCTGAACAATAAAAGATATGGTAAAATAAAACGATGATACTGGCAAAATTTTTAATGTTGCGGCTGCCATGCCCCTTCCAAGGGATTTATTTCGTGATACGTGTGACGGGATGCCCTGTGACGGGAGTGCGTTCATTAGTACTTTTATTTACAAGATATTATTTCAGAGTCCTGGCGGCTTCAGCGCGATAGAGCCGGTTTCGAGTCCAGAGGAGTTGGCTGAGCAGGTTTCAGTGGAGGAAGTTGTGGCGGATGCTGCAGCGGAGGTGACGGCGGAGATGATGCCGGAAGCGGGTGCGGGCGCGGAGGCGGTGGACGCGGCGCTGCAGCGGCTCACCGCGGCGCTGGCCGGCCGCGCCGCCTCGCAGCGCGCGCGCCGCACGCGCGACTCGCTGGCGCCCGCCCCGCCCGAGCCAGCAGGTGCGTTGTGGGAAGAGCGAGTAGGGTGCGTGTGTCGGCGGGGACTTTACATAACCGTGTCGACTGTCTCCTCAGCGCCGGACTCGGAGGCGGCCCCGGAGTCGCAGCCGAACACCGTCGGCTGGGACGACACGAGGCCCGCGCCGCCGCCCGACGAGCCGGAGCGCCCGCCCGAGCCGGTCAAGCGGTTCATGCTGTCCTCCAACGTCGACGTAAGTTTATATGTACAGAGTAAACAACTGCTGTCTGAGAGCAGTCAAATACAAATAATAAAGTACTTACAATAATTACTTTGTCAGACTGGGGTCAGAATGATAATTCGACTTACTTTTTAAAACACATATTATAAACACTATTAATTTTATCTTTAACTCAAAACTTATGAATTTATTAGTCCTAAATTCATTTATTCACTAATGTAGGTAGGTAGTTGATAAGTTAGCGGTTACCGCCGCAGTCAGCTGCTGGGAACAAAACGTAGTGACGGGGCAAGCGATATGTACCGTAACTGTCGATATAAAGCAAGTCAGAAACACCCGTCTTACCGATACTTGAGATCAGGTACGATGAGAGAAGAGTTTATTGGAATGATTTCTATGCTTACGCTTATTGAAAAACCGATTAGATTGCTTTATTATACATGTTTTGTCAGAGGTCTTGTAGAATAAAAAATTGTAGTGTAGTTTGTAAAATAGTTTGTATTATAGTTTTTCACAATATTAGGTAGGTACTTAAGTATAGGTTAGCTATAACGTACACGCGCGGGACGATAGATAGACGAAGTGCGCGGAGCCCGAGGCTGTCTTAGGAGCAGCGGCGGCGGCGGTGGGATGGTGCGTACCGCCCCCCACCTCACCGCGTGCAGTTGTTAGCTATAACGTACACGCGCGGGACGATAGATAGACGAAGTGCGCGGAGCCCGAGGCTGTCTTAGGAGCGGCGGCGGCGGCGGTGGGATGGTGCGTACCGCCCCCCACCTCACCGCGTGCAGTTGTTAGCTATAACGTACACGCGCGGGACGATAGATAGACGAAGTGCGCGGAGCCCGAGGCTGTCTTAGGAGCGGCGGCGGCGGCGGTGGGATGGTGCGTACCGCCCCCCACCTCACCGCGTGCAGTTGTTAGCTATAACGTACACGCGCGGGACGATAGATAGACGAAGTGCGCGGAGCCCGAGGCTGTCTTAGGAGCGGCGGCGGCGGCGGTGGGATGGTGCGTACCGCCCCCCACCTCACCGCGTGCAGTTGCAGCCGCAACAGGTAGGTTTATCGTGAAATGTAATTTGGTTAAGTTTGTCCGAAATGGTGTATTGTAGGATATTTTAACTGCTTTATTTTGAATGGTTTGCAGTAGTTTGTAATTACTATCACACGTACCACTCCCAAGTTGGGCACGAGTATGTTAGACAGGGACAAACCAGGGTTGTATAAATTCGCAGTTTTGTTATTGAACTCAGTTTACTTTTTCTATTCATTACTGGATGTAAGGCACCTAGTGCTTGGGCCCCTTTAACCCGTAGTTTGGCTATGTGCTTAGTCCAATTGATCTTATAGTCCATTGTTAACCCGAGATATTGTACAGACTGGCTCCACGGTATTGAGTAGCCATCAATATTAAGAAGCTTCTCAGGAGCCTGCGTTTACGAGTGAACATGATTGCCTCAGTCTTGTGTCCATTCAGCTTGAGTTTCGACTTCGAAACGAATTCTTGTAGGAGATCAAGTGATAGTTGAAGTCTACCAACAATAAGGTCAATGTCATCTGAAGTGGAGTACGTTGCTGTATCGTCAGCAAAACATGCCAGTTGTGTACGAGGCTGGATGGGTAGGTCATTGACGTATAAGATAAACAGAATTGGCCCCAGGACTGAGCCTTGTGGAACACCAGCAGGAATCGACTGGGGTGAAGATTTCACGTTATCTATGTGAACTGCAAAATGACGATCACTCGGGTAAGACTGGAGAATCTTAACAGTATTTAGTGGTATGCCAATAGTGATGAGCTTGTGAAGAAGTCCTTCATGCCACACAGAATCAAAAGTCTTTTCGACATCAAGCAGGACCATCCCTGTTGATTTATTAAGATTTAAGTTGTGCGCTATATGTTCAGTCAGTCTGTTGCAGATCTGAACGCAAACAGCCTTTTTACTATAGGTTATGCGGACGACATCACGATCTTAATAACGGGACTATTCGAAAGTGCCATTTGCGACCGAATGAGACAGGCCTTCAAAATAATAGAAACCTGGTGCACAAAGCACGAACTTTCGGTCAACCCCCAGAAAACCGAACTAGTAATGTTCACAAACCGAAGAGCACCGGGCCCATACAAGCTCCCGAAACTCTTCGCAACCGAATTAACACTTAAGGAAGAAGTAAAATACCTAGGTGTAATTCTCGACAGCAAGCTGCTTTGGAACAGGCACCTTGACTACAAACTGAACAAGTGCACAATCGCTTTCTACCAATGCAAAAGAATGATGGGAAGCAAATGGGGACTATCGCCAAAAATAGCACTGTGGCTATACACAGCGGTGATAAGGCCCATGCTAGCCTACGGGGCTTTGGTATGGTGGACCCGCACGGAACTGTCTACCGTGATTACCAAATTAAAGTCCTTCCAAAGGCTGGCCTGCTCATCAATCTGCGGATGCATGAAAACCACTCCAACTGCAGCTATGGAGGTAACTCTGAACCTAACGCCGCTTGACCTATACATCCAACAGGAAGCCACCATCACCGCCATTAGAATGTGGCACCTGGGACTCTGGGGAAACAACCACAATAGTCCCCACACCACAATTCTTGGGCGGGCGATGGAATACAAAACACTAATAGCTGCTCCCTGTGATAAAACCTTCAAAAAACACTTCTTCAACAAAAAATACCAGATAACAACGCAAGCCGAGGAAAAGGACTACTCTGGTATCAAGGAGATGCGCGTCTACACTGACGGCTCCAAAACAAAGAATGGTTCAGGAGCCGGCGTGCACTCCTTGGACCTTGGCTTGAATATCCACCTTCCACTAGGCGAACACAGCTCAATCTTCCAATGCGAGTGTGTCGCCATAACAACAGCAGCGACGGCAATAAGCGAAAAGCAGGTTAGGGGCTTTAACATAAAGCTCCTAACCGACAGCACAGCCGTCCTAAAAGCGCTAAACCACCAAACAACCAACAGCACACTAGTGGCAGAATGCCAAACTGCTTTGAACCAGCTATCCACCCATAATGTAGTAAAGCTACAGTGGATAAAAGGGCACAGTGGGTCCTACGGAAACGATGCTGCGGACGAACTCGCGAGGAGGGGCTCCGATATGACCACTGCTGGCCCACTACCACTACTGCCGATCCCTTTTTCACAGATCCGTACCTGGATACGCCAGAGATCTGTGGAACTACATAACCAAAGATGGGTACAAACCATCGACTGCAGGCAATCAAAACAGGCTGTGCCGTCGATAAATAAACGGCTAACGAAACGTCTCCTAAGACTAGACAGAACAAGTCTAAGGACAATTATGGGGACAATAACGGGCCACTGCCCCCTCAACAAGCACCTACATACCATCGGCGTCACGGATAGTCCCCTCTGCAGGGGGTGCTTCAGCGCCGAGGAAACGGCCGCCCACGTAATACTGGAATGCGAGGCAGTGGCCGCCCAACGATCCCAAATCCTCGGCACAGTGAGGTCGCTCCGCGAAGCCTGCGAAGCCCCCAGTAAGCTTCTGCGTTTCTGGGCGGAGCTAGGCTGGCTGCTTTAGCCAGCACTCTCTACGCACAATGGCCCAAAAGAGAGGCTAAGTGCGGACAAAAGAGTCCCCTATCCTATTCCTATTCCTATTCAGTCTGTTGCAAGGTGGTTGAGTGTTGTGCACGGAAGCCAAATTGTTCGTGTATGATTTTATCGTTGGAATATGATAGTAAACGAGAAGAAATAATCTTTTCAAATAATTTACGAAGCACTGGTAATAAACTAATTGGTCGATAGTTGGCGGGTATAGTTTCATCTTTGCCGAACTTCTTGAGAGCTATAACTTTGGCATCTTTCCAGGCTCCTGGGAAATAACCAATTTCTAGACAACCGTTAAATATTTTGGAAATGTAAACAATAGCTTTTTGAGGCAGATTCTTGAGAAGAATATTTTGAAGTCCATCAATGCCGGGAGATTTGTAATTCTTAAGATTTTTCAAGGTTTTGGACTCTTCCAGTCAAGTGTAAGACTCATGTTTGCTTTAAACGCCTCGGCCAGCGCTTCGCATTGTTCCTGTATGTTTGTTGTTACGGAACCGTCTACTTGTTTTAGGGGTGGCAGTTTATTGTTTTTTTTTTTTTTTTTACGCAGGACACGTCAATTTGACTTCACCTCGCCTGATGTTAAGCTAAAGGCAAAGTCTCGGAAAGAGGGCCACCATCGCAAACATTTACCATGTTAACAGTGGTGGCACTCAGCTTGACGGCCTCATTAGATGCCTTTTCACGCCCCGCTTAAAGGACCCGGGACTGTAGGAAGAAGGAAACACGTGAGCTGGCAGGGAATTCCAGGTCTTAGTGGTGCGGCATAGGAATGAATCACTGAAACGCTTGGTTCTAGCAGGTATACTCTGCACCTTAAATGGATGACATCTTAGCCCTGCACGTGTCGTCCTGTGAAGGAAAGGGGAGGGTGGGACTAATTGGAAGAGCTCGTCAGAACATTCACCATGGTAGAGACGGTAGAAAACTGCCAAAGACGCAACATCTCTACGCATCTGCAAAGGCTCGAGGGTGTTCGTGACCTCAGGATCCCCAATAATGCGGACCGCACGTCGCTGCAACCTGTCGAGAGCATCTAATAAGTACTTTGCGGAGCCGTCCTAGAGATTTTTATTTTATTTGCGTGGAATACTGCTCACATCCCAGAGATGTGAGCAGTATTCCACGCAGGAACGAATTTGGGTCTTGTATAGAAGACACCGCTGCTCCGGCGTGAAAAAACGTCTCACTCTGTTCAGGACTCCGAGTTTACGCGAGGCTTATTTGATGATACTCTCGATATAGTTTTTGTTATTCAGTTTGCAGCGAACATCCATACCGAGGATAGTGAGGTGATCCTGCAGTGGCAGTGGTGTGCTCTGAAGAGTGGGAAGGGGAAGGAAAGGAGATACCTTTGCTGTAAACGCACATGCCTGGGTCTTCTTGGCATTGAACTCGACCAGGTTCCTAGCGCCCCATTAAGAAATGTGGTCCAGGATCCGGTCCAGCTCAGTGACAAGAAGCTGCCTTTTTTCCGCGATATCAGACTGCTTGGCCGCAGGATGTGCGTAATAACTCCCGTGTAAGGTGCTGTCGTCTGCATAGCAGTGAATGTTTCCGTTACAGAGCATGTCATTGATATGCAGAAGAAAGAGAGTGGGAGATAAAACGGAACCCTGCGGCACGCCAGCATTTACCTGCAAGAACTCCGAAGCTCGTCCATCACATAGGACGCGAATACGGCGCCCCTGCAGGAAGCTACACTACACAGTCTAGGAGGCAGGCCGAAGGCTGGTAGCTTGGAAAGAAGCGATTTGTGCCATACCCTAACGAAAGCTTTGGCGATGTCAAGACTAATTGCCAGTGACTCACCGTGCTTCTCCATAGCCTCACCCCAAAGGTGGGTCATGTACGCCAGAAGATCACCCGTTGACCGTTTCGGTCTGAAACCGTATTGCCGGTCACTAAGCAAGTAGTGATCCTCTAGGTGGCGCATGAGCTGTGTGTTAATTATGTGCTCGAACACCTTGCACAGCACTGAGGTGACGGCTATGGGTCGATAGTTGGCTGGGTCCGAGCGATCCCCCTTCTTGGGGATCGGCTGGACATTCGCCTCCTTCCAAGCCGAGGGCACTGTACCCGAACTGTAGGACAGTCGGTACAGCCGCGTTAGCATAGGAGATAACTCCGCTGCACATTTTTTAAGTACAACCGCTGGAATACCATCAGGACCACTGGCTTTCCGGACATCGAGTGATTGCAGTACTGCACGGACATCGCGTTGCCTGATACGTATATCAGGCATTGCGTGGTCACCAGTGGGCATTGTCCGTGGTTGCATACCACAATCATCGACTCGGGAGTTGGCCGCGAAGAGATTGACCAGCAAATTTGCTTTCTCTTGCGGCTCATGGGCCAGAGATCCATCGGGATTGCTCAGCGGGGGCAGCGAGGGCTGGCAGAAGTTGGCTTGCACGGCTTTGGCCAGTTGCCAGTAGCCACGGCTACCCGTGGGATGCGCCACTAGCTCTTGGCCCAGCCGTGGTATGCGCTGGGCATCCGCCCGGATGCATGCCCTCTTGCAGACCTTTGTGGCTCTGTTGTACGCCGCCTTGAAGTGGCCCACGTTGGGATCGCGCGTGGCGCGCGCCCGCACCCAGGCGCGGTACGCAAACTGTTTATGCTCAACAGCCTCCGCGCACTCGCGCCCGAACCACGGACGCGCTCCGCGGACTCCGGTGACATCGGTGTATGGGATATAATATTCCATACCTAGACCGATCTCACCGGCGACGGCAGTAGCGCTCTCAGATGGGTTCTTACCCTCAAAGCAGCGTTCAACCCACGGGATGGACGCATAATAATCGCGCAATCCATCCCAGTCCGCTGACGAGTAGTGCCATAGCCGCCTCTTCCCCTGCACGGGTCGTGGGGGCGCTACAATGGGCACGGTGGAGCGGACCAGACAGTGGTCGGAGTTACCTAAAGCAGCAATCACCGAGACACTGTACTGGTCCGGGTGACTCGTCAACAGAAGGTCTAGCAGAGAGGGCTCTAGGCCGGACTCTCTTGGTATCCTCGTGACCTTGTGCACCAATTGAGTCAAGTCATGCGCCAGGGCAAATGCGTGAGTGGCTCTTCCCGCATGGTTTGTTATGGCGGAGCCCAACCAGATCTTGTAGTGGGCGTTAAAGTCCCCCAAAAACACCAATTCGGCGTTCGGAAACCGCTCCTGCGCATCATCTGCCGCCTGACTCAGGTATTCGAATAGTCGAGTTATCTCCGCATCTCCTGTATGGGAACGGTAAAGGCACACATAGATCTGACTCGTGGAGCCATGGTCTACGTGTACCCAAAGGATGGAAAAGGATGGGTCCTCTAGACAGCGCAAACGGCGACAACAAATATCCGCCCTAACAAACACGCACACCCCGGCTTTTGCTCGGAAATTTTCCTCGATAACATAGCCGGGGTAAAGCAGGTAGGTCGTGTCGTCAGGGCGGCGTATTTGTGTCTCCGTTAGAAACAGCATAGCTGGTTTCGCCGTCTCCAGGTGTTGGTGGACGGCGTTGAGGTTTTTATGGAGCCCACAGATGTTCGTGGACTCCACCTCAAATAGAGTTTTTGTGGGAGAGTCCCTAGCCGCTGTTTCAACAGATACTGTATTGTGCGCTGCCATGAGGTGAAGGGTAAGGGAAGGCGTGAAAAAGAGGTGATTGTCGCCGCAGCACCGCGTGACAAAACATGGGAGATTGGTTTTATCTATGAATGTGAGGCGTGACGAGAGCCGACGCGCCGAACGGAAGGGCCCCCGTACCCTCCCGAATATGGTCGCCGGGCTCCCGTCCGGTCGCCAACCGGCACGACGAGCCATATCGGGATTATGCGCGACCTGGTGGGGCAGCCTCCCAGGGTGGTTAGTCCCAGTTGGGCCCCTGTACTATGCCGCGGGCGGCCAGCGGCACCACCGTTTCTACGGGTCTCCCTGCCCGGCGCGGCGCCCCGCGTCACACCCCACTAGACTACGCCAAAACCCACCGGTCCCACTAGTGCTGCGACTACCATCACCTCGGCCCGGCTATGCACTTGCTGATCCCTGAACGCAATCCAACCGAGATTGGATTACTATGGAGGGTTTTTCGCACTTGTGCACGGTGGTACCAACCCGGTCGAAATAAGTGTCAAATTTGTGCCATCAAATTTCTAACATTGTTATTCGGTTTTAGATTTTTAACAAAGCGCCAGATATCATTACTAGGATTGTCAACTTTAGCCAACTTCCCATCCCAAACTTCATCCAAATGTGATTGGGTCGAAGCACGGATAATTTTCTGCAAGTTATTTATTTGACGGCGAATTTCCAATTTTGCCACACCACCTTGTAGCTTTTGATCCTGACGACGAAGTTGGTTCCTTTGCCGTATGAGCTTTTTGATTTTGCGTGGCAATTTAAATTTGGTCGTTGTAGTCGTAGAGATGGGAATATTAATGTCTCTTGCCTCCGAAATGCCATTTTGCAAATGTGCAACTGCATCATCTATTTCTTGAGTATTTTTAAAGATACTACTACTTAGAGAGATGTTAGAATTAATCGATGAGCGAAAGCCACACCAATTGGCTTCACTGAACTTATAACTTATAGGTGCGGCGTTGCGCTCAACTTGTCCCTGTATCGAGAATATTAATGGTAGATGGTTAGAGGTTAAGACTGGTAAAGCCATTAAGTTATCTAAGCAGTAAATATTATGACAAAGCACTAAATCCGGATTTGTAGCTGATAAGTCATGACGGTAATTAATTTGAGTAGGTTTTGTAGAGGAACAGATTGCATAGTCACGTTCCAACATGTGCCTGAAGAGAGTTCTACCCCGACCGGTAGTGTGTGTATTTTGTTACGCACTCCATCAGAGTTCCATGATAGGAAATAAATCTTTTCACAGTTAGACATAGTGACCTAAATGAGTTATTATAAGTACAGCTTTTTGAAAAGTTGTTGAACAAGCTAAAAATTGTTGTTTTAAGTCGCGTATTTTTTTTTTTTTTAATTTTATTATGTAGTATTCGTTATTGAACGGATACTAAGACAATTACAATCTAGACCTTGAGGCTAATAAGTAATTTCAATTTAACTTAATTTGCTAATACTTACAAGTTAAGAATGTGTCCATTGGCACTTTTCTTATTGTCTCTATTGTTATTGATAGACACTTTGATCTTGTGTTCTTTAAACATAGCACTCACTGCACTTTGTTACTTAATTCACAAAACTAACTCAAAGGGTTTAGTTCTTTTTAGTCTTCTCACTATGTCCGTGTTGTCTAGTAGCTGGATAGCCTCGACGTTCACATGATCAGGCATGAGTACTTGCTTGTATTAAAGTACTTTATTATGCACTGACAAGGTAGAATGTCTACCAAGCAGCCAGTACATATTTTTATATCGTAGATCTAATGCCTGTCGTTTCTTTTTGACATGAGCCTTCCAGGGAAGTTTAGCATCTAGCGTCATGCCCAAATATTTTGCCGTATTTTCGTATGGTATTACACGGTTGTTAATATATACTGGTGTATGAGTAGCTCTTTGGTTTGTAAAATCAATATGTGTCGATTTTGACTCATTTAATTTAATTTTCCATTTTTTAGTCCAATCGGTGATGGCATTAACAGCAATTTGCACCTTCTCTGCTGCTTCTTTATGAGTGGCACCTGTGGCCATTATAGCGGTGTCGTCTGCAAAAGTAGCAATGACGCTGTTATTTGTTTCAGGGATATCGCAGGTGTACAATAGGTACAGGACAGGCCCAAGAACACTTCCTTGTGGTACACCAGCTTTAATTTGTTTGATATCTGAGTAAGCATCCTCATGTCTCACTCTGAATGTCCTCTCAGTTAAGTAGGATTCTAGAATTTCCACAAATTGTTTCGGGAGCGTTTACTTAATTTATATATAAGACCTTTATGCCATACTTTATCAAATGCCTGAGCTACATCTAGAAATACTGTAGAACAAACTTTTTTCTCTTCTAATGTTTTTTCAATTACATTGGTAATTCTGTGTATTTGGTCAATTGTGGAGTGTTTTTCTCTAAAACCGAATTGGTAGTTAGGGATCAGTTCTCTGTCTTCGATAATAGGTTTTAGTCGCCTGAGCAATAGCTTTTCGAACAATTTCGCTATGATTGGTAAGAGTGATATAGGTCTATAGGATGTTATTTCATGAGGTGGTTTTCCTGGTTTAGGGATCATGATAACTTCAGCAACTTTCCACATAGTAGGCACATATTTCAGTCTAAAAGTGGCATTGATGAGGGTGGTAAGCTTCACAATTGCTTTACGTGGGAGATTCTGCAGGAGTTCTCCAGTGATTAGGTCGTATCCCGGTGATTTCCGTATGGCCAAGTTTCTGATCATGTTATTAACTTCTTTTGGGGTAACATGTTTTATTTCTAAGTGGACATTCTGAGTCTCATCTAGTATTTTAATTGCAGAGCTTTCCTCTGTATTTATTTGGAAAATTTGCTCGAGGTGTTCTGCAAACATAGTCGCTTTTTGTTTATTGTTAATGGCGCGTATAACATTAAGAATGTTGATCATCTCTTGAATCGTTTGATCGCCCACACTCGGCAAGGTGGACTTTTCACTGGTTGCATTTACAGTAGCAGGAGCTGTTCTTGCAGCAATAGATGCCCAGGATCCAGCTGATGTTGCAGATAAAGAAGGGCGTAGCACTGGTGACTCGTCTGGCTGGACGTTATTGATTGGTTTCATCCTCTTAGGTACTTTGCCTTTGTTTATCCTCTCCAAATACGCTAAACGAGAATGGCATTTGTGATAGTTAGCTGGATGGTCCTCTTTACAGTTACAACATGTAGCTGGTTCTGCTCGATCAGACTTGGGACAGTCAGCAGTCGAATGTGATCCCGTACATTTTACACAACGTGCGGGCATATTACAATTTCTTGACGAGTGACCTAAACGTGCCATCGGTAACATTGAGTCCCACTATTATTTTTACTTATCTTAAATTTCTGAATTTCTACGACGCAGTTGAAAAGATACTTGATCCGTCGAAATTTGCTTACGTCAGACCCGGCTGGTAGCTGCACCAAGAAGGGAGAATATGGCATTGTAACAGACTTGGCTGTTCTCATCTTCGTCACTTTGGTATTAGGAAAAACCAAGATTTTCTAGTTCTTTATTGCTGCATTTTCAAGTGTAACAAATTATAGCAATTTTATTATTACCTTTATACTGTAGATGAAATCGCTTGGTGGGCCACAAGTGACTGGATTTGCCCATGCGTGATATCCTTATTTAATTCCATGATCAAAGGCGGCACGGCACATGCCCGGATTTCTTCACTGGTTGCGCGGCTTTGTGAAAATATTCTTTATCTTCTGCCTCCGTGTCAACAGGAAGACTGGAATATCGGTTCTCAACCGATTGACGAGTTGCATCATACTGTACTTGGGTCTTCTTGAGAGGAGCTGGACGTTTAGGCATGGACCGTACCAGCCCGCGCCTGTTGCAGAACCGCGAGGAGCTGGTGCGCATGGTGCTGGCGCTGGGCGGCGAGGTGAGTGAGGGCGCCGAGCTCGACCCGGCGGCCACGCACCTGCTGTGCGCGGCGCCCGGCCGCTCCGAGAAGATGCTGGGCTCCGTGGCGGCGGGGCGCTGGGTGCTGCACCCGCACTACGTGGCGCACAGCCACGCGCGCGGCGCCTTCCTGCGCGAGGAGGCGTACGAGTGGGGCAACCCCGCCGCCGTGGGGCTGCCCGCGCTGGGCGCGCCCGAGCGCGCGCTGGCGCGGGCGGCGCACCGCTGGCGCGCGGCGCGGGCGGCGGGCGCGCCGGGGCCCTTCGCGGGGCTGGTGGCGCTGCTGCACGTGCCCGCGCCGCGCCGCCGCCTGCTGCGCCGCCTGGTGGAGGCGGGCGGCGGCGCGGCGCCCGACGTGTCCCCGCCCTATACCGACGAGGCGGTGACGGCGTGCTTCGCGGACGTGCGGCGCCTGCCGCTGGCGGCGCGCGACGCGGCGTGGCTGGCGGCGCGGCGGGTGCCGGTGGTGGCGCCGGTGCTGCTGAGCGCGCTGCTCACGGACGAGCCGCCGCCGCGCCTCGCCGACCACGCGCTGCTCTAGCCGCACTCACCCGCCCCAGCCCCACCACTGCTATCAGAGATTACTTCATTTCAAAGGCACCTATTTTTATGAAACACTAATGCGATTGATTTTGTGCAATTTAATATTTTTCGCTGATACCAACTAAAATCGCGATACAATATCCGCAAGTAGTTTTGTCCCAGTAATATTTGCGTAAAATTCAAACGATATCATGTTTATTTCTGTTTTTAATTTTAATCGAGGTGAATTAAATGGCATTCGCATACCTTTGAACAAAGGAGGAATCGAGAAGACCATGTTATTTGCGACATGCACAACAGTACAGTGACTTATAACCCAGTGCTACATTGTACCCCGACCTTCCAGCTGTAACTACCCCAGCTGGCGGCTAGTTGACAAATTGTCTAGCATTACCATTTATACGCGAGGTCCGGCTCCGTTAACTGTACATTTGTATGATATTTAATGTTAGCGATATAATATGACAATAATACATCATTACTTCATTATACTGCTATAGTTTTATTACTACCTACCCAATGGCCAATATTACCCCCACCGACATTCCTGACTGCTTCGGTTGATCGATTTAAGGATCGATCTGATGAAGTTTTGAGTACAAATGATGTATCTGTTTGTAAAGAATTGATGAAATCAGATTTCAGAGCTTCTCTTGCATTTTATTTTACTGTTTGTTAAAGAGTCCAGTCGATTCATACCATAAAATACAAAGGTTATTTTTTCCGGATTTCAATCGGTTCGATTACCAGGTGTGGCAAGGGAGTATAATGAGGTCTTTATAATGCACATCTGCTTATCTGTGGGTTTTTTTCCGTGGTCCGGTTCGGTGGTCCGGTTGACCGGACCACGTGTAATCAATTTTTTCTGTAGTACGGTCGACCGGACCAGGGGAGATTACTTATTTTCCGTAGTCCGACCAGCCGGACTATGGAGGATGGGTTAAATTTAGATTTATTGCTGTTGCTACGAGGGTCAAACTGAAAGTTCTTAGAACTGGCCACTTATAAACAATATAATAAAAAAATAATTCTAAAATTTGAAAATAGAACTCTTTGCCAATATTACTGAGTATATATTTCATTCATTTATCATTTGTTTTCCAATTTGGCGGCAAATTGAAAATTGTCTGTGTCACGTTAAGGTCCTTACTAGAGACGATGCCTTAGAGCGAATGGGTGGAGTCTACGAACGTAATAATCGCAGCCCCGCACCACCCCGCACTCATGTCACTAAAGTGATTATAATATAAAAATATGGGAAAAGATGTCGATAAATAGGGTACAGAGTGGACACATCATATTCTGCCTAACTTCACGTACCTAACTGATTTGGTATTTTTTTGACATCGATGTTGATTGATTCTTGATTCTTTATTATAGCTAAGGTCGGCGGCTCCGCTCGTATGGATGTCTGTTATCGCGACTTTGGTTTTATCTCTGGTACCATTCTACCAAAACCTTTTAAATAAATATACCATATCAAAATCCGTGTACTAAGTAGCGTTTGTGTCCATTGTGAACAAACAGACAAATTCAATTTCGAAAGGTTCAAATATGGTTATTAATATGGCGTAGCGGTAGAGCATTCAGAGATTATGGGTTTGATGCCCACTCAGCACTTATATTCATATTACATTAATCTTAGATTATTAATAATCTAAGTCATGAATATATATTTCCATTGGTTAGGGTGTTTATTGCATAGATACATTGAGGTAGGTGAATATGAAAGCTATAAGTATGCTATAGGCATAACAATTCACACACATTACACATTCTCACAATGCCATCGTTTGCTACGTAAGCCCAAAAAATGTGTTTATCTAAATGACATCACATTCAAACCTCTTATATTATGCACTAACTGACCCGGCAAACTTCATTTCACCTTAAAAATTAGAATTTACCTGAATTGGTTGTATTAAGTTGTCCTAATTATTTTGAGAACAGAAAGCATTACGACAGGGACTCCATACGCCCACGGAGATCCTGACACCAATAGGACATAACAACGTCTTTCGGGTCAGATATTTCATATAATGGTTAAGTACTCTTAAATGTTCCTATTTTCCGCGCATATTTTTTACTTTTTCTTTCATAAAAACCTTCACAAGACAATAACAAACGCAACAAAAAAGAAAAAGCGAAATTGGTCTAGCCTCAGCCAGTCCAGCCAAAATGAATCCCTATTGGGAAATAGGGATTCATTTTTATATTATATAGATTGTATTGTACATATAAACCTACTTCTTGAATGATACTATCTATTAAACAAAACCGCTTCAAAATCCGTCGCGTAATTTAAAAAATCTAAGCATACATAGAGACAGGAAGTGAATTATTTTATACTAGAGATTATATGTAGTGATCATGGTTTTATAATATTATATATTTATATAGGTAGCTATAGGTATGTATAGTATTCTAATATACATATATTATTATACAGACGTAGTTTGTGACGTTATATAGGTTAATCTCTGGATCTACAGAACCAATTCTAAGAATTATTTCACCAATAGAAACCCACACTATTTATCAGTGTCATAGGTTTTATATCATTACACTACGAGTGAGGATCACCATCCGGAATGGCATCCAAAATCTACGTGCCAGCCATGTAGATTTTAGATGCTGTGCTGTGAGCAACAGCTGATAAAAAATAAAGTGTGTGAATAAAATAATCAACACAATATTTTCATGTATTTCTTGAGAGTTTAAAGCTTTAGCTTTTTTACCGAATTTACTTTCGGCGTCTCATAGAAGTGTCTTATCTGTCCACTTATGCATTAGTCTTGAATTGTGTTGCTGTCAAAGCTGCGAAAATGTGAAGCACAACCTCCCCGTCCAACAGCCATCACGGCACTGACGCCCGGCCCCCGCATAGGCACCCGCTAAGCCAAACTCTCGAGAACGTAACAAAAACGTGGCCTGTGGCTTCAAAAGTCAATGTATTGAACGGAAAAATGTACCACTTATACTCCAGATCTTTGTCTTTCTTATAGTTAAAAAATTACGTAAAAATTCTTTTCTGTTTAGAAGTAGTTGCCAGTTTTCTTTTGAGGGACCTTTTTGCTTTGGGAATAATTTTCATATAGTAATTATAAAGTGAGAATAACTAAAAATGTACCAAATGTAGACAAGAAACCAACAAATAAAACAGTGTAAACAGTTTTCAAATACGTCCACAAATAAAAAAGGAGTTGGTCTCTAAACATACGCCTGAAAACCAGATTTATCATTTTTATTCCTCTTAACATGAATTTAACACGAGAAAATTTTCGTGCAATGATTTTTTATGACTTTCGATGTCATTTAAGTCAACAAGAAAGTTATGATAGACTACGATTGGCCTTTCACGATGAAGCCCCATCTCGTGCGACTGTTTACAACTGGTTTAATGAGTTTAAACGTGGTCGCACTAATCTCACTGATGATTTACGTGAGGGACGGCCTTCTACGGCGACGACTGAAAATAACATCTGTGTTGTGCGGCGTATGATAGAGACTGACAAAAGAGTGACCTATCAGCAGATTCGGACAAGCTTAGGCATCGGTATGAGTCAAGTGCACAAAATCCTCCACGAACATTTAGCGGTCAGGAAGCTTTGCGCCCGGTGGATACCTCATAATTTGACTGAGGCTCAAAAACTCCATCGTGTGGATTGGTGCCGTAAAATGATTGAAAGATTTAACGGAGGTGACTCTAATGCTGTGTTCGACATACTAACAGGTGACGAAAGCTGGATTTACTGTTATGATCCTGAAACCAAAAGACAATCTGCTCAGTGGATGTTTCCTTTCGAGGAGTTGCCAACTAAAGTGAAGAGAGATCGAAGTGCGGGAAAAAAAAATGGTGGCCTCGTTCTTTGGAAGGATAGGTCATTTCGCAACAATTGTGTTAGAGGATCAAAAAACAGTTTCTGCAGAATGGTACACTACCAATTGTTTGCCACTTGTCTTGGAAAAAGTTCGAGAGAAACGACCTCGCAGTAGGATCCTCCTTCACCACGACAACGCCTCGTCGCACACCGTCAAGCGAACGATCGACTATTTGGCGACATCAAACGTTGAATTACTGGGTCACCCGCCGTATAGCCCGGACCTCGCGTCTTGTGATTTTTATTTATTTCCAAAAATTAAAGAAAAACTTAAAGGAAAGCGGTTTATGAATGCTGAAGAAGCGGTGGCTGCGTATCGCGATGCCATTGAAGAGACCCCTAAGGACGAGTGGGCAAAGTGCTTTTCCCAGTGGTTCCATCGCATGCAGCGGTGTATTGACGTGAATGGATAATATTTTGAAAAGATATAATAAAACTAATAACTGGCTAATGTAATCAGTTTTTGATTTTCTAAGAACTTTCAGTTTGACCCTCGTAATAACTTATTACTAGTATAAACTCGAGCATCAGGTTAGTGTTGGAACATCAAACCAAGAGTTGGAGTTGATTATATTATTTTTTTCTCTCTTGGTTTCTTTTGGTTGGATCTGTAATTATTACTGATGTCGGAGCCCAAGTATATATTTCGAAAAGGGGGAACAGTACTTTTATACTATAATAGGTATTATAAAAATTGTGTTTATAAAAATGCGACGTCTTTGTGGAGATCATAAGAAACTTAAGTGCAGAGGATGTATTACAATGAAAGGGAGTACTTACCTATTTCACTACGTTATTAAAATTGAATTTCCCAATGGGCCAAATTTTATATATATTGTTTTAGGACGAAACTGTAGTGAAAGTCGTAACTCATCAATGTCCTAGTAGCGAAGAGAAAAATTATGTCGATTCAGCCATGGCAGATTTAAAAGACAGCGTAGCTAAATTGGATGTATCCATACCAAACCTCTATAATGAAGCTGTCGGGACATTATTGGTTCATGGAATGCACTTAGTAACATATGTACCTCAATTCAGAAATGTTCAGCACGGGTTGTATAATGCCCGAAATAAGAGTTTGGGTGTTAAAAAACTTTTATGCAAAAAAGCTGATCAAATCCAAGTACCAACAAAAAACGTAAACGGGAAGTCGTAGATAAAGATAACGCAATACTCAACATACAATTACAGCTCATCAATGAAGACATTGTGTTGGGTCATGCATTAGAAAAACTTGCCAAAATTAAATAAGTAAAAAATAATAATTAATTCAAACAAAACTGAATATAAGGAGAGTGCAAAACAGCTTGTCGATGCATCTTGGTATCAGAGTGCTGGCTTTTTTTCGCCCAAAAGATAAGTATTGCCATTCAACGTGGCATTGCTGCCAGCCTTCTGGGGATATTACCGCGTGATGACTGCGATGTGGAGGATTATCACGACGCATGCTAAATTATTGTATTTCCAATGTTCATTTGTTTTTGTCAATGCTCACTTGTTTTCTAATGATGTTCATTTGTTTTTGTTACGTTAAGTCCGGTCGGACTACGGAAAATAAGTAATCTCCCCTGGTCCGGTCGACCGTACTAGGGAAAAAACCGCTTATCTGTTTTAACTGACTTCCATGAAGGAGGAGGTTCTCAATTCGATTGTTATTTTTTTAAACAAATTAGTGTTTCCATAATGCAAAAACTGCTATCCAGTAGGTATTTAGGGTATTTTACCTCCAGGTACGGACCCTGAATCTGAGTGTCACGTGCGCTAATTGGGATGTGGAGGGTGTATAGCACTAATTTCAGTGAAAATATCGACTTCAGTGTTTTGTAGTTCGTTTGTAGGTGTCCGCCAGCGCCCCTTGTGCCGCGCGTACGGCGGCACGGCGGCACTGGGCGGGCGCGCAGTGTGCGGGGGGGCAGGCGCCCGCTGCCGGCGCGTGCTCGTGAGCGACCAGGAATGTTACGTATCAAAATACCCAAATTATAAAACCCGAAGCTAAAACTCCTGAATTTCAAGATCCGGAATGTACAAAATACCGAAGTACGATATATCGTAGTTCAGAATCCCGACAGTTCAAAGGCCCGATGTTCAAAATTTCGAAAATTTTGATTTAATTAATTGTACAATGGCCAGCGGTAGTTTTTTTTTGTAGCTCCTATATCTTCATGTTTTGTAGTAACCTAACACGAAGGGTATTGGCCAATACGACCTTCAAACCTTCAAGAAAAGAGCTTACTCTCTTTTAAAAGGAAGGCAACGCACTTGGCAACCTCTGGTGTTGCGGGTGTCCATGGGCGGCGGTGATCGCTTACCATCAGGCAATCCGTCTGCTCGTTTACCTCCCTAATCCATAAAAAAAATTGGCGGAGGTTGTCCGTGGCACGGACTCTTCTAAACTATACCTATGTATCCATGTCGAGGAACGCAGTGTCCACCTTGCGCAATCCGACCAGTTATTTTTTTATAACCAACAAACAAAGCCCACCCAAAAATATAGTTTTCAGGAAACTTAACTTCGGGAGTTTGCACTTTCGGTATTTCGAACATTCAGTCAAACAAACGACGTTCGGGATTTTCGTAAATCGGTAGGTTATGAAAATTAAAAAAAATCGGTATTATGAGTTGCGAGATTTTGATATGTAATGTAGGTAACCAAAAGGAAATTAAATAATGTTTCTAAACACCCACCAACCAGTAACTTAATTGATATCCCACATGTCTTCCGTATATTTTGAAACCCCTGACGCAATGACTGGGTGTTATAAGTTTGACGTGTCTGTGTGTGTGTGTGCGTGTGCGTGTGCGTGTGCGCGTGTGTGTGTGTGTGTGTGTGTGTGTGCATTATAGCATCAAAACGGGTGAACCGATTTCGATTTAGTGTATTGTTTGAAAGGTGTATTAATCGGGACGGGAGTGTTCTTAGCTATGTTGGATGAAAATCGGTCCAAGATAGCCACCGCCACAAAATGATGGATGACATATATTTTCACAACTACCTCACGAGTAGGTAGGCTCTTTTATTCGCGGCCAAATCAAGAGAGGAGTTATTTAAACACGCTCAAAATGGTTTCAATTATGTGACTAAAGTCTAACTTTTTATTAGCTGCAGTAAAATGACGTTTCTAAATGTCATTCCGTAAAATAATGTTGACAGCTTAATCTCAATAGTGATTGTTATTTTATGCAAGTTCGGGACTTCACGCGATAAAAACTTCCACTTACTTTCTGCCGACGTTTCGGGTGCGATGCTGCACCCGTGGTCACGACTTGACTGGCCGGCGAGGGTCGCGCGGTATGCGCGGAACATTTTTTGTGCGTCTACCCTCCGTTACTTTCAGAATGAAAGTAAGGCTGGCGACACACTACACTCACTACGTCAGTTTTGGACAGCACAGTGTTGTTGGGTTTTAGTGTTTTTATCACTGGATTCCACGTCCCGGATAGTTTGAATCCATCTTCCCTATTGAAATTTTTATACTTTTTAATTTCAATGGCTTCACGCACAATCCTAGAATAGTAGTGGCGATCAGTGGAGAGGACTTTGGGTTGATGAAGCTCAATCCAGTGATTGGTACCCGACTCAAGGTGTTCTGCAACTGCCGATTTATTAAACTGGCGATTTTTCACAGCTGCGATATGTTCTCTAACCCTCTCCGCAATAGTTCGCTTGGTTTGGCCTATGTAGGAACTACCGCAGCTGCAATCCACTTTGTAGACACCCGGTGTTTGCAGAGGTATGACGTCTTTCGACGTTCGCACGTACTTCGCTACTTTGGCGAACGGTTTGAATACTGTCTTGATGGAAAACTTCCGTAAACAAGATCCGATTTTGTCCGTTATTCCTTTCACATACGGCATGAACGTACTCAATAGTGATGTGATTCAGTTCACAAAAGTTTACGGAATATCTAATCGTTCCATAATTTGCCTCATAATGATCATGCTAAATTCTATTTAATATTAATGTAAATAAAAGGCTGTATAAACGTTGATCCTTTTACGCATTAAGCAAGATAACACTCAAGCAACCGCTCTCTCAAGTTGGTAGTACTGATTTTTGGTTATGGTGCTACGATGACGCTTGGCGGCCATTTTGTTTCGGTTGTCATTCGCTCATTCGGCTTCTAACTTCTGTTTTGAGTACACGAATAATTTTGATTTGCCCACTGCGCGTTGTTTTTGTTATCATTATTGTTAAGTTTATGTTACGTTGTGTTTGTTTTTCATTGCCTGTTTTCGTTAATTCAATTTCGTTAATTATTATTCACTCATTTAGCTACATCCCTATTTATTTTTCTTCAAAAACCGGCAACCCACAAAACGTCATTTTACTGCAGCTAATAAAAAGTTAGACTTTAAATGGCTTCAGAGAAATCTTCTATCACTAAACAGTGCCAGTCCATTCTTACCTATTGTATAACTTCCTGGGGTGGAGCAGGCCGCACAATCTTGCTTCCCCTTGAGCGCGCTCAAAGAGCAATCCTAAAAGTAGCCACGTTTCGGCCATTTAGGTTTCCCACAGATCAACTCTACAAGATATGTAAAGTGCTAACAGTGCGTCAACTATTTATTCTAAATATCACTCTATACCAACATACCAAACTTACACCCACAATAAATCTAGATAAGAGACGAAAAGACATAGTTTGTGAAAGACCAAAAACTAAACATGAATTTGTAAATAGGTTTTATATATTTTTGGGTCCTTTTCTGTATAATAAACTTAACAAACAACTAACCATACATAGCTTAAACTATTGGAACTGTAAGGTTTTAGTTGCAGAATATCTAGAGAAACTAGATTATGCTGACACGGAGAAACTGCTAGAAATATTAAAGTAGGTAGCGATAAGCTGTAGATATAGATTCTTTTGTTTATATTGTTTAATTGATTGCAATACGTAACTTGTAATTGAACGGACATAACCTGAAACACAGGTTTTTCAAAAACCTAGATCAGGTAGGTCGCAAATTGTAAATATTAGTGATATATATTTTAAATTCCTTTTTCTTTAACGTATAATATACAGTGTTTTTATTGCACATGAACTCTTAATGTAGACATTATTAGCAGTAAAGTAGTTATATTTGACCTCATTTGTAAAACTAGTAATAATACAATGTACAGCCCTTTTTTGATAAATAAATAAATTATTATTAAAAAAAAAATGAAAGCGCTTGACTAGTAGAATACAATATTATAAATTAAAAATCGGAGACGGCCGCCAGCACAAAACGGCGTTTTTTTTTCACAATCCCTGAATATGGGTATCAAATGAAAGGACTTGGTCAGTAGATCAGTTAAAAAGTATAAAATAAAATTAAAATTTAAACAACCCCGTCACAGAAAATGCCTCCAAAAAGTTGAAAATAAATTGTGTTGGTCAACCTTAAACCACACCTTTGATATACTCGTTAGGCACCTAATTTTAATTTGATTCAAGCATTGTCATGTCGGGGGACCTTGTTCGTTCCGATAACACGAAGGAGTGCTTTGCCAGTTAGGGTCCCTCGACATTACAACGCTTGAATCAAAATATTACTTTATTAATCGATGGACTATAGCCACAGAATAGCTACAGCTCACACATGCTCGGATTTGGAAACGATCGCGACGACTAATACGATCCGATAGTGCCGCTTAACGATTCCGGTCGGCGCCGACGTGTTTTTTCCCGGACAGTCTATGGCCGTGAGGCTAATGAACACACATTAGCAGGAGCCGGCCGGCCGACTAGTGCAAGAAATTTTCGACGCTATGGACGCCACATAGAACAGAGTTTTTTTCGTATAGGTACGGTACTCGTGTTCAGCGGCATCTATTTATGCAAAATTACATCTAATTAAGAAAATATAAAAAAAAAGTTCCTGCTGATGGCGAGGATGGTTGCATCCAGACTGTATTGCTCTTTTCTTCGGCACTGTTGCGGAAGACATGTTTCCGTGCCTGTGCCGCATGCCGGCGAGAAGATACTGATCAACTCAGGACCAGTGTTATGATCTTATTATTATTTTTTATAACTTTATTCTTGTTATTTAAACTATCATAGCGCTAAGACATGTATTACTAACAATCAATATGGATTATACCTATAGGATGATCTGAAATAAATACAATTTGAATTTCAATATAGTTAAAGAAAGTAATTGTTAGTTTTAATTGTTTTGGTGGTTTTGAAGGACAAAGATGATGAATCGTCTGCTAAGAGTAGTACCTAGTAGTCGTAGTTTTGTGCTGATTCTCAAGAAACGAGAGAGCAAATAAATAGAATATGTCCTAAATATAAAATGGAGGTAAAATACTCATCGGAAATGAGAACAACGGACGGTGTACCTCAAGGAAGCATACTAGGTCCTTTGCTGTTTATATTTTATATAAATGATTTCCCACGGTCAATCCCCATGTTCCTTGACAAGAGATCATGAATAATGTAGAATTTAATATAAACTGTAACATAGACTAAATTATCAAATGGTTGACATCAAATAATCTTCTAATTAATTTTAACACAACAAACATTATGACATTTGGAAATAATTCACATAACTTATGCGAAATGAATATAAGACATTTAAATACATAAAACTAATATTGACATAGGTGATACCAATTTTTAGGATTTTATTTTCACATTGACTCGAGTTTAATATTATGTAAAAAACTAAATAGTTTCTCGTATGCGCTCTATATGTATCAAGTACCGAGATGCAGTAATAACATCATACCATGTCCACGTGACATTATCTACGATATGGGGTTACGTTCTGGGACCATTCTACTAACAAGGAAAATACGTTTATGGCACAGAAAAGATGTTTGAGAGCCGTGTGTAACTCCCGTTCCGCTGCTCCCTGCGTCCCGTTCAGCAGGAGACGCCGGCCGCCTACGCGTCCGCACAGCGAACCATCGCCCTGAGCAGGTTGGCGAGGTCGAGAACTCTCACTCCCAGGGCCGCCACGAGCTCCCGCCTCGGTCCGGCCCACAGACAGACACTTGCAAACCACACTTTATTCAGTTAAAAATACTAACTCTACCTCGTCTGTATATATATGAAGTTATGACTTTCGTCAAAAGTAATTTGGGGCGTTACACTACTTCTTCGTGTCAATGGCTCATCAATTTCTTAAATTTTGTCGGCCCAATACCTGGCCACAGCCACAGCATTGTCTGTTGCCCTGCACAGGTCTGCGATGGTACAGGTGGAAGGACACAGTGGGTAAGAGAGCAAGTGTGGTTTGGACTGAGATGGGGCCCCGCAGTCGCAGGGTGCTTGTGACTGTTCTATATAGCCCCATTTTGCCAAATTTGCATTACAGCGGCCAACTTGGGTAGGTACGTAGGCGGTTTAATGATTTCCAAGTTGGCCACGGGAGATGGTGTCGAGGAGGCAGGTTTTCTTTGGGTCTTATGAAACCAGTCGGAGCTGGGTGTTTGTTGCTCCACATTTGCTCTCTTGTCACTACTTATAACAGTGTACGTAACTGCCACAAAATTTCCATACCTCGGCATTGGTCAGCACTGTTTGATAAAAGTATATTCTGTAGGTATGGCTCCTCGTTTGTACAACAAATTACCACGATACATTCTGGAAGTGGTTAGGCTAAGTGTGTTTAAGAAAAATGTATAATATACATTAAAAAAAAAATACAGAAAAATGTATAATATACAAATTATATTATACTATTGACGAATATCTAAAAGACAATTTGTAATTAAAGGGACCATACCACTATTTATTTAATAACTATTTAAAATTAAGACATTTTGTACAGGTACACATTAAAAAAAAAATGACATTATTAATTCTGAAATGGACTATAAGTATTGCACTATCACTACATATTATAAAACAAAGTCACTGTCGCTGTCTGTCTGTCCCTATGTATGCTTAAATCTTCAAAAGTACGCAACGGATTTTGAAGCGGTTTTTTTTAATAGATAGAGTGATTCAAGAGGTAGGTTTATATGTATAATACATGCATAATATTATAGAGAAACACTGCTAAATTTAGAGGTTTCTAATGTCATGTCGTAAAAAAGCACATTTTTTTGCGCTTACATTGCAAACGCTGGCTGAACCCCAAGAGATAAATCAAAATGAACTACTATAGTATTGTACACTTCAAAAAGGCCTACATAAAAGTCCGCAATAGCATATGTCTATCTATTATGGGTAGCCCACAGTAACCATTTTTATCTTTTACAAATTATAATTTTTTATGTGTCATTTTGGAAGCTACTTTTAACAATATATTGTTATTCCTTATCCAATTAAATACTTAAGATACGTTGTACATTTAATGTAGATCAAAATTGCCATTCACACTATATAATTATAATGCATACTTTGGAAGCTATCGCAATATACAATTAACGCACGGCAAAATAAATTCAAGCAGAAATCCCGATTGACATTAGAAACCTCTAAATTTAGCAGTGTTTCTCTACAATATTATGCATGTATTATACATATAAACCTTCCTCTTGAATCACTCTATATATTAAAAAAACCGCTTCAAAATCCGTTGCGTACTTTTGAAGATTTCAGCATACATAGGGACAGACAGACAGCGACAGCGACTTATGATGAAGTGATCCAGCAGTGGTCTGCAATAGGCTCGCTGTCTGTTCGTCCCTATGTATGCCTAAATCTTTAAAACTACACAACGGATTTTGAAGCGGGTTCTTTTAATAGATAGAGTAATTCAAGGAGAAGGTTTACATGTATAATACATGCTTAATATAGTAGAGGGTGTAGCGGGTACAGGATCTGATGCCACGCGGGCGGATAAAAATTGGCGGTACGAAGTTCGCCGGGTCAGCTAGTTAATATAATAAAAATAAATAATTTATATGATTTAAAGTTTGACATGAAGTACTTTGATAACATGAAACATGAAAACTTTGGACATGATTAAATCTGAAATTTCTTTTTATTGATAATCAGTTGAGCTACTCCTATATCGTGTATTAATGTATTTTTAGCTTATGGCTGGTTTTATCGTTACGCGTTTCGGCAGCGCCGTTGGAGCGCGCGCGTTCAAAGATATATGGGAGTAGAAGTTGCGTTTTAGTGTCGCGCGCTTGGGCAGCGCCGTTTAATAAACGCGCGATGTTCGACAGCGCTGTCCAAACGCGCGCTGCTCATTCGCAACGCACACTAACCGTAGAAGCGACACTAAAACGCAACTTCTACTCCGGTGAGACGCGCCGTAGGTATAATTGTGTAAGAAATGAATTACATCGATACGGGACGAGTAATCGAGGAAGTTCGATCCAGAAGGTGTTTATGGGACCCGGCCGATGAATTATACAAAAATAAGGATGCAAAAAATAAAGCCTGGGAAGAAATTGGAAAGGAATTGGAACTACTCTTTTTCGCCGTTGCCTTCTTTTCCATATAAAGTAAATAGCCAGTACTCGCCTCGCATTAACCTTCATAATATTGTACACGACTGTCTCACAGCAGCGGAACGCGTCTTGCTAATCTCGTTTTATAGTGCAGCGCGCTGCTCAACAGCGCGCCTAGCGGCGTGACGATAAAACCAGCCTAAATTGTAACTTTGCATGCCTTTTCGGGTTGAATACGGCACGAACAAACGGTTTATGTAAGACCATAATTTGTACCTGTGTTTGCAAATAAATATTGATTATGATTATATGATGATTTCTTTCTTTCATTCTTTCTTAGTCTCCGTCGGCAGGTGATCGCAAATCGTGGGAAACTGTCGACTCCCAACTGATCATGTGTTATCGCAAAGCTGACAGCAGGGTTTCTGTTGCCCAGGCAGGCCAAAATCGCTTTAGTGTGTTGGTGTAGGCGCTATTGGCTTAGGACTGCAGGCGGACTGTTCGTGAGTGGGCTCCTTAACTGACGAAATTCTAGGTTATATTTTTAGCTTCTGTCAGTATTGATCTATTTCTGTTTAGGATGGTACTAAGTACAAGTAGGTAGTCCAGAGATATCAAAGTATAAGAAAACCCGAGTAGCTCATCCCAAACTCTGGAGTGCGGCGCCGCGTGCTCGGCTCTGTCGACAAGGACGACGCATTAGGTTAGTACTTGGCAGTGAGGTAGATAGGTACATAGCAGAATAGTAGGTAGGGAGGTAGCAGGAAGACATATTATAGTATAGGCTTCAAGGTTCGCCGCTGCAAGCTACACGAGACACGACATCCAAAACTGCCGAGGTTTCGATGGGCGTTAACCTCACCTCCGGCCTAGCACCACGACCCACAGTCGGCGTGCGGTTTTAGTCGGTTCGAGTCCAACATAGCCTCCCCTTCCGGCTCGTGCGGGGAGGTATCCATGGGGATTCCCGCAAAAAAAAAAATGAGTCGAAAGCCCCCTCGACCCGTCGTAGGCTACAAACGCGATACGCGGTGATCGATTGTGCTCCTGAGTATTTTCTACGAGCTGCCGAACTGGATAGACGCGAAAATAAAACTTATTCGATGCGAAATAGAAACGTTCACCTTGGCACTCACATGGGTACTTGCGCACCATGAGCTTGATGACGCGTTGGTCGCCGGCGGGGTAGGCCAGGCCGGCGGCCGCCAGCGCGCCCAGGCTGAGCGCGTGCGCCGTGCGGAACCCGGCGCGCTCGGCGCTGCGCTGCGACGCGGGGCCCGTGAACACCGTGCTGGAGCCCGCCACGCCCAGCGCGCCGCACAGCGCCGCCCTGCAGCGAGGTACCGTGCGCGTGCGTTACCCGTACCGCCACAGAATAGGTACCGCTACTGAATTTCTTTTGTACCGGCTGCGCGTTATGTCATAAATCTATTAAAATAATGTGCATCGAAACAAATTAGTGCATTTTAGTTTTGTTATCCATAAACGTATGTAGTGACTGTCAAAATATCCCTATGCCATGCAATATTATTGCACTAATTTATACCTTTATAATATTTTGTAGGTATGCACAGCTGGTACAAAAGAAATTAGGAGTTATGGGGAACGCGCAATACGTAGGTAGGTCCCGCAGGGAAGCATTCTTGGCCCAACCCTGTTCCTAATCTACATAAATGACTTATGCAATATTTCGCTCCCCAATGCAAGAATCTATGCCTACACAGACGACACAGCTGTTCTAGTCTATGGTCCTTCTTGGGACAGAGTCTAAAATAGCTCAGAACTTGCCTTAAATCATAATATAACATTTTGGCTGGACAAGTAGACAACAACCTGTACTTCTTCTTATGTTTTTAAGGAAATTAATATTTTAACAGTTGCTTCCCAATACATTTATGATAATATCTTATATGTACGCAAGAATCTAGATCTCTTCAAAAAAAACTCTGACCAACACAATTATAATACTAGAAACAAAAATAAACTTGCAGTGCCAAAACTCAGGCTTCATAAGGTTGGTAATTCGTTTGTAGGCAATTGTATAAAATTGTTTAATAAAATGCCTCAGGATCTGATAGACATGCCACTTAATAAATTTAAAATTCAAGTGAAAAATTGCTTAATAAGAAAAGGGTATTATAAATTAGACGATTACTTAAATGATAAAGATGCATGGTCACCCTTATCTCATCTCTTGCTCGCACTGTAAAAAATTGCTATAAATAAAACCATATTTAAAATAAAAAAAAGAAGGATAATCGAGTTCACTGAGTTTCTTGCTGGTCTCTTCTCAGTAGAACCACCTACCGAACCAGCGAAAGAATCATTTTCCAATGATTTATTTTATTTATTTTTTCTGTGATTGACATTACCTACTTGTAAAATTCTGACGTTCATATGTGCTCTTTATGTGCCTAAACTGAATAAATGAAATTGATTCTTTGATTCTTCTTTGATATGAAATAAACTTATTATTATTATTAGGTACCTATTTTTACAATGAACTCCGACACTATTGAGGCACGCAGCAGTGTGGAATGAAAAACAACAGTAGGTCCCTAGAAGTGCGGCTCGGTAGTGCGGCACATAACATTACTAAATTATGGGGGCGGGTTACTCTTTTGCAATTACCTACGACACTACTATACTATATAGCTCGTGCGAGTTAACATGGCACCTGCCTCGAAGACACCCACCTCCCGCTTCCCCGCGCGCGACCCCGCTCTCGCCGTGCGAGGCTAGTAGCGTCAGCGTACACGCCTCCCGCTCACCCGCGCAAAGCCCCGAGCCAGGTGCCATGTTAACTCGCACGAGTTGTACGTAGTGCAGAAGTGAAATTCCCGTCGGCAGCACCAGCAGTGCAGCCTGGCAGTGCGGCGGGACGGTTGATTGGACCTTGTGCACGCAGATAGGCACGCCGTACGACGTACGGATCACAGTGAGCCTTACCGAGCCGCCAGTATCCTGGCGCCCAGGCGCGCGCCGCGGTACTCCCGCGCCACCACCAGGCCGAGGCCGAACAACAGCTTGTCCTCACCCAACAGTTTGAACACGTCCAGTTTGTTGCACAGTTTAATGGCATCGAAAACGTTATTCCAAGCCTTGCCCTCGACCTGTAATGTACATCAATTGTGCATTAATAGAACCTCCGACCAACATAGTCATAATAGTCCAGTGGAATCTTAAATATTTTTGGGGCTCGCTAGCGTGCAATTGTCAGAGGATGCAATTTTCTTTTTCAGATATCATTGGGAGGTCATGTCAGTGTAAAGTTAAATTCAAGTTTGTGGAGTTGCAGCTCCTAAGGGCGCTATCTAGAAAAAAGGGGTTTGAATGGGCTGTACGGTTTACGGTGTTTCTTTTGAATGCACAACGCAAAAAGGACGGGGTGTTATAATAAAATAAATAAAATATAATAAATGTTTATTTTCATTCAGTTCAGTTACATACGTAGAGTACAAAATTATTAGCTGCCTGATCTACATCATTCCAAGTAAATTTACATTCTAACTTAACGTATATTTTACATTTATGAGTTTTACTACTAATATTTTAAACAGATTATATATCGATGTTAGATATAGATCAGTTTCATAAAACTGGGACCAGCCTGATCTAGGTTTATGTCAAACCTGTGTTTCAGACCTTCTCAGTTCTCATTTTAAATATCAAAGTACAAATTAATGTTAATTTTAATATAATACAATTAGTCTATACTAGGTACAATAATCCTACAGTTAACATTTTACTTAATAATCTCCAACAACTCTTCCGTGTCCTCGTAATCTAGTTTCTTTAGGTAATCAGTCACCAAAGCCTTGCAGTCTCTATAATTCAAGTTAGGTAGATACTGATGGTTAATTTCTTGTTTAACTTGTTGTACAAATAAGGTCCTAAAATATATGGAATTTATTTACATAAGCGTGTTGGAAGAGTAGAATGGTGCAAACCCGATCCCGCCGTCGTCCCACCCCGGTATGTTCAGGTGGCTTGAGTTTGGTATGCTGGTATAATATAATACTTAATATAAACAATTGGCGCACTGAGAGTACATCGCATTTCGTATACAGTTGATGGGTGGGAAAACTACGCGGCTGATAAGTGGCCACCTTAAGAAGGGCTCTTTGGGAGCGTTCCAGCGGGAGTAGAATTGAACCCGCTGCACCACCCCAAGACGTTATGCAGTACGTGATAATGGATTGACACAAAGCAAAATATACCTGTTTTATTAACTTGTAATTGGCTATAGCACGTAGGTTCTTGAATATGTATATTAGTTTGCGTACTCTGGTACATAGCAAACTTGTTTGCTTACGAAAATTTATGTTTTTGTCAATCGTGACGCCGAGATATTTTATGGCATCGGTTTTGTCTAAAGTGGGACACAGACATGGTGCGTCAGCAGTTCTTTCTACACCTATGTGCGAGTATGTTTAAGTTGTTTGGTGTTTTATTATTATTGCGCTTTGTGAATAATAAGTATTTTGTCTTATGTGCATTTAAAGTGAGCAGGTTTTCATTAAGCCAATTCGTCACAAAATTAAAACCACATTGGGCGCGACTATACAATTCTGAACGAGTTTTTGCGGCGAATAACAGAACTGTGTCATCAGCATATGTTATTATGGTACCGTAATGTAATAGGGTGGCGCAGAGGTCATTAATATATATTAAAAATAAGGTACTTCCTAACACACTTCCCTGTGGGACCCCAAAATTACTGTTAGTCGTCTCATTGCTAGTGCAATCCCCAATTTTTACTGATTGCATGCGATTACTAAGATAGTTGGCGAATAATTGAAGTTGAGTGCCTCTTATTCCAAGAAGATCAAGCTTCCGTAGTAGAATAGATCACGAAATACTATCAAAGGCCTTAGCAAGTACGAGGAAGATACCCATGGTATGCAAGCCCTTATCTAGATTGTTAGCGACATATTCTGTTAATTTATGTACTGCCTGGGTGGTGGATCGTGCTGGCCTAAAGCCATACTGACAGTCCGATAGTAGGTTATTTTTCTCTAGATAGTTTATTAATCTGCTATTAATAAGTTTCTCCAGAATTTTTGATAACCCTGTTAAGACAGAGATAGGCCTATAGTTATTAACACAGGTCTTATCGCCAGATTTGAATACTGGTGTGACAACCGCTCTTTTGAGTTCATCCGGGAATATTCCTTGAGTTAAGCATAATTGTATTATATGGGTCAGAGGAGGTGCAAGAAGCAGCCTATATGCTTTAAGTATTCTATTAAAAGATGATTGTGCCGCCGATCCGTGGCACAATCATCTTTTAATCCTGTAATGATTCTTATTATTTCTTGAGTGTCGGTAGGCATCTAACAAAACCAAAGAATTCACTGGAGTCTTAGTAGGTCCGTATCTTGTATTATTGGAGCGTTTACATGATTTTTGTGAGTTTTCGGCTAAGTTTTTACCAACATTTATAAAGAACTCATTGATATGATCTATGATGTTGTGTGTATTTTCGGCTGGATACAGCAGCTCGAGTGGTTGGTCATGTGGTTTCGTTCTAAATGTATTTGTTTTTAAGAATTTCCAGATAAGCTTACTATTATTGCCTGCTTTTCTCTCAAACTGATATTTCAACTTTTTAAGGAGGTTGTTGCAAAAGTTTCTATATCTTTTATAAGTAACAGCAAGTATTTCATTATTAGGCGTTAGTTTTAGTTTAAGATGTAAGCTATCCCTATGTCTTATGCAGCGAACAAGCCCAGGTGTAATCCATGGTTTAATGTTCTTATATTTCCTAGGTACTGTTTTTGTTTGTGTATTTTGTTGTATGGCTGATTGCAGAGAATGAATAAAGTAGTTCAGTGAAGTATTTGGATTGTTTGAGTTGAAAACTGGGTCGAAATTAACCTTACGTAGGTCATATTCGAGTTTAATCATATTCACTGTTGTTATGTTATGAGTGCATTTTTGCCTAGGTAAACACGGTTGCATCGCCAGCAAAATAGCTCTATGGTCAGTTAGCCAGGAGTTAGTTACTAAGGTCTTGGTCGATAATTTAGATTTTATAAGGATATGGTCCATGCATGAACCGGTTTGGAATGTCATGAAGGTATGAGTAGGTAATAGGCCGTGGACTGAACACATGTTAAGGTATCGGTGCGCATTTTGGTCTGCGTGCTCAGGGACGATATTTTTTTTTATACCGGACACGTCAATTTGACTTCACCTCGCCTGATGTTAAGCTAAAGGCAAAGTCTCGGAAAGAGGGTCACCATCGTAAACATTTACCATGTTAACAGTGGTGGCACTCAGCTTGACGGCCTCATTAGATGCCTTTTCACGCCCCGCTTAAAGGGCCCGGGACTGTAGGAAGAAGGAAACACGTGAGCTGGCAGGGAGTTCCAGGTCTTAGTGGTGCGGCATAGGAATGAATCACTGAAACGCTTGGTTCTAGCAGGTATACTCTGCACCATAATTGGATGGCATCTTAGCCCTGCACGTGTCGTCCTGTGAAGGAAAGGGGAGGGTGGGACTAATTGGAAGAGCTCGTCAGAACATTCACTATGGTAGAGACGGTAGAAAACTGCCAAAGACGCAACATCTCTACGCATCTGCAAAGGCTCGAGGGTGTTCGTGACCTCAGGATTCCCAATAATGCGGACCGCACGTCGCTGCAACCTGTCGAGAGCATCTAATAAGTACTTTGCGGAGCCGTCCCAGAGATGTGAGCAGTATTCCACGCAGGAACGAATTTGGGTCTTGTATAGAAGACACCGCTGCTCCGGCGTGAAAAAACGTCTCGCTCTGTTCAGGACTCCGAGTTTACACGAGGCTGATTTGATGATACTCTCCATATAGTTTTTGTTATTCAGTTTGCAGCGAACATCCATACCGAGGATAGTGAGGTGATCCTGCAGTGGCAGTGGTGTGCTCTGAAGAGTGGGAAGGGGAAGGAAAGGAGATACCTTTGCTGTAAACGCACATGCCTGGGTCTTCTTGGCATTGAACTCGACCAGGTTCCTGGCGCCCCATTGAGAAATGTGGTCCAGGATCCGGTCCAGCTCAGTGACAAGAAGCTGCCTTTTTCCGCGATATCAGACTGCTGGGCCGCAGGATGTGCGTAATAACTCCCGTGTAGGGTGCTGTCGTCTGCATTGCAGTGAATGTTTTCGTTACAGAGCATGTCATTGATATGCAGAAGAAAGAGAGTGGGAGATAAGACGGAACCCTGCGGCACGCCAGCATTTACCTGCAAGAACTCCGAAGCTCGTCCATCACAAAGGACGCGAATACGGCGCCCCTGCAGGAAGCTTGCAACCCAGTTACACAGTCTGGGAGCAGGCAGTCGAGGTTAATTATGTGCTCGAACACCTTGCACAGCAGTGAGGTGAAGGCTATGGGTCGATAGTTGGCTGGGTCCGAGCGATCCCCCTTCTTGGGGATCGGCTGGACATTCGCCTCCTTCCAAGCCGAAGGCACTGTACCCGAACTGTAGGACAGTCGATACAGCCGCGTTAGCATAGGAGATAACTCCGCTGCACATTTTTTAAGTACATCTATGTTTATGTCCTCTATGATAATAATGTTTTTGGTCGAAGATAGATGTTTTAGTATTCTATTTAGAGCATCTAAAAACATTTCTATATTTTGTGAAGGTGGGCGACATATCGCAAGAATTGCTGTATCAGGTTGAGGTTTAACTATTAGTTAGTATAATTATATCACAGCTTATGTTAATATCGTGCAGTGCGTTTATATTTTGGTTAATGCTACGAATATTTTGGGTTAGTAAAGTTAGCTTGTTACCCGAAGATAGAATTTTCTTATAGTCCATAGCAAAGCAAATATGTGTTTCTGACACGGAAAAGTTGTCTAGATCATCTAATAGCTGATTACATGTCATAATAATAATAATTGGTGCAAAATAAAATTAAAAATTACTTTGAGTGTGCTAAAGTAAAAGGTTGTTGGTGACGCTCTTAGGCGCCTTCATAGTCTATAGAGTTAATATAACTAGCTTCGACGCCTCTCTCTCTCTCTCTCTCTCTTTCTCTCTCTGTGTGTGTACGTGTGTGTTTGGTGTACTTTTGACACTTACCTGATACTGAGGCACCTATATACTCACCACATAGTTAGGGTCCTCGCCCTGGCAGTGCACCGCGCACGCGTTCAGCGCCACGAGTTTACTCTCTCCGTTCTTCTCCTCATAGCAGCCGAGGGACACTCTCTGGCCGAGCCAGCATCGATAGAACAATCTTGCACCGCGGACGCTCTCCGGATCACTCAACAAATCTAAAAATGACGATCTACGTTAGCATCGAGAGGCGGACGCGATGTCCCCAGGTTAACATCGTTCGTTATCGCCAGGTTATCGCTCGCTTGCCAGTGCGTCAAAGGTGTTCGCTAAACCAAAGAATATAATTATACGCTGCTATCTCACACTTGGTACCTACCTACCTAAGTAGGTATGTATTGTATTAATTAAAGCATCATGTATTAAACCGCATTTCATTATTCTCTTAATTTTATTAGGTGGGCTGGTAGGTAGCCTTAGCCGGTAGGCGCTACTGCTACAAACTTAGAAAAGCGGAATGTACCTAATTAAGTAAGTATTTGAACCGGTTCTAAAAGAGGAGCGGGGTGCGGACGTGCGGTAACTCGTTCGTAAAACTGAGCTCGCAGGTAGTCCGAGGAAGTCTCCCCGTGACCACGTGGTGGTCTGACTGATCGGATGACACGTAGTTTTTTTCCTGTTGGTTCCATTTTCAGACTAAAAGAATAACTTATTAACTACTACTACTAACGATAATGGACCCACGGGCCACAGGACGGCCCGGTCTACTGGTTTTCTTTGAAGAAAGTGTGCAAATTGATAATAGCAATCTAGTTAAGTATGATTGCGGATGGCGTTTATTTATACATAGGTACCTAGTTAGGTTAGATTAGGATACATAGTTCCAGAGCACGCTTATAAAATTCCAACAGATATCTAGTCGACGGTGTAGATACTAACCGCTCAGAGAGCACAGCACGTCATCGCTGCATAAATGAGTGATCAGCAGCTCCACAGCTTGCTCGTCGTCCTCCGGCGGGATGTCGCGGATGACCCAGGTGGTGCCGTTGTCCTCCCACGAGTCCCACACGCGCGGGCAGCTCGCGTCCCAATCTCGTTGGAATACCATAATTATCTGAAAGGATAAAATACTTACATAGGTACCTAAGTAATGTGTAAGTAAGTACCTAGGTAGGTAGAGACTCTACGCGGGTGTCGTGCGGTCCATGGCCCTATACGGGTGTCCCGTGTGGGCGGACACCCTGGAGACCAGATTCATGCCCCTGTTGCGTGCGCCGCAGCAGAGGATGGCCTCCAGGGCAATTAGGGGATACCGCACGATATCCTTTGAAGCGGCGAGTCTCCTAGCCGGATCGCCACCGTGGATCCTGGAAGCGAGATCCCTTGCGGCACTCTATCGTTTCCGTAAGGAGGCGCGGGAGCGGGGATACGATCCCGAGCCCGAAGACATTCGGGCCGAGAGATCCCGGCTCCACAGGATCATGGTGGCGGAGTGGGAGCGACGACTTGAGCAACCACGCGCAGGGCATGCCGTCATAGAGGCGGTAAGGCCCATCATGGGGGAATGGCTAGAGAGGCCACATGGCAGCCTCTCGTATCGACTGACGCAGATTATCACCGGGCACGGGTGCTTTGGGCGGTATCTGCGTCGGATCGAAAAGGAGCCAACGTCCGAGTGCCATCATTGCGACGCGAGCGAGGACACAGAGCTGCACACGCTCACCGAGTGTCCGGCATGGGCCGGACAGAGGCGAGAACTAGTGGCGGCCCTGGGAGTGAGAGTTCTTACCCTCGCCTCCCTGCTCACAGCAATGGTCCGCTGTGCGGACGCGTGGGCGGCCGGCGTCTCCTTCAGCGAGCAGGTAATGGTCGTGAAGGAGACGGCGGAACGGGAGAGGCAGCGCGAGCGAGCGAGACTCGCGAACCGCGCTGCCCGCGCGCACAGGCAACTCGGGCGTCGGAGGGCACTGACTGACCTCCGTCCCCCATGAGCGCGGGCCTGGGGGTGACGGGTGAAGCCGCCTGTCACCCCAGCAGAAGCAGGCCACGGCGACGGCGCGCTGAGAAGCGCGCCTCCCCATTCCGGGGGCGAGTCGGGGACACCGTTGTCCCCCCTCCCGAGGAGGGCTAAACCATAAGTGATGGCCCTGGGTCCGCCGGGGTGCGAGGGATATGTCGATGACAACCTCACCTCCGGCCTAGCACCACGACCCACAGTCGGCGTGCGGTTTTAGTCGGTTCGAGTCCGACATAACCTCCCCTTCCGGCACCGGCAGGGGGGTATCCGAGGGGATTTCCGCACGAAAAAAAAAAAAAAAAAAAAAAAAGGTAGGTAGTTACCTAACTTATTTAAACGATACGAAGGGAAGTACCAATAGCTCAGATTATAGGAATAACTATTACCTATAATTTTAGTCTGAGAGTATCTAATTCTAATTAATACCTAGCAATCTCTTTTCAAAACCATTGTCTGTATCTACTTAGTTTTTTTTTTTTTTTTTTTTTTTATACTGGACACGTCAATTTGACTTCACCTCGCCTGATGTTAAGCTAAAGGCAAAGTCCTAGAGATTCAAATCAATAAAAAACTGAATTTCAAAATTTCCAATATACCTATATACAAAAAAATATATATATATATATATACAATGTATATAGTATACTGGGTGGAAGATTAAGACCTTACCTGGAGGGGAAGTAGGTAGGCACATACTCGTACCTAATCTAAATATAATATTATACGTAGTAAAGATTTTATGGACTTCCTTTCAATTAATTTACCATTATATTATATAATTATATATTGTAACTGTTTGTTATCCCTATTTAAATAAAATAAAATAATTTACCAAGGTTTGTAGGTAGAAAAAAAAAATTTTCACTTCGAAAAACATTGGAAAAAATGAAATGCTCAAGTGAGACTCGAACTCACGACCTTTCGCTTACTGCTCTTTTTTTTTTTTTTTTTTTTTTTTTTTTATTTATTTATTACACATCACAATTATGTTACAAAATAGTAATAGTCCTGAAAAACTGTTTACACAGTTTGTCTGCAGGATCGGGTGAGTCTCAACTTACATTTTTTTTTTCTTTTTATATTTGTTCTAATCTAAGAGATTACTTTACAATTGTTGTAAATAAGTACTTTTTGATGTTACTTTTAAACCTATTTTTATTTTGTTCCCGTCTTATGTCCTCCGGCAAACTATTTAATAAGTATGGTATACGTTTTTTTAATGTTCTATCTCCAAAATAATTATTCACTTTTGGTACTTCAAATTTGCCTGAAGACATAGAACGAGTACCAATATTATGGTTGATTAAAGTATAATCCTGAGTATTTGTGTTATTTATAGCTAATAAATATTTATGTTGCACACTTACTGGAAGTATTTTACATATACTAAACAATCCAGAATAGTCACCTTTACACTTGGCCTTTGTTTTTTCAGTTACTATCAGTTTCAGAAATCGAATCTGCAGTGCCTCCAATCTGTTAATATAAGTTGGATACGTCAGACCATAACTATCTAGAGCGTAGTCCAAAATAGACTGCACTAGTGCAAAATACAAACATTTTAATGTTTCCCTTGGTACTTTAAAACTTAGGTGATAGAATTGACTTAGAATCGTTCTTAACTTATTACATAAATAATCAATATGGCAAGACCAGGAGAAGCTTTCGTCTATTCTAACACCAAGGTAGGTTACACAGTTCACTCTTTCAATAGGTTTACACTGACAACCAGTTAGATCATTGTGAAAACATGAGAAGCTATGCGTATACAGATGTGAGGACGAGTCAGCAGGACGCAAGTATGGCGAGTGAATAACCAAAAGCTTAGTTTTGTTTGCATTCAGTATGATTCCATTATCATGGGACCATTTTACCACCGCATCTATGTCCCGCTGCACTAGGTGATATGTCTCATCGAGATCAGTGCCGGCGCGCAGGGTACACAGGTCATCTGCAAACATGTATGCCGAGCAGTGTTTGAGTACACCACTTAAGCTGTTTACATGCAGCAGGTAGCAGGTCGGTCCGCACCCGGACCCCTGAGCCACCCCCCACTGCACCTCGGCAGTCTCACTGAGCGCACCGCCAATACTCACACGGTATGTGCGTGATGTCAGATAGTCGCGAAACCATTCATTAAGCGGCTGCCCCACACCACACTCGTCCATTCCATTCAAAAGGGTGTCTTTTTCCAACGTATCAAAAGCTTTTTTGTAATCGTAAAATATTGCAACAACAAACTTTTTTTCATGTAAATAAGTGTTAACTTCATCTGTAAATTTAGATAGCAATTTATTAGTGTTTTTTCCCTTCTGGAAACCGTGTTGACATTTATTTATTATTTCATTTTTTTCTAAATAAGATCCTAGTTGATTTACTATACATTTTTCTATAATTTTGTCGATACTGGATAATATAGATATAGGCCTGTAGTTGGAAAAATCCTTTCGATCTCCTTTTTTATGGATTGGGCGAATTATGGCTTCTTTCAATTTCTTGGGAAATTTATGTTGACTGACCGATAGGTTTACTAATTGAGCAATGACTGGGCTGATTTTGTCGGTAATTAATTTCAAATCAGACATCCGCACCTGATCACTTCCTGGCGACTTCTTTTTATTCATAGATTTAATCACACGCTTCACATCATCACTACTCACTGGTTGCCATCTCATACAAACGTTAGGTTTTATAACATAACAATCTCTCTGTAACCATTTATCCGTACATATGTGTTTTATCTGGTCAATTTCACTCGAAAAACTGGTTACAAACTTATCACAAATTTCTTTCGCACTGCCATGATGGGCCATATTTGTAAGTATTATATTATCTAACGATTGTACATTTTTACCCAGTAAATCATTTATTTTCGACCATATTTTCTTAATATTTTTATTACAGTCTAATATACTTTGTTTATCGTATTCAACATTACATTTAAAAACAGCCTTGCTACATTTATTTCTGTATTTAGTATACTTTAACCTCTTTATCATATTTTTGGGATCATTACACCACAATTCGTACAGTTTATCTCTTTCTAGAATCATCTGCTTCAAGTTTTCACTTATCCAACATTTATTATGTCTACCACTCTGATTTATCTTAATAGTTTTAGTTATGTAGCATTCCTTGTATATATTACTAAAGATACCTGATAAAGCGTCATACAACTCAATTGGACATTGAATATTTAATAAATTATCGAAGTTTGTTGATAGTAACATTTTTCTAACTAATCTATTATTAAGAACGCGTCGTTGCCGTTGTACAGACGTGGGCTCTGGCCCGGGTGGTGGGGACTCAATATTGTTGGAGCTAGTGGCGGCCGCGTGATCGCTTACCGGGACGCGCTTCCATTGTATCGCTGCGGAGATGTAATAATGGTCGGATATTTTATGTTTAATGACCGCAGAGTCAATTAGTGCCAAAGGTGCCCTAACATATATGTGATCCAAACATGATATCACCAATTTACCTTTGACTATTTCCCTTCGCGTTACATCACATATACATTTAGTAAAACCGAATTCCGACATTATATTTTCATATAATACGACTGGTTTAGCTTGGGGATTAAGCAAATCTATATTTATGTCACCACATAATATTGCTATGGATTGTTTTGGTATTATGTCTAGTAATTTACGAAGTTCGATAAAAAATTCTCCAAGTCTAGTGTTTTTGCGAAATCTGGGTGGTCTGTACATAGAAATTAGGTAAATCTGTTCTCCATTTGTGTTAAATGTGATAGATACACACTCTGCCGCACGCATACAATCGCTCGCCCGCGCAGCTGTTTCACTTACCCTCGCGCCGAGTTCTGCGCGTGAATATATTATCACGCCACCGCCACTCCGTCCTTGTCGTGTATAGAAATGAATGTTAAAGCCTGGAATTTTATAAAAAGACAAAAACGAAAATTGTATATTTGGTTCGGTTATCACAATAACATCCAATTGACTTAAGTTGCCTTGGAGAGTAACTAGAAATTCTCTAAACTGTTTTTTTATTGATCGAATGTTCACGTGTAATATACATATATCTTTGATAATATACATTTTTTGGAACCATGTTTTTAAACTATCTACACACGCATAATTTATAGCTTCACCACGAATGAAATCTAAGTCTGTAAAGGTAGTGAATGTTACAATAAATTTAAACCTAGTAGATCAGTACGATAATGTTTCACTTTTTATTAATAAGATCATTGATATCACTTTCAGCTCGCACACATATAGACCTTTCTGCTTCAGACTTCTTTACTAGTATTTTTCCGTTGGAGATCCATATAAATTTATATATTCCTTGTAGTTGTTTCTTCGTGTTCCATAATAGGGCACGCGTAGGCTTCGTCAGGTCTTCGTTTATGTAGATTTTGTTTGTAGCAGAACCGTTTGTAATCAAGTTGCTGGTCAATTCTGAGGTCTTGCGACGATGGATAAGCCAGTTGTCTCGCGATTGAGTTCCCGTAGCCTTGAAACCAACTATGATAGAAGCTGGTTTCCTGTCTTCTTTTGAGGAACTTCGAGTACGCCTGACCCATTCTATGTCAGCGCCATCCGCACCGATTACATTACCTACTTTCTCCACAAGTTTTTTTACATCCTCACCTGGCAGCTGTTCAATACCCACAATTTCGATGTTGTGTTTTTTGGATGCCTGCTCGAAATCATGTACTTTTTGTTCGAGGGCGACGTTCTGCTTCTCTAAGTAGATACATTTATTATTTACACTAAGCACTGTTTTCTCAAGTTTTTGTATTTTATTCTTAGATAGTTCGTGTTCTGTAGACAACGTATCGTATTTTTCAGATAACATACTCAAGCTTTGTGTTATGATGTCTAATTGTTTTTTGAAGCTGGGTATAACTGCTACTTTTCTTTGAATATCCTTAAGAATTCTTGTGGAGTCAGTATGTGAATCTTCCTCCGGTTCCTCTTCTTCGGATCCTTCATCTTCACAGTTATTACAATAAATTCTAGTTCTCCCATTTTTTATATCTGCTGCTAGACCTTTTACACATCCTCTATGGAATGTGCCTTGGCACGTTCCTTGACACATGAAATGGGATCCTTTCTTAGTAAGGACCTTCTTACACTTCTGGCACTCCATTGTTCACGAGAACTTTTATTTGTCTACCGACGGTTACAGAATTCACACCGCGTCGCGAAACGAATGCTGTGTGCATGTATGCGTCGCTCGACAATACGAACGAGACTGAATAGCTCTGCCAACTGAGCTATTGAGCACCACTTGAATCATTCCAAATTTTCCTTCTCTTTATATCCGCCTATAAGGGCGACGGTGCAGCCGTCTACCAACATTCTTACGAACTGTTGGAAACAATGAATGATTTTTCAACCATTTTTAAACATTGAATTTTGATGACTGCGCCCAAATATTTGAATGAATTTTTTATAGCATTTATTATGCTAACTGTTAAGTTCGAAAAACATTGGAAAAAATGAAATGCTCAAGTGAGACTCGAACTCACGACCTTTCGCTTACAGGGCGACTGCTCTGCCAACTGAGCTATTGAGCACCACTTGAATCATTCCAAATTTTCCTTCTCTTTATATCCGTCTATAAGGGCGACGGTGCAGCCATCTACCAACATTCTTACGAACTGTTGGAAACAATGAATGATTTTTCAACCATTTTTAAACATTGAATTTTGATGACTGCGCCCAAATATTTGAAAGAATTTTTTATAGCATTTATTATGCTAACTGTTAAGTTCGAAAAACATTGGAAAAAATGAAATGCTCAAGTGAGACTCGAACTCACGACCTTTCGCTTACAGGGCGACTGCTCTGCCAACTGAGCTATTGAGCACCACTTGAATCATTCCAAATTTTCCTTCTCTTTATATCCGTCTATAAGGGCGACGGTGCAGCCATCTACCAACATTCTTACGAACTGTTGGAAACCATGAATGATTTTTCAACCATTTTTAAACATTGAATTTTGATGACTGCGCCCAAATATTTGAATGAATATTTTATAGCATTTATTATGCTAACTGTTAAGTTCGAAAAACATTGGAAAAAATGAAATGACGACCTTTCGCTTACAGGGCGACTGCTCTGCCAAAAAAAAAAAAATATATTTTTCACATTTTTCACATTTTTCCACTTTGGAAGTGTCTCTCGCGCAAACTATGCAGTTTAGAAAAAAATGATGTAAGGAACCTCAATAGCATTTTTGAAGACCTATCTAGGTATAGATACCCCACACGTATGGGTTTGATGAAATTTTTTTTTTTACTTTAAATTTTTAAGTATGGGTACCCCCATAAGGAATTATTGCATTTTTTCTATTTTTGTGTGAAATTCTTAATGCGGTTTACAGAATACATCTACTTACCAAGTTTCAACAGAATAGGACTTGTAGTTTCGGAGAAAAGTGGCTGTGACATACGGACGGACAGACAGACATGACGAATCTATAAGGGTTCCGTTTTTGCCATTTGGCTACGGAACCCTAAAAACAATGAGCGGGCACAACAACACTGTGATTATGGATTCGGGGCAGCGGAACCGGCTCTCGATTGCCAAGTTTCGCAAAGGAATGCGTTCTGCGCTCGGAGAAATGGCTGGGTTCACCCGTCCCGTCACGCCCTCCAACGGCACTTTTTTTGAAGTGTAGTAGATCCCCGCGGATATTCCCCCTGCCGAGGCCAGAGGGGGAGGTTATATGTCGCACTCGAACCGAGTTTTTGCCGAAGGTGAGGTTGTTGGACATATCCCTCGCACCTCGGCCGACCCAGGGCCATCCCTATTTTTCTGGCCCTCCCTATTATGAAAATGTTGCATTTGAAGATGTACAAACTCTTTGATAGTGTTATAGCGAAGGACCTCATCGAGCACCTCTCTAGAGAGTGGCCGGAGCTGGCGAATGGCCTGGCTGATGGTTGAAATCAGCCAGAGGCGCTCCACCGTAGATGCCATAGTGCACGTGAGGGCTCTGGTGAAGGATGTGGCTGTCCGGGGCGAAGTAATGTTAGCGATGTCCTTGGACATAGGACAACGCGCTCGTATATCATGATGTTTGTACCATACCTTTCTACTTTATCCGCATAGTATGGGCGCATCTGACGGAGATAGCCATCATCTACCTAATAGTGACCGAACTTGATTGGCGCGAAATATCATGCGGTATTCTTGGGGTTGCTTCTGTAGTACATCGGATGCCACTGGGTATTGCGCAATGGGCTCATTGATGGTGCCATCGTCACGTGTTATATGAATGACAAGACCAGCAACCAATGACAAGCAACCCTGAAGGCCACGACCGCGGTTGCCCAAGTCGTGGAGTGGATTTGGCGGCTAGGTCTCGAGATGGCTAAAACCTAGACTCTATTCTCCGTCTATGGGCCTCGGAGCATATTGGAAGGCATTCCTATCAGCATCAAGCTCCAAATGAAATATTTAAAGCTCATATTCGACGGCCGATGCGACTTCGAGGAGTTCTGGCGATACGTAAAGTCTAAATTACCGTCTAATCACATCCCTCAAATGATGACACTGAATGAACGGGTTTCTACCAGTGACAGTGGTGAGGACACTAGTAATTTGTTTAGTGAATATTTTTTATTATATTATTATATAGATTGAATATTGTTTTTATATAGTGTTATATAGATAGAGAGAATATTATATAGAATACTAGCTTTAGCGTGGATGTCGGTTATCGCGACCAAATATAACCTATGTCCTTCCTCAAGGTCTACTCTACCCCTATACCAAATTTCATCAAAATCGGTTCAGTATTTCAGGCGTGAAAGCGTAACATTCCTACAGACAGACAGACAGACAGAGTTACTTTCGCATTTATAATATTAGTATGGAAGTATGGATTGATCAATTAATGTTACCTTTGCATATTATATACAATAAATCATTGAGGGATGGTATATGTCCAGCCATATAGAAACAAGCTCTTATAACACCCATACCGAAAAATGAAAAAAGGAATGACGTGTCCCAGTATCGGCCCATATCTAAAACTAATTTATTTGGTAAAATTTTAGAAATAATTGTGACTTCCTCGCTGGCAAATAACATGGCAAACACTCTTAGATTTTTATAGATAGATAGAAGATAGAATAGATAGTTAGAATAAAATATATTTTTAATTATGTTTAAGGACTCTTGTCTACTTGTCTGTGCTTACTCTTTCTTTTGATTATTTATTGTATTGTGATTAATATTTATGGTGTATAAATATGTTATGGAAGTAAGTCTATAAGTATCTATTGATCTATTGTGTAAAAAAAATTCTGTGACTGTTTATTTCCTAAACAAATGAAAAAAAAATCTATGAAAAGTAACGCGGGAGCCAGGAAATCGAGGCCGTGAAGTTCTAGCTCCACCAGGATATCACGGTGGAGTGGAAGATATGATTGGTGCGACCGAGTGCAGGGCACGCCACGTTATTGGTGGTAAGAAAGACCCATCATGGAGAACTTGCTAGAAAGAGTGAGCGAGGACTCAGGGCTCAGGGCTGCACACGCTGGCAAGGTGCTCGGTGGGGAAGGGACTGAGACGGGCGCTCAATGCGGCCCTCAGAGAAAGAATCCTCTCGCCTGAGCTGACGCTTTGCTCATAGTAATGGTGGTGAGCGGGAGCATCCTAGTAGGTAAAATGTGATATGACCATTTTCAAGAACTGGTTCAGCTATTTACCTGTAGTAGGCACGTAACCATGAAGAGCGCGATACCGTGGAACTCCTTGTTCCGCCACACGGCATACCTACTGCCGAGCACTGATGCTCGGCATCACAGGCTTGCGTCAATACCTACTCTTTAGACAAGTCGAGCGCTGTGAGTGGCACCATACGTTCAACATTGCGATGCATATTCTTATTCACCTAAAATATTCTCTAAGGTTGTTGGGCACTGAGGGTGTGACTACCTTAGACAATATTTTTTACTATACTACAGGGACAAGATAGATATTATTTTTATGAAAACATGAACTATTACCGCGAAATGGAATGCACCTACTAGACAAAACCGATTTGTAACACTGATGTTCAGCCTATCTAATTAGAAATTAATGTAAAAAAAACAAATGATTTTTTAAATTTTCTCCAAAACTCATAGGTGATAATGACTTATATGTGAAAAATGGCTCATACGAAACCAAAGACTTTATTATCAACAGTAAAGAACCTAGGTGGTTAATTGAACGGCTCATTACGCTAGTTGGCCGCCACAAAATTAAATCGACTCGTTTTCCTTATTTGACGTAACTTTACTAATAACTAGAAATATTTACCTATTTCGTCACGACTAGAATTAATATCATATTAATTGAATTCACATGACGAGGAACTAAACTTACCGATATCTCAATGAGAGCAACAACAGCACAGAGTAAGGAATATACGACGTAGGATAAGACAGACAGCCCACGTCCACTCTCCCTCGCGAGCGCACCACTAGTGACTAGTGAGTAGTGGGTAAACACAGTATAGTAAGCAGATAACAAACAACAAAATATCTAGCGAGATATTAGTATAGGTGGTACACACCGACACACGTGATTCGCAATGTATACAAACATACTTAGGTATGTATAGATTATCTCGGCTCGTTATGGCCTGCCACGTGCCGCACACAACCGGAATGTCTCTCTGAATTAAGTAAGTACCTAAGTAGGTAGTTATCTAAATTGGTACGCGGGCAATTTATCAGCCCGCGCAGCCGGCAGTCGCTTGCGCAGCTTGACACCACGAAACAAATATTGTAAATGTCACGAAATCACGACACACTGCGCGATACACACCTCGTAATAAATCTTGCTCACTTATATAAGTAACAAGTGGTAGGTCATCTACCCCTTATTTCAAACTTAATTCAATGTAAACAGCTCTTTGACTGTCTTCTTGGTATCTACCGCAGTGTAATAATCAACCGTGACTCTGGTTGGCTTAACACAGTGCTGCACCAGCTTTTATCAATGTGGAAATTATTATCCTACCTACTAGGTGTTGCCCACGCAGCTTTGCTTGCATGGTATTTTCAGACTAAGTACCTATAATATATCCCAGTATCAAATATCAACCAGATTCCTTTAGCCGTGAGAGAGTTAGGTACATCGCGGTGAGCTTCACGTGTTATGCGGACGACACGCTAATGGCGGCGAGCGGAGCTACTAACAGTGAAGCGACCCTGAGGGCAAAGACCGCTGTTGCTCAAGTAGTGGATAGGATCCGGAGGCTGGTTCTCGAGGTGGCTCTGCACAAATCCGAGACCATGTTCTCTCATAGACCTTGACGTATTCCACTCACGGGATCCAGCCTAACAGTGGCAGACACTCCCGTCGACATCGGGCCGCGTATGCAATATCCGGAGCTCGTACCTACTCGACGGTCGGTGGGACTTCGGAACACATTTTCAAAGTGTGCGCCACAAATTGGTGGGCGCGGCTGATGCTCTGGCGCGGCTGCTGCCCAACCTGAGGATTCTTGCAGGGTACTCTACGTGTGTATCGTGCGGTCCATGGCCCTGTATGGGCGGACACCGTCAAGGAAAGGCACATGCACCTGCTGCGTGCTGCGTAGCAGAAGATGGCCTACAGGGTCATCAGAGGGTACCGCTCGATATCCTTTGATGCAGCGAGTCTACTTACCGGATGCCACCGTGGTTCCTGGAAGCGAGATTCTTTGTGGAGCTATATTGGTTCCGAAAGAAGGCGTGGGAGCGGGGACACGATCTCGAGCCTGTAGAAATTCGGACCGTGAAATCTCAGTTCCACAGAAACATTTATTTACTTATTTATGTTTAAAAAATACGAGAAACATTTTTACATACTACTGAACTGAAAGCCTAAAGGGAAACTAAAAGTAAAGATCAAAAGTAGTTGAACAAATCAGACCAGTAAAAAAAAAACATGTGACTGCAAATTGGTCAATAACTCTGTGGCTTTTCGTTTGAACAGTGGGTTGGACAGAGAAAATATGTCGAGTTCCATAAAGTACGTATTATATGTGTCTTTATGACGATGCAGAGGTGCACGTAGCCTAGCGTTAGTTCTTCATATTTGTGTGTGGAAAAGTCGCGGGACGCGCGCTCCTCTCCTGATAACAGTTCTTGGAACTATGTACCTAGAACAAATTATTAACTAAACAAGGGCAATCATATCTAGAAGCATGCGTCTGAACTCCAATTTCAGAATATTGTACCGTTCTAACAATTCAGGGTATGAAACTTTTGAGCGAAAGCATCTATAATTCATTGAGCGTAGGAATTTTTCTGCACCATTTCTAGTCTTAAACTATATTTGTCGTAAAAAGGATTCTAGATAGGAATGGCATACTCCAATAATTGGGACCGTATCAAAGTCTTATAGCAATAATAATGTGGCGGGACGTACAAAGTCACGAGAAGATCTCATAACGAAACCGAACATCTTCATCATGGCCTTATTTACAATGTTGTCTACGTGTATGTCAAAGTGTAGGCAAGAATCAAGCGTTATGCCTAAATAACGGATGTAAGAAACATTATTTAACTGTACATTATTGATTGTGTAAGTGAAGCTAAATTTGATCTTATTTTTGGTGAATGAAATTGGGGAAATTAAGAAAGAGTTGGTGATGAAACATGATGGTGAAATAGGAGTGACGACTTGAGCAAAAACGCGCAGGGTACGCCGTAATCAGCCTCTCGTAGCGGCTGCGCAGTGATGGGGACACGGGTGTTTCGGGAAGTACTTGCGTCAGATCCAGAAGGTGATGCGAGCGAAGACACGGAGCTCCACACGCTGACCGAGTGCCCGGCGTGGGACACGCCGAGGCGGGTCCTAGTGGCGGCTCTGGGGGTGGGTGTCCTCACGCTCGCTTTGCTCACAGCGATGGTACGATGCGCGAATACTTGGTGTGCGGCCGCCTCCTCGGGTCCGGATTATACTCCGGGCCCAGGCAGCCCGCGAAGAGCGAAGGTGCGGGCGCAGCCTGTCACGGCATACCCGGGGCTAGATGGGGACACTTCGGTCCCCACAACCTAAAGGGGGCCATCTCTAAAGAGATAGTCCTGGGTCTGCCGGGGTGCGAGAGATATGCTTTCGGTAATCTCACCTCCGGCAACCAAAGACCCAAGACGGCGTGCGTTTTAGTCGGTTCGAGTCCGATATAACCACCTCTACTGACTCCTTGGTTGTGGTATCCGTGGGGATTTTTTGCACGTAAAAAAGGGCACGCCGTAATAGCGACGCGTGGCGGTAGGACCCCAACCGTACCTACTACGGGTACTAGATAGGTAAACAGGAAATAAAATAATGTTTATGAACACCAATAACTTTATTGAAATCACACACAATATTACCTATGTAGATACCCTAACTACTTATTAACTAATACATACCTATGTGACAATATCTTCTAACTTCGAAATTAAAATGGGCACCCCTTCTATAACTGCTTATACATATGTAACAAATAATATGTATAGCGAGATAATACAGGAACTGTGTTATATGAAGACCACACCGGCACCGGCTGATCTTTAAAGGATACCAAGATTCCCAAGTCCCTCCCGTGCACTTTACTTAGGTTTTTAAACCCATGCGTGCGTATCAAACTCGTGAAAAATGTGCGCTCTCTTACATCTTTCTGGCTACAAAGGATGTGCTTCCCTGCGGCGGCAAAACCTTCATTTCCGACGCCTTATAATCAAGATTACATTTTATGCTTCAATATTGTGCCATTACTTTTTTTTTTTTCAAGGGTGCTTGTTACTATCAATGTTGTTCTTTAACGATCAAGCTAGCAGAGTTGTTGGTACAACCGTACAGCGAACGTCGACGCGAAGCCATCGAAGTAACGACGATGCAGTGTGCCACGCCGCGCCGCGTGACCGGCTCTCTGTGGACAATAAGGGACGCTTACAGTCCAAACTATTTAATGGGTGCTTTTTGACAGAATGCACATTATTTTACAATGATATAATGAACTGATAAAGTGAATTATTTATAAACAAATAAATAGTTTTAAAGATATATTTTTTTGTAAAATCAATTTCTTGACTCGTTTCCTCAAAAACGCTCGTCGACGTGACTAGCCGTCGACGTCACGACGTACTGGCGCATAGTGCAAATCAATTCACATTGTGTTTACACGGTTTATAATGCATTTGATTCGTTTGAAAGTTATATGACTTATTTGAAAGTACCTAATAGTTTTAATTTACAATACCTGTAGGTGATCTTTTTCCTAAAATAAAACCTACGACATTTAGAAGTATTGGTAAGAATCCGAGGCACTTACATTGTTTTGCAGCGTGTGTATATTTTTTCACCATGAGTTTAAGATGCCTGTTGTCATCTCGGGGGTAGTCCAGGCCCGCGGCGGCGAGGTCGCTCAGGCTCACGGCGAGCGCCGTGGTGAAGCCGGCGCGCTCGGCGCTCTTCTGCGACGCCGGGCCCGTGAACACGGTGCTGGTCGCCGCCACGCCCAGGTGCCGGCACATGGGCTCCCTGCAACCAAGCGGGTCTGCTAATAAATGCTAATCCTTCCAACTAATTATTTAACTAATTAAAACAAACAAATATATGGATCTTATGAATGACATGCCAGAATGGCCGCTGAATCAAGTCACTTTTTTAACAACTTCTGTCTTAGGTACCACACAATGCACTTTTGTCTTAGCTATGTGCGATAACCGTCAACCTCATTGAGTTGTTATTAACCTGTTAGTGAGTTGTGTTATTTAGTGGTATGTTTAGTACCTGTGGGTTTGAAGGGCGCTCCACAAGGTTCGATACTCGGGCCATCTTTATTTTTAACAGAGTCCAAAAATGAGGAGGACTCTCTATATTATATATTTTAGAACAGGTCCATCGTGGCGCGACCACCACATAGTTACACGTTCTCGTCGAGCGTGTAGCGTGCTCGAGGAGTACACACATTGTAGCCATTGTCAGGTCAGCCCTCGGTTGGAAGGTGCACTTGCGCACAACAGCCAGTAAGGAGCACGTGCATCCTTACCTTGCGTTCAGTATTCTAGAGCCCAGCCGCGCGCCCCGGTACTCTCTCGAGACCACCAGGCCGAGCCCGTACAGGATCCGGTCTACACCCAACTGCTTGTAGGTGTCAAGCTTGCTGCACACTTTAAGTGCATCGATAACGTTATTCCACGCTTTGCCCTCGATCTGTAAGATTATACAATTTGATGGTTCGTAAGAACGTAGCACGAAACAGAGTAGGTAGCTACCCATAATACTGTGCCATGGGTATGCGCGTGGAGCTTATGTTCTGTTGGAAATCAGTGCAGCGAGTAGATACCCAGACCTGAATGCAACGAAGCATTTATACTTAGTTTTAATTAGTTGCGGATTCTCAAAGGTGCTATTTGCATTGTCCATCAAACTTTAACTAGTTCATCGAAATATTTTGAGTTTATAAAATTGATAGCGCGAGGTGAGCGTAATAAACTGATAGGCGCCTCGCGCTTCAAATGGCGGAGGCGTAGCGCGCTGCGCCGGGGTCCCTGGTATATGTAGATACACAAGTGCTGAACCCAAACAGCAGGCCGGCACACTCACCACATAGTTAGGGTCCTCGCCCTGGCAGTGCACCGCGCACACGTTCAGCGCCACGAGTTTGCTCTGCCCATTTTTCTCCTCATAGCAGCCGAGGGATACTCTCTGGCCAATCCAGCATCGCCAGAACAGTCTTGCGCCCAGGACGCTCTCCGGTTCGCTCAGCACATCTACAACACGACGTTTTTATTATGGAGTGGCCTACGCCCGCGCCAGTCGCCTGCCTAATCAAGTTCAATAGCATTTGCTATCGCTCTGTTATCAGCGCGTCCCGGTGTCCGCTGAGCGACTATCGAGGCTCAACTCAAACTGCAACACATTTATTTTAAACTTGTCTTTCATACATTATACAATAAACATCCTAGCGTTGAACCCGGTTGCATGAGGCCTTTATCGCCCACCGACCACCGTATGTATTGTGTTACCCTTGGCTAATTAAACGCTCTGTCAAATCACGATGGTGTTACTTACTACTTAGAGAGCACAGCACGTCATCTATTAAGAAATTTTGAATAAGAAGCTCCACAGCTTGCTCGTCGTCCTCCGGCGGGATGTCGCGGATGACCCAGGTGGTGCCGTTGTCCTCCCACGAGTCCCACACGCGCGGGCAGCTCGCGTCCCAATCTCGTTTGAATACCATATCTGAAAAGATAATATTTCCGTAATCATGTAAGAACCTAAAGTGTTTAAGACTAGCAACACAGGTATTTATGGTAGGTACAATTTTGTCATACTTATGTAGGTACTAGGAAAATTACTAGGTAATGACCTACCGCTGGTAGTTACCTATCGTGTCAAGGAACTAGCGCGCCCGATCTGCCACAAACAGTAGTACCCGCAGATACCCGAGTAGTACCACTCGGTAAATACAAAGTTCCACTGTTTGGGAATTGGAATTTATCAGAAGTAAATAGAAGCATTTATATTACGTTTTTTTTTCATAAAAGGTCACGTTAATTGGACTACTTGACCACACCATTAGCACCTGGAACTCCCTGCCAGCTCACGTGTTTCCTTCTTCCTACAGTCGGACGTGAAAACGCATCTGATGAGGCCGTCAAGCTGAGTGCCACTGTTAACATGGTACATGTTTACGATGGTGACCCATTTTCCGAGACTTTACCTTTAGCTTACAATCAGGCGAGGTGAAGTGAAATTGGCGTGTCCTTTATAAAAAAAAGTGCTGTATCACAGGTAACAAAGTCAAAGTCAACAATTATTAATTCTGTACAGACCACGGCACCGCTAGCTCCCGCAGGGAGTCACGCTATGTTTCGGGTGCTGCTCCTAGCCACACTAGGCCGCAACTGCGTTTAGGGCCCGGGTCCGGAATGAAATGAACCCGGGTCAGCTTATTGTTTTTGATTGGTACGTTGTTTTTCCAGAAGCGGTTGCGGTTCCCAACCTCGATAGGAAAGCCTGCGCCAGATTCTTATCGGTTGTTGAGCTAAGTACTCAACACCAGCACTAACCCTTTACTTACTGCTAAACTTTAGCAGGTGCACCGACGACAGAGGTGTTGGTAGGTCCCTACTCGCCTCGCTAGCTACTATAACTATTATATTAGACTAGCTAACCCGGCAATCCTTGTTTTGTCATATACGTAATTTCTATTAGGGTGGGCCTCCCTTATGCTGAGGGGCTTAAGAATACCTAAGTTTTTAGCTTACGGCAATTCTCACACCCATCAAAATATGCACAAAAATATTTTTAAGAATCAATCGTTCGGAGCTGTTTCGGAGGCGTTTGCAGATAAACACTGTGATAGGGGAATATTTTAAGTAAGTTATACTTACTTAATATGAACTCAGATAGATTACTGTGGGTACTGTTGTTATGAATGGATATCGGTACCTACTATTTGTAATATGGTCGACTGCATATTACATTTATAATATGCACGTGCACCTACTCGTTATTCTAAGTTAACGCCATATTATGTAGGTAGGTATAAGAAGTATGCTAACGCCAGCTAACGCGGAACTAGGCAATACCGACGGTACATACTGTATACATCCGTTCACTAGGCGCTCAATAAATTAGTTAGAACAATAAAAAGTAAGTATTTACATACATTTTTGAATTAAATTTACGATTATCGAAAATGTTTGCAACAAAGATAATTAATATAGGTCACCTACTACGGGTTTAATTCCACATTCCAATGCCACTAGCCACTAGCAAAGCGAGTGTCGTTTAGTTATCAGTGTCAAGTGTCAACACAACACAAATGTGGCTGTTTGGTTTTCCCCCAAAATGTTTATAATAATAGGCCGTTAGTAGTAGGTTAGTTTCACGGGGTTTTACTTTTGTGTGGTTTGACCGGTGCGGTGGTGAAGCAAGATGGAGGTTATTAATGTATAATGAATGATATTATTTATTAGTTGTTATATAAAGTACAATCCTTTATTTCTTTTATTCTACTACATAAGTACTACGTAAGTGGGTCATTAATTAAGGTCCCTGACTAGTTAATCTGGTCAATTAACTAAACGGCGCATTTAAACGCATATTAATGTATTTAACGAAAATAGACAATAGAGATAATATAGGATAAGTACAAGCTAAAGTATAAGCTAAAGGGCAAAGACTTCTTTGTATAGGTTGTATAGGCCGCAATTCCGGCCCCACTTGGGGTATAGAACGATGGAGACACCGTTGTCCCCCCTCCTGAGGAGGGCCAGACCGTAAGGGATGGCCCTGGGTCAGCCGGGGTGCGAGGGATATGTCGATTACAACCTCACCTCCGGCCTAGCACCACGACCCACAGTCGGCGTGCGGTTTTATTCGGTTCGAGTCCGATATAACCTCCCCTTCCGGCTCCGGTAGGGGAGGTATCCGAGGGGATTTCCGCACGAAAAAAAAGGGGTATAGAACGATGATAACACATTTTGGACGGTTATGATGACAGTCGTCAACGTGTTATAAATGTAAGAATACATGTCAATCCCATTGGCACTTGTCTAAGGGGCTGCCCCCCTAGACAAGTGCCAATTCGTTAGGCACCTGCACCAGCGCACCAGCTTAGCCCGTTCGACTCGGTGCACAGGCGGGCGCTGATGATCGTGGACAGCCCCGCACTCCCAAGCGGCGCCGGCGTGGAACCTCTCAGCCTCAGGAGGGACTTCGCCTCACTGCGTGTATTCCTCAGCCTGAGCTCGCAGAGACCTCCGCTAATCTCTTCGTGTTATGTTACTTGTGAATGTGATAGATAATGCACTTGGACGTCGCTCACTAATGATTATTAATAAGAAAATTATGATAATTAACTGTTAATGAGGGAAAATAGGACAACTTCTGTCTGTTACTCCGTTACTTGAACCTACCTACATATTTTCCCCTACCTGTTCACCGTGAAACATATTTTGCCATCAAGTAGGTAGTAGGTAACCATAACCAGGTATAAAGTAACCTAATACTTAGTTCATGAATGGTGATGTAATCCCATAGGGGAGCCATGGGGTACCATGGTGATAGGGGTCAGTCTCCGAGTCAACCTCTCTAGCAAGCCGGTACCTCCACCTGCTTCGGTTGCTCGGTTTGTCGGTTGCTGATTTATTGGCACTAAGATATGGAGGCGTGAGGAAGGACATCGGCTTCAAAGAACCAGCTTCGGATGCCACCAGGACTGGCGCTCGGCGTTCGACTAAATGACGGAATAATCCAAGGATGCGAAACAAATTAAACAGAAACCAAAAGACCATAACACAAAAACAAATAGTCAACAAAAACACTAAGCATCTAACTAACTAATTTGCTCCGATACGAGCCGGCAAGCGCCGCACCGCGAGTAATGTGCCGAACAGAGCTAGGAGGCAGACACTTACCGATCGCACAATTTATTCACAATGAGGCCACCGAGATACCGCTACACGTCCACTGTCTCGTGCGATCGCACCACTACTAACAGTATAGTAAACACAAACGTACCAACAGTGCGTGCGCACCCAACTGACGCGACGCGACGCTCGACCAAAGCGACAACACAAGTAGCAGCTGATAGCGGCACATAGCGGTGACTTGCTTCCTCTCCTCTCTCCGCGACTGCCCAGACATAGGACCGCGACACACGCGCCGATGTTGTCGTGAGGTAATCTTTTGAACCAGTAACAAAATTTGATGATAGCAGTCATTGATTTTTCGTTGTACCTCACATCAAAATATAAAGAAACGGGACCCTTATATGACGGGACCCTCACATCGCTGTACGTTTCAGACACCTTGTGATATCAAATATCTAATCAGGCTTGCAACCTCTTGCAGCTGTGAAAAAATCAAATTTCCAAGTCATCTAATGCAACTAGAAACAACTAAATTAAACTCACGAAATTTAGCAGGAAGCAATGTTTTACAACACAGCAGGGGTAAAAGGAAAAGTCCATCCGAAAACTAATATGTAAGTATAGTAATAACAATAATACATATTATCATTATTTTTTCAACACACAAATAATGTTGTTGTAATATTGTATCGTGATGGTAGGCCTTAAGTCGACGATTTCTTGATGACCTTGTAGTTCGGCCCCCGCGACAACAAGTGTACAACAGCAGAATAATACATGATAATATACCCGTAATAGGTGAACTACACATTGTGCGTACTGCGCTAGAGAATGGCGCTGTCATGGTCACAGAATACGAGGTAGGTACAATGAATCCTAGTTCTTCAAAAGGCAATCGTTACAGAGTTTTAACTTAGCAGTTCCTACTTTCAATGATTATTTTTGTAAACATAAACCTTGGCAATTGCGCGTGCACATTGCAAAATGGAACTTTGAACGGAATCGAATGAATGCCGAATGGCAAAAAAATAAGATGAGTCATGTTTATTTATATGTACATAATATACATATCTGATTACCGGATGGCGCGGCGCATCGCGTATCGAATAGGTACCGTATATTGTGGAATTTGAGTATATTTTGCTTACTATTTTCCAATATCTAGGAATGCAGTTCAGATATTATCTTAAAACATGAATGGCGGTTTCCTAAGAACGTTTTGCACTTTAAACTTTAATTGATCATGAGTATGGTGGGCCGTGGGACTAAATTGGCGGGATCACGAGAAATCCAAACATTTGGCGCTGTGAATTCGAAAATAAAAACCCGATTTTTTGTTGTTGCGAAGGTCGACCGGTCGAATCACTTTTGTATTAGAAAATAATGTGGTACCCTGGATCGGAATGGATCATATTCATCTGGGAATTGATCTAAAACTTCTGATTCCAACAGTGAGGCTCGAGTGGCTGCGTTGTACTGAGTTGAACGACACATACCTATTGCTAGGCACATTTGGAGCGGGTGTAGGTACCTACTGAGTGTACTGATATACCTACTAGACCAGCATGACTAGGTAGGTATAGATAGCGGGGCCTTGTGCTCATTCACTAAGGCAACAACAACTGTCGTCGGCGCTATCAGCTCACACGCGAGCACCAACTTATCTAGTTTGGGTTTACCCAATTGTTATTTAAGCCGTTTTGATGATTTCCAATCGTAAGTAGACTACACTACGATGATGTAATGGTCCGCTTATTCTATACTTCTATAGCTAGCTATAGGTAGGTACTAACTGCTTTTTCGGACTCTGACCCATGGTAAGCTTTTATAGCTTGTGTTATGGAATCCAGAATGCGGATAAACATAACTTCTTTATAAAATTTGTAAAAACACACATAATATACATAGAAACACCCAGGCCAATGCAAATGGTAGCCATTTTCATTTATACAAATATTTGCACTGGGCGGGGGAGCGCCTTATTTCGTAGAAAGAAATTTCATAGAATTTCATTTTACAGAAAATGTTTCATATAATATTTGGTTCTTATATTTTTATTTCGAATATTATTGTTTCAAAGACAATTTACCACAATGAATCACTTTTCACAGAAACACAATTTAATGAATTTTTTTTCACATATTTTTGTTTAACATACTTATCAAACTGTAGAATTATTATTTAAGGAATCTTAAAAACAACCACTAACCACCATCTATTTCAAACAGTAAAATTTAGATACATTTTTTTTCCCGATTGCTTGTAGTAATTTAATTAGATAATACCCCGACTCGGATAGGTTAGGTTAGAAGGCTAAGGCGAGGGCGAAGCGAAGCGGAGCTCTCGCCTTAGCCTTCGTGGTTATTTTTTTTTAAACCACCCAGAAAATATCTTTGCGCAAATAAGTTTTTATGAAATAACCAATATAAAAAAGAAGAATATTTGATTTGTTATTCTATGAAATTATTATTCTAACATTAAAATTTATGTGAAACAAAAGTCAATGATTTAAAAATCTTTAAAGTAAGTATTATGTATATTGATTATTCTATGAAACGAAATTATGCGAAACATTTTCTGTAAAACGAAATTATATGAAACTTTTGTCTATAAAACAACGCACACCCACTGGGCGGGGATTGAACCCGCGCCTCGTGCGTAGCAGTCCCGTACAATACCGCCACGCCACAGAGGCTGTCTTATGGTATTTCGTAAGACCTATTATAGGTAGGTTTCGTTTGTGACATTTAAACTTGGGAGGATATGAGACTCACGCACGCGACCGGGACTGCGTTATGCGTACCATTTTTTCGGAAATCCCCTTGAATACCTCCCCCGCCGGAACCGGAGGGGGAGGTATTATGTTGGATTCGAACCGACTAAAACCGCACGCCGTCTGTGGGTCATCATGCTAGGCCGAAGGTTAGTTAGGTGATCCTTATGAGGAAGAACCGGGAGGTGACCCTGAGCCAACTATTTGTAATTCTGAAGCTCCGAGTTCGTCTTGGACTAGGATGCACTCAAGAAAATACGTCTCTATTGAGGATGATGACTGTATGGTATTGTCTACTTAAGTATGTAAGTATTTATGTAGGTAGATACTTAGTAACTTTCTAAACTTTGCAATTAAGAGACTAGGCGGGACGGGATGCCACAGATTATAACAGAATCACGAGTCTCGGACCCTGCGCAGTGGACGATTTTTAGGTCCCCTTTGAGGAGAACACGGCGCGGCGGCGGTGGGACGGGGGCCTCATCCATCAATCATAGAGCTGCGCGCCAATATTCTAAACCAATCAGCACGCGCCAAGTTCCCGCGTCGACCACCCGTACACTTGCGTGCCAACATATAGGATGCCAGGATGCAATACCCGTGAGATACAGGACCGCCGTACCTATTTTGCTGAATATTGTCTCAATATCAAAGTTGTTTCAGAAAGTACATAAAATACCCGAATATAATTTACACTTGTTTTTTTTAGAATCAAAACCAAGGTTAAGAAGATTTTTTAGAAAACGTGACATAAGCTCAAAAAATAATTATCTCGAAAACTGTACAAATACCTCTGACCCAGAAACCATAACAATATGGACGTGTCATACCTACGAAACAGGAGATAATTTAGTACCACCTATGCGCAAGATCCTTTCAAATTATCACCACTATTATGTTATTTAGAATTAGTACAATAATTTTTTTTTGTTCACATTTGCATTTCGAATTAATAATGTTCAAAGACGTATAAGGTGGGAAATTTGAATCATATCGGGCGTGTCTCGGTAGCCGAATTGGTCAGGCATTCCCCCTGTAAAAGAAAGACTGCGGGTTCGAGTCCCGCCCGAGAAGATTCTTTTTCCCTATGTATTCGATGTTTTAACTAGCCTAGGAAACTACCTACGTGCTTTTTAGCGCTAATTACTGAATATTTTTGTATTGAATAGCCGAAGGTTATATGCTATATATTATCACGCTACCACTAAAGGGAGTGAAGCAGTGGTCATAGATATAAACAAATCTGGCAGATTTTCATATATTATTACTGGGCCATATATTATTGTAGGGGGAACCGAAGCCGAAAAGCCCTAGTAGAACTCCAGGTACATTACACATTGGCCCAAAAAAAACATTGGTTTGGATAAAAAAACTCAAAAAAAAAAATTTTTTTTTGTCCAAAATGTTTTTTTATGCCAATTTGTTATATACCTAGAGTATTACTAGGGGTTTTCGGCTTCAGGAGCCTTCCCCTTACACCAGGTATATTGTAACTTTTAAACTTTCATGTCTTATGATGATTTAATATGCCTCCAATCATGTTAACGGGAGTTAACGGGGATTAACGAGATTATCTGTTAACATTATACTAAACTTTTATTACGTAACAATTTATATCAATAATAATAATTACTATTTAATACCTAAATAATTTAAATTGGCAATTTAAAATAAATAAAAAGATGGTTCGGGCGATGAATACAAGAACCGCTAAAACACAAAATATGAGAGCTATTTAGTTGTCCCGTAGTGCACCGTGCGCGACTAGGTCCAAGATACGCGAATTAATATATAAATACTAAACAAGGTCGTATAGACAAGGCGCAAAGAGGACATCCGTTTGCAAAATATGCAGCAGACCACAATCTGACTCTAATAAATATGTGATCGCAAGATCCCAGGTAATATTAATGGCTTATTCCCGTGCGCTCCAAATCTATTTGTTCTCTAAAATTCATATTTTCATACATTGGTTACCAGGAGCTCCACGGATGTTTGTATTAAAATAATAAACAAAGTCACATTTACCAAATTTATTCCCTAGAGCTCCAAAATATTGTTTAGGTACTTTGACATATTATTCCCAGCAGCTCCAATAAAAAAGTCAATTCTTCAATATATATCCTTGGGCGCGATACCTAAATTGTAAGCTGAAGATAAAAGTTAGAAAAAATACGAATTAATAAGCGTGTTTATAGCTCGGACAAAAAGAATAACAGTTTTCTTTTCGTCTGAGATATATCTAAAAGTAGATTAGATAGGTGTTAGGCGAGTATATCAATACGATTTAAATTGATGACGAAGAACATCAAATTTTAATGTACCTATCGGTTACAATTTTTACGTGCTTATATATTTCAAAATAGAACATCCCGGAACAAAACAAGATTTAAACGGCCAGGTAGAATCTTTCCAGGTTAGCATCTACTCATATCTACATGAGTATTATCCACCACCACCAAATCACGCGCGAAAAAACCGAGAAAACGCGTTCAAAATTAAATTGAGAAAAAGAAAGCGGGGCCTAATCAAACGGCTACGGATTGCTAAAGCTATGGGCGACAACTAACTTAGTCATCAACTGGCCAGAGCTTTACGGGCTATACTAAAATTAATCCAAGGAATCTCAGCCCCAATAATAAATGAAAATAATAACCTCAATAGAGCAAAACATGAAGTCGAATTTGATAAGGACCCTTTCAAATACTCAAGGAATATTTTCAGTGACAAAAAGCAAGATAGGCTGCTACTAAATAACGACCAGATCTATAGCTACTACAAAAATAATTATGAGGTGCCTAAACATGAAAAGCCATACGGTGAACCTAAAGCGCAAAAAACATCAAACCCTCATTTCACATTTAACTGTAATCCACCTAGCTTAGAAGAAATTGAACATCAAATCAAGAAAAAACCAACAAAAGCCGCCCCAGGGCCTGATGGCATACCGTACATTATTTATAAAAAATGCCCATCGGTACGTAAACATCTTCTAAGCATATTCAATAGGATCTGGTCGAGTAAAGAAATTTCAGCAGCCTTCGGCAGGGCTAACTTTGTGCTCATTCCAAAGAAAGAAATAGTAACTAGTCCTAAAGACGCTAGACCGATAGCATTAACTAACACAATCTCAAAAATCTTCTTCTTATGGCTTCAATTCAAAATGACTAATTTCATGATCAATAACAACTATTTCAGGCCAAATCACCAGAAAGGGTTCCTACCCGGAATTTCTGGATGCCTGGAACACAATTCGCTACTGGCGGAAAGCCTCAAAGATGCCAGATTAAATGAAAGGCAAATAACAGTTTGTTGGATAGATTTAGAAAACGCTTTTGGCTCAGTACACCACCAGCTTATGTTGTTTACATTAAAATGGTATAACTTTCCGTCGATCATCCGGGAAATAATAGCCTCTTATTACGATAAATTAAAATTTGTTATAAACACCAAGGATGGCCACACGCAACCTTTAAATTATAATGTAGGTCTGTTCCAAAGTTGCTGTCTGTCACCTATAGTTTCCAATATAGTAATAAATATTTTAATAGATAGTATTACCACACACGAGAGAAAGTGAGGCTATCGGTTTAAACTAAACGGTAAATACACGGAATCCATCCTCGCATTTGCAGATGATCTCGCAATACTTACTCGCAGCCCAAAGCAGTGCCAAGACCTGTTGCGTAAAGTGGATGAATTCTGTACATGGACAGATGGAATGAAAACAAAACCTAGCAAATGCTACTGTCTATGTCTGGGTAGGCGGGGTACCAGATATACCTCATATGATCCAGGGCTTAGTATAGGCGGGGAAAACGTTTCGACTATATCCGAAACCGTGCCTTTTAAATTTCTCGGAAGAAAAATAGATAACAGAGGTTGCACTCCAGCTTTAGAAGAAGTAATTAATAACTTCATTATCGATATACAAAAGGTAGATCAACAGCCACTAAGTAATGTTAAAAAAGCGTGGATTTACGACAACTATTTAACCTCGCGTCTTAACTGGCCGTTTCTTGTTTATGATATAAGCCAGAGCCTTCTCAAAAAACTAGATGCGAATGTTACGAAGACATTGAAGTCGTGGCTGGGGCTAGCTCAGTCGGCAGACCCATCGACATTATATAGAGCCTCAAATAACTTTGGAATGACGTTCAAGAAACCATCGGAACTATATAAACATCTAAGAGTAGCCAAAATGCACGTCCTAGCGAAATCAAAAGACGAAATCGTGCAAGCTCTTCCAAAAGACCAAAGTACTAAAGAGCTCGAGTCGCGCCTCCAATTCCATAAAAAAATCATGATAGGCTCGCAGACTGGTAGGGTAGGTTTGGGTAATACTAGGAGGCAGTCAGACAAAGACATAACAAAATCTTTTCTTCAAGTAGATGAAAATAATACCTACAAAGTGCACGCAATGAACCTAGAAATACAAAACGAATGGTTAACACTAGGTGAATTTTGTATTCTCATAGCCTTAAAATGGCGTACCTTAATATACGACTGGTCACCGGCTCTCCTTAAATTCTATCTCAATGCATTCCAGTTGACCCTCCCCGACCAAAGCAATCTTGTCAGATGGGGAAAAGCCACAGATAAAACATGTAACTCATGTGGTGAAGCAATTGGTACTGCTAGGCACCTACTGGTGGGTTGTAGGACGCTATTAGACCGGGGTCATTACTCGCGCCGACATGATAAGGTATTAGAAATTGTACGTGAGGCGGTAAGTTTGGCGGCAGCTAGAGCGAAAAAGGGTTTAACCACAAACCAAAGAAATGACGTCACGTTTGTAAAGGAAGGCTGCTCAAAAAAGAAAAATCAAAAGCCGTACTCAATTTTGATAGCAGCCGCTGATTGGACATTACTCGCAGATTCGTATGAGAAACACTATAAAATACCGGAGGATGTTTGTGCCTCGTCATCCAGACCCGATATATTCCTATTTTCAAAACAGCAAAAGCGTGCAGTACTAGTAGAACTCACAGTACCGTGGGAAACTAACATACCTAAAGACCACGCTATAAAAATAAACAAATACTTTGACCTGACCAACGAGTTAACCAAAAATGGCTATGTGGTTAAACTCTACGCCGTGGAAGTAGGAGCAAGGGGAATTCCAGCTAAATCCCTGTATAACTTATTTAAAGACCTCGGATTGCCAAGAGCTTCAGTAAGCTCTTTACTCAAACGAATATCTAAAACGGCGTTGATAGGATCTTACCAAATTTGGATAGGTAGAGGGGGGAACACGACTGACGGTGGAGGTGAGCGCTGATGCATCACAAGGTGGCCACCCTAAACCTACACCTGGGTCGCAAGTCCCAGGCGCCGTCACAGTGTTCCTCTTTGTACCACGCCATGGACCCGGCGACCGCACGGTGAATCCATGGAATGCTAAGAACCGGATCTCTCTATACACTCTTTTGCAAAAAAACCGGCACCTAAGGAAATTTACGTTCTAAGGTCGATTTTAGTTAATTAAATGAAATTTATTTCTTTGACGTAGTCTGTATACTTATAATCGTGTAAATTAATGCGCGTGTAGTGAATTCGAGCAATTAAAAGAAAAAAAAACGATGGATTCTTTTAAATAAAATCGATGTACACGCCCAAACAATAAGAAGTGGTTGACAATAAAGACAAGTTTTTTTTTACTTTTTTTAATTGAATAAAGTTACAAATGTAAAAACCTAATAACGAGTGTGACCTCCTCTTGCCAAAATCACAGCTTGAATCCTTCTGGGCATGCTTTCCACAATGTTTTTAATTAATAACGTTTTGAGGAATACGTTCCCACTCTTCTGCAATGACTCTTTTTAGCTCCCTGATGTTTTGTGGAGCAGGTTGCTCTGATCTTACCCGTCTCTTTAGAACATCCCACACATTCTCAATTGGATTGAGGTCAGGACTTCGAGCTGGGAAATCTAAACGACGGATCCCAACTTCTTGCATGTACGCTTCCACGTCGCAAGAACGGTGGAGCGAGCATTATCGTCAATAAAAATGGAAGCTTCCCCAAGTGCAGTCAATGTGGGTTGTGCATATGGAATTAAGACTTCCATCATGTACCGGTGTGCAATTGATGTTCCATTTTCTATGAAAACTAACTCCGTACGCACCGTCGAATTAATTGCTGCCCAAAACATAACGGAGCCTCCGCCATAAGGAGTGATTTCTTCGAAACACACTTCCGCATAGCGTTCCCGTGGTCTTCGCAGCACTCGCCGGCGTCGGTCCTCTCCATACAAAGAGATTCTAGCTTCATCAGAAAACAATACTTTATTCCAGGCCTCCAGAGTCCATGAAGCACAGTTCCGAGCAAACTGAAGTCGAGCAACACGGTGCTCACAGTAATTTAGGGCCCTGAACTGGGTGGTAACTCTTGATATTGGCAGCCAAAAGCCTCCTCCTGACCGTCCACAAGCTAACTTCTACTCCTCTTACTTCTTTAAGGCTCTTCATCAGGTCCACACTTGACGCCTTACGATTACGCAACGCCTGACTCACCAAAAAGCGGCCATCTCTTGGTTCTGTGCATCGTTTTCTTCTCGAACCGGGTCTTCTTTTGACCGAACCAGTCTCTTGATACCGTTGCCAAGTCCTCTGGACAGTTGAACGACTCACATTTAGCCGCTGAGACACGTAAGTTTGCGAACAACCTTCTTCAAGTAGTGCTATAATTTTACCGGCCCTTATCGCTTTTCTTTTTATATAGGACACGTCAATTTGACTTTACCTCACCTGATGTTAAGCTAAAGGCATCGACCACACAGCCCAGCTGTGTGGTCGATGGCTAAAGGCAAAGTCTCGGAAAGAGGGTCACCATCGGAAACATGTACCATGTTAACAGTGGTGGCACTCAGCTTGACGGCCTCGTTAGATGCCTTTACACGCCCCGCTTAAAGGACCCGGGACTGTAGGAAGAACGAAACACGCGAGCTGGCAAGGAGTTCCAGGTCTTAATGGTGCGGCATAGGAATGAGTCGCTGAAACGCTTGGTTCTTGCTGGTATACTCTGCACCGTATATGGATGGCATCTTAGCCGTGCACGTGTCGTCCTGTGTAGGAAAGGAGAGGGTGGGACTAATTGGAAGAGCTCGTCAGAACATTCACATTCACCATGGTAGAGACGGTAGACGCTTTATCACTCATATCAAAAAGTGGTATTTAATGTAAAAAAAGAAAGATTAAAATTGTTTAATTTCCAGAAAATATCCAAAAAGTTTTAAAATATCGTAATCAGTGGAAAAAATGAAATGCTCAAGTGAGACTCGAACTTTTTCCAATGTTTTTCGAACTTAACAGTTAGCATAATAAATGCTATAAAAAATTAATTCAAATATCGTAATCAGTTAAAAATCGTTTTAGCAATTCGCGCCATTAGTAAAGCAAATATAGAATAATCCACAATAATCATTATTTTTCTTTTAATAATTTCAAATTTTAAATTTGGTACGTAAAGAATCATGCCAGGATACTTTAAAAACCATGCCAATACATCGTCAAATTAACAAAACCTATTTCTTGTTCTTCTTCATTGAAGTAGAGAAAAAAAAATTGAGTTTATTATATTTTAGGTCATACATAGGTCACAAGTTTTTATTAGGTATAAATAAAGTGGCAAAACTTAGTATTTATTTCAGTTTTGTGAGTGTTATAGATAGAGCGTTAGAGTATGTAGGGAGACCACGTAGCTAAATTTAGAGTTACTCGAGCGTCGACGTGGAAACCTATTAGAAATGGTGAATTAGATGATAAAAAGAATAATGCTATTTAAAGTTTCCACTTTTAGTAGTGAGGGAATATACATAACATAATAATAATGTTTTTGAAATCTGGTTCGTTTAACTTTAAAATAAACATAAAATACCACCCAATACCCCTCTACGCATGCCATACTAGAGATACGTATAGGTTACATTGGTCACATAAAAAACAACAACGCGACATCTAGCCTGAATGGTTAGATATCGCGTTGTTTAGGAACGGTACACGTCCCTTGCACTAGAGATACATTACTAAAAGTTCACTCACATTTCCACAGATAGCGCGATCTACGCAGGGTTACCCAAAATGACAGAGAGCCCCGCATTACGCGGCGGCGCGCGGAGACGGAGTCACTGAGCCACGCGGACTGTGCAGTTCTGCGTCATCGTTCAGATTTGTACGCACTAACGCGCGGGGCCGCAGGCTACATTACATACTTCATCCCCTGGATGCTTAAACTGTGGAATCTACCGTTGTTTGTCCAAGCGACTACAATATGGGGTGCTTCAACAAGGGCATCAGCAGCGCGAGTGTAGGTGACGCCACTGGTGTTGCACACATCCATAGGCCTCGGTAACTACTTTCCATCAGGTGGGCCGTGTGTTTGTCGGCCAGCTAAGTGGTTTGCCTCAAAAACCTACTCGGAAATGTCTCGGACTTACTAGTTTAGCGCGTTAGTGCGTGCAACCTGCAATACCGACGATGAGCATCTGCACTCCTGCAGCCAGGCGCGTGGCGCCGACGCTGCGCACTCCAACCCAGTATGCCAATCGCCTTCAGGATCAGCCGCGGAAAAATTCCACATCTGTTTCTTTTCTCCTACTAAGATGTCCTACTAGATGTCTTTCCAAAAAACCTTTTTAGTAAGAGTTTGTTTAACCCTAGGACTATTATCTCTTTTAGGAGTCATCTTCAGACAGGTTTGCTTATTATTTTACTTTATTTCATACAAGCAGCCGTACTTATCACCCCCAGGCCTGCGACCGGAGGACTGGCCCGCGCCTTGCTTGCCCTCCACTGCGCACTTTGCTAGGGAGGCATCAGTAAGACACGTGGAGAGTTTCGGCCGGAGTTGACCGTAGGCGGCAGCGTCTGTCCTCAGGCCCCTGAGCAAGGTAGCTCTACGGTATTATTTATTTACACTTGTGAGTTTACGAAACATTATCACAAAAGACAACAGAATGTCTGACCGAACGCTGCACTAACAGGAAGCGAGTGTTTGTTAACTAGCTCGGGCGCCGCGCTCCTGTTCCCACAGCGCTCAGTGTCACCACAACCTCTACGCACAGTAGCGACGATGAACATTTTACTTTATATAACTTTTCTGGTCGGAGTTGTGGACTGTGAGTATACGAGTGGTATATATTTTTATTTCGACATGCCATTACAATACAGTATTTGTCTCTGCCTCCGTCGATGAAGCACTGAACGGCAAGTGACAGATATGTCGGCTTATCGCCTATAAGCGCCTGTTCAGACACGGCGCGGCGGGAACAGATTTCTTCAATAGTCAGTTCCGTAGTGAAGAATTCTCCTTGCACTTTTTTTTTCTTTTTATACCGGACACGTCAATTTGACTTCACCTCGCCTGATGTTAAGCTAAAGCCAAAGTCTCGGAAAGACCTTGTTTCTTCGCTGGTACTTTGAACTTTAAGGAATAGTAATATAAAAGGGAAAAAAATATCTATGACCTATTAAAAAGTCACAGATTTTCCAGTCCAATCCCGTTTCCTCTGCACCCTCTACTATATTAAGTATGTATTATACACATGAACCTTCTTATTGAATTATTCTATCAATTAAAAGAAATCGCATCAAAATCTGTAGCATAGTTTTGAAGATATACGTATATAATGGACGGACGGACGTGGAAAGCGACTTTGCTTTATACATAGTACGTAGTGATGCAAATAGTATTGACTTTATGTATGACCTCATAAAATTGACCTCTGACAAATAATTCTATATTTCTCTTGACATACCAAGATCATCATTATATATTTTATTATTAAATTCAATCAATTAATGTAGTCAAATGATGTATTTTTTAATATTTGCGCTAGTGTGGCTAAACACGCTGTGCTATACATATTTTAGACATTATATTACCATGTTTATGAGCAAATAAATGATTCTATTGTATTCTATTGACCGGTATTAATTTATTGTTTTTCAGACACCTTGACACAATTCATAACAGTGGGATCTAACAGCCGCAGGCCGGGTAAAGCAACGTGCGACAATTCGAGCAAGTCTGCTTTAGTGGAGCAATTTTTTAACATAATTTTCAACGAGTTCCATACCGCTCCACCAGTGTGTGTTTGTGTTCAAATGTGTCCTGATCAGCCAACGTACTGCTACCCTAATGGATGCATGAAAAGAGCTGACACTAAAAAAGCTGAAATACCGCTACCAGTAACTCATATTGGTGAAAACTCCAAGCCAATATTTCTTTTGGAGCCAAAAAATGACTTTATGCGTGACCTCTTAAATAAAAACTACGTCGATGAAAATAAAGCAGCCCCTGTACTTGGTATGAATCCTATTTTATATGTCCATTGATTTATTTCTCTTGCTAGGTATCTTGATTGATAGATCAATTTTAATCTATAGTAATTTCCCGATTGCCCGAATTCACCGATGTGGTCTCGTTAGCACTCGTAAAATTACAAGTTTGTATTATAATAGTTTGTTTTTTCTATTTCTTTGATTAATTAGTAGTACTGAAAGTTGCTGCTGTACTGTGTTCAGTGATAAAGATCGAATAAATAAATTATATACTAGTTTTTATATTTTTAGGTGTGTCAAAACAAGCGAATATTATGCCAATAAATCTTCGACCAGATCCATTTAAAGACAGGTATAAAATTCTATTCAGATACAAGAAAATGCCAAAGGTCGAACTTAAGTACAATCTTGGTGAACAGGTGAAGAACATGAAGTCAGATGCTCTACGAAAAGATAATGTGGATATTTCAAAAACTAGATGGCCTATGAATAAAATAAATTCGAATCATGTCATTCGACAACGAATATATTCTGATGCTCAAGCAAGTGAAAAGTTCTTCATGACAACATTTTCCGGAAAAGAAGTTGCACATTATCCACCAAAGTATTTCAAAAGGGAACTGGTTAATATTACAAACAACCATACTGGCAAAGTTGACGTTAAATCAGTTGATACAACTGGAATAGCTGAACTAGAAAATAATTCTTATTCTTTGGAAAAAATAATAGATAGTTTAATAGAAAGCAGTTTCGAAGCCAATAAAACATTTAATGTGAGCACACAAAATAATACCAAGTTTATAAAAGAAATCACAACCGAAACTAGTTATAAAATTTCAGAAACAACAGAAGCTGTAATTTCACAAGGAAATGTTACAGAACCAGTCGTAACTATAAGTACTCCACACAATAACACGACAAATGATACCACACATGTCATATCTATAAATTTCACAAATGAAAATAATGATAAGAACAAATACTTTGAAACTGATGTAATAAACAACACCATTGTAATGAATAAGATGATTGCATCGTTGTCTAAAAAAATCGAGATTCAGAATAATACCAGTTTAGAAATGATGAGACGAATGGTTGGAAACTTTGACTATAATTCAATTTCAGATAAATTATTAGAGCAGTCTACATTGAAAGAGAATGTTGAAATTGTAACTATGGGGAACACAAAAAGATCGGCTGACTATTATACAAAAACAACAAAAAAGGGTAGACAACGGTTAGACAGAAAACTTCAAAATAGTAAAAATAATTAGTTTAACTTCAAGAGATTGAACAATAGACTTAAATTTAACTAAGTATGTACTCTAACTGATTTAGTCAGTTAGTAAAGTGACGATTCGAACCTATATCTATTCACATCGCACAAATTGATTTGAATAGATTAGGTTAGAAGGCTAAGGCGGGAGCGGGGCTCCTACATTAGCATGGTATTGTATAGAATACTTGAACTACGCACATTGCTGGTGTCATGTACAAGAATTGAATTGTTCGTTTAATCATACTATTAGATTTCAATATCAGTTGTGTCACAGTAGAATGAGGGGTTTTCAAGTAGAATGAGGGATTTTCACTAATTTAAGGAAATTTTAAAATTTATAAGCCACCGTATCTCCTTTGTTGACTGTACATTAAAAAATCAATATTTAGGTACCAATTAAATTCTACAGAAAGGGCTAACTTTGTTTCTGTCCTCGGAACACGTAAAAATAAATGTCACCACTATTCAACACGAAATTAATTGAAGTCTGCTTTGAAGAGCCTCAATTTGAAATATTTATAACAGACGGCATTGTCCAGAACTAATTCACCTCGGCCTGTCCTAAATGATACGCAATGAAAATTGTAATTTCGGACGATGCTCCTGTAACACCCACAAAGGGTTGAATGTTCGGAGTAATGGTGGAAAGCATCTGTGTCCATTTCATGAAATGTGTCGAACACGCCTGCGTTCGCCCACCGTTTCTCAATCTATTTTAGAGAGGGGTATTATGGAAAGGAACTCAATAATATGAAACACAATAATTCGACAGTAAAAAGGTACAAATTTTGATACACACTTGGATCAACATCGAGTTCTAAAAGTAGTTGGAATCAGCGAGCCAGGTGCGAGAGAGATTCTGAACTACTTTTGTGTAATCATTGATCCTACATAGTAACCCCAACTTCCTTACCCTAAGAAACGCTACGATCCTGTTCTTCACTGAAAGTCAACAGTGTCCAGTCTGATCTACTGGCCTGGACCTATCATGAAGTTAAAAATAGATTATAAACTTTTATATACTAATTATAGCGAGAATTAACGCGATCATGGTATAGGTACATACCTTTGATTTGCCTGTCGTTTCGACCACCGGCCGTGGTCACAGGCTGACTGAAAAAAAAGAGTATAAAGTTAATTATTTATTCCGTAATACCTTGTTAAATAATAATAATAAATAAAACGATAAACTTAGAAAACGGTCTATAAACTTCTTACATCCATCCTGAGAGCTAAGATTAACAATCACATAAACAATAATTCTATTATGTGTGCCTCTCAGAATGGATGTAGGAATGGGGCCCGGGGTACTAAGGAGCTCCTGATTGATATGGCTATTAGCCAACAAGCTCGCCGCAATCGTAAAGATCTGACAGCATGCTGGATCGATTACAAGAAAGCGTTTGACTCCGTGCCACATACATGGCTTTTGAGGGTGCTGGAGTTGTATAAAGTGAATACAACTCTATGTACCTTCTTAAGGTCGTGTATGCGGCAATGGAGGACGGTTCTTTTCTATCCAGGGTGTCGTCAGGCTTTGGGTGGCGGCGTGCCGATAACAATAGAGCGGGGTATTTTTCAGGGGGATAGTCTGAGTCCCCTTTGGTTCTGCTTAGCCCTGAATCCACTTGGTGCTTTACTAGTGAATTCAGGGTTAGGTTATAGGCTACGAAGAGAGGGTCAGATGGTATCCCACCTCTTTTACATGGATGATTTAAAGCTATTTGCCCACACCAATCCTCAATTAATAGCTTTACTGAAGGTAACAGAAACATTCAGTAATTCTATTAAAATGGCGTTTGGTGTGGACAAATGTGCAGTCATTCATGTAAAGCGAGGGCGGGTAGTGGAGTCGGAGGGTATACAGCTCTCTGATTCCGCTAACCTAAGATCACTCCTCGTAACCGAGACCTATAAATACTTGGGTATGTCACAGGCGATATGCATCAATGAGGTCGACATGAAACAACTGTTACAGGAACGTTTCTTTGGCCGCCTGAAAAAGGTACTTAACAGTCTTTTGTCAGGTGGTAACAAGGTGCGTGCCTGTAACAGTTGGGTCATGCCACTCTTGATGTACTCTTTTGGCATACTCAAGTGGACTCAGACTGAACTCGATACCAGTGATGGGAAAGTCCGGACTCAGTTGACTGCATTTCGAATGCACCACCCACGGTCGTCAGTCATGAGATTGTACATCCCGCGGAAATGTGGGGGTCGAGGTTTTTTAAATGCTAAGACCCTTTATAATCGCGAGGTGTGCAATCTCAGAGACTACTTTCTTAAGTCGAACGTGGACATGCATCGTGATGTAGTCAACGTAGATACCGGGCTTACCCCGCTCGGTTTGGCTAAAAAGAACTGGCGCAGGCCTACAATAGTTAGCACTGACAGCCGCAGGGAGGTATGGCAGAGTAAGGAGCTACATGGCAGGTTCTATCGGGCCCTATACAGGCCCGAAGTAGATCTACTAGCGTCCGTGTCCTGGCTACGTTTCAGTGACCTTTTTGGGGAAACTGAAGGTTTTGTCTGTGCAATTGCAGATGAAGTTATAAAGACGAATAACTACCGGAAGTATATCATGAGGGATGGCACAATTGACATTTGTCGTGCGTGTCACCAACCTGGTGAATCCCTCAGGCATATTACTTCCGGTTGTTCTCGTCTTGCTAACGGCGAGTACTTGCACAGACATAATCAAGTAGCCAGGATAATCCATCAGCGACTTGCTCTGAAATACAACCTTGTGGAAGTTGAGGTGCCGTACTATAGGTATGTTCCTGAGCCAGTTCTAGAAAATAGCCATATCACATTGTACTGGGATCGATCTATCATCACTGATAGGACTGTTAAAGCTAACAAGCCTGACATTGTGGTGATAGACCGATCCGAACGCCGAGCATTGATTGTTGATGTCACCATTCCTCATGACGAGAATCTCGTGAAAGCTGAGAAAGATAAACAAGTTAAATACTTGGACTTGGCCCACGAGGTTGTCGACATGTGGAATGTTGACTCAGCAATCATTGTACCGATAGTCGTATCAGTCAACGGATTGATAGCAAAGAGCCTCGACCAACATCTGAAGAGGCTCGGGTTGGATGGTTGGGTCAAGGGCCAGATGCAGAAGGCAGTACTCCTTGATACGGCGCGCATCGTGAGGAAGTTCCTCTCTCTGGAGCCCTGACCACCGGTAGCTTGGTCCCTGTACTCGATGCCGGTGGGATACTATTTTTTATATTTTTAAATATATGTTTTTTTATATGTATTTAAAAATATAATTTATAAGTTTTTTAAAATGAATAAAGAGGATAATAACAATAACATGGATGACTTAAAATTGTTTGCCACATCAAGCTCACAATTGGTGGATTTACTAAAGATAACCAAAAGCTTTAGTGATTCCATCAAAATGGAGTTTGGTGTGGACAAATGTGCAGTCATGCATGTAAAGCGAGGGCGGACAGTGGAATCAGAAGGTATTCAACTTTCTGATTCCATTCATCTGAAATCACTCCTCGTAACCGACACTTATAAGTACTTGGGTATGTCGCAGGCGTTGGGCATTAATGAGGCTGACATGAAACAGTCAGTGCGGGAACGTTTCTTTGGTCGCCTGAAAAAGGTATTAAACGGCCTTTTATCGGGCGGCAACAAGGTGCGCGCCTACAATGGCTGGGTCATGCCACTTCTGATATACTCCTTCGGAATACTCAAGTGGACTCAAACTGAATTGGACGCCATAGACAGAAGAGTTCGTACACTGTTAACGGCATATCGAATGCACCATCCTCGTTCATCGGTGATGAGGTTGTACATCCCGCGGAAATGTGGAGGCCGAGGCTTTTTAAATGCTAAAAACCTCCACAACCGCGAGGTGTACAACCTTAGAGAATATTTTCTCCGAGTGAATGAGGATATGCATCGTGATGTTGTTGCAGTGGACGTCTCGCGTCTCTCTCACACCGCTCAAGTTGGCTAAAGAGAACTGGTGCAAACCTGTGGTGCTAAGCATCAGTGATCGGCAGGAGGTATGGCAGAGTAAGGAGCTTCACGGTAGGTTCTATCGCGCTCTTCATGGGCCCGATGTGGACCTATTAACCTCCGTGGCCTGGCTACGTTTCGGTGATCTCTTCGGAGAAACCGAGGGTTTTGCCTGTGCAATTGCAGATGAGGTTATCATGACGAAGAACTACCGTAAGTATATCCTGAGGGACGGCACGGTCGATATATGTCGCGCGTGCCACCAACCCGGTGAGTCCCTCAGGCATATTGTGTCCGGTTGCTAACAGCGAGTACTTGCACAGGCACAACCAAGTAGCCAGGATCATCCATCAGCAGCTTGCTCTGTTATACCAACTTGTAGACGCTGAGGTGCCGTACTACAGCCAGTTCTCGGAAATGGTCATATCACATTGTACTGGGACCGATCTATCATCACGGACAGGACTGTTGTTGCCAACAAACCTGATATCGTGGTGATAGACCGGTCTGAGCGGCGCGCAATGATTGTTGATGTCACAATCCCTCATGACGAGAATCTCGTGAAAGCTGAAAAAGATAAACAAATTAAGTATCTTGATTTAGCTCACGAGATTGTCGACATGTGGGAGGTGCACTCGGCAATCATTGTTCCAATAGTCATAACCGTCAATGGACTTGTAGCCAAGTGCCTCGACCAATACCTTAAGAGGCTCGCGTTGGGTAGCTGGATCAAGGGCCTGATGCAGAAGGCGGTGATCCTCGACACGTCGCGCATAGTGAGGAAGTTCCTCTCTCTGGAGCCCTGACCACCGGTAGCTTGGTCCCTGTACTCGATGCCGGTGGGATACTATTTTTTATATTATTAAATATATTTTGTATTTTTTTAGGATATATTTAAAAACTAGCTGTTACCCGCGACTTCGTCCGCGTTTAGTTCGGAATAATAAGCTTAACATAGCTAAAGGCAAAGACTCGGAAATAGGGTCACCATTATAAACGTGTACTATCTTAACAATGGTGGCACTCATCTTTATGGGAACATCAGAAGCCATTCACGCCCCCTTTAAAGGACCCGGGACTGTAGGAAGAAGTAAACCGTGAGCTAGCAGGGATTTCAGGTCTTAATGGTGCGACATAGGAATGGGTGGTGGAACATTCATAGGGACAACTATCTCCCAGAATAGGAAATGTGCTTCAGAGAAGGTGCAACAATTTACTTCCTCCATGAGTGCGGCTTTGATGGTGATAGCTTAGGCTACCCATCACCCTAGCCGAAGCAATCCCCGCTCTTCACGTTGAGACCGACTATTTATGATGGGTAACCAAGGCAGGTATACTGGGGTACCTAAACCCAGAATACCCCCAATGCCCCATTCCTATGTTAAATTTTAATCGGTTCGATTCCAATATTGCGCTTGCCCCGATGTGGTGGAATCGGTATCAATGGGGGATACCAGTTTCAGTTTTATGACGTCTCAGGCGGGTGGGACCACTTTTTCATTCTCCGAAATGAAGAATTTTGTATAGATCTAAAAATATTATATAATAAGTTCTACTATTACTATCACACAGCCTAGTTTTATGCACTACCTATAGAATACTAAGCATAGAATTTATATTTTACTTCAAATAAAACTATAAATACAATAAAATACAACAAATACACAATAAAATAAAAAAAATTAACAAAAGTATATAAAAAACCATAAAAAGGAAAATTATATTTTAGATGGATTCGAACGCGACTCAACTAACTTATAAGTCCACCGCAGACGTATTGAGCCACTATGGAATCATAGTGTGAAATAGACGTTTCCATATTATGTCATAAAAACATTCTGTCCCATTCCTTATTATAATAGCGTGATGATATTTAATTATAAAAGCCAGGAGTCTTTTTACCAAACCAGCTGCTTACTAATTTGTTGGATTCGAGAGAAAATCGTTCGAGAACAATGTGAATTCTATCGAGACACTTGCTGTGCCGAAGATTCTGCAGTAACCTGACCTGACTTGGCTGAGATGTAGAACTCTGGCATCTCGAAGTTCTTCAGATTCCTATGACCGAAATAATATCTTCTTGTAAGCATTGTTGCTTCTTTATTGGTTCGATCTATTCACAGTATCACAAATTGTTAGCCGTATTTATGAACCGATTTCAATAAAACAAACACTAAATGTTAAGTGAAGCCTACCACAATATATTAGTGAAAACCGCAACCAAATCCGTTTAACCAATTCTGAGATTAGCGTGCACAACTCACAGGCAAACAGAGAAACAGATAAACAGATAAACAGACAAACAGACAAAAAATCCAAAAAACGTTGATTTGGCTTCTATTACGTTTATAAAGTCCCCCTATAACAATTTTTCTCATTTCCTTTCCGTGTACAGACATCGATCATTTACAGATTTATTATATGTATAGATGTAATTTATATGTGTTATACTCAAATAAAGGAAATATTAATAATAATTTATTTCATTAATTCATTAGTACTTGTTACATAGTTTCTTAATCTATCTATTGCTATCTTTTATACTAAGTACATACTATCTTAGATATATTATGTAATAATACATATATTATACCTATATGAGCTCTACATTTGTCGAATAACTCTTACATTATCTATAGTTATTCAGCTGTGCTACATAGCTTGTTCCTGAACTAGGTAATCCTGTTTTTCAGTTGTAATTTTATAATACGCATCACTTCAGAAGGATATGGCTACTAAAGGTTACACTGCGCTACTGTTCGTAAAGGGCCCATTTGACTGGAACGAAGTGACAAGAAATCGGTCCTTCTCTGGACCACAAACACGGCTATGTCACATCTACTCATCCTTAGTAGCACCATCCTTAATACCACCACAATTGAATACTATCATCAATTTTTATTTCTTTACACTTTGCCATTGGCTATATTCATCGGACAATCGTACTAACTACTTTTTTGTATACATTGGTGGTTATTTTTTTTTATGATCCGAACAATCCCACCAAAAATCTATTTTTCAGTTGAGATTTTATATTTTCGGTATTTTGAACATTCGGGATCTGGGATGTCAGTTGGATTTTTATATGTAAACCCTTTGAGTTGTGGAAAGTTGCAGTATGAATTGGGACGTGAATGTTTGAGAACCAGAGTAAATAGCCTCGATTAACGCTATTATTGCGGAATAAAAGTAGGTTATTAACACTAATAAGCTTTCATAGGCCTGTATAAGATTATTAGCCAAATATAGTGTCCATTAAGTACGCCAGGGCTCCGGCCATCATGATAACATTCCGGATTACTTTCATGGTGACGTGATACGGATTCTGAGATTTATGTTTTATTTTTATGCATACCCACTTTGTTCATATACAATCTAGAGTTAAAAGTTGGTTGAATGCAACAATGTTAGGGACAGGAGGAGAAGGAGGAGGTAATAAAAGCGTCTTTCAAAATGTTAGATTCCACACAGGCACCAATTTTTATTTAAAAAATGTCACTGGTCGATTCAATGTTTTTTTTCTTAAAGGGAGTGGCATGGAGGCTACTAAGGTAACAGTGCTTGTCTTAGTGGACTTCTCCAATGCCTTTAACACAATCAATCACGAAATCTTGTTAGCAACACTTTCCCATACTGAAATGGACAGTTCCGCTAATGCTCACTCACTACAACATAATCAATAATAGACATCCGTAACGTCAGCTTGAGTCTAGTTTTGTTATTCTCTTCACTGGCAAAGCAGCATCCCTAATTCATTCAAATAAAAGAAAAAATCCAATTTGTACCGGAAACAAAGCAGAGCCATCCTGAAGAGCCTTTTTCTATTAAGTCGTAAGAAAAAGTTTCCCCATTTGATCCATTAAGCCGAGGCGAGACACTTCGGTTCCTACCGTACATTCTAATAATATTGGTAATTTTGTTTATTACCTATTGCCCAAAGTCTATACTTCTATAGGCACATTTAAGTGTATGTTACTGTGATATGTGCACATCCTTGGGTGTGCAGTGTGTCGGGTGGCAGTGTGTGGTGGCATTGGCTGCAGTAATAGATATTATGTTTGTTGTTGCTTGAAGTTCCACAGGGCAGGTGCATATTGTACTTCGAGATAGTTTACATAAATATATCTTGTTATGAGTGAGCCAAAAAGCTAGTGCTAACATCAAATAGTGCAATAAATAATAACTTATTGTAGCGAATCACGATGTACTTTGTGCTGCCAGCCGTCAAAAAACGAAGCCACACAAAAACTGCGATTTCGTATTTGTGGTAGGAGCTGCGACCAAGTGGTGGCAAAAAAGAAGCATATTGGTATGTTTTTATATGCACTAATTGAATATGAGAAGATTTTTTGCATTGGATGAATATGTGGAACATTCACGATGAGGTGATGTAACAGTGGCACCGTCGCACGTCGCCGTCGAGAGATCTCAGTTTTCACCACTGCAGCACGGACTTGGTTGAACTATTGAACTCTGACAGCAAATACCTACTGCAGACAGTATCTAATTTATTGAAATTACCTAATATCACGGGTTTTATACTTAGTCTGGCCATAAATACTGTTACAATTAAAAGTAAACAATCATTTGAATTTGGAATCTGTAATTTTTATATGATTGTTCATTGTGTTATCTTATCTCATTTAGGCGCTAACCAATACATTGTACAATATTATGGAGTGGACTGATAAAGAGAACCGAATCGCTGTGATTGCATTACACAAAGTAGGTATGGAGCCAAATGCAATTTTTAAAACTCTCCATACGCTTGGTATTAGTAGGTACAATGTCTGTGTACCGAGCTAGTAATAGGTAGGTACAATATGATCTCCTCTGTTTGTGACAGAATAAGATGTGAATAAGAGGCGTCCACGTAGTGTTTGTACGAAAAAGGTGGTCAAAGCAGTAAGAGAAATAATTCGAAGAAATCCTATCCAAAAGCAAAAGATTTTATCTCAGGAGATGAAGTTATCACCTAGAACCATGTCGCATATTTTAAAAAATTACTTGGGGCTTGCAGCGTATAAGAGACGTACTGATCATTTCTTAATTGATAATTAAAAAGAAAGAATAGGATCCTTAAATCGAAACAACTACTGAAGTGGTACGCAAAGGGAGGTCATAGAAAATTTTTGTTTACGGATGATATTATTTTTAAAATTGAGCATCATTTTAACAAACAACATCACCATATTTATGCCCCAAACTCTAAGGAAGCTTCCTAATTAGTCGACAGAGTGCGACGTGGGCATTATCCGACCTCAGTGATGGTTGGTGCGGTATTAGCTATGAAGTAGTGACTGAGCTAATTGTGAAAATGGTATCAAAACATCGGCACAAGTGTATCAAGATACCATTCTTGAGAAGATAGTGCAGACCCTTAACAACACTATGTTTTATAACCAACTAGCTGTGCCCGCGACTTCATCCGCGTGGAATGTACTTAATAAAAAAAAACAGTTTATTTTTTTTTGTTTTTGGCATTTTTTTTTAGCCTAAGTTACTCCTTATTATATAAGCTATCTGCCAGTGAAAGTCCCGTCCAAATCGGTCCAGCCGTTCCAGAGATTAGCTAAAACAAACAGACAGACAGACAGACAGACAGACAGACAAAAAATTTAAAAATATATATTTTGGTATGTGTACCGTATATACATTCATATGCATGTAGTAGAAAGCGGTTATTTTAATATTACAAACAGACACTCCAATTTTATTTATTTGTATTTTATTTATTTGTAGTATATGTAGTATATGTAGTATATGTATATATGTATATATATGTATAGATAATGGTTCTTCCAGCAAGACTCGGCGCCGCGTCATAAAGCTCGGTCTACGAAGTCTTGGGTGGAAACGAACATTTTGGACTTCATCAGAGCTGAAGACTGACCGTCGTCTAGTTCCGATCTTAATTCGCTGGATCATGATTTATGGAGAGTACGCCATGATAATTTGGAGTCCCATAAATCAATCCATACGATTGGCAGTGAAGAATTTGGAAAGAGTGCTTGCTTCTATTGATAACTGGCCTGAACGTTTAAAAAACTGCATTACAGCCAAAGGAGACCACTTCGAATAAGCTGTTTATATTTTTAATTTATTTATATCTTATACTAACATAGATTTATATTTTATACAACATCTGCTACCACTTCACGAACAAAGGAAAAGCGCAGATATCACATGCTTAGTCAAACTAGCACAGGATAAAATAGACTCTCCTTACCTTCTTAACAAGATACAACTGAGAGTACCTACTAGATCGGTTAGGACACAATATCCGCTTCACGTCCCCCGCGGTTCTACAAATTACCGAAATGGTTCATTTGAGGTAAGAGTGGCCGACTATGTCAATAAATTGGGAAATCACCCTGAACTTGATATCTTTAACACAAGTCCATCCTCCTATAGTCGCTTTGTCTCTGGGAGGTGGTTTGAGTCGGTTCTCTGACTGTATCTGAAAATTCGAATTGTGACTGTACGGGCAAGCACTAAATATGTACATATATGCGAAAACTCATAAATGGTTTTAAGTTAACCAATCAGTTGTCAGTTTAGTTGTAAGATACTGTTTGTTTTCCAAATAAAATAAAATAAAATAAAATACTGTAGAAGTAAAATATGTTATTTGCAATAGTTTTTTTTATTTGTTACAGTATTTATGGCAAGACTTGATTACGCCTCCACACTAATAATTATGTGTGCCAATGCTAATTGACACTAATTGGCAGTGGCATATTTACATAATGATTATTGTACAGTGCGTTGTGAGTTTAGATACCAATGTACTCCGGGTATGTTCACGGTACCACTAATCTAGAGTACTCACTTTCTCTCAGTATAATTTAGTTTTCTTGTTTAACAAGTGATATATCACAAGTCACAACATCCACATATATTATAGGGATCCTACAAGTATCAAAAGTATGCAAACTATGATATGATGAGGTGTTATTTTTTAAAAATTATACTTCGATTAAAATATAGCAGCGGCAAAGTCGTAGCAATCACAAGTATTCGAAAGAATCGCAATAACACAGCTCCTCTTCCACGTCCAGTCCGAGGAAAGTTCTGAAACTTGTAAAATCCATTAAGTTTGGTTCGCGGCCGTGTACCGTGTAACTTTTTGTGGGTACCTACATTTTTGTCCGAAACATCTTGATAACTCTTTCGGATGAGACCGCGACCGAGATGATTGAGGGCGGTTTCTTGCCGGAGATAAAAACAAATGTTTCCCGCAAGCTGGCCGAACTCGCCGAGATTTGCCCTGTTTTGTCCCAGTTTTTTCTTGCGGTTCTTTTCGGAACAGGCTAATTTACTCGGCTATCGTATTACGATGATGTACTTCAGATGTTGTGTTGTTTGTCATTTGGATCTTGTATCAACATGGAGTGTTATTGTTAAGTAATAGACATGGTTGATAGTAAAATATTTTAATCTAATTTTTTAAAAGTATCTTTTTGTGTCTTGTCGCGGGTTCTTGAGTGTTGGATTTGAAAAACCATTGGATATATTCAAAACATCGTCAATAACTAAGTCATCTAGACTGAAGAATGTATACCACGCTTCTTTTTTTATTTTATTTCAACTCACACGCCTCGACGCAAGTTGGTACCTAGCTTCTTTAGGTTGTCTGTCATATGTATTAAGATTTTGCGACGAGGGTTTCCAGGAAATATAATGTTGTGAAAGTTAAAATACCTATTTCCTGTTCAGTTTATTATTTTTTACTTAACAAAATCCCACAAAGCTCTGGAAAAATAATTCATTTTCCATCACATTAATACGAACCGCCGGCACAATATTTACTCAAATCGGCCTTATCCGCTAATCCTCCGAATGTAAGCGGGGCTCAGAACAGAGTGATCTATAGCGTTGTACTGGAACACAAAGCGACAATAGATACAATCCTCTCAGAGCTCAGTGGCCAACTCTTGAAATGTTTTATTATTCGCAGAGACAGGGAGTCGCTGACACCTGCGAGTACCTTAGACCCTTAGACCTTAGTAGAACTTTGTACATTAACTATAGGTAATGTGATGAATCATTTTTTTATATAAAGGACACGTCAATTTCACTTCACCTTGTCAGATGGTAAGTTAAAGGCAAAGTCTCGGAACGAGGGTCACCATCGTAAATATGTACCATGTTAACAGTGATGGCACTCAGCTTGACGGCCTCATCGGATGCCTATTCACGCCCCGCTTAAAGGACCCGGGACTGTAGGAAGATGGAAACACGTGAGCTGGCAGAGATTCCCAGGTCTTAATGGTGCGGCATAGGAATGAGTCACTGAAACGCTTGGTTCTAGAACGTATATTCTGCATCGTATACGGATGGCAACTTAGCCCAGCATGTGATGTCCTGTGAAGGAAAGGAGAGGGTGGGACCAATTGGAAGAGCTCATCAGAACATTCACCATGGTAGAGACGGTAAAATACTGATCATGAAATGAATCCCCCTTTTCCACATCGTGTTTTGCTGATTTCAAGGTGTAAGTGAGAGACAGTTTCGAGCGTTAAGCTTAACTTCATGCTTTTACTATAGATTGTACAGCACGTATGACTTGTTTTGTAAATACTATATTATAGATTTAGATCATCAAATAATATTACATCAAAACACACAGATATAATGCTCATGCATACAAATATGTACAAAAATTGGCGATCAACTCCGAGATCCCTGACGGAGCTATCGAACTTGACCGACACGCGCGCTCCACACGAATCGTCAAAAATTTTACACGAGGAAACAAGAAGGAAGAAGAGCAGTAGGTAGACTAATCAGTATTACGGTAATTACGGCAGCAATGATACATCTGTCATTAACTTGAATGTTTTATCTTTAGCTACGTTCTCGTACGACCACCGAGCTTTTAAACGAAGAAATATGAGCGACACTCAGACATGTTCGACGGTAATATAAGTTATCGTAATTAATTCAAGTTTCTTCACTTTCCTGGTTGGGTTTCTGAGTTGACTGCTTCATTCAACCTTTCAATAAAGGTTATGCAAGGTTAGTGTTACATCGCTACATCGCTACGATTGGATTCTCAACCCGAGAAGTGGGCTCCTTCTCGGGTTGAGAATCCAATCGTTTAAAATGAACCCTGCCAGCTCACGTGTTTCCTTCTTCCTACAGTCCCGGGTCCTTTGCCTCTAGCTTAACATCAGGCGAGGTGATGTCAAATTGACGGGTCCTTTATAAAAAAAAAGAATAAAGAATCTAAGATGATATCTTTCAAAATATTCTACTAAAAGTTTATTTCTTTGTAAAATACCTTGCAGCTTCTCCGGCTACGTAAGTGGAGTCGAGCGTACTATGCGTTGGGCAAATCTACAATACTAAAACATAATAAAATGTGAGTTAAGTAGTGTTTTAGTGGAAATAGTCATCGGTGTAGGGTTGTGATTTGACACTTGTGATGTCATTGTCTTGAGACGAATGGGTTAACAATTAAGCACCGTCCCGGATCAATCCTGTCAGTATATTTCCGTAGAAAATAGAAATAAAAAAAACCAATCGCTTATTCCAGAAGTGGCATCCTATTATATATAATAATATATGCTACCACATCTTGTATATTTTCTAATACATTTACCATATATATTTATATTTTTAATACACCTATTGTGTTGTGTGTGTGACCCGAAGATATGGACCCTTACAAACTGTGAGTAGACTTTTTATTTGGTCACCCGAGTACCTACTGCCGAAACATACTAATTAATACCAATACTAATTAACTAATACTAATTCTACGAAAAATGTAAGACGTTTTACATGCATACTTTTCGATGTACAGCCAATAGTTCTTATAGACCTCTTCCTTGGTGAAGGTCAAATTGTGTTTAAAAACGAAATACTTTCGATTGTGTAAGAAAGAAAGAAGAAAGAACACTGCCATAATATGACACCGTTCTTCCCCGAAGCTGACTCTTATATACACAGATTAGTACTTAACTACTAATTTTCCATATTATTCGGTCGATGATCAATAACCACCAGTATAAATTTCATCCATTTATACATTCTGATCAATCATACACAAACATACTCTTGCTGCCATGTCGTCCTTAACACCATGCGTTTATTACCAATAATTACAGCAGCTCTGTATCGCGAGCAAGCGTCAATTAGCGCAAACCATCCTCTCGGACGAGCACCCGACACCAGCTATAAATTGTATTGTAACAATGCTGGAGGTGCAGTGTAGTGACATTATATAATATATTAGAGGATTTCTAAAGAAGCACAAGTCACTATAGTTATAAATAGTAAAGACCCTGTGACCTATGAATGGCCGATCGATTGGAATGGACAACACCTTCTTTGAATGAATTCGAGTCCACAGGACACCTGTCGGTATTGCTTTAGAGTTTTCCTCCTTCGGATTTGAATGAGTCTCATTACAAACTTGTTGTCACATCACCACTTATTGACTGTTTAATTTTCTATACTTGCTTACTGTTTCAAACTAAATAACACAGATAATATAGCGAAGACAAAGAGCATTTGTTCAGAAATTCAATCCTTTGCCCAAACAACCTTTTTCTTTTGTAATTCTAGTTGTGCGAACAAATTTAACAATTGTCACCCAACTCGAGGAACATAAACAACGATCTCAGGAACTTCTAACACCCATTTGCATAAAGTGCGGACGTCCACGCTCTTCATTGACCAATTTTGTTACATTTTAATTTACTCTCTCGTTTTCACCTTCTTTTTTTTCATGTGATATCACTATTCTAATGGAGCAATATATCTGTAGGTATATGAAAGGTAGCAGAAGGAGGTGAGAGAGACATTATGTACTAACACAACTCCATAGGTCTATAAGTCTACTGTTTATTTGTGTACAACACCAGCGCGTTACACTCGCTGTATAAATCTTCTAATGCCCTTCTTGAAGAAATCTGAAACTATACAGGGTGTAATCGTTAAGTGTGTCCATGCGATTATTCCGTAACTATAACAGATATCAAAAAACTGTAAACTGATATCGAAAGTACAGTCAACGCCATAAGTTGATTAACACTAAAATATTTTACAAATCTTTTTATAATGGAATGCATCTGTCTATAGTAAATGTAGTGTTATGATTCCCAGAAGACAAACTTAATTTACATATTCAATGTTTTTTTTTTCACAATTTTATGTAAAGTTTAGGGGCCACAGTGTTCAATAAATTAGAATTTGTTAAGCTACTTTTGTAGTTGACTGTACGTTACCTAATGAGTAAAATGACATCAACAACTTTTTAAAAATCAAACGAGAGGTATCTAACATTTTGACACTAAACACTCCCATACATTTAGTATGAGATTAGTAGAAAGGTTTTAGTGTCCTTATTTTAAAAGAATATTTTAGCTTAGTACTGATATAAAGGAAACTGTTTATTAACCTAGCAGAGTAATAAAACTAATAATAATAATATTTATTTATTAGTAAGTACAATTTCTTTTTGTAGTGTGTTGCTTTTCAGTCTGCTCAAATTAATGCGATATTGAAACACGGTTTATTACTATTACTAATTTGAAGTGGTAAGATAATTAAAAAAAAAAAATTAAAAGCGTTAGCGTTTAGTGGTTCACCACGACCCACAGTCGGCGTGAGGTTTTAGTCGGTTCGACTAAAACCGCCCCTTCCGGCTCCGGCAGGGGGGTATCCGAGGGGATTTCAGCACGAAAAAAAAGATGGTAGCTTAGTGGTTAAGGAGTCGGCCTTACAGTCGAGAGGTCCCTGGTTCGATCCTGGCCATTACACTACCGACGTGAACCCACACCTAGCACAAGCAATTTAGCTTAGTTGGAGGGGTTAGAGGGAATATTAGTAACTTCGGTTCTAATATTCTTTAAAAAAAAAACTTCACACTTGAAAATCATCATTGTCATAATCATAATGTAATCATAAAATATGATTAAGGTAAAATGAGTACTAGACCACTTAAAATAAGGAAACTAAAACCTTTCTACTAATGTAATACTAAATGTATGGGAGGGTTTAATGTCAAAATTTTAGATACCTCACGTTTGATTTTTAAAAAGTTATTTATGAAATTTTACTCATTAGGTAACGTACTTTCGATATCAGTTTAAAGTTTTTTGATATCTGTAATAGTTACGGAATAATCGCCTGGACACACTTAACGATTACACCCTGTATATGTACATACATATATAGTTTCAGATTTATAGTTATATACTCATGCCTGTAAATCCCCAGAGGCTAGGCAGAGGTGTATTGATTTGCCAATTCGCCAACTACAATTTTCGGTTCCACGTCTGGCCCAATCTGAAACTAAAAGTAATATTTGCATGTAGTGTTTAGGTCCTGAGACTGTTTGCTGTTGATCTTCTTGGAAAGACAAAAAAATTAAATATCTTGATGTCGGCTGCGTAATGTTGCTCGACCAGCTCGACGCTATAGATCGATCTAGTCTCCAGTAACCTTGCAGATCGTCTTTAACATAATATTATATAAAGATATTATTTTAATACATAAAACTTCATCTCCTTTCTGCCACGATAGCGGTATGAGACGTAACTTAAGCAATTTTATTACCGACGCGACGGGAAAAACTTCGACATAAATTGTAAAAAGATTTTACCTCAGTCAATTTTCATAGATTTATGGCCGTAGCACGCGCCGCTGGGGTTCTTTATGAAATGTGTAAACATTTTCGAGCACGAACACGGACTACAATAGATATAACAGACAACACACACTGGGGTCAACTATATGACGTGTGGACCGCCTTCCACCGTCTTAATCATTTGGAAGTTTGGAATAAAGTTATTAGCCTCTTAGCCCAAACTCCATAGGTTGTCCATGAGAGACAACATACATTTTAGGTGCAATAAAAAGCTTTAAGTATAAATATCCATGATATGTGAATGTCCTCTTAAGACGTCTGTTAAGTGAGTATCGGCAAAGTTCAGGTGTTCATTTTCCGATTTTTTACTTTTGATCTACAAGTTACGAGTATTACAATACATTTGGTTATCGTTGAGCATATGAATACGGCTGTTGTCTGAGGTGATGCGCCGCCCTGCATCCTGTTGCTATACAGCAAATATTGTTTTTACTTAACCACACATATTCCATATCGGTAGAAATTCCGAAAAATTGGTAGGTTCGAGACCACTGTTTGCACATCATTATGCAATGTTAGATTGCAAGGAAAGGTGCGGGGTGGGGGTGACGCCACAAGCAACGCTGTGTGGGCGCACCGCCGCACTGACTGATTTCGTTCTTTACTACGTTGCGTTCGGGTTTTGCTGACGTTACTTTAAATTTTTTGGAGCTGGTGGGAACGATTTTTATATTGAAGAATTGACTTTTTTATTGGAGCTGCTGGGAATAATATGTCAAAGTACCCAAACAATATTTTGGAGCTCTAGGGAATGAAATTGGTAAATGTGGCTTTGTTTATTATTTTAATACAAACATCCGTGGAGCCCCTGGTAATCAATGTATGAAAATATGAATTTTAGAGAACAATAGATTTGGAGCGCACGGGAATAAGCCGCTGTAAGGCTGTAACAAGTATTAAAAATATGTTTAAAAAAAAACCCACGACGTATAAAAAATAAATTAAAAAAATGTTTACTGCAGTGCCCCCTAGTGGGTTGTCACCGTAACACCTATCTAAGAACATGTACCAAAAACCTACACCAATAACTGGAAACAGCATCAAAATCGGACTAGTATTTTTGGAGAAAATTGGCAACATTGATTTGCATTAAAAATGCTTGCTATAGCGCCTGCTATAACTGAAAACTGCATTAAAGTTGGATTGGTAGTTTTCGAGAAAATGGCAATATGGATTTGAACAAACAAATAAACACACAAACACGTCACCCTCTCACCCCAAACGCATATACCGTCCCCGTTCCGTCGCGGGTAAAAATAATAAACTACGCGAACACCTCTTCAAGAAACAAGTGCAAAGCGAAAGAAAATCTAAGCAAAGTTGAAGAGTCATTGTTTTATTCATGGATACGGCTGAAAATTCGCAATTTAAATGTGAATCAATTTTATTTGATTTTAAGTTTCCAAGACGTGATGCCCCGAAATCGGTAAGAGAAAATTGAAGAAATTGTAAACGAAAAATTAACAGTGAGTACCTACTATACGAATGCATAAAATACATACCATGGTGTCATGCATCATCCTTGTCCGATAGAATTGTGGCCAAACTGGGACATGTCGTGAACCGACGCGAGCGAAGGGGCTCTAGCGACGCTACACTTCGCTTCTTTTTACCCGACTGCGCGACGCAAAGGAGGGTAATGTGTTTATCAGTCTATGTATGTATGTATGTATGTATGTATGTTTGTTTCTATGTGGCGTTCTAGAGACCAAATGCATGGGCCGATTTTAATAATTTATACGTCAATCGATTCGTCTTAACCTTGCGAGTGTCACTAAAGACATGACAGTAATCAAAATCCACCATAGTGACAACCAGACGCCATATTGTCAAAATGAAAAAAATAAAAGTCGATGAACTATGTCAAGTGGGGTGTCGTTGAATAGGTATTTTAAAATCATCTTTAGGTTCCTTTTATCATTTTTCATTTTAAAAAATAGTTTAGGATATATAACGATTTAAAGTTGTTTAACAAAACAATCACTCTCGCTAATTTCCGTAGTTAGTGATTTAAATTTTTATTTCAAGTATAAAAGCTATGCACATTACGAAAAGATATACATGTCATATCATAACTAAAAAGTATAAAATAAAACAAATGATTAAAAAATAAAAAACCCGACTGCTACTGAAAAGACCGAAATAAGTTTGATAGCAGGCGGTACCCATTTGTCAATCATAAACCGAAAGAAAATTAATGGGTACCGCCTGCTATCAAACTTATTTCGGTCTTTTCAGTAGCAGTCGGGTTTTTTATTTTTTTCTTTTATATCCCTAGGTGGCAGATAAGCACACGTTCCACCCGATGGAAAGTGGTTATGACGGTATGCAACACCAGAGGCTTCACATTCCTGCTGGCGACTGTGTAAGAACCCGCTAAACCTTCTGTGGAGTTTCGAGAAGGTTGCGAGACTTGATGGTACTTATATGTATCAGATATTCCTTAATTAAAATGAAATGACAAATAATAATATTTCGCATAAAATGTCGTACCTCTCTCCCGGCAAGCTCTCTCCGGCGCGTGGCGTGCGGTGCTGCCGGCTGCGGTGTCACGCCTGGCCCCATGGAGACATTAGGACAATCTGCGTGCAGATGTGCCCGGAACGTAATGAGCACCCTTCGCGAACAGTTTGAAGTATAGGTCGGAGTAGTGGCTCTCGATAGCCGTGGCAGGTGGCAGGGCTTCACGAACCGGAAATCTAAAGTATTACTACTATTGTTAGGGACTATTTTATATAGCTACATACTATATTAGTGTTCAGTTGCCCATTGCTTTCTGTAGGGTTCACATTATCCTCACTCACAATGTCTGAAAAAAAATGTGTCTTATAAAAGTTACCGAGTTACCCCCTGAAATGTGCAGAAGGTGTCATGACCTCGCCAACTGAAGGAACGAGCTCTAATGTTTAGGAATAAGTTTCTAAAATTGCGTATAGTATTCCAATCGCGCTTGTTCCTGATACAGTAACAGTGTTATCATGTTATTATTCTTCACTTTCCTTTTATTTCTCTTTGCGGAGAAAATGGGGAAACACAAGAAGTGAGCTTAGGTCTGAGATATTCTTGCAGACCATTCGAAGTTCAAGTTTCCTTAAGTCGATAGAATTGTCGCCTAGCTGAGCCAAAGTGAGTATGGCTCTACTAAATATAAATGTTTGTTGTATATGACAATGAAGGTCGTGGCATACGTAACGGGGTAAAACCCGAATGGAACGTTGACGTGGCGAGCACGTGGTTGAATGATATGTTAATACATACCAACCGTGACCGTGGATCGGATCTAACGTTGTGAACTAATGTTGTGAACAAGAAAAGATGAATTTCTCATGACAAGAATTGGCTTTAATGTTATACATCAGGGGCAATGACATTTTTCCCGCCGGCCCCGCACGTGCCTCGTTCCCGTCCCGTCCTTGTCACCATGACATATCCAATTCCACATACATTTTCCAAAACTTCCCGCCTCGTCCCGTCCGTGTAAAACCCCGTCACATATCCAGCGAGCTTAAGTTAGATTCTGAAACCATCCTAGGAGCGGAATAAGTTGCCTGTGAAGGTATGTAAGCGCCGCCGCCCTCATTAGCACGCGGTGGTGGCGCGCCGGCCGCGGCAGCTTGCCCTAATGTCTCCGTACTCCGTACAACTATCTTGTGCGGATTTATTGTCAGCACTGGCCGTCCGTCCGTCCGCATACCGCACAGCGCTCACTTTTATTAATATTTTTCAAGTTCCAACACTTGTAATTAAATATTCCGAGCATCTTGAGTGTTAAAGTTAGTCCTGGTTAAATCGCTTTATGATGGGATTTCTATCGGTTATTGTTCAGTTTATGGTTTGGAATTGAGATCAAAAATATCAAAAGCGAAAGAAATGCCATATTTTCAAACTAGACTGTAGCCTGAAACTAATTTCCATCGAAATAATACCTAACCTAAAATAAATGTCTGTAAATAGTAATTTAATATGAGCAGGGTGGTTTGTTCTGTATATAAACGAGGTCATAACTATTAAACCGCTGGGAATCGAACCTTGAGTTATTTATTCTGTTTCCAATGGCTCGAAAGTGATGGATAGCCTCGCTGAGTACTAAACTCGCGATAAATCACCGCTATGCTTCGCCGTCGGTTGCGTTTATAAAATGCAATTTTATTTGTGATGATGCTACAGTTTACTTTTTCAATAGGCCTACAAATGGCAATCAGATCAAGGTTAATAAATGTATTTGACCCTTTGTAAATTGTTTTTACTTTAATTTTACATCACAGTTTGCCTTGACACATAGAATCGGACTTAACATAAAAATGAGATAAGATAATAATTTGAATGAATTTTTACATCATTAAGTATGCTAACTATACAAATCGAATACATAGGGAAAAAGAATCTTCTAGGGCGGGACTTGACCCCGCAGTCTTGTAACCTGTAAGGTAAAGACTGCAGGTTCGAGTCCCGCCCGAGAAGATTTTTTCCCTATGCATTCAAGATAATAATTATTTATCGTAGGTACACCATAATAGTATCATTCAACGCTAAGGTTGAGCTACAGCGAGAGGAGGTGCTAGTGGTAACAGCAACCGTCCCTGCCCCAGTACCCCTGGCGAGCCGGTGCGCCGCAGATCTCAGTGTCTACCGTTGCCTCTTCTTTTGGCATAGCGTCCTGCGTGAATCAGAGAGACATGTAAATAAAGCGAGTCAATCAAACGTCAGTCCCCTGTGTACGTAGAGTGCCACATCTGTTACTCCTCGGGTGCACTGATGAATAGTTTCATACTCCAATAGTAGCACAACTTAAATACCCCGTTTATGTTTTACGTTGGCGTAAATTAAATTATAATTTTAATTGTATAATAAACTCAGCTCTGTAAATTATTACGTAGATAAAATTTGAGCGTGTCCTGAATAAACAGATTCGTCTTATATGCACAAAGGGCGTCTTAATTACGACATTACGTATATACACGAGCTCGCGATGTGTTTGTGCTAGTGATGGGAACACGCTCGGGAGAAGAGCACACATGTTGTATACCTCGGGACTTATATCTTGGACTTAAAATGTGCTTTGTATATGCGTAGTATACGTTTCTTGATTGTCTTCAGAGGATATAGCACGGGGTGTTACGGCGGTGGACGAGCCCAAATTCACCAAGCATAGCCATCAAGCCACAGGTTCTCGTTTGTCTCGCGGTTTAGATTCAAGATACATGTTTCGAGGTATGATAAAAGGGATTACATATATAGTTGCGTTGTATCGCTTCAGGCATTACATATATAGTTGCGATTAAAGATTATCAATTACAATTAATTGTGCATAAACTAATGGCTACATTATAATCATCAAACATATTACATTTGATCCATATATTTTACTAATTCGGCGAAATCAAGTACCTGCTACTTGATTTATACTTACAACTGTGAACAAACTATAATCGGTACAAGGAGGATTAAGAATTTGGCCTAACTTGAATTTAGCAACTTACAGGCGACTAGCATAATAAATCTTAATGCTGATAAAAAATCTTCTGGCTGTCTTGTAGCTATTAGTGTTAGAATGTTGGCGTCAAAGTTAATTTGCTGGCGATTTTGCTCTGAATACAGGAGAAATGAAAGGGCTTTTGATGGTGTGTGGGTCTCTCGTACACGTAGGATGTCCAAGTGAGAATCAATTGCATCCATACCTAATCGTCTTGCAGAAGATCGCAACCTAAACAGATGGGTTAACACAGTTTACTTATTCCGACATTTAAACAAAATAGATTTAATTTATTTGTTGTCTCTGCCTACCCTGAAGGGAAATAGGCGTCAGCTTATGTAGGTATGTAATGTATTTAATTTAAGCTTTACTATGTGTATGAATTTAAGGTAACAAATGTGTTAATCAACTCAATTCGAATGCTAAGAAACATCTCTAGCTCTGAACAACAATTTACATAACGCAGTAAGTGCGAGCGACTTGGCTCGCATCTCCTAAAACTTAGCCGGAGCTCGGAGCATGTGGGCGCGGGGCGGTGGGAGTGCGGCATGCACGTGCATCTCTCGGAATTGCTGCATTAACATAATGTATGTGTCTTTCGGATCCGTGCGCACTGACACTGTGATGTCACTCGTTCAAATTTCACATCTTAAGTTATTACAAGAATTGTCTTTTAAAAGAATAAAAAAGTTTTATGATAACCATGTGTCACACCCAGCAGCTGAACGATTTGAGGTTAATTTAAAAGAGAGCAAAGTAAAGGCGGTAAAACATAAACAAGGCTTCAAACAACGTAACGCTGTACACTGTACACTGTACATTGTGCGCCGTAAGCCTCTTTGCACCGGAAAGTTTTTCAATTAAAATGGTTTTATAGCGACCAGCCAGCGCCAGCGCTGTGACCGCTCACGGTATGGAAAAATCACATTTTAGAAAATTTTGCTACTACTTTTTTACGTAAGAAAATCCTATCACACTGGGCTCACCGGCGAACGAGTAATCCACACTAATGTTAAAAATGCGAAAGTAACTCTTTCAAAGTCCGCCTCAACCTTATTGGTATAGGGGTCGATGAGATCCTGAAAAAGGACATAGGTTATGTTTGGTCGCGAAGACCGACATCCACGTGGGCGGAGCCGCGGGTAACAGCTAGTTCGACATAAATTTCGAATCAACAGAAATGGTTTTAATCGGTTCGATTGCCTGACGTGATTGCCTGTTGCGGCCTAGTGGGGCGCGACGTGTCTGTCTTTCAAATATGATGAGGGTATCGATGGCTAATGGAGGATGCTATTCGTAGTGTAAAGTTTTCTCGTAGAGAGCAGGGAGCAACTAATCCTACTAATGTTATAAATGTGGAAGGTTGTGAACATGTTTGGATTTTTGCTATTCGATCATGCCGAAATGGCTCAACGAAATTTTATGAATTAAATAGGCTGGAATAAAAAAATACATACTTAATGCTAACATTATCCCCAGAATAGGTTCCCGTGGATTGCGGGAACAGCCTCAGAATTCCTGGCGGGTGGAGCCGCGGGTAACAGCCAGTTTAAAATAAAGTACATTAGCGGAATATTGAGCAATGTTCGTGAAGCTCCGCCACCGTTCGGCTTCCATCGCTCACCGTCTCGAGCGCATTCCATTTTGAATTGAGAATGTTCATGAATCGCCGTTTTTGTTGTCGCTCGGTTAAACAGGCACGCTGGCAGGCAAAGGGTTGATTGAAAAATTTTCACGCGTCCTGCGAAACGCGCTATATTCCTACATTCTTATACCCTCTGCTTGTTCAAGATTCAACGAAATTTCGTGGGAGATATCTCTTCTGTAAGCTACAGCTGTACCTACTTATTTGAGAGTGACCTACCTAATGGACTGTACCTATCAAGATTTACTTTTTCTATCAGAGTATTTTTTTTTCTTCACGAATTAGATTACAATAAATGTTAGGTGAATAATCCAGTCTATGTTGCATTGAAGAAGATGGGAGACTTGAAGTGTGGGCGATCCCATGACTGTAAATTATCGGCTGCCCAACGAGCGTATGGCCATGGGTATGGGGGTAGGATACATAAACCAAGGCGAGAAATATGCCAAGAGCTGAACGCTTTGAGGGTGTCTTAACCCAGCGTAATTTATGAGTTTACCAAGGTTCAGTTTGCTGGATCCCGATCGGCCTACCGCGATACATATATCAATATATTTATAGAGGGATAGCGTTGTATGAGTAACGGTACATAGGTAAAGGCCATTTAGAGTCTTGAACTCACAACCAATCCCTTTCTAGGGCTTATACTCTGACCAATAATTTGTAATTGTTGGGAGAGTGTAAGTTGTAAGCACATTATGTGGTCACTTGTTGTAATAAAATAAAATGGTATTGCTCCAGACATCATTGGCTATGAACCAGCGCTAAACTAACAACAGGGGCAATTAACATTAGAGCATTAAAGCAAGCACGTTAATTAAACACAATGTTTCGTTTGGGAATGTTACTGAATTGCTCACGGCGAGTCCTAAACGACTTGATCATTTCTGGGGCCAGGAGTGTACATATTGTTAAGGTTTTAGAATTTTATAAATTTACTTCACTGAACTACGCAGGGTATTATTTGGGTTATTTCTTCATCGTACCACGAAAACTCATACCATATATATTTATTAAGTCATAATTACCTCGAGATTGAATTGTAAATCTATAGTTAAGTACCCATAATTATATATTTTTTCATTAAATACTTAGGTTACCTGATCTTTGAGACTATGATCATAATTTTTGTGCTACTTCGTTTTTTTTTATTTTCAACATACTATACCTACATAACATATCATACAAGTTAGCATAATAAAAGCTATAAAAAAAACATTAAAACCTAAAAACTATTTCATAATCATTTATTTATTTATTTATTTATTCTTTATGCACAAATATAAAACTAAGTGTACAAAGGCGGACTTAATGCCGTGGGCATTTTCTGCCAGTCAACCTTAGGGTGATGCAGAGATTAGTCCAGGTAGGTGCTCGAAATATTGAACTAGTACGGGGTAAATAAGAAACAAAATTATATATATATATATACACATACACAAATACTTCATACTATATACAATTACATAAAATAAACATACTAACATATATATAAATATACCAATATATATATAAACCTACAATATATCAAATATATAGGTACATACGGAAAAATCGTAGTCCTGGTCACTTGAAATAAATGAATATTATTATTATTAAATATTATTCTGCCTAAGGTTCACTATAAATGAGTCGTACTCTGTTTTTGAATGTGGAGCGATTTGGGGACATTCTGACCTCTAAAGGAAGCGCATTCCAAAGTAGAATGGATTGCACAGAGAAAGAAGAGTGGACAAGGCTTGAGGTGTGAGTGGGACAGTGTAGAAGAAGATTGTTAGAAGATCGCAAATTTTTATCGTGGTTGGAACCGAGCAGGTGCAGATATGATTTTAAGTAGGCTGGGGCGTTAGGCGAATTTAATAATGTGTAGACCAGAGTGACAGCACGTAGACTACGTCGCCGTCGTATCGGTAGCCAACCCAGCTCTGCGCGATGAGCCGAAATGTGGTCATACTTCCTAAGATTGTAGACGAATCGAATGCAATTGTTGAGAAGTCGGTCAAGTTTATTGAGCAGATCTGCATTCAGGTCGAAATAGCATACATCACCATAGTCGAAGAGAGGAAAGATTAAAGTCTGCATAAGCATTGTCCTGGTTTTAGGTGGAAGAAAGTTTTTGAGACGGTAGAGAGCTCTTAGTCTTAGTCCAGTCACCCTCTGGCAAACATTGGTGACTTGAACCCGCCAACTCAGGGTTGAATCAAGGTGTAAACCCAGGTTTTTAACACTAAGTGTGACAGGAATGGTTTTCCCATCGAATATAATCACTGGCATGCTCACGTCCTTCAGTTTTCCTAGCATATGACTGCTGCCTATTATAATGCTCTGGCATTTGTCAGGGTTGACGGCCAGTCCAAACCTGTCACACCAGCCACGTATGAAACCCAAGTCTGCGTTTACTCTGTCAATTGCCGCTGAGATATCATCAACAGGGGCCTGACTATACAACTGCAGGTCATCGGCATACAGGTGATACGAACACTGAAGATCGGAGGTTATGAAATTAATAAAAATAGAGAAAAGAAGAGGAGAAAGTATACCACCTTGAGGGACCCCAGAGTCAAGATTGCACCAGCTCGATGACATCTCGTCGGCACAAACCGCCTGCTGGCGCCCCTGAAGATACGAAGAGAACCAATCCAGATCATCGGATGAGATTTTGATATGGGCAAGAATTGACAAAAGTATGTCATGGTTCACACAGTTAAAAGCATTGGAAAAGTCTACTAGGACCATCACAGTAGCCATAGTTTTCTCCATACCCTCCCTGATGTCACCGGTTACTTTAAGAAGTGCAGAGGTAGTGCTGTGTCCTGGCCGGAATCCCGATTGCAGAGGACTCAGTATGTCATTGTGATGTACAAAATTAGATAGCTGTTTATGCACGCATACCTCCAACACTTTGGATAGGAAGGGTAGGATAGAGATCGGACGGAAGTGGTTTGGAAGAGAGGGATTTGAAATTTTGGGAAGAGGGCGGACGTATGCTTTCCGCCACGACTGAGGAAATTGTCCAGAATCTAATGAAAAGTTAATGATGTGGGAGATAGCCGGAAGTAGGTGGTCCAGGATACACGTGATCATACGACGACTAATATTGTCACAGCCCACTGCCTTAGATTTAATGGACAGGATAATTTTTTTGATCTCATCCGACGTGACTGGAGAAAACTGAAAGGGTGTATAACTGGGACTGGTCAATCCGGCTATGAAGTCTACCGTTTGACGCTTGGCTAGACCATCAATTGCTGGAGTGGTGGAGAAATGACGATTAATGGCGTCTAGCTCAATTGTCTTGGGTAGCTCCAGCTGCTTTGATTTACCGATTCCCAATGTCCCTAGAAATTTCCAAACATCAGCTGGTGATGAATGCGTTATGTTATCGAGGATATGTCGGCGTTTAGCGTTCCGTATCACCTGGTTACACCGATTCCTGGCAGTTTTGTAAGAGTCCCAATTAGCGTCTAAACGATTTTTTTTTAATTTAAGAAATGCCCTGTCTCTGCGTTTCATAGCCATTCGGACCTCGTTAGAAAGCCATGTGGCCGGGGGACGCTTCAACTTCACCCTCCTAACAGGGGCATGTATGTCAAATAGGTTATTTACCGATTTGGTAAAGAACATTACTTTATCGTCTACCGTGGTAGCCTCTGTTAAAGGCGCCCAGTTGATCTCAGCGGCATCTGCACTCAATTTGTTGACATCCATGCGCCCAAAACAACGCCTATGCAGCACTTTAGGTTTAAGTTTAGGAGGTTTAAGATTAAAAGATACATATATTAGATCGTGATGGGAAAAAGCTGGCGCCAAATACTGACCGTGGAAATGAACAAGACTAGGAGAAGAAGTAAGAATCAGGTCGAGCCAGGTGTCTTCCACATCCTTGTTGTGGTGTGTAGCCGTAAGCGGTAAAACATGAAGACTGGCTGACTCGACTATGTGAAGGAGTTTGTGAGTCCTTGAAGCGTCCACTGCAAGGAGATTAGTGTTAAAGTCACCCATGATGATGTAATGCTCATAATCGGACCCCAAAGATTCTAATACTAATTCGAAATCAGTGAAATAATCGACAGTGGGGGGACTGTAGACAACGCCAAGGAGCGTTTTGACACCCCTGACCCAGACTTCCAGGAAAAGGAACTCTGCACTGGCTGAGTATTGTGATGGAGATGAGGCAACCATTTTAAAAGGTAGATCACTACGGAGATATATGGCTACACCACCTCCATCCTTACCCGACCTATCGTTCCTTATTAAAATAAATCCTGGAAGTGGGTAGTAAGCAGAGGGAAGATTGGGTTTCAAAAAGCTCTCAGAGATGAGCAAAGCATGGATGTGAGAATCAGCAAAGGTTGCTATGAGGTCACTATAATGTCCTGGCACGCTTTGTGCATTTATGTGACAGACATTAAATGACCGTCCCAAATCCTGAGCAAAACGCTCACGAAGAGTATCACCAAGTGTTATGACGTTATTGGTGATTGAACAGAAGCTATCCACAGACTGTGTATCCGCATCATAGGCAGAATGGAAGGAGTCATTAAATGAGTCATTGTCACTCATAATGATTAGAATATATATAGTATATTAATGTAAATAATATATGAAGTACTTAAATATATAATAAAATAATAAAAATGAATAATAAGTAATAAAATTTCTACTATGGTAATAAAAAGAAAAATATATGTACCAGTATACTAAATACGCCGAGTAGATGGTATACTTCAGTCTCTGCACCACCCGCCAGCAAACAATCACAATCACAATCACTGGAAAAATAACAATAATTTTAACACATTTTATATTATAATATTCACGGTTAGTGCAAAAATCCCCTGTGCCAGAAATAGTAATGAGGTGAAATGAAACGTCAAAGACGTCAAAATGACATTGTCATTTGGATTGTTTTGATTGAGTTTGAAAGTAAAACTAAATAACCAATGATATTTATATCATTGTAAATAACTATAATAATTTACAAGGAGGTAGACAACAAATTATTTAGAGTTTCTGTGAAAATACATAAGTAAGAAAAAATTAATGGATCTAGGGCACAAGGAGAAAATTAAGTAAAAGAATTATGCAATCACAACGTCGCAACCCGACACCAATATTATGACGTTCATCAACTCTTGTCAACATTAGTCCTTGGAACTTGACACTGGCTTGGGATGCTTCTTGATGAGACGTTGAAGCTCCTCAGAAGTAGTGAGCCTACAGCGCTGTCCATCCTGCGTTCTGACCATTACAACGCCATCCTGAGTCCAGCAGCAACGCATCCCGAAGTGCAGACGGGCCGTAACAAACACTGCCTGTCGGCTCCTAGTTAGGAACTCCTTTACAGAAATTGAGGACCACCTTAACCTCGTCTTCGCGCTCCAGACAGCGGCTTTAGTACCCATGGTGTCAAACCTTACCAGGATGGGGCGGTTGTGGCCTGGTTTAAGCGGCCCGAGGCGATGACAAACTTTGATGGATGTTGGCTTGATCTCCTTTAAGCTCATCTTGTTGTGCAAGATCCCTGCGATGGTACTAGTGCAACTTTCCTTCTGGTCTACTTCAGGAATACCTGCAAAAATTATGGCTTTGCGGCGCTGCCAGGCATCTATGGAGTCAGTAGTTGCAATACATTCGGAGATCTGTTTACGGAGTAGCCCAAGAATGCTGAATATGAGTTCCCTGAAAGACCGAAACTCATCAGCAACCTTTGCCACTGTGTCCTTGGCTGTACCACCAACCTGTAGCTGCGCCTGCAGTTCGTCCATCTTTCTAACAAAGCTTTCCTCCAGACTTTTCTGCACTGATTGAATTTCATCAAGCTGCGACATCTTCAGTGCTTGCAATTGTTTGTAGAAATTGTTCTTGTGAAATGTGTGAAGCTGGCAGGTGGTGTTTAGGTTTGGTTACTGCTTACATATAGTGCCACAAACGTGAGTATTACTTTTTTGTTGGTAATAGTATTATATTTTGAAGCAAAAAGTGTAAAAATTAAATAATTACTAATTTAAATGTTTGGAGTAAAATCATCATGTTTAAAATTAATTCATTTAAAAATATAATCGTGATTTCAAGGTGGCGCAAGAATTTCAATATAATAGCGCAGACGGAACTATTTGAATAAAATCTCTTTCTTCCCGTAACGAGGAACGACGCGGCGGTGTCGCGACTATTGCGCGGAGCTAGCGCGCTCTGCGGAATACTGCGGAATTACGTATATTACGTAATTCCGCACAATTTATTACTATTTAGCACAAACTATTGTATGTTTGTGTGTGAGCGTGTACATTGTGAATTGTGTGCTGTACTTAAAAGCTTTCCACTGTATTTTCCATCATTATTATGAATTCGAATTAAATGTAGCAAAATAATGTTGTTCAGTTGAACAAAATTATTTTTCTCCCAGAGAAACTGTTTTGTGGGGCCTTGTTTAAATATAAGACTTATGTAATTATAGGCTAATAAAGATTATACATACATACTTTAGTATTTGACAAGACATGTAACGATAAAGTTCACCATTCCTTTAACATGCGACAGATCCTCCCCAGTACTCTAACATATCACACAACCCTACTATGTGGATGAATTTCATCCAGTACCCATCTACCTACCTACCTATTTTAGCATTCGACATTAGTACAAAATGCAGTGTGATAATACTAACGACAGCGCGATTAAGATGGCAGAATTTTATGCCCGAATAATGTAATCATAAAACTGAATCGTTGACACGAGAAAAAGAAGAAGTACAAAATGCCATTCTGTAGTATAACACTTCGCCAAGAGCTCGACCCTTACCACTCACCTACAAATGGCGGGCACAGATGTGATCCTGTGAGTGACCCCTGCACTGCGTGACCTAGTCTACTGGACTGTACGGCCGGCGAGGCCCCGGTGCTCATTTTGCAAGGACAATACATGCAATCAATTAGCCCACCGCAGTCCACTGCTGGATATATCTATGCCTCTTCCAATGTGCGCTATTTTACCCAATCCTCCGCTTTCCGCATCCAGTCTGTCCCAGGCACCTTTTTCAGGTCGTCAGTCCATCTGGCTAGGGGGTGTCCTACCTTCCGATTACCTTCTCGCGGTCTTCCCTCTAGGACTCGTTTACTCCAACGGCCGTCGGTCCTTCGGCATATGTGGTCTGCCCAGTGCCACTTCAGCTTGCTTACTCTGCGAGCTATGTCGGTTACTTTGATTCTTTGTTGGATGACCTCATTTCGATTATATCCTTCAGAGGAACGAAAAGCATAGCTCAATTAGCACGCTGCGTGATTTTTAGGTTAGGTTATGGACCTACCGTCAGTGTCCACGTTTCGGCACCGTAAGTCATAACAGGTAGGACGCACTGTTCAAAGACCTTTCTACACATAAGCATTCAATTCTAAATAGAATCTATGACCGTTAACAATTACGCGGAAACACACAACATACTGCAAAAAATATTGCAAAGTTTCCAAGACTTTGTGACAGGCACAATATAAATACCAAAAATAAAAACAATCTTGTAGTTTGTGACAGAGACTCCATAAAATAAGTAATTCTTTCCAGGGCACTGTATATGCTTTTTAAACAAGCATCCTAATGAAATTAGAGACCTGTTAATAAATTTAAAAATGCATTTAAGAGTAAACTGTGCCAGAAAGGCTATTATAAAATTCAAGTATATTTAGATGATAAACAAGCCTGGAAATGAGCTGTTCGCTCAGCTTAGCTCAGCAAAGCATTGTATCTAGACCATAAGTTTTAGGCTAAGTAAATGTTTGTAAAAGGACCAAAAAAATGCCCGTTGAGTTTCTTGCCAGAGTTTTCTCAGGTCTGGGCCGCGTTTCGAACCGGTGGTTCATTTGCTAAACTAGTATTTAATGTTTATTTTGTATTGACGTTTTGTAAGTTCCGATTTAATGGGCAGAATAAACGATTTATTGATTTTGATTTGATACTTACAATAATAATTGTAAGAAAAGCCGTATCCCGACCCGAGGATGGCGGATGACGCATTTCATTAGATTCAATTACACAACTACGTCACTCGTAATGGTGCAGGATTTTTTTAACATATTCACGAATTGTAAAACCAAATGAATTCTGATTTATTCGAACTGTCACCGTTCACCGTGCGCCGGGTGTAATCTAATTGTAAGGAGAAGTTAAACGATCGCTTCGTTTTTTGGTGATTTGGGCTCACCTACAATACCGCGGCGCTTCTCTCAGCCGAGCCTTATTTGAAATCAATATTAAGGGATTACCGTTAATTATGGCCTTAGGCGAACAATGAGGTTCTGTGATGTATACCTCCTGGCTTTAGTTAGATTTAAGAGTTTGTTAGGGGAAGATGTTCATACTTATTATAGCTACAAGAAAAACGTTCATACATTAAACAGTTCTCTTTCAAACAAGCTGATAATACGCAATACAGTAGCACATTTACGAACTAAAAAAAGATAAATTGCTTGAAGTTATTACGTCGATAGGTGAGATAATTATCGTCATATCCCTACTTGCTGACAAGAGAAAACAGTAAATTTAATAAAGCGTATATTTAATTTAACTCAACGGTGTAACATTCACTATTCAGAATTTTTCCCGATGTTATATTGCAGCTGTCATTCAAATTACGATTATACATATTCTATTATGTTGGCACACATTTGCCAGGGGTGCAAAGGATGAAAAAAATGTAATTAAACCTTAATGCACATAGACATTTAATGTTTGTGAAGCCGGAGTGACTGCTGGCAATAGTCTGAATGTCTGCTTTAAACTTACTGCACGTATATTATGTTCAGATAAAGTATGAATAAGAAATGAAAAAGAAATAACTTGAGATCTAAAGATGTGACTGCATTTAGTGGGCAACGTGCAAACAGCATAATTTGGTTCACATGCATTTCTCGCTTCATTTCCCAGTTTTACTTATGCAAATAAGTTTCGACAGCAGACGAAACCTACTGAAATGAAAGCGTTTGTTTTGCTCACTGCGAGTGGTGTGGAGTCGTGTTCACTTGCTTCAAGAATAAAAGCATATTTCCTTTCTTGTAAAATATTTATTGCCAGTGGCAGATAGAAAATTACTTTATGTGGATTCCATAGTAGGTACAAATTGAGGGAAACAAAGCTTTCTAGACTCTGACAGGAGTGTGAAACATTGTATATTAAATTACCTCATATAGGCTCTAAGTGTGGCCGATACTTATTCGCTATAAATATTTGAATAATAAAAAGCGGCTACGTCAATTCATTCGAGCTTTTATTTGGTGGTTGCACTTTTATGCTATCAGTATATTTATCTCTTCACATATCATTTAAAAGCATATTCACTAAGATAACGTATAGTATACTTACAGAGCTCCACTCAAGTCTCTGTGTTTTGAGGAAAAACTTTTTGTAGGTGCGCGCGCCTGCTCTAATGACGCCGGGTCACCGTCACCGCTCGCCGCTCGCCGCTCCGAATATCGTATAATAGACCATTGTATGGACCTCCAATGATAGATGTACCCAAATCTGCACATTTATTTCAAAGAAGATTATATTTGTTGCTGCCATTTTTCATATAACCTTGGGGTATTAAGATATATTGCACAGACTTAAAAGAAGTCTCCTAAATGTTTTGAATAATTTGAACGCTTTTAGAAGACTTGCACAGCTTAGTTATTAAGTGTGTGTCGATTCTTAACTAGCAGTTAAGCATTAGTAGGTGGTAGTCTGCAACACCATAAATCCACGTAGGCCTGTAAAAACGATTCATATCTTATAGACTCCTCTATATTTACTTGTTAACCTATGGAGCAAGGTCTATCTTTCATAGGCATCCCTATGAAAGACCTTCCTCTGCACCTAGACAATACGCGACCATCTCAGTTTTAAAGTGTAAGACTGAAACCTGTCTGTAGCCAGAAATTATTATCTCAAATGATTCTTCACATTATAGACCATTATACAAGCTGTGAAATACACAAGAAGGCGAAAACTCTCCTCAGTTTTGATTGGACATTGCTTGTAACTGTGACAGAGTTGAAAATCTTCTAACCTGGTCTATGTGCCAAAGGGCTTTATCAGGTGACCAAGGGTATCCCATAGTGAGTAGGTACTTTTCAAAACAGCTGCGTCAGTAGGGAAACAAGAATCGGCTCCACCCTCAGCGCAAGTATTTAGTCTCAAAAGATCTTTTGTATGACAAAAAAGTAAAAAATGGCAGAACATTTTTCTCAGGTCTGAATAATTTTGTTCAAGAGGTATCAAATAACAGCGTAACGTGTAATGTCGTAATGGAAAGCATCGCATGAGCTCCGAGAGTAGGGCTCACGTTTTTGTAATTTGTCTCGTGGAGTACGGCGATTAGATTGAGAAACGCTAATGTGGATCAATTTACAAGCTGCAGGGAAACGATTTGTCGCCGATAAGAGCAGCTTGTTCCACGACCCGAACATTTCATACCTCTAATTGATCTATGTTTATGAAGCACCATGTTATATGAAAACAATCGTGTTGAAAGAGGAAGCTAGGAGTATTTTTTATATTGGAGGATAAAAAATACCGCCAATACAGTGGTATAAGGAAGTCACAGGCTACTGTTGGTATATTGTTGATATATGTCCCGCATAGAACGTCTCCATGGTAAGGTTCTAGTACTATTATCTATTCTGTGGTAAGGTCTTATTTATAATATTAGTAATTGATCGATTTTCCTCATGACAGGTTTTTCCAAGATATTCCACATTATTCAAGTTTCGCAACGGTTTTATTCATTTTATAAAGTGTTTGTCTTTCTAGTTATAAAAATAAAGTACGAATTGTCAAATGTAATTATTCATCTCGTCGCCTTATCACGTAGCTATGAATATCACACACAAAAAACAAAATACAAGGTGATCGTGGCAAATCTTGCCGTACAATACTGAAGGCGGTGGAAGTCATCGTAGTATCCTCGCTGTACCTCACTGTATCGTGTTCTTCCTTCTTGTATCTAGTACAATACAACTTACAAGTAATCATATTATAACATACATAACACACTTATGCAACAAAATGATTGGAGTACAATCGATTACTCTTACATTGAGCTCTCTAGTCAAATAGGTAATCAAACAATATTATTCAAAAAGTCTGTTCGCAAAGATTAATCGCAAAAACTAATTCCGTAACGATAAAATGTGGCCCCGGCGCTCAATCATTTTATAATCTATTTGATTACAGTCCTCGGGCGATCTGGATTCACGCAGAGTCCCGTCAACTTGGGAATCGAAAGCAAAGATCAGACACTATCTCCCGGAAATTCTTTTTTTTCGCGCTCCAACTTGTCTTTTATTTGTTTTATCGAGCGATGGGGGAAAGAAAATTTTCCATCTGTTCAAATGGATTCTTCCTTTCTGAATTATTTTTCGGATTTTGTTATTTCAAGGCTGTTGCTTCGGGTTACAGAAACTTTTCGGAGCGTTGAACAATTTTGTTGAGTACGTTTTCGGGGATTGCAATGAGGCAGTGGATTAGTGATGGGGTAAGTACTGTTGTACTGTTGGAATAGTTTTAAATAAATACTGATTCGTCGACGTTTTTTATACCACTTAGGTGGCAGACAAGCACACGGCGCACCTTATGTAAAGTGGTTACCGTGGGCTATGGACGTATGCAACACCAGGAGCGTTACACTCATACTGTCGCCCCTGAAGAAACCTTCTAATAACCTTCTTGAAGAACTCCATGTTGTAGTCACTTGGGAAAACTAAAGCAGAGAGTTCATTCCACAGCCTGAGCGTGCGGGGGATGAAGTTCCTATCGTACTGCATTGTGCGTACCGTTTTCGGTCACAATGTGTGAAGATGAATTCCCAGTCTATGGGAGCGGTGGTTGTGGGCATCAAACCATTCATTTGAACACACAAATAATTGCATAATTGTATATGATAGAACACTGTGCGTGTTTGCACCGAGTCGAAGGGGTTAAGTTGGCATGCGTGCGCTCCGGCAAAAAGGTGACAGCCAGCCATGGGGGGCCGACCCTGCACCTTATAAAACTAGTAAAATGGAGTCAGTGCCAGTTAATAATGCCATTGGATGTTCTGTTTTCTTGCAATGTGTGCATGCCTGCAATGAGCAACTTAAGCTAGTAGATATACTCGCACAATTATAAAATTTGAAAGAAATATAATATCTACTCCTAATTTCTTAAACAAACCTCACCAGGGCGAACAAAATATCGCAGTTAAATCATCTAGCTTCAGCACTTCTGCAAACTCGTGATTTTGGCAAACATCTCACAAAAGTCCACAAAACTAATTAGGCATTCACAATCCGTGCGGAACTTGATCAATAAACATTTGTACAAGTTTATAAGTCTGTTAATGCAGCGCACATCCGGTCGGTGAATTCAAAAATCGCTTCACTCGGACTCGACAACTCCGTTCAAGTTGTGAGTTTCTTTAAACCTAGTTTATTTGGGTAGCGACCGCATAAAACAACATTTCCCGCGGGCATCGCTCGGCTCGCGGTGCCGCGTTCGAACAAGACGCCTGTACTTGTGTACATTTTACTGAAACCTATTGCTAGCGTAACATGAATGACATTTGAAAAATGCTTCATTTGGGAGAGGCTTTCTCCACCGCATTTTACGTGTCTGTTTTGGTTGCAGTCGTAGTTATAGCCAGACGTTCATATTTAATCCAAAGGGGGCGGCACTTTTCGTGCAGTAGTGACAATAGTAGAATTTTGGCGCGACTGAACGTAGAGAAGATTGTATGACTATAGTTCTTTTGTCACCTGGTATGTTATTAATTTCGTCTAATTGTATTAGCAGTAATTGCTAGATTAGAATACAGGGTGTATTTTTGAAACGGGGCAGTAAGGGCAAGTACCTTAACCGTTGCAGTTACAGCAAAACGTTCTTAAAAGACCTTCCCTAACTTTTTGGGACATTTTGAACTGCATTCACAGATTTTGTAAAAAACTTACAGTTAGCAAAAAAAAAATGCAAAAAGTTCAATTTTTTTTTTTTATGCCAATCGATTCTATTTCATGTGGGGATCAAAAAACTCTATGGGACCATTTTAGCTTTCAGTACTAGAAAAGACAGAAATCGCCAAAAACGTTTCCCATACATTTCGTACGGAAATATGATAAATCCACTCGAAACTCATAGGTCAGGTAAAATTTTGAACTTTTTTAAATAAAAAAAAACATTTAAACATTTAAGAAATTGGTTTATGAAATAAATTGTTCAAAATGATTTCCATTTTCACGAATACATAAGTCTATCTTCTATCTAACTTCTATCTATCTAACTTGTAATATTGTAAATTTACTGGTGTACAATAAAGAGTTATCTATCTATCTATCTATTTATCCTTTTTTGCACTGAACGAATGACGGCTAATAATGTCCTGGGATGAATATTACGTAAAATGGTCATTAATGCATCCTTAAGCTCTTGAACACTGGTGTACGTCGTCTTATACACCTCGTTTTTCACGAAGCCCCATAAAAAAAAATCAAATGGTGTTAGATCAGGGCTACGAGGTGGCCACTGTGTTGGACCATGTGTACCTATCCACTGTGTACCGAATAGGCGGCTCAAATTGGAACGTGAAAGGTGACTGTTATGTGGCGGAGCACCATCTTGTTGAAAATGAACTTTTCGAAATTCCGACAGGGGCCATTCGTCCATCTCGTTTTCAAGATGGTGTAAAATGACTTCATTATACATGGCAGAATTCAGTTTCCCTTCATAAAATTCCACCATTATGACTCGATTGGACATTATACCACACCAACCGTTGAATGAGAAGCGAACCTGATTATGACTTGCCGTAACTATTAGTGGATTTTCTTTGGACCAATAGTGGTGATTTTTTCTGTTGTACATACCGTTATTGGAAAAATTCGTTTCGTCTGACCACAGTGTGTAATTTAAAACTTCATGATCTCTGCTTATTTTTCCTCTTAGCCATCTGCAAAAAGTAAGCCTTCGAACATCATCACTCAGATATAACACTTGAACTATGCGCCCATATCGATAGCACTTGTAGCCGTATTTCTTCCATATCTTTATCACAAGGGAGTGGGATACACCTACTTCAAGGGCGACTTGCCTGGACGATACCTCTGGATATGCTTCGACATAAGTCAGAACCGCAATCTCCGTGTCCATGTCCACACGAGGCTGCCGCTTTCTTTTGAAAGAACCCTGCAATTCCAGGTTTTTCAAAAGATTTGTAATAACCTTTCTTGTTGGCACATGCCGCAACGGATACTTATTGCGGTACCACACTAATGCAGCTCCCGCATTTCGATTATTGACAAAATACGCTTCTAATAAGTCAATTTTTTCACGATTAGAAGACATTTTAGCCAAAATCCTTAATTAATAACTCATACGAAGTTTCTCAGCAGAAACTAAGTATAACACACAGATTTTCGAATCAAATTTGAAATTTGAGGGTAAAAATTCTTTTTATTTACTTTACAGTCAATTCTACCCACTTCCTGGCCATAACAAAAAGTTAGACCATCGTAGAAATTTGTTTCTGTTGCCGAAATGTATGGGAAACGTTTTTGGCGATTTCTGTCTTTCCTAGTACTGAAAGCTAAAATGGTCTCATAGAGTTTTTTGATCCCCACATGAAATAGAATCGATTGGCATAAAAAAAAATTGAACTTTTTGCTTTTTTTTTGCTAACTGTAAGTTTTTTACAAAATCTGTGAATGCAGTTCAAAATGTCTCAAAAAATTAGGGCAGGTCTTTTAAGAACGTTTTGCTGTACCTGCAACGGTTGAGGTACTTGCCCTTATTGCCCCGTTTCAAAAATACACCCTGTATAATTACTGTTTTGCTTTACCTTGTGTTGTTTTTATGAAACTGTCAAGGAAAATCAACCATAAGTATATAAACTACATTAATACTGTTCGGAGTATTTCTATTTTTGCTTTGTGTCCTTTTAGTTCCGAGTGTTTTGGGACAAAATGGCAGTTTAAAAGTTTACCTTTCTGATAAAATCGTCATTCGGGCAAGTGAGCTGGAGCGATGTGAAGTGTCATCCATCCCGTGTGCATACAATTCCGTATTCCTGTCTACACTTAGCCAGGTCTGAGGTTATTTATATTTCTTGCTCGTCGCATATTTCCAATCGGTTTCCAATAATAGAACAAATATAGTTCATATAGTCATAGGAGAAACCTATATACTCTGACCTACTATATCCTTATATCAACGATGTATTACATAGGTTTTGTGACGAAGAAAGAAGCGTAACCGTTATGACAGTCACCGACACAACATAAAATGCCCACTGAGTTCCTTGCCGGACTCTTCTCAGGTCGGGGCCGCATTTCGAACCGGTGGTCCATTTGCTAAACTAGTATTTAATATTTGCTTTATGTAGACGTTTTGTAAGTTCCGATTTAATGGTCTATGCAGAATAAACTACTTTTGATTTTGACATTCATTTATATATCGATAGATAGCTACCACAGCCGAGAATGACTGGACAAAAGGAGATTGATAAGCTTTCACACATTCTAGGGCCTAGCTGTAAAAAGATGAGAGTGGTCTTAATTAAGAACTTAAGTATATAGTATTAAACCATCCCTGAAAATTCTGCTGACTTTGGCAATCTGAGAGCAGAGTTAGAAGAAATTTAGAAAGCGAACTTATGTAAGAAATTATCATTTTTTGAACTGCGATTTCTATTTTTTTTTATTAGAAATTATTTGTTGTTTTTATTCTAAAAGTATTTTATTATTTTGAATAAATACATTAGTTTTAAAATAACTCACGATTACTACAAAATATAGATTTAGGTTTCATGTTACATGTAAACAATCTTCATGTAAACCATAGATATAGATTTAAACTTATTGGTTTTCTGATTTCTGATTCACTGGAAGTTTGGGAGCTGTCAGCTGTCACAGCATGCACAGCACAGTTTGATAAACACGAGAAATAATTAATCGATTAACGAAAATCAATTCAGAATTTTTGTCTTTCATCCTGACAGCCTCTGTGGCGTGGCGGTAGTGCACGCGACTGCCACGCAGGAGGTGCGGGTTCGATTCCCGCTCAGTGCAAATATTTGTATGCATGAATATGGCTATTTGCATTGGTCTGGGTGTTTCTACACACATCACAAAAAGTTTGCGATCACTTTGAAAAACTGAAATCTTTTTTGTTACTGTAGATTATATTATGATTTTTTGTTCTTTTTAGATTCTTTATTTAAAAATAAAGAATTAGAACACAAAACAATGACACCGTTCAATTGTTTTTTCTTACAAAAAGGCTTTCAGTCCTAGCTTACGCTCATTCAAAAAATCTGATTTAGTGAATTATAACCGATTCAAGATATTTTTCGCGGAAAGTTGTGATTGAAATAAATGCCAAGAGGATTATCAGAGGTTTTACGAGCTAAAATAGTAACTTTTGAGGGAAGAAGGATACACCACGAGAGTAATAGCACGCAGACTTGCTATATCCCAATCCTGTGTCGTGGCTACGTTGCAGAGGTACCACGGAATGGAGAATTTAGCTGACCGACCCTGCAGCGGTCGCCCAACTGTTTTGACAGCTGCCCAAAAGCGCTATATTAGATTGCTGCCAGCCCGTGATCCCACAATCAACGCCACTAAAATAAAAGCAGAAGTCAGGGCAGCCTCTGGGCTTGAAGTTAGCACGCAAACCGTTCGCAATTGCTTGCACCAGGCTGGATTACGAGCACGGAGGTCATGGCGAGCTCCGCTCAATTCCCGGCAACGTCAACAACGAAGATTGCAGTGGGCTAGACTTCGGCAAAATGAAGAAGGTGAGGAAGAAAACATTTGGCAAAACTGTCTCTTCGTTGACGAATCCCGAATCTCCACTCATCCAGATAACCGACGTGTCCGTGTCTGGAGAAGACCAGGCGACCGTGAAAGACAAAGAACTGCCACTGGAACAGTTCAGCAAGGCGGAAAATCGGTGTCTTTTTGGGGTGGCATTATGATTGGAGCTAGAACGCCTTTGATCCCGTATCGGGGCTTCATGACAGCAGACATGTACAAAGCAGTTGCTATTGATGATATCGTCAAACCATTCCGAGTAAACCATGGGCACCAATTTGTACTGGTCGATGATAATGCGCCCGCACATCGAGCTCAACGAGTCAATGCTGCTCTTCAAGAATACGATATCATACGATTAGACTGGCCTGCCGGCTCGCCCGACTTAAACCCAATAGAGCACGCGTGGGATGCTCTTAAACGAGCTGTATGGAACCGTGAGCCACATCCCCAGACAGTTCCAGAGCTCAGGGAAGCCGCTTGAAGAATGGGATAGGTTACCCCAGGAAATGCTGGATAACATGATCCTCAGCATGCCCAGGAGGATCTCCGCATGTGTTCGAGCCAGGGGAGGAGTTATTTTATATTGAATTTACACCTTTTAATAATAAATTGTAGTTTAAGTTTAATTAAACAGTCTTTTTCTTTCTATGAAATTTCTATCACAATTGCATTGTGATTAATGGCTCAATTTTTTAAAATAAATAATAAAAAATAGTTTTATATTTTAATTTCAAACAGGGTATTCCTATTTAAAGAAAGCATACAACATAGATTTTTTCTTGATAAAGTTAAATTTAAAGAATTCTAGGAGCTTATGCCATTGATCGCAAACTTTTTTTGATGTGTGTATGTATAATATGTATGTATTTACAAAAAAAAGTATATAAGTATGTTTATCCGCATTCTAGATTCCATAACACAAGCTATAAAAGCTTACCATGGGTCTAGATGGCGTTGTGTAGAATGTAGTCGAATATTTATTTATTTATTCTGTTTTTTTAAATGGTTATTATTATATTACGAGTACTACGATGATTAAGTTTATTTCACCTTGAAAGAAATAATACTACGATGCGATGCAAGTGATTCTTTAAGGACAATATTGTTCAAATTGTGCACAGTAATCAATTATTAGTGAAATAAACTTAGTTTTAAGATTTCTAGTCTTCCAGATGTTCAATTGAGCTGGTTTTTATTTTTTTAAATAGAATAATATACTGTCAATTCATTACAATTTGTTCCAGAGATCCCCGTCTCCGGCATCTCATCAATATTGAGCTAAATACCCACGGTAAATTAGTTTGATAAAAGTGTACCAGGGCTCCTTAACTATAAATATAATATAATGATTTTAATAAATTGTTCTCTCTACGATTGTTTTTTCTTTTACGTCAGCTGCTGCCACCCCCGCCTCTTGTAACCAAGATGTAGCGAAGATGTAATAAGATTACGATGCTACTGCGCTGGCTGACTGAACCTCTGAGACACATTTCAGCAGGTGTATTAAATTGCAATTTGAAAATCCTCCGAAGCGTATTTCAGGTTTCTTTGTGCGATAAGATTCGCAACGAGATTATCCGGCAGCAGCGGCTGCAGTCGCCGAGCGCGCTCCGGTGATTTATTATTTCCCGTGACTTGAGTTGATGGATCGCTATTCGGATGTTGGTGGTTTATTGCTATATTTCTATTATCATATGCCTTAATACAGTAACTTAAAGGGGAGAGGGCGCGGGAGGTACCGGAGAGGACTAAAGAGGTGCCTCCATTTTACTGAAAACCACGATAGCTGCAAATTTAGTGTGTGTCTACTGGTGACGTAACAGTTCCTAGTGAAGCCAGGTTAACAAAGTTCACAATGTCGTGCACTGGTGCTGTAATTATAAATATGTGTCTAACTGTTTATAACTTTTACAATAAGTAGTTGCAGGTGTATAAAAACTTTGTGGCGATTTAGTCAATTTAGAGGCTAAGCTGATTCAATTCAATTCTTGTTGAATGTAATTTAGAGTCTATTTAGAGATTGATATAATGATACCAAAATTACTCTATACTAACACCTAACGTTTAATAAAAAAATAAATAAATGCCAACTGTGATGACAGCTGAAAAAAATACCGCATTTTAAAAATAACCAACTCAAAAAGGAACGGGATACCAGCCTCAGTATAATAGATGTTTTGATAGATGTATTTTTTGCATTTTATCTCGGCCAAGCAATTGCAAGCCGTTGCCAAACTAACAACAAATAAATGACGTTAAGCTAACATTGAAATAAAATCACTTTTTACGGAAAATCGCGTAAACTTTAGAAAATATCATGTTAAGCTAACAGTAGGGTACAGTGATGAAAAAGGAAAGCCGATGCGACTCTTGTTTGTTTGGTACCTAAAGTACATTAGGGACTTAATGAAGAATAAAATGGTTAATTTTATTTATTCCTTTCGTGAGGGGAAATCAGCTGATTATTATATTATACAATAAGTAAGTTTTATAGCGTCTGAATGATTGGAATTAAGGATTAACTGGTAAACGGTAAATTTTGACACATTATGCTAGTTTTGAAGTACCAACTCACCCGGTTGGAGTGCGATTTGTCTTCATTAAGAGCAATAATTTTCAAAATAGTGCAATAACATTACATAATTTTAACGTAGAGTTATGTTTTCCACCGCTTCCTAGGCGCTGGTGGAGAAGAAACGGCACAAAAAACTGCTACTTCGAACAGTATTATTTCATTTTCATACATATTACGATAGAAGCTTGTTGCACAGGAAATTTGATGTTTTTGTAGAGCTCTTAGCCTGTGGTTATCGAAAATAACCAGATATTTCGCTGCCCTTCAATGTTATAAAGATGACAACACTTATATATAACGAGCAACATAAATATGACAACGAAAGTTTAGTTGGAGTAGGCGGCATAAGGATCTCAACCTGGCTCCACGGTGCAGGATGTTAACGATTTTTGAGATTTAGAACAAATTGTAATTGGTAACTTTTATCGAGTATATTTCACAGGACATGACATGACAAAAACAGTTAGTCCTAAAGAATTCTCATAAATATATTGCAATAGCATATTCTGTTCGAGTCGTACGTTCCAAAAGGCCGGAGATTTCCTGCCCAGCGTGTTCTTTATCTGTCTAATTTATTGGAAGGATAACCATTAATGTGTAGCATTTCGAGATGTTACCGATATAAATGTTTACTAGAAAACCCAAGTGACCTTGGAATCTCTAGACCAAATAACTTGTGCTTGTCTGAGCTACCTAAGTGGTATAACAAAAAAAGGTGTCCCTGAAATAGTGCTATTATTTTTAGATTTCATCCAACTTAGCGAACCCGATATAAAAAAAACACCAGCTAAGGTACCTATTTATTGAAATTTATGATGGAGTAAGTGTGTCCACCAAAATAAGTAGGTAGGTAATGAAATCAACATTGTTACATAAGCAGTAGTAGTGATTTGTTCTTATCGAGCTAAGTTCGGCTAGCCGTATCTAGCAAGCCCTAGGATCTATAATCATTCCCCAGAATCCCCAGTGCGCGGAAGGACTACGCTAGCTGAATTTAAAGCAGACTTGTCGATTTTCTTTAGGAACATGGATATAATAAACATTTTAATCCTTGCTTGCCTGGACGTCAAAGGATTCCGGATTTGTTTTACTTGTCAATGATGTATTTTCAAAGAAATCCTTTTGAAATTGGAAAATATGCTGATCCAAAAAAAAATTGTCCGACGAGTATCGAAGAAAGGGTGAAGTTTACGTCTCTGTTTATTCGATAACGTGTTCCACGGCATGTGAATTATATGTCTCCATTAAATAATTAGCCGCTAGGAGTGGCTTGAACACGCTTGGTATGCTTGGGCATGTGGCTTCACTTTCACATGACTGAGAATTTGTCATTAAGTACATCTTGTCTTGGCACACAATTATAGAATTCATGCTTAATGGGTCACACAGATGCTAGCCATGTGGCAAGTGGCGCAGTCTGATATGCACAAGTGAGTGCACAAAACAGCACTCTTCAACCAATGGTCACTTACAAGACCATTGCTCATCTTCACATGTTTTGTCGCGAACTATAATCAGCTCGGCGAACCTTGATCCCTATGACAGTTCATACTAGTGACGGGTCATGTCGATATATCGCAACTTTTTATAGGCAAAGGCGTGACTTGCATTCAGCCACATCGATAAACATGTTTTTAAAATATAATCTACATTACTATAATTATAATGCTTGTTATATTTACAAGTATCCGTGTATTTGTATATGGGGTTGCCAATATTCCGATGCAGAGGTAACATGGTCGGACTGTATAATTTTAATGTGAATTAAAATTTTAGTTATAGCAACACTATCTGATCTGTCACTACGCTAGTACTGTCAGTTCGCTACGCCAGTACGAGTGCTAACGCCTTGTATGCGCCACGTGTTTTGTTGTGTCAACGGAATCCTTTGTTTATTACTATTGTTGTTTTCTGTTTTTGTTATTGTTGCTGTTTTGTTTTTGTTGGTGTTTCAAAATGCCGAAAAGACTGAGAAAAACTGTACTCAACAGTGAAACGCGGGAGTTTGTTGTACGCTTGCGTGACTATTTTGCTCGCGAACTACAAAATGGCGGACCTTTGTTGCCACTTGACAACGTACGTGACCGTGTTGCTGATGCTTTGGGAATTGGCAAAGCTACCGTTTCCCGAATTACAAAGGAGAAGTTCGGCGAATCGTCGATGGAGGAGAACAAATTATCAACTCCAAAGAAGAAAAAACATAATAGGGCACGACCCGTAACTAACCCCGATGATTTCGACATGGCAGCGATACGAAACCATATTTACGGCTATTATTTTCGAGGTGAACTGCCGACTTGCACAAAATTATTAGCGTCGCTGAAATCGGCTGATTTATTTAAAGGTGGATTCACTTCTCTCAGACAGGTTATAAAAAAATGTGGATTTCGTTATGGGAAGTGTGACAAAAGAAAAGTGATAATGGAGCGGAAGGACATTGGATTGATGAGGTGTGATTTTCTACGACAAATAAAAAACATCGAGAACTGGGACAAGGTGGTTTATCTGGACGAAACATGGCTCAACGCCAATCACTCAGTCTCCAAAACATGGACAGACGACACAGAGAAATCCTGTACCAAAGCACCAGAAGGCAAGGGCCAGCGTTTGATTATCTGCCACGCTGGCACAGCCAAAGGTTTTGTACCTAACTGCTTGTGGGCCTTCAAATCCGTGAAAACAAGTGATTATCACGAAGAGATGAATTTTGAGAATTTCAAGAAATGGTTCACAAAACTATTAGACAATTTAAACGAGCCCCACTACATTTTAATGGACAACGCCCCATACCACTCTGTGCAAATTAATAAAGCGCCTACCGCGAACAACAATAAAGGCGAAATAATAGAGTGGCTGCAAAACAATGGTGTGGCAGCTAATACTCAAATGCTGAAAAAGGAATTAGTTAGATTGTTGAACCTTCATAAACAGCAAACAAAGAAGAAATATTTCTTGGATGAGATGGCAAAATCAAAAGGGCACACCGTGATTCGGCTACCGCCCTACCACTGCCAATATAATGCAATCGAAATGATATGGGCGCAGATCAAAGGTGGGTTGATTTGTATTTATTTTAACATGTTTTTATTTAGGTCACTGGTGACTGTCTAGTCGGCTAGTACTATTTAAAGCTATTTTATTTCACTAGCAAATTGCATTTTTATTTTTATCCATGTGCTTATATCAATTACACACTTTTAACGTACAAAATTATGTACTTATAATGTACTTACCCCGATCTCGCTCTTTGACTTTGCATCATTTTCAATCTAAACCATTATTGTTTCAGGTTGTGCAGCCAGGCTTAACACCACTCCACCATTCACAGCTAATAAAATGCTTACGTTGCTACAAGAGGCATGTAGTCAAGTGACTCCGGACAATTGGAGGAAAGTGGTTGAAAAGACGAAAAAACTATGCTTAGATGATTGGAATCGAGACGTGCGATACGACAATATAGTAGACCAGCCGTTTTTAATAAACATAGGAGAAAGCAGCTGCTGTTCGGATTCCGAGTCTGAGACGCAATCGGTGACACCATTGTCAGATTCAGATTAATGTATATTAAAAAATCATAAATAAACCGCTTTTGTTTTATTTGAGTAGGTATATACAATAAATTTGTTAAATCTCCTTTATTTTATTATCGCAAACAACTTAAATGATTATAAATCTGACACTAAGAGCGTAGGTGCTCTATTGATGTATTTTGTACACTCGTTTCCATTTTCGATATTTGTTTATCGATACTTTTCCGCACTAGTCGATATCTTCCAAACGGAGTAACTTTTGCAGGACGTCAACGTAAAGTCTGATTGAGATAATTTCTTGTAAGTGTTAATAATTATTATAATTCCAACGGGATATTATTGTAATTGCATATATCTGCCTAAAATTAATAAATATCATTTTTAGACACCGCCAATTCGATTATAATATAACGGTGACGCTACTACAAGGTTGTGTCGTGGGAATAACTGTCAGTGTCATAGGGATCAAGGTTCGCCGAGCTGATTATAGTCTGAATTAAATATAACATTAGCAACAAGTACGTAATACATGCAGAGCTCATCTCAGCACGCCACCGCGGCGCGGCGCCTCGCGACTCCACCTCGCAGCGCTCGCACGATGCTGCTATAAATATTAAAACGTTCATTTCCCTTATTTACATGAAAGAGGTGAGCAAAAAATGTTCCTTCTATTTCTGTTCCATATGTTTACTTTGGCACTTAGCTCTTCTGTGTCTAATCTATACCTACTGATATATAATGATAACACTGGGGACCAGTGTATCTGTACATTAAAAAGCGGCCTAGTATATGATCGAACGTGGGAACTTGTTTGTAACTTCGAGGCTGTTACGGAACATAGGTGGCTCGAGAGTCTCAGCGAATTGTAATCTGTAACATATCTATAACATTTTGAGCACATACTTGAACAAGTTGGACTTGGACCCAAGTGAAGACTTGAAGCAAGTTCACTACCACTGAGCCAGCTCGATACTTTTACAGATACAGCCCTTAATTACAGTAAAATAACCTAACAAGTTTAGTCAGTTTGACTATTCATATACACCGTTAGTTAGCTCTATTTCAGCAAGGATTCAATATTGCAGCCTTAATGTCGCCAGTCATTATAAGAACAACGGATTTGCGTGAAAGAGAATCTTCATCAAGACACCGCATCGAAGCACTAAACTGATCAGAAAAGCGTCGGTTTGAAACATTCAGTTTCCAAGCCCTCTTTTAGTACGACGTCCGTAAACGTACTGTATTTTAAAGTAGCAATGGATAGCAGGAATACGGGTTTGTGTTTATTCTAAAAATAGACTGAGGGTTTTATGGTAGAAGTGCGAAGTGTTTGCAAAGCAAGCCGAGCTGTCTACGGAATTAGGAATAAGTAGTCAGGGATGTTGAACGAGAACGCTTTGATGTCCTGGAAACTGTTGTTTATGAACTAGTTATGAAGTTACCGCTATAAGTAGGGCGCCTTGGAGCTGAGGCTGAGCTCTAGCTATAGGATTAGGCGGTTAGTGTTGATTCGATAATATATGTAGGGACATACTCATGTAATATAAGAATGAGAAATAACAGCTAAACCAAATGGTTTTATTTGTGTTTGGTGGTAACGATTTTAAGTTTGACTTGCGTTAGGGGTCATTTTGATTATTTTGAGAAGGATTTTTCCATCTTCAAATCGATGTCTCCGCCATTAAGCTTTCTATAAAGATGAATATATAATTGAGTACTTATCGTCTTGCATAAAAATATAGGCACTTACATAAATAACAAACAACGTAAGAATTGTAAAAAAAATTGAAATGAGAGTGCTGCTACATTAATAAAAGTTAATGTACTGTAATGTATTCCATCTCTTCCCGCGGGTGTCGTACAGGTGACTCTGGGGAGGGCTGCTACCCATCCGACAGAAAACACACAGTCTACAAAAACTGTCCGGTTGATGGTAATGAGCTCGTCCCCTATTACGTGGGACACTAAGAACATATTTGGCGAAATGTGTTCGTCATTACACCTGTGCACACCCCTTCGGGTATTAAGAGGCGTGAGTACGTGTGTGTGTGCCTAACTATGTGTAATGTATGTTAAATACCACTACTTAATCTGAAAGACGACTGAATTGAAAGATATGTCTTTATGTACGTGCGGAAATCATCTCGGATACCTTCCACCGCAGCAGGCGAGGGTGATTATGTTGGACTCGAACCGACTAAAGCTGATTGGGTCATCAACTTAACAATCTTTCAACCTTTGATGTAAAGCGTTGAAAAAGATTGGTATCATAATTATATTTTCTTAATTACCGAAACATTAAATAGCATCATATCGATGCTATTTCAGGAGATCTTCATCAGATCTTGATTTTGTATGAAAAAAAAAGTTCTTCCAGCGAAAAAAGAGTAAGTAATACATTTGTATAGAAAAGTGATGTATTGCTTTACACTATACTATATTTGCAGAACTTTCAAAATCACGCTTAAAATGTTAGTTCCCATTATACCGTACGATTTCCCTAGGAAGTGTGAAAGCGCCCACACTCGTGGATAGCTTTATCTTCCTTCACACCATCATCCAATCCGTTAATTGAACGCTGTTAAGTGTGCAACGAATTTGAATAAGCCTGAGGAAGTACGAATACGTGTGGCGATAGCCCGCGCAGGGCGACAGCGAGCCATGGAGACTTGACGCATAACCTCATTGCTAGTTTCTGTCTGTTTAATTAAACGTGCTAATTTCAGGAGCCAATTAGAACTCTACTAGTTCGATTTAAAACAAATATTTTTGTGATTAATAGTCCGCTCATCGAGCAAGATTTTGGTCTCTATAGCATCACCCTACTGCCCAAGGGACCAAAAATCAAAAGTAACCAAAAAATGTCAACAAATCCGGTTAATTCCCATATATTATTTGAAAATTAATAAATTAAGGAATATGACCTAAATCCGTTCGTCACGCCTCTTTCCCGTGGGGGTTAACAGAGACAACATCTTTTCAATACTTGAATGAATTTTACAGCATTAAGTATGCTAACTATACATATTGAATACAAAAGGAAAAATGAAACTTCTCGGTAGCCGAGTTGGTCAAAGCATTCCCCCTGTAAGGGAAAGATCGCGGTTTCGAATCTCGCCCGAGAAATTGCATTTTTCCCTGTGTGTTCGATCTTTTTAATACATAATAAATCAAATCAAAATATAAACCAATGAATGGGTGAAACATACTTTGCCCTTTTATGCCATTCCTCGACGCTTGAACTCAATTGGTTCATTTCCGATACAATCATCGATGTGCTCTTGAATGCGGTATGGTCCTATGTGTGATGGAAAAATCTGTAAATTAGAATAAGGTTTTGAAAGAACCTAGTTTGATAAACACGATATAATAATACAGCACTACAGTGTATGGGCATGGAGCCGAGCCAACCTCATCTCTGTGCCAATCCACCTGTGCTGTTTGAATGACGAGATTCTGGCAGAGTTTCCACAGAAGCTGCCTAAAGAAGCTGTAAAAAGCGTCCAAGGTAAATCTAAACTAGGAATGAGGAGCAGTAGACACAACAATACAACATCAAGATGATGATAGGAATAGTAGTGCAATACGTAATGCGCCGGTATGCCTTTATACAAACGTTAGTGGGGAGTGCGCTGTGCACGGGCGCAGCGACTTAGTTCTATCGGTCTGATAATACGCTTCGCCCGCACTCTTATTGAAGCTAATTGTCTAACTTGCAGCAATTGGCTCAACAGATAAGCACATATTTGCAGTAAGTGTGCGCGTATCTTGTGCTACGTGTGTATCTATGGTATCTATGGTTTCCTGAACACTTGGTCGGCTACAATGCACTTGTAGGCCTTTCTGTTATTGGAGTCAGTCTATGTATTCAAGCTTCTGACGGTAGTCTACAGAATGATGCGATAAATAAATGTATTACTTAATTGAAGTACTTCACAAATTGCAAATTATTCACCATATATTTAAATAGGCAAGACTTATTACTGGTACGAAATAATGATGCCATAATGAGTAAGACACAATTTAATTTCGATATATTTAACTCACGAATACAAACTGTAAGACGGGCGCTCACGGCTCAGTCTCGATTTCTTCTCAACCTTCTCTTGAACCTCAATTTCTTCTGGTGAAATAAGTAGATATTTACTTAGGACATCCTAATTTAATGCATATGTACCTATATTTTTTTTTACTTGTACTTATAATGCTGTCATACTGTGTTCACTGTCATTTGATATTGCACTAGCTCTATTCGGTCGTGGAGACTGTTTGTCACGTATTTTTGAATGTGTATCTTGTTGTATTGTAGCTGTTGGTCTCCCAAATAAATATAAATAAATAAGCCAAATGATTTTCATTTACAGTTTTGGTTATACCCGAGTACAAGGTCTTTTAAAGGAAATCTATTGTGAGTGAACAAAGTAGAATTCATGCTAATCCTCTGCCATAAATTACGAGTCCGTGAATTGTCGCGTGGAAACTACGCATCTACGCCACGGAGCAGTGCGCGGTGAACTAGAACCCTGTTCCTGTGCAGAGTAGCAAGGAATACCTACACGTAGCTGTGTTGCAATACAGGGCGGTGTTTTAGGAATGAATGTGTCTGAATTCTCACCAATCAATGAATTAGGCTATTGCAGTCCACTGCTGGCCTCTCCCAAACCATATCCATTAACGCTTGTTGGCTGGTGCCGCTGGTGATCAGATGTATACGATTGGGTTTCCGCAACTTGCAACTTGGCTTCAAATTTAATTAGAGGAGCTCAAGCACATTGTTTTTTTTTAAAGAGTAGTTAGAAAAGAAGAGAAATGTCTAGTATTTCCGTTACTTCTAACTCTATTTACACACTTTAGTCCATTTAACCTCACTGCCCATAGAATAAATATCAATCAATCAATGAATCAGCGCACCGCAGTTCACTGCTGGACATAGGTCTCTCCCAATGTGCGCCATTTCACCTGATCCTCCATAATACATTTTCAGAGAATAAATAATATTGGTCTAATTAAAAAACAAACAAAGTGGCACTGAATGAGGCCCCGCGCCGCGCACGCAGGTGGCCATACGTCTTGAGGACTTAGCATTCGTCTTGTGAAGCCTGTGTTTAATCATACGAGGCAATTTTGAGCCCGCATCACGCCCCACTCTGTTCATTTGAGAGCTGCCGAAGAAAAATTACCAATTTATGCTCTGATTTTGGAGGTGTATTTGAGGTCACCTTAGAGGTGGAGGAGGATATTACAATGATTTTGTACCTACTACAATATAAGGAAGTATACGAGTATAGAATTAGAATTTACATAGCGTTTTTGAGTGTTCAACGTTAACCGAAAGTTGGAGTACACCTTAGAAGTAGCGAGGCGATCTCGCGGTGCAGTAAGCTGGCATACATTTCCTTTCACAGCAGAAGTTAATTTGGGTACGGTTCTTTTTCCCGATGTATTTCTGATTTAAAAGTTAGCATTATAAATGCTAAAAAAAAATCATTCATAAAAAATTTGGTTGGGTAAATTAATGTTATTGTGGACGCTTATTCAACCCTTATTTTATGCACTGTGAATGTTATGAAGGAAATATGTTCAGTTGAAAAACCTTAACCCAGTCCTTCTTACTGCTATTCTCCTATAAATATGTGTAGTAAAATAATAATAAAGAGGCGCTGTATTAGCACTAAAGGAAACCCTATGTTGAAGTAACAGCCAACACAAATGTAAACAATGTTGTATTATTTGCTCTCGCACACCGCCGGATCTCAGCAGGTGAGCCGTCCGTAGCTGCGAGACTGTGTAGGGACGGTGCACGCGGAAAACTTCGCACCTGGCCGTATTGACTAACACAATACCATTGTACAAGTATTGAAAGGCTTCAGGGAAATTCAGGCAAGGCGTGTGGAGTATTCGTGTCTTTTTATTATTATTTTGATCACCTTTTACTAAACGCAAATCTTTCCACTATGAAGAGTAACGCGTACAACGTTACTATAGCTCATAGTTTATAATGTTCGGGACTTTACGCGATATATCTTTGAAAAACCTACTTTTGCCAACGTTTCGGGTGCGTTACAGCACCCGTGGTCACGACTTGACTGGCCTGATTTTATTATATTATTTTTTATTTTATTTGATCACTGGATTCCAGGTCCCGGATAATTTGAATCCATCTTCCCTATTGAAATTTTCATATTTTTTTAATTTCAATAGCTTTTTTCTACCGTGGGGGAAATCTTTCATGGATGTTATGCCAGACTCCTACCGACTAAAAACCCCCACGGTAACGCCCAGCAGCCTATGGTTGGGAGCCCCGGGTAAGCCCTCGGAAGGATGTCCCAGGACTCCCATCAGACCTACGGCTACAATTGCGGCCTCGCCTAGGTGGTGGTACGGGTGCTATCCCGCGTCTATGGGGGGGGGGGGGGGGGGGTTTCGGGTGTCATCCCGCTTCTTAGGTGGGGGGGGGGGGGAGGGGCGTGCACAGAAAGAGGCGGCGCAGTACATATCTACCTGATATTGAGTAATAAACTTATATGACTACCTGCTCCCTAGCCGTGTGATTCGGTGTGATAGATTACAACTTAGTGTCTGTTGACAGCACAAGGTCAGACACCCTTCTCCGTCCTATGAGCACCCTCGCGGGGCAGGGCAGCGCTCACATGAAGCACTCTGACTGAACCCTTCTCGCTCCTTGGAACATGTTATAAGATTATTTTCGCTGTGATTTTCCGTAACGTGGTCTCGGCGGGCTAAAAACAGATAAATACAATATCTTCCTTACTTTCTGTATTTGCGTGTCCATTCAACATTTTGACAGGAACCGTAGAGTCGGTACGTTTATTAAATCGAATCATAACGGTTCGAAACGTGTTCGAATTCGTAAGCGTGTACTGGCTGATCAAATAATTTGATTTACTTCACTCAGTTTGTGCTGTGTTTAGGTGCCGCGCACCCTCGGAGTAGTCAATTTTTAATTCTATCATTTAGGGAAACAAGATCCACCGATAAGAATCTAGCGCGGCAAGTGTATCCGAGTTGGTGTCACTGTCACTATGACATCGTAGAGGTGTATTTGCGTGAATGAGATAGCAGGTCCATGCCTGCGGTGACCATCGGCCAGTAGTATACAACCGAAAGGCGGAACTTCGTTTAAGTAAAGCAATTTTCCAATCTTTATAAAGATCGTTAGCAACCGAAATTACTAATATTCCCTCTAACCCCCCCAATGAAGTTAAACTGCTTGAGTTCGGATTGGGTTCACGTCGGTAGTGTAATTTTAATAAAGCAAGTATTTTTTAAAACAGACTCGTTTCACAGATAAAATAAAAATTATAAATAATGTTTTATGTAAGTCATGCGTCAAAAATATCCATCGTATGCATTGATTCCCCAAAAAATTCCGATTGATAACAGAGCCACTGTTAACGAAACCCGTGGTGGCACGGGGTGCAACGATGTTCCCTCTCTACTGTCATTATATACAAAGTAAACAGCATACATTAAATACCAAATTATTTGAAGGGTATAGCTTTATAAGCAAGCAACTTGATGCCAATAATGTTATGAGAATGAACGCGATCAAGATTATTGGATAATTATTGTATTATCATAGTAGAGTAACTGTGGTGTAGTAGGTACCTAACGCACTCTAAGTCGCCCCGGCACGCCTGACACTAACATGAAACGCATGAAAGTAAAAAATTTATGGTCCAAGTCGTGCTTTAACTTAAATTAAATGAAACTGAAATAATTGACCTCAATTGATATAATTCTGCGCTTCGATCCGAAAACAATAACTCAACAGCGATGCATACATTGAATTAGGTTAATAATTTCTAAAAGGTTTTTCATTAATTTATTATATTTATTCGAAAATTATTTCAAGTCGGATTATAACCAGTGCTTTTCAGTACACTCTGGAACATGAATTTATAAAATAATAAGGTGGTGTAGTCTGCCTATATGCGTAAACTCTTTTGTATGAAAGCTTTTATTTTATTTAGGTGCTTAATATTTGAACAATAGCTGAAAGCAACATATTCTTCATCTAAATCTATACATATAATAAATCTGTAAACGATCGATGTCTGTACATGGAAAGGAAATGAAAAAAATTGTTATATGGGGGACTTTATAAACGTAATAGAAGCCAAATCAACGTTTTTTGGAATTTTTGTCTGTTTGTCTGTTTATCTGTTTCTCTGTTTGTCTGTGAGTTTGTGCACGCTAATCTCAGAATCGGCTGAACGGATTTGGTTGCAGTTTTCACTAATATATTGTGGCAGGCTTCACTTAACATTTAATGTTTGTTTTATTGAAATCGGTTCATAAATAAAAAAGTTATGTCAATAATAGCATATCACGGCTAACAATTTGTGATTGTGTGAATAGATCGAACCATTATAGAAGCAACAATGCTTACAAAACGATATTATTTCGGTCATAGGAATCTGAAGCACTTCGAGAGGCCAGAGTTCTACATCTCAGCCAAGTCAGGTCAGGTTACTGCAGAATCTTTGGCACACCAGGTGTCTCGATAGAATTGATATTGTTCTCGAACGATTTTCTCTCGAATCCAACAAATTAGTAAGCAGCTGGTTCGGTAAAACTACTCCTGGCTTTCATAATTATTATATCATCACGCTATTATAATAAGGAATGGGGCAGAATGTTTTTGTGACATAATATGTAAACGTCTATTTCACACTATGATTTCATGGTAACTGTGGCTCAATACGTCTGCGGTGGACTTATAACTTAGCTGAGTCACGTTCGAATCCATCTAAAATGTAATTTTTCTTTTTTATGGTTTTTTATTTACTTTTGTTTATTTTTTTTATTTTATTGTGTATTTGTTGTATTTTATTGTATTTATAGTTTTATTTGAAGTAAAATATAAATTCTATGCTTAGTATTCTATAGGTAATACATTGGCCAAAATTGGCTACGTACCCACTGGACCCTCAAAATTCGACCTAATGAATAAATATGATCCACTGGACCTCCATGTTAGAACTGGACCCTCAATCTTGGTTTTAATTTTTACTTTAGTGTCCACTGGACCCTCCGTCAAACAACGAGTTCCATTCGACCTTATTTGTACATCTTCATTTGAAAAAGTTTAAATACAATCACGCACAAAAGTGATACGCACAAAAGTGACACACTTTCAAAAATAAAAAGGCTTAGGCTGTGTGACAGTAATAGTAGAACTTATTATATAATATACTTAGCTCTATACAAAATTCTTCAATTCGGAGAATGAAAATGTGGTCCCCACCCGTCTGAGAAGTCATAAAACTGAAAATGGTATCCCCCATCGATACCGATGCCACCACATCGGGGCAAGCGCAATATTGGAATCAAACCGATTAAAATTGAACAGAGGAATGGGGCATTGGGGGTATTCTGGGGTTAGGTACTCCAGTATACCTGCCTTGGTTACCTATCATAAATAGGCGGTCTCAACGTGAAGAGCAGGGATTGCTTCGGCTAGCCTAAGCTATCACCATCAAAGCCGCGCTCATGGAGGAAGTAAATCGTTGCATCTTCTATGAAGCACATTAAGTATTCTGGGAGATAGTTGTCCCTATCGTATTACTACGATAAGATGAGTGCCACCATTGTTAAGATGGTACACGTTTATAATGGTGAGCCTATTTCCGAGTCTTTGCCTGTAGCTTAACATCAGTCGAGGTGAAGTTAAATTGACGTGTCCTATATAAAAAAACTCCGGATCTTAAAAAGAAGAAAACACATGTGTGGGCAGAGCAATACATTTCTTAACCGCAAGATAGTTCCGAACAGCTTGGTTCGAGGTGGCATTATTTCTACCATATGTGACTGACGGAAGGAAGGAAAGATTAGTTGAAAGGCTCTTAATAGGCTCTTTCACTCGCCGTGGTGCGGTAGAAATGGTAAAATACAGCCTGAGAGACAACGTCTTTATGCAACTGCAGACATTATACAATGTTAGTGACCTGATGACTACCAACGCACGTCGCTGTGATATTATCTATTCCGTCTAATAAGTAGGTATCTAATAGTAAATACGTAAATCTATCCCAGAAATTATAACAGTACGCCAGGAGAAGCCAACCTATGTGTTAGGTATATAAAAGATACCGCTGTTCCTATTATACAAAAGAGACTAAATGTGGGCAGAGAAACACACAGTTCCGGTAAATTTCATCAGACCAAAAAATCCGCCACGTGGACATCAACTCCAGTATCAATTTGGAAGTATCTACATCATCTGCTGGAAACAAGCTTACCAATACAAGTAATATATAGCAGAATGAGGCTATATGACACCATCCCAGTCAATGCTGTATTTGCTCTCTTGCCCACTGCGCCCCTCTTCTCTACCTCTGTGTAAAGCAATGAACAACGATGTGACTGTGGTCGATGGAATTTATCATAAAACTGGAACTACCCACCATTGGATCGGCAAAAAAGAGAACGACTGCTCACTGCTCAGGGCGTGCAAGCCCAAGTAGCACAGATAGCTGTATAACTACCCACTTTAAGACTTATTTGAAACTCTGTGCGTATTAAGACGCTTCTAAGAGTACACTGGTGATGCTACAGTTGTATAATAGCGGTCAGTGATATTTAAACAGCTTTAGCTAATTAAAAGCTGTATTAAGGCTGATTAAGACCGACAAAATCACCATTAATACGCTAAGAGTGCTATAGAGGTATGTTTTAATTACTCTATTCAGCTTCTAACCTTTTCTATTGCCTAAACCGTAGTAAGGCCTGTTTAGTGCATAAAATTACGCCAAATGCTGTTTAAGAAGATATTTGTGAACTCCTATTACACTGACTTATTAAAGGGGCACGTGTGAACTATTTTGAAGTGAATAGCTGTATAATGGACGATATGTGGCCCATATTACAGCTTATACCTGAATATGTCTACCGCTAATCAGCCTTTATACTGCAATTGATAGTATCTGCATAGCGGCTATTTAAACATTCACTAGATGCCTCGCAGCTGCTTAGAGACTCACTAGTGTATAGAATTAACGGCTTCTACTTTATAATGGTTCACATAAGTACCTTAAATCCGACGTTATCTGAATAAAAGTAACATATGTGGTACTGTAATCAGTCAGTGGAACTAAGTTGAGACCATATCCAACGTATTTTTATTTGCTATATATTAAAATGAATTCGCGTAATTCGTGGAAATTGAAAGCAAGAACAGGAGGCATTAGAAGAAAATTATCGAAAGAGTATCAAAGAATTATAAAGGTAGAAGAAATAAAACCTTCAAGTCGGGACGTAACGCAAAGCTTGACAAATAGTTTGAAACAGGATGGTTCCGTACAAAATATGAATAACTCCGAAGATGATGTTTAGGGTGAAATATTGCGTTTATGTTGTTGTACAATTTAATTTTACAATAAAAAATAATAAATATATTAATTATATATTACTATATCTTACTACCCAACTTGAAAGGTTCGCACACGCGTAAAATAGTGTTCTAAATAATACTGCTTTGACAATTTTGTAATGGAAGTCCATGCGGTGGTTTTAGATTTAATACTAGGGATCCCTAAAGAGTCGGTATAATAACTGTTTAATTATTCACATCATGGCTAAAGGTAGAGCTTGTGAACAATTAAAAGTAAAGAAAACAGCTTATAGCTGTATACAGTTCACATGTGTAATATTATTCAGCTTTTTTGTAGAATAACAGCGCACTAGTGAACTATTAGACAGCCTGTTGTAGAATATAAGAGTTTTAACTATTCACGTTACTGTTTAACATAAATCCACCATTTTATTTTATAACCTAAACATATTCTGATTGATTTTTCAACCTTTCCGATGTTTTGTGCAAGAAATAAAATGTATTGCACTAGTTTTTACTTCCTAATATCATAATAATAACTTTTTATCTTATAATTCTTTTCAAAGCACTACAATTTTTTTTATCATAGTTTACATCACAGCTTATTTATAAAACTAATTAAAAACAAAATATTTTCATGGCGCATTAAAATTTTCTTAGATAATATATATGTATAATGTCAGTAAAATTAAATTCCCAATCATTTTTCCTTTATTACTATGTAAAACAATGTAGGTACTTATCAGGGATATGAATATATTATCCACCATTAATTTCGTTTCCAATATTCACTTCACGTAACAAAGTGCAATGTCCATCAAGGCAGCTAGAAGCAAAACCCAGTATTGCATGTTCATTAATTTTACACAGGCCGCAATTAAGTAGCGTTTCGCGGTTTACAATATGTATAGAGCGCGCATTACAGACATATTTTCTGAATAAAGAGTAACTTGTGATCTCTTAGTCAGTCGGATTTCAGCGCAAAGTACTGTCGATACCCTTTATAACACTGTTACATTTCTGCTACACAGCTCATAAGCAGCTATGTGAACTTGAGGCTAAATAATTTGTGCTGTTACCCTTGATAACACTGTTAAGTTGCTGCTACACAGCTCTTAAGCAGCTATGTGTACCCAAGGCTGAATAAATTTGTGCCCATTTAAGAGTTATAAGAGCTGAATAAGGTCGTATACAGACTTAATGCAGCTTCCTTATTTGGCTTTAAGCGTTTTGGAAATCCGTTATTTGGCTATTAAGCAGCCTCGTGTGCTGCTTGGGAGGCACCGGGTTTTCTTGACACTATTTTGTGTGATATTTGATGTACTTATTTTAATTTGTTCAGTTCGTAAGTGGTGGCAGCATGTTTTAAGAATTTGGGAGGAAGGAAGAATATTCAAACCATTAAAAATGGTGAACATTACCAAGTCCACATATAACAATGTTCATCACATACTTGATAATGATTTCGTCAGCAAAATGTTGAATTTTTCAAAATCCTTTCGCAATATTTGCCAAGCCTATAGAAGAAGGCTGGCAATTTTCGTAGTTTTCAGTAGGTAGTTGAGCCCTGTATTTATAAGTCAGTCACTCAAAAGACTGTCTTCATAATATTTAATTTAAAAATACAAGGTGGATGATGTCAAGCGAGTTTTTGAAATGATTTGAATACAGTTTGTTTCTTTTTTTAAATAAACAAATGTTTCCTTTGCGTAAAATTCACTATCTCCAGTACTTCCGTTCCAGTTGGGATGAAAATCTTCCACCATGTTTAATAATGAGTTTGAGCTATTCCGAACTAAAAGCGGACGAAGTCGCGGGTAACAGCTAGTAATAAATATGATCGGAGTTTCCATATTAGGTCTCGAAGCAAGTAATAATAAAAGTCAGATGAGTCCTAAAGAGTGCATCCTCGTGCTCCTACTAAATTGTCCTACTGGTAGGAGCACCGGGACACCTATGTCCTGGTGCTCCTACTACAAAGGCAACCGTGAAGCTTCCAGTAGGAGCACCAAGACATTACAAAAATAGAAGTACTCATACACATACTCTGATTCAAATACAGACGAATGCAGATATCTACAAGTGTCACTTTGTTGCATATTTTGTCACTTTTTGTCCGTGCAAGAAAAAAACTCTATATAATAAATTATTAAAATAAATTATTATAATAAATTAATAAATTAAATTATTATATTATAATTAATTATCTAAATAATAAATTACCTATATTAAAATTTAAAATGAATACAGAAGAAATTATTCCCGTTTTAATTAAAAGGAAACGCGGAACTGTACCGTACCTTATATATTTTGTTTTCGCCATGTACCGTCACATACCACACTCACAGTGTCCCTATTCTGTAAGCAAACTGTCCGGTCTTTATCCGACTGCACATAAAAGTGACGGTACATGGCGAAAACGAAATATCGAGAATGTGCGGGTAGATGAAGAACCTACTACCTCACGGACTCGAAGACGGCGGGCGTGCACTACTGCGCCAGTCAGCCTGTGACCACGGCCGGTGTAACCTGGTCGAAACGTCAGGCAAATCAAAGGTATGTATGTACCTATACCATGATCGCGTTAATTCCCGTTAGTGTTATTGTATATCATGGAACGCGAGAGTTTAAAAGTTAGTGTACCGTACCTATTGCTCTTTAAAGGAAAGCAATAATATAAACAAGAAGTTTACAAAAGTGTAGTGAAATATGACAGTGCAGCTATATGAAACTCGACCCTGGATCATTATTTGAAAATAGGTTTCTGTATGAAATTCAAGTCATAGACTGTGTAAAGTAATACTAATATGCAAAAAAGACTCGGAGGATAACAAAAATTGAAGCTCTAAAATGTGTATTATTTTTATAACGAAAAAGAAAACTAATCTCCTCTATCGAATATATAGAAAAAAATGGGGCGGGACTCGAACCCGCGATCTTTCCCTTACAGGGGAATGCCTTGACCAACTTGGCTTCCGAGACATGCCCGATGCGATTCGAATTTCCCTTCTATTTTTATCCGTCTATGTTCTAATCCTCGTCTAAACCAAAGTATGGTTTACCACAAGAACCTTCCAGGCCCTCGATTCTACTAAAGCTAAACCACTGTGGTGGCGCGGTCACTGCAAAAAATGACAATAAATTTTAGACTTTATGGTGGTGGCAGATTTATGTTTTCAAAATTAATTAAAAAAGGTACTGTTTGACACTTACTTTTAATACAAGTTTTTAAATGTAAAGTACATATGCGGATTTTTTTTTTTAAGATGGTGTCATCCAAATGTCTTCCACCTAGTTGCACACATTATTGTTTAAAACGGAGCATCGTATTCCGCACCACACGCTGCAGTAAGCTCGGTTCAATTCGATTCTTGCCGAATGTTGTCTTTTAGGTCCACAATAGTTCACGGATTGCTGGCGTACTCTCTCTATGATGTAGCCACACAAAAAAAATAGTCCATTAAATTGACCACGGGACTCCGACTTCCGTAGAATTTTGAAGTGTGAAAAAAATTGTCGACGAACGAGTACGTAGGAATCGTTGCTTTTGGAAATTGCATCGATAGCGTACGCGCGATGGTCACCCGTCCACCCGATCCGCACGATCAGTGATTCGAAAGACACTACCCTCTCCCCGCTCCGCTTATAACTTTTTGAGATATTCGTTTTTTGTTAATGTAAATCTGCCTCCAGTCTCCCTGTACCTACTGCTAAAGTCCAAAATTAAAAGAAAACGGTTTCATTATACTTCTTCAATTACTCTGCAAAAAGTCATTGAATTTTGAAGTTCTGGACCTCATCGCTCAGTAGCGGTGGCACCATTGTGTTGTTTGGCTTTAGTAGAATCGAGACCCAGATCATCTGCCAGTGAGATCCCCCAGCGAATTCTGATTGACAATTACTACCAGGAATTTTTCCTATGTCAAAAAGATTCACCACCTTTTGGGGTATAAATCGAAAAATATCGATCCTTGGAAAAAAATACTACCACTAAATTAAACTACTACTTTAAATGTCTTAGCTTGGCGGGACCTCTTTTAATTTCCTCTTAAGTATTTTTCGGTTGACTGTACAATATGTAATGCAATAGGAGCAAAAAGAATTAAATTTAGAAAATTATTTTATTCCTCTTGGTTTTTATGTTCAGTAGGAGCACCAGGACATGGGTGTCCTGGTGCTCCTACCAGTAGGAACATTTAGTAGGAGCACGAGGACGCACCCGTCCTAAAATCGAGCCTTATAACGTTATAGTACAATGTTGTTTGTTCTTGTTTTAAGCCGGGGAGTGCGGGCTGCGGGCAACCGCCTCGCATGATCATAAGGCACAATAAAGTTTACCGCCTCAAATGGCGCGACAATGAAAGCCTCGCTCGGATCCCATACTCGTAAAAACTAGCCGTAACTCGCCGCTTTACTCCACAAACGTGGCTAAATAATGGACGCCTTTATGGCGCCAGGGTTGTCACTCAACATTCTGTCGACTTATACACGGCTGATTGGAAGATTATCAGGTGATGAGGAAAGTAAAAACTCGGCTTCTTCGGTAATGAAATTTATAATGGATATGACTTAGCTAGTACAGTGATTGATCGCAAGTGAGCTACCTGCTTGAGTAATTTGAAAATAATAGATTCTTAATTCTAATCGTATGCAAAGTACAGGGGAATGATTATGCTATCATAAAAAAGGCAGGCGCGTCGCGAACATGCCCCCAGACTTTGGAAGCTTGCCTTTCAAGAATCTTCACGGCGAAAGCTCAGGCAGCGGGCAGATCTTGCTAAATGCCCTACGGGTTACGCCGCCGCTTGTCTTGATATCCGCAACTCGATTGATTCCATCTGAGCCAGGATAAACCGCAATAACACGTCCGAGACGCCACTTCAATGGTGGAATATTGTCCTCTTTGATGACCACAAGGGAGTCTAACTTAAGTGAATCATGATTCAATCTCCACTTGGTTCGCTGTTGCAGTTCTGTGACATATTCCTTGCTCCATCGATGCCAAAAATGTTGACGAAGTTGGGAGATTCTTTGGAAGCGTGTCAGTAAATGTGAGGAGCCGTCTTCATAACATGGCTCTGGCAGCGCGGTGAGTGAGCGTCCGATGAGAAAATGACCGGGAGTTAGGTGCGTCAGATCATCAGGGTCTGTCGACATTGGCGTAAGTGGTCGTGAATTTAAAATGGCCTCGATTTGCGTTAATGTCGTATTTAACTCCTCATACGTGAGATGACAATTTCCCAACACTCTTAATAAATGATGTTTCGAAGACTTCACACCAGCCTCCCAGAGTCCTCCGAAATGCGGTGAGTACGCAGGGATAAAATGGAAATTTATTCCTTCGTTGGCCAAACTTTCACCTAACGAGTTGCAATTACTCTGTAAAAACTTAGATATCTCATTATATGCGCCCACAAAGGACGTCCCGTTATCGGAGTAAATATCCTGCGGTTTACCACGGCGCGAAATAAATCTTCGCAATGCTAGTATAAAATTATGGCTAGACAAATCACCCACCAACTCCAGGTGGACAGCTTTGGTAGCGAAACAAATAAAAACTGATACATACACCTTAACAATGCGAGAACCCCCTGTCTACTAATGGCTGCAAGAGGGCCAGCATAATCGACTCCTACGCTAGTAAACGGATGGCCTCCAGGGGAGACTCGGTTTTGAGGTAGGTTTCCCATTAGTGGGGAAAGTACTTGAGCCTTCAAACGGCTGCAGCGTATGCATTGGCGATAACATTTTTTTGCTAAATTTCGCCCTCCAATAGGCCAATACATTTCTTTAATTGATGCTAGTAGAAGTTGGGGACCAGCGTGCATTAAAACTTTATGCTTATAATTAAATAATAATTGTGTAAATCGATGTGTGGACTGTAATACAATAGGGTGTTTCTTATCATAACAGTATTCGGAATTCTCTAATCGTCCGCCTACCCTCATGATGTTATTTGTGTCTAAAAATACATTTAATTTAAGTAATGGGCTTTTCCTATGTAATAATTGTTTTTTAAATAATGTGTTGTATTCGGGAAAGGATTCCGATTGTGAAATTTTAATAATTACATTTAACGATTGTTGGAGTTCAATGTGCGTTAAATAAGTCTCAACTGTGCGGTTACCCTTACACCCATTAATGAATCGCAAAACATAAGATACCGTGCGATTCAATCTTGAAAAGTTTGAAAATCGGTTGAAATCAATGAACCCTGTAGATAATGAGTCACAAACCATAGCCTGTAAAACAACTTGTCGCGTTTCGGGTAAGACCTCCGTCTTGTTGACGTTGGGAGGCCACTGAGATGAGTCCGACTGTAAGAACTCAGGCCCTGACCACCAAATGTCAAGGGTTTGCATCGCTTGAAAGTCAACCCCACGCGTAATATAATCCGCTGGATTTACATTCGTCGGAACATGTCTCCAAGTGTGAGTACTGGTTTTTTCTATGATTTCAGCGACTCGATTGCGCACAAATGGTTGTAATTTGCTGGGTAACATTTTTAACCAACCCAAAACAATGGTTGAATCTGTCCAGAAAGTGACAGAATTGACTTTCAACCTTAGCGAACTAATAGCCTTTTCATAAAGACGTACACCGACTACTGCCCCACATAATTCTAATCGCGGCACGGTAGTGGGTTTGACTGGAGCCACTCGGCTTTTTGCTAATACTAATCTGACTACATAATTGCCAACATCACTAATGCTACGTAAATACAACGAACTACCATATGCTCGCTCAGACGCATCTGTAAATATGTGCATTTCAATGGGTTTATGATTATGGCTGATAACTTGGCGCGGTACACGAATTTTATTTAATAATGGTAAACTGTCGACAATGTCTAACCAAAGTTTCATGATTTCAGGTGACAATTCATCGTCCCACGATACCCTTTCAAGCCAAAGTTTCTGCAAAATTAACTTCATTCGTATGACACAAGGAGCTAACAGACCTAACGGGTCAAAAATCTGTGCGATAACAGAAAGTATATTTCGTTTAGATCCACAACTAGAAATTTTGCCTATGGGGAAGTATAATTCATCGGATTCAGTCAACCAACCGAGGCCTAACGTTTTACTTGGCTCAATGGTACTGATGTTCAGGTCTAAGGATGACTCACACACGTCAGATAATCGGACATCATTTGATTTCCACTTTCTTAGCGGCATCTGAGCTGACGCGAGAACATCAGTGACCTTTGTGCGAATATTTAAAACTTCCTGTATATTAGCTCCACCCGTGAGCAGATCATCGACGTAGAAATCGTGAGTAATTATTTCAGCAATTTGCGGATCCGTGCATTCTAAACCTAATTGCTTAAGGCATCGAGTTGCCAAGAACGGTGCGCTAGACGTCCCATATGTGACTGTATTCAACTGATACGTCATCAATGGCTCATTTGAATGAGGACGCCACAGTATTTGTAGCAAATGACGATCATCGGGGTGTACTGCCACCTGCCGGTACATTTTTTCTACATCGGCTGTGATAACATACCTATGCTGCCTAAACCTAATGAGAATGGATAGGAGGTCGTCTTGCACCTGTGGTCCTACCATCTGAATCTCGTTAAGTGAAACTCCTGATGTGGTTGGACTACTGGCATTGAACACAGCCCTTAATTTAGTAGTAGTACTGGTCTCACGCAAGACACCATGATGTGGTATATAATGTGAGTCCGGTCTTACATTTAATAGCATCGACATATGACCCAATGATTCATATTCCAACATAAAGTCAGCATACAATTTACCTAACTTAGGTTGAGCCTTATTCCTACGCTCTAATGAGAGAAAACAATGCTTCGCTCTCAAATATGAACTCCCTAATAGCTTAGGGTCATCCTTCATGGGGATTTTTACACAAAAGCGACCGTCTGCTAATCGAACCGTGTTTTTATCGAAATGTTCTTCACACTGGCTTTCCTCTTTAGAGTAATGATTCTTAGGGCAGATTTCTTCTAACTGCCAGAACCGTGTTAATTGGGTTTGTAAATCATTAACAGAGGAATCAATAAACTCACTTCTGGCGAAGTTACATTTAATATGATGTACGGAATGTGATAATAAACTGCCATCTACCGGCCCAGACACTAACCACCCTAACCTGCTTTCATATAAAATAGGCTTACCTTTGCCTAAGCAGATTTTTTGAGACCCTAATATGTCCCAAAAAATGTCTGCACCAATAATTAAATCTACGTCAGCAGGTGAGTAAAAGTTAGGATCCGCTAAAATAAGGTCAGACGGTATCTTCAGCTCCGATAAGTTAACAGTACGGCATGGAACCTTATCTGTGATTGACGACAGAACAAAACATTTAATATTGTCTGAATAATTGTTATCTACAGATTTAATGCGTAAGTCACACATATTCTGAATATGAGAAATTGTGTTATTTATCCCTAACACAGAGTTATTTACTCGCTTAGCTGGCAACTTCAATTTTGTAAACATTCTCTCTGATAGTAAACATGTCGTACTGCCACTGTCTAACAATGCACGCACAACTTGTTCGACATTATTTGAGTCCATTATCTTAACCAGCGCAGTTGATAATAAAACTTCTCGTGCGCCGTGATTAGCGTGCGTAACGTTTGCAGCTAACGTCAGGTGAGATGACGGTGAGCCCGCGGGCATCTGAGTGGCGGGGGCGGTCGGTGCAATAACATTACTATCGGCTGATTGTCGCGACGCACTATTTGCATTGGGAATTTTTGTTTTAGAATAATTCGATATATGGACCATCGTGTGATGTTTACGTTTGCAAGTCTTACAGCCAGGTCGTTTACAACGATTTGCGAAGTGTCCACTTTCAAAGCAATTAAAACAAACCTTTAACGTTGGCAATATATTTAACCGTGCTATACTATCTAATGCTACGAACTGTGAACAAGTGTTTAGGTTATGTTCGTGACTTTTACACATAGGACATTGATTCGATGATTGAACTGAACTAATAGTGCTACTATTATCGTGTACAGAGACCATGGATTTGTGTTTTATCTGTGATTTATTTGAAACATGATTATTGAGCCGCTGATTAGAGATTCGCGCCTCTTCAATTGATTCGATTAAATCGGCACGGCCACGTAACACGTTGTTGAAGCTCTCTAATGTAATACGTTCGTCTTTATTCAATCGACGCTCATACTGTTTCCACTCATAGAATGTTTTCAAATCTAACTTAGGAGTGATTATGCTTATGAGAAGAGAATCCCAGTGCTTAACCGGTTCCCCGAGTGATTCTAATGATTGCAAATTTTTGTTAAGTGTATCAATCAGATTTTTTATATTAGTGGAAGACTCTTTTGTGATAGGTTCAATGTTTAACAAAGCGGAAATATGCTTTTGAATTAATAATCTTTTATTCTCAAACCTGTCACAAAGAAGTTTCCATGCAACCTCATAGTTCTTTGCAGAAAAAGCGATTGATTGTATAACTACCGCAGCTGTCCCCTCAAGTGAAGCTCTCAAATAGTGAAACTTATTGATGTTATCTATGTCGCCATTGGAGTCTATTAGGCTAGTGAACTTATCATGGAATTCTAACCAGTGCTCGTAGGAGCCACTGAATTTTGGTAGTTCAATAGTGGGTAACTGAACGAGGGTTTGCTTATGGGAACTACTCGCAACACTCTCGCTAGCAGTGGCCTCAGAATATTTACTCACCAATTCCTGTGCCCTAGCTAGTTGTCTATAATAAGACGACTCAAACTCTGTCCTCTCACTCGTTTGTACATCTAAGTTGTCACTTAAACATTCTAGTTGTAATTGCACTTCGTCATACTGGTTGTACACAGATTCCATCTTACCTATACGTAAGTTTATGTCTTTGATATCAGTAGGGCTCAACGAAGAAATATCTAAGGTGTTTAAAAATGCAGTAAAGGCTGTCAAACGACCTTTGAAGCTGCCTCTCTTCTTTATCAACTCCTTCATAATTTTATTTTCTTCGGACATTCTGGGAGACAAATGCTACGCCTTTCTGTAATTTATATAATAAAACAAGTGAATATTCAATAATGTTAACAATTTATCTTTAATGAAGAATTTTTTCTTTTATGTTGAACTACCTACGCAATACCTATATGTGTAACAAAACTTGTAAAGCTTTAAATTAAATGGTTATATTAAAGTTTATTTTTTATTTATTACAAATTAACATTTAGTACTGTCCTTAGTACTCAACTATTTCATGGACCAGAACCCCTAAGTACAACACTACTTGGTACTTAATTACTAATCTTACGAATATATTTAGTTATTTCTACGGCTAACAGCAGTAATAAGGAAATTAAACTTAAATTAAACATTAATTACGTAAGATTACCAAGCGAATGTGCTGCTTAAGGAACATAAAAAAGTTCAGAGTTCCGAGTTCACACACTATTGAAATTAAATGAGTAGGTAGGTACTAACCTTTAACTGCAGAGCTTTTACTTAACCGTTACCTTAAGAGTGATGGGTGAAAATTATGGGGCTTACAATAAACTTAATTTGAATATCGAGACCACTAAAACCACTGTAGGTAGATACAATTTTTCGACCCTCGTAGATAACTCCTCTTTTCCATCAAATATCTCTTCCACTGATTTAACTTCTTGAAGTTCTTCCGGTAATCTGGCTCGATCCAGGACCAATGATTGGAAGATTATCAGGTGATGAGGAAAGTAAAAACTCGGCTTCTTCGGTAATGAAATTTATAATGGATATGACTTAGCTAGTACAGTGATTGATCGCAAGTGAGCTACCTGCTTGAGTAATTTGAAAATAATAGATTCTTAATTCTAATCGTATGCAAAGTACAGGGGAATGATTATGCTATCATAAAAAAGGCAGGCGCGTCGCGAACAACGGCTCTTTCTCTTTATCTTTCTTCACAAATGTTGCCCTATTCGAATAAACAGTTGTCAACGTACAACATTAAACCACTACATTCTGGAATGGAATGTGATAGCCAGGAGTACACTGGGGTTTTTAAAGCTTTTGGAGATTTTATTTTTATTTGAAGACTGCTAGTAAAGTGAGCTTGAAATTACCAGTACCCCATATTGTTCCATGAGCATTCAAACTAATATTATGAATGCGAAAGTAACTCTGTCTATCCGTCTGGATTTCACGCCTAAACAACTGAATCGATTTTGATGAAATTTGGTAAAGGGTAGATTAGACCTTGAGAATGGACATAGGCTATGTTTGGACGCGATAACACGGGCGGAGCCGCGGGTAAAAGTTAGTATAAAATAAACATACCGAGCGCTAGAACGTAAATGAGAAATCAACAAGTATTCAACAGCACAAATTGCAAGATAATGTATTAATTATAAGTCCAATGGCTTTTTAATGTAAGTATGTAATCATTAATGTGTTTTTAATTAAGTATTTTCTAATTATTAATGTATATTTAATGTATTTTGAAGTGAAGTGAAGATAGCTTTAGAATAGATAGCCTGTACAATATTGACGTTCCGGTGTAACAACCAAGAAACGGACTCGATAGTGTGTAGTTACTCTAGTTTAGGAGAATAGTGCTGTAAACACACATCAACTACAATGTACCTACCGCGTTGTACGTGGCACTATTATGGCGCTTCATTACTCAACAGACACAATAAGAACAAGGAGGTATCTCACGTGATAACCCTGGCGTCTTTATGTTATCCGGAACAAAAGTAGTTGACATGATTTTATTGGCTAGTTAATGTAACACGCAACCTGATTACGTCTCCCGTACACATACACAGGTACCCACTGATGGTAAATCACTAGTAAGTAGAGTATAGGTAGAAAAGTCTTTATAGGGATTAAACTTAGCAATATGAGTGATGAAAAGTTTTAGAGTTTGAATGAATTTGTTGTGAATTGTGAGCCGTTTACAAAGCATTCAACAGAAAATGACCCGCCACCGCCCCCGTGCGCAGTAGCGCAGAGAGCCTCCACACAACTTGCTGTATGGGCCTATCAAAAATCACTAAGGATTGAATATAATTATGTTCGAGCGGTCCCATAATAACGGTGCCCCCTTTTACTTTTGAAAGAAACCTTTGCAGTATGAGTTCATAGTAGAATGGTTTAGAAGTAGGTTGGTACCTTTTTTTCCTAAAGAAATCGCCACGGATATCTCCCTCGCCGGATCCAGAAGGGGAGGTTATGTCGGACTCGAACCCACTAAAACGTTACTTGATATTGGCTACTTGAAATGACTTATTGAAGTATTACTTACGTACATATATTATTATAAATCCGTACATACATTTTACAATTGAACGAAATGTCAATTCGCATAAATAAAACATCTCCAAAATGCTAACTCATAACGTGTTACGTGTTACGCACGCAGCGAGTCTAAACTTAGTCCAATTTAAATCTCGTCCTGACGAAGCGGATACATAGAATTTTCCACTCAGCCTACATGTCAAATGTCTTTGTGATGTTTCAAGTTTCAGCCGCCCTCCCCTCTCAGCCCCCTCCCCCGACGCCCTCTCTCTGCCGAGAATGATAAATGACGTCGACTAATGAGGGCCCATCAAAAGTTGCCGAATTATTTCAATGATGATGCTAAATTAAATTGAGTTTGTTTATGTAGTACCTACGAGTCACGAGAGCGACGCCTGTAGCGGCATTATGTCTACGGATTCTAGCTTGATGTAGACCTATATTTTCATATTATATCTAAAAATGTACGGCAGATTTCATATCTTTATTATAAACATTTCAAATATTGTAGGACATAAAAAACATTCATTAATATGTTGCAACATTAGTTGAGGAAACGATTTGCTCAGAGAAATCGTTTTTAGTCGATTCATCTCTGACATAACTGCATAGTCTGCAATGTCAGAGTATAGAATATCCTCGTGGTCTCGGTGAGGTGATAGGTGCTAGGCCATCACCAGAGTAAGTTAGGGATCCTTGTAAAGTTGGACTTACGACCAAAATCTCTACTGTGCTATCTGCTCTACATAGTACTTCGGCAAATATTTTATCAAAAATAAAAATTAAAGATGATATAGTGAGTACACTATTTGAGCACGCAAAAAAACGTTACGTAATAGCCAGGTAGATAACCTCTTATCGTCAGTTGCACCGTCGCGCGTCGTTGTCGGCACAGTTGGTGTCAAAATGGATGATAACCGCCGACGCTATATCTACACCAACACTGATTACTTAAGTGTAATATTCCTAAAATGTCGCATGCAGACAACCTGTGCAACACGTTGCGCACTATCCTTACACCTGTACACATTGTAACCTGTACACCTTGTAACCTGTACACCTTGTAACCTGTACACCTTGTAATATGTATCCATTGTAACCTGTACACACCTTATATCTTGTACATAGTGTAACATGTACACTTTGTAACCTGTACACACCTTGTAACCTATACACCTTGTAAGCTGTACCTGACCATGTTTCAAGCAATATAAATAAGTAGCTTTTGGAGTACCGACGAAGCGCGTCGATGGCGCGCCTCTAGTCACAAACCCAACGAAAACTTTTATTCATCTTTTATTTGTAAATCGAACAATCTGGAAGAAATTAACATTTTTTGTGACGAGGGACCAGGCTTTCATTCTTTTATTCCAACTTTTGTTTATTCGAAAATGTGGTTTCAGTGTTTGTTTGTTTTATTAATAAGGCTGAGTCCGCGAAATTGAAATATTTGGCAAGATTTTTGAAAGTGTAATGAAAAGTCAAATGGTACATTAACATTCGTTGTATGTTTGTAACGTTCAAGAAACCATCGGAACTCTATAAACATCTAAGAGTAACCAAAATGCACGTCCTAGCGAAATCAAAAGACGAAATCGTGCAAGCTCTTCCAAAAGACCAAAGTACTAAAGAATCGCGCCTCCAAGTCCATAAAAAAATCATGATAGGCTCGCAGACTGGTAGGGTAGGTTTGGGTAATACTAGGAGGCAGTCAAAATCATAACAAAATCTTTTCTTCAAGTAGATGAAAATAATACCTACAAAGTGCACGCAATGAACCTAGAAATACAAAACGAATGCTTAACACTAGGTGAATTTTGTATTCCCATAGCCTTAAAATGGCGTACCTTAATATACGACTGGTCACCGGCTCTCCTTAAATTCTATCTCAATGCATTCCAGTTGACCCTCCCCGACCAAAGCAATCTTGTCAGATGGGGAAAAGCCACAGATAAAACATGTAACTCATGTGGTGAAGCAATTGGTACTGCTAGGCACCTACTGGTGGGTTGTAGGACGCTATTAGACCGGGGTCATTACTCGCGCCGACATGATAAGGTATTAGAAATCGTACGTGAGGCGGTAAGTTTGGCGGTAGCTAGAGCGAAAAAGGGTTTAACCACAAACCAAAGAAATGACGTCGCGTTTGTAAAGGAAGGCTGCTCAAAAAAGACAAATCAAAAGCCGTACTCAATTTTGATAGCAGCCGCTGATTGGACATTACTCGCAGATTCGTATGAGAAACACTATAAAATACCGGAGGATGTTTGTGCCTTGTCATCCAGACCCGATATATTCCTATTTTCAAAACAGCAAAAGCGTGCAGTACTAGTAGAACTCACAGTACCGTGGGAAACTAACATACCTAAAGACCACGCTATAAAAATAAACAAATACTTTGACCTGACCAACGAGTTAACCAAAAATGGCTATGTGGTTAAACTCTACGCCGTGGAAGTAGGAGCAAGGGGAATTCCAGCTAAATCCCTGTATAACTTATTTAAAGACCTCGGAAGCTTCAGTAAGCTCTTTACTCAAACGAATATCTAAAACGGCATTGATAGGATCTTACCAAATTTGGATAGGTAGAGGGGGGAACACGACTGACGGTGGAGGTGAGCGCTGATGCATCACAAGGTGGCCACCCTAAACCTACTCCTGGGTCGCAAGTCCCAGGCGCCGTCACAGTGTTCCTCTCTGTACCATGCCATGGACCCGGCGACCGCACGGTGAATCCGTGGAATGCTAAGAACCGGATCTCTTTGTATATATTGTACATTTAGTATATTAGTTAGCATAATACTGTATTTAATTAATAAAATAATCTCTTACCCTTACATTATAAGGAAATTAAAAAATATATAAATAAAAACACAGCAATTATTTGCTTGAAAAATATTTCCTGTAGGTACTGTTTTTTCCCCGTCACGATTTTATTATGTATGAACATAGGTGTGCAAGGCTACAACAATATCTATTGTTTCGATGTACTACATCAACAACAATTGCGTACATTCCAATAACATATCAAAGGTTTGGAACCAAACATACCTACTCTGGTATATTTCCGACTATGGATATCCCGTTGCGTGTCCTCGCTAACTCTCCAACCGAACCGTCGAGTTCCGATCCCGTGACGTCACATCCGGGCTCGCGCTGGGAGGCTTTTGTTTAAAATTGTAAAATACATGTAAATAATAAATCTCCCTTAAAAATGTACTGCAATCCTCTTTATTGCTGTACGGCCGTTTTTGCTGTGCAATACTGCAATGTGATTCAAACGTGCAATATCAGTTTGCATCAAACATATCCCACGTCGGCGTCGCACAGTGGATCGACTCCATACATGAGGTTGGACATAGAAACAAAAAATTCAAAAGTATTTATTTGATATAATCTAAATATACAGTTGTATTCCTCTATTGAGGACCTACAAAATTTGGTACTACAGTTTTTTTATTCGACCAATACTTTAGGTGCCAAACGACCATATTTTTTTTTTGTATGAAAACGAACACAAATTTGTCTGTATCTGGCGATTCCCTCCTTGTTTCGATTTGCGGTCTTCAATACTGATAAGGACTTACTTTGTGCCACACTTTCTCTAAAGACACATGGTGCCCCCAGGGTGCGCCTTCGGAGATATGACGGAATTAAAATATTTTAACTAACTACTTTACATAACGACTAATATTGTTATTATATTACAAAATAACACAATACTTCTCAGTATTATGTTATTTGTCAACATCAGGTAGTTAAATAAAGGACAGACTTATTAGTAAGTACTTTATTATATTAGATATTAATGCCTTTATTACATACAATAATTAAATAATACCTATCATTACTTGTTACTTGACTAATGTAATTACATATGTATGTATGTACAGTTATACATATAACTGTACATACATACATATTAGGTTTATTAGGCCTATAACATTATAGGCTTAATAATTTCCAATGTAATAATCAGAGCAGAACCAATAACGTCTCTTATTAATAACGCATCTTTTTATTTTCGTAATATAACACAGTTCTAAAATCTATTAAGAAAATACAGTAGAAACAAAGTAAATTAATTTATAACAATCATAAAATATTTTACAATAGATAATGTTTTCACTGTACACTAGAATTAAATATAAATTCAAACACAGCACAAATAGAAAAATAGAAAAACAGAAACAACTAGTAGTCACATAATTTCGTATACCTTATAGCTAATAATAATAAAACATAAAAAGGCGTACAAGTTACTATACAATATGCATATTATATATATATATATATATATATATATATATATATATATATATATATTATATATAAAGAATATACCAATAAATTAATGTTATTAGCTTAATACAATAGATAAACAAAAAATATTATATTTATAGTATACATTAATCAGGTTGATCAATATCACTATCATCATAATTAACATCATGATCGTCATCATCTTCTTCGATGTCACTACAGTCAGCATTTGATTCAAGTAGTGATACATCGACAAACTCAAATTCGCTCCCATCATAAACAAGCAAATCGTCGAGTTCTTTAAATGACACTTTCTTTGGGCGATTCATTTTCGGTCGTAGACGAGTAAGTATAGGATCTGACGAAAGTAGAAGATTATGAAGAATGTCTTCATTAGTCGAGATGCTGCTGTGCTTGCGTGTGTGATGTTCACGAAATTTACGAAAATCCTTGTTTCTTGCTTCTGATGCTTCTTCGGACAAAAATCCTATGGGTACTATCGACAGATGTTCTACTATCTGCGATCCATGAATTAATAATTTATGCATACTGGACGGCATGTTATACCATGGATAGAGTTCCACGTATAAATCTGCTGTATCATCACAATATTTCTTAAATTTTCCTACCTCAATGCGTTCGCCCGATGAAATTGCATTGCAAAATTACAGCGATCCTTCTAATAAAATTTTCGTTTAACCCTGTAATTTCTGCAGTTGTTTCTGGATCTGCAAAAAAGCGCCTGGCAGTATTTCCAGTGTTCGTATTGCCACTGCCCTGTTTCACAACATCCAGAAGCAGGCCAGTATTTATTCGAAAAGCTTCTTGTATAATTTCTTTCCTCTCCTTAACTTTTTGTTTCATGTCGTCACCTTTTGCTTGCCATGATTTTATGTCCATTCTATAGGCAATGTGTAATAGACATTCCATAGAACGAATCCAAGCATGCAGCGAACTGAATCCATGTTTATACAAATCTTCATTTACCGGTTTCGTTCTTATTTCTTCCAAACTGTTCATCTCGCTTGGACGCGCTTTGCAGAGATCACACACTGCTGCCGAAGTTCCCGATATTATGGAATGTATTTTGCCGTCAATCATGGTTAACCACAGTTTGTGTGTAACGGTAGCATTTCCACAATCCGTTGATATGAGTGTATTGATTTCGGATTCAAATGCATCCAATTCCGCTCTCACATTTGCTTCTGTTTCTTTCATAAAAGTAAAAGAAATTGGACGACAATATGTGGTTGATGACGCTCGATCATTTTGCCACACTGTGTGCCCAGTCGAAGTCATCAACTTTAGCGGCACCAGACTCACCATAAAAACACATGACAAATCTACTTCACTTGTTGTCCTTTGATGGTAGATAGATTGATTTGAAGCGCCATCAAAACCCCATTTACTGTGAAGCACCAGTTGTTCACCTGCATCAAAATTCAATTCGAACGAATCGATCAGCCTTCTAACAGTAAGATCAAGTAATGCTTGCAGCCGTATCTTTGCAGAAGTATGATTAATAGCTATGTCTTCTTTGGCAGGGTAACACTTAAGTTTTTCTTTTGCCAACAAGTAATAACTTGGGTATTTTGCATGGCCTTCCTTTATACTGAAGTCTCTAAGTGCAATGTAACGCCACTTAGATAATTGCATAGATACATACAAAGCAAGTGCTTTTTGGGCAGGAACTTCACATATTAAAGTCTTTTGGTCACCTTCAAGAACATTCAAAACTTTTAAGACCTCTTGAGGGTTGCCCAGCAAATGCTTCATTATTTTGGCCGAATCATTTTTTCCTGCAGACTTAAGTGCACTTTCTACAGTATGTAAAAGTTCATCTGGACGACTGCAACTTGCAATATTATCCTCGACGCGTCTTTTTTTTTGTTTATTGGATAGATCTTCAAAGGATTTGCGAAGAGTTTTATGGGTTGATGTCGATGCGTCCGACTTTGATGGACTTATTATCTCCTTCATCAAATTTTCAGATGCTTCTTGATGCTCAAGATCTATCTGGACAACTGGAACAATATTTTCTTTAAAGCAATCCGGCCAAACGATATTAGAACTTAACCACGATGTGTTTTTTTTCATGAATTTGTCCACTGTTCTCTTGGATTGCACCCATTTAGAGTAAATGCGATAACAAAATCGACGACACCAATTCATCAAATCCGTCTCATTACTATAACTTAACTCCACACTACTAATCGACTTTAACGTATTACATAAATATTCATAGTCGCGAAGATCATTATTGTTACGAAGAGCAACATAAAGATCCAGGTAAGTAGAGAAACCACGGAAAGACATTATGACAACGCTCTGTAGAAATTGTAATTACAACTGAAACACAATTACACAACTCACAAATATATATGTTATGGTGGGTAGTTAGCAAAAAATCTGCTAATGGGCACATGGGTTAATCACAATACTTATTAGAAGGGTCATCAACGTTAATAATTAGTACCTAGAATAACTATTTAGATTAGTCAAGTAATTATAGTTATTTTTTAATTATTTTTTATACTTTTAATATTGTAACAAAAGCATTAATATCTAGAATAATTAAGTACTTACTCATTAGTCTGTCCTTTATTTAACTACATAATGTTGACAAATAACATAATACTGAGAAGTATTATGTTATTTTTGTAATATAATAACAATATTAGTTGTTATGTAAAGTAGTTAGTTAAAATATTTTAATTCCGTCATATCTCCGAAGGCGCACCCTGGGGGCACCATGTGTCTTTGGAGAAAGTGTGGCACAAAGTAAGTCCTTATCAGTATTGAAGACCGCAAATCGAAACAAGGAGGGAATCGCCAGATACAGACAAATTTGTGTTCGTTTTCATACAAAAAAAAAAGTTTTGTCGTTTGGCACCTAAAGTATTGGTCGAATAAAAAAACCGTAGTACCAAATTTTGTAGGTCTTCAATAGAGGAATACAACTGTATATTTAGATTATATAAAATAAATACTTTTAAAATTTTTGTTTCTATGTCCAACCTCATGTATGGAGTCGTTCCACTGTGCGTCGGCAGCTTTAGCTATCAACTTTAGGTATGACAATATTTTGTTACAAACATTTAATTCATAAAAAACGTTATAGTTTTAGATGTTCTTTAATTTCCTTCTTCTCGTGCGCATTATTGACTGCGTACCAACTTGTGAAATAATCTTAGCTCAGATCCCGGTAACATTCGAGGAATCGCTTTCCATTTTATTTTCGAATTATTTTGCTTTAGAGAACGATTGCCATTCGACCTCCCAACCCCGCTGAGGTTAGCTTGGAACCGAAGGTAGAAACCCCGCAGTCACTGGCAAGCAATCATACAATATGTTGCACACAGTAAGTAATACATCATAATTACATGATAAGTTGACAACCAAGTTGTTATATTCGCATTGTTTTCATCTCATCATATTTCTCGAGAGAAAACGAGCGTATATTGTAACGAAGTCACACACGACCTGATTAAATAAACCTAAGAAAATCTCATTTAGTAAAAATCGTCAGACTAGAAAATTTGGAGCCCAAAATTTGAGATAACCTCGTAAGTCGCCTTCTTCGTAGAATAATAATGAAAGTCACTCGGCGCTAGATCTGGATAAAGAAGATAAACTCAACTCTTATAAGCGTCACACGCTCTACGAATATTAACATCGCTTACGACATTTGAACGTATTCCGATATTTTACTTTTAATAGGATAGATTACTTCAACAAGAGCATTCAATGTTTATGTATGACCTGTGGAATACATTTCATAGTTACAGAGTTCTACTGAAATGATAGCAGACCTAGCCTTAAGCTGTAACCGTTTCTCTGACTGGGTTGCCAGTCAATTTGATAAGCTTATCAGAGAAGATGCCCAAAAAGCGGCCATAATTGCTATACTTATCAAACTTATATGATTACATATATAAACTGTAGGTATACCTACTTTTAATTCAAGAAAACATTACAAACATTGTTCGTAACTTAACGACTAGACAATTGCTTTAAAAAAAGAATCAAATTCCACCAAGCAATGTCAAACGTTTTGTTGTCAATCGTCAATTCTATTTCCAACCTGTTCTCAAAGATTTAATCCTAAGCCCAGAGTATCTCGGATGATATTCTTATTAATTTGGAATAGAAATTGGGTGCTATTATTGAACTAACGATATTCGAACGATCTCCATCCAAAACGTCGTATAATTTATTCCGAGTATAATTGAAGTGAGCCGCGCCAACACTCTTGCAATTTCTCTTATTAGCCATCCTCACTGCGATTGGTAGTAAAAAGGTTGACGTTCACTTGCCAATCCAGCTATCAAAACTGCAAATCTGTACCATTTTCATGTCACTTAAATGCGACCAAATTCCCATAACGTATCAAAACATAAAAATAAAATATGTAGCCTTTTCCTTCTCTGAAATCAGAATTTATACAAATACAATAAAAAAGTTATTTATGGGTAGAAAAGAGGTTGGTTTATCTACTCTATAATTTTTGTCGATATAAGTAATACAAATTTAAAAAGCGTCGGTAGATTATTGGTTAAGGAGTCGGCCTTACGATCGAGAGGTCCCAGGTTTTTTACCATTACACTACCGACGTGAAGCCACTCCTAGCACAAGCAATTTAGCTTAGTTGGAGGGGTTAGAGGGAATATTAATAACTTCGGTTCTAATATTCTTTTAAAAAAAATGGCAAATGTACCATTCAGTTATAATTATCTTGACGATCTTAGTGGAGTGCGCGTTGTTATGTGGTGCAAACAAAACTAGTCTTTTCAAAACTGTATTTATTTATAACTAGGAAATAGTACAATTACAACTAGACTTATATTGATTATAATTAGACTTAAATTGATTATAATTAGATTTAGTAATTAGAAGATGTAGATACAGCGAATGTAGGAAATAGAATGTATCGGGAGAGCCGGGATTTGGATATTTATGGGACCCGAATCAGAGTGGGGATGTATACATGTCTGTGTTAGTGGGGTACAAGTTAAAGGTCTATGCAAAGTGAACAAAAAGGAGTATCAAGATAAGGTACGTTAAGTTTTAACACTTATGGATAAGGAACGACTAAGATAAAGAACCGATAAATTATGTCAAGTTATTATGATTATGGTTGAGTAACAATTGAGATAAAGAACTAATAAAGTATGCTAAGTTATGCTTATAGTTAAGTGAGAAATAAGACAAAGTGTGTTAAGATAATTTATGCTTATAGATACGAGTATGTAACAGTTAAGATAATAAACTATAGATATGCAACAATGAAGTATATTTAGGTATGCATATATAACAATGAAGTATATTTAGGTATGTATATATAACAATGAAGTATATTTAGGTATGCATATATAACACCTCCCCCCTTAGAACAAAGATTGGGCCGTGTTGCCCGATTTTTGAGTGCTGGTAGTTGGGCGGGCGATGTCGATGTCCTCTTCTTCTTCATCTTCAGTGACACAGGATGTAGTCGTGTGAGTATTCAACGGCACCATAGGTATTTGAATATGTTGACGTCGTTGCGATCGGTCAAAGCAATTATTGAATATTTGGATACATCCGTCGCTGTGATGTGCGGCCGGTGTTTTTCGGTAATAGTTTTTAAAAGGATTTATGTTGCAGCATCTTAGGCAAATGAGGGTCAGCATTACCAATCCAGTTATGAAGGATATTGTGGAAAAACTGGAAATCTTCTTTTCTGTATGGTTCTTGTTATCTTGTAGCCTTTCATGGTGGATCTTGATTTCTTCTTTTATTGTTCTCAATGAATCTAATGGGATATCATTGATTTTGATGGGTTTGAGGTTTGGTGCGTTTGCGATTTCTATGTGATTTTCGAGGCATGAGGTTGTCAGGTCTACCGTTACTATTGGGTGACTTATGTTAACGGTCATGCCCTCCTCTGCGTACAGTGTCGCTAGGGCGGTATAGAGTCTACAGCCTTGCTCCAACGAAATTATTCCAGTGCCAGACATCTCGCCATGGGTGATTTTGTTCTGGCAGTCTAGAGAGTATGGGGTATTACTGTTTAATATGAAGATCCACTTGTTTGATTGTAATTTCTGGAAGGTGTTTATATTGGCTGAAAATGTAGTAATTTCACAGTTTTTTGGAACATTCTTTAAAGTCGTCGTCAGCACTGAGGTCTCGCACGTCGGCCTTGAGTTGACGTTGTACACGATGAATTTGCAGACTGCAATGTTGGGTGCAAACGTCTTGCAGCTGTCCAGAGAGTTTGTCGCAATGTATTGTTGTCTGTTGGAACTAGTGGCAAGATATGTTTGCTCCGGAAGGATGGTAGAATATAGGGTAGACTCGGGATGGGGTATTGGGATCGAATATAAATGATATAGTGTGAAAATGTCGGGTCTGACTAAAGGAAATTCTAGTACATAGATAAGCTTCTTCATATAGATATATGAGGTAATAGATGCGCATTCTAAAATTTTATGAATATTGTTCAAAGTTATTGGAGCCACGAGGTCTCTATTAGACCTTGCTGAACGAGTGGAGAGTAACTCCTCATATAAGCGAGTATAGGAGATTATAGAAGGATGAATTACATCAGCTTTTATAAAGACTGTGCTGCTGATTAAGTCATCGATATCTCTTTCTAAAGAGGTTACGGCTTCGAGAATTTGGATTTCTAATGTTGAGATTTCTTCAATTATTGTGAGGTTGAACAAAATTCTGTTAGTGGAATTGAAGTAGTTATAAATTTTTACGATGTTCTCGTTTATCTGATGCTCGTCGTATGATATTTTTAAGATGGTCTCGTTAAAATTTGTAATAGTTGACGAAATGATTTGGATTTGTTGTTTTAAAATTTGGTTTATTGAAATTTGTTTATTTTCGAGAAGTTCAATGTATTCATCGTAACGTTGCGCATCTTTTGCATCGGGTGTACCGATGAGCCATTTTAAAATAGAACCAAGCCCATTGAAAAGTTCTCGTTTGGTTCTTACATTGCTTGTGTACAGAGTGAGTTCATCAAGCCTGTCATCTATTTTGTCTAAGTTGACTTTAATGTATGAGTTAGTTGTTATGACACTAGGAAAATTAGAATAAAGAGATACGAGTGTTTGGAAATTATAAACGAGTCGTTTAAGGGAATCTCGGGCAATAAGTAGAGGTCTTAAGGCGCGATAAATAACTAATTTCCATGCATCGTCCGATATTAGAATGTCACTTTCATTTTCAAAATATAATCCTGAATTGGAAGGAATTGGACTAATAATAGTTGTGTTACCATGGACAGGTGTCATGTACATCATGTACCTGGAATAACGAATTTTATTGATTAATTTTGGTTTGTAAGATTTATAGAGATTTTTAAAGTAGATGTAGGCTTTGTATACGATTATATAAAACATGGTAATATCGTGATAGACCAATGAAACTGAGTAATGAAATTGACACAGGGTTTGTTTATGAAGTTTTTCAAGTAATTGTTCGATATAGTAATACTATTGATTTAGGGTATTAATTTAATTGATATAAGGTATTAATTAATTGGTATTAATATTATAGGATGTGACATAGATTTGGTCATCCGGAAAATGGATTAAAACTAGAGTTTATTCTAAGATAAAAAGAGACTTATTTTAAACTAACCTAAATTAGAATTTAAGAGGGAGATTCGTGTACCGGTCGTAGGCGATTGGCATGCACTAATTGGTTTTTCCCCGATCTTTGAATGATATAATTCTCATTAAATCCTATTCTAACTATGCTATAGGGTCCTTCCCATTTACTGTCTAAGTTGTTGGGATTAGGCACTTTGAGCATTACTTTATCACTTACATTAAATCTGGCCACGTTCCTAATGTTATTATCATAACGTTCTTTAGCTTTCTCCTTCATGACGTCTAAATTGCGGCGAGCTATGTCACGAGAGACTTTCAGTTTTTCATTTAAGTCTCGTAGGTAATCGTGCGTAGTGTAATCGCTTTGTTCCTTAAGGGAATATAATGATCGAGGTTTATAACCGAAGAGTAACTCGTGAGGTGTAAATCCTGTAGATTGGTTGACGGATGTATTATGACACATCACGGCAAATGGTATGATTTGATCCCAATTAGAATGGTTTCGTTTGTGATACATCCTAATATGGTCACGAAGGGTTGCATGAAAACGTTCTAAAGACCCGTTTGTTTGAGGATGATAGGCAGTACTAACAGTATGATTAGAACCTAGAAGTTTCATTAATTGTTTCATGACATTATTTACGAATTCGGTGCCTTGGTCGGAGTGAAATCTTTTTGGTACACCGTAATGTTGGCAGTAGGTGAGGAGACATTTGGCTATCGTATTAGCCTGTTTATCCGGAATAGGGTATGCTTGTACGAATCTAGTGAGATCATCTTGTGCAGTTAGGATATATTTGTTTGATTCAGTGGTAACGTCAGAGTATGAAACTAAATCAATTGTTACGCGTTCAAAGGGTTCTGTGGAAGAGGATGTTATGACCATTGGTGCTTTGTACGTTTTTCGCTGGATTTTGTTGCGTTGGCAGATTTGACACTTGTCTATGTAGTCTTTGATTACATCACTCATGCCTTTCCAAAAATATTCATTTCTGATTTTGCGAGTGGTTTCTACAATACCGCGATGGCCTGATAATGGATCATCGTGGTATGTTTTTAGAATTTGGGGAATTTCGTCTGGATGCGGTGTCTTAACTCTATTTTCACAAATTATTATTTTGCAGTTAAATGTGTCAGCTAGGTAGGCTGTGATGTGAAGTTGTTCGTTACCATTAAGTTTGCAAGTGTTGTCGTTTTTAAGGTCTGGAATGTAGAGTGTTTCGAGAATATTATTTTGTAAACAACTTAGCAGGGCTTTAAAATAGCTTTCGGAATCCCAGGGATCGAAGTGAGTAGGTCTTGAGTACCCGAATATAATCTTTTGGTTTTTGGTAGAGATAAGTATATCAGTATCGTAAAGTGCATGTTGTTTATCAAGATACGGGCCTACTTGGGGACATTTGACGATTGCTTCGTTGTAAAGATCGTTCTTATCAGTGGGTTCGCACGAGATAGGGATGAAAATGTTTTTATGACGATCGTCTAAGAGGCAATCAGGAGAGATTTGTAAGTTTGGAGTGTCGAAGCTATATTGGGAATTTTCTGAGAAGTGTTGGTAATTAAGTTGTAGATAGTTATCGGGTAAATGAGAGTTTGAGTTAGTGGATTCGTTATCGCCCGTGAGATTAACAATATTCGTGTTACAGATTGGAGTTCGCGAGAGTGCATCGGCATTAGTGTTATTTTTACCAGCTTTGTAGATGATTTCGTATTCGAATTCCTCGAGTTTTAAACGCCATCGGACTAAGCGACTACCTGGATCTTTTATAGAGAATAACCATGTGAGGGGTTTGTGGTCTGTAACTATTTTGAACTTTCTTCCGAATAAGTAAGGTCGGAAGTGTTTTACAGCCCAGACTATGGCGAGTAATTCGCGTTCTATAGTTGAATAGTTTGATTCGGCTTTATTTAATGTTCTAGATGCGTAGGCGATGGGTAGATCTTTACCTATTTCTCCTTGAGACAAAACAGCACCTATAGCATGTATTGAGGCGTCGGTTGTTAGAATGAATTCTCTAGTGAAATCGGGGTATTGTAGAATAGGAGGATTAGTAAGCAGGTGTTTGCATTCGTCAAACGCTTTTTGTTGGGATTGGCCCCATATAAAGGGAACATCCTTTTTAAGTAAACTAGTAAGAGGTTTAGTGAGTCTACTAAAATTTGATATGAAGCGACGATAGTAACCGGTTAAACCAAGGAATGATTTTATGTCTTTGCATGATTTAGGGATTGGAAATTCTTTTACAGCTTTTACTTTGTCGGGGTTTGGTTTGACGCCTTCGTTTGATATTATATGACCTAAGTAAGCTACTTCGCGCCTAAGGAATTCGCATTTGTCGGGTTGGACTTTAAGATTATACTGTCGGAGTCGTGAGAAAACTTCACAAAGTTTCTGATGGTGTTCTTGAAGACTGGAAGCGAAAATGACTATGTCATCTAGGTATACGAAACATCTTTCGCCTTGAAGTCCACACAGAATAGAATCCATGGCACGTTGAAATGTACTGGGCCCTGACTTGAGTCCGAAACTCATCCTTTTATACTCCCAGTGCCCATATTTTGTGCTGAAAGCAGTTTTAGGTATATCCTTAGGGTCAACTTCGATTTGATGAAATCCAGATGCAAGATCGAGTGTTGTGAAATATTGTGAATGACCTAATTTATCTAGGATATCGGTGATATTCGGAAGAGGATAGCTGTCGCCTATAGTGATTTCGTTCAGTTTACGATAGTCGACCACCAGACGCCATTTGCGTTGGCCTGAGGCGTCAAGCTTTTTTGGTACAACCCAGATTGGGCTATTCCATGGGGAAGAGCTTGGTCTAATTATATCTTGATCTAGCATTTTCTGAACCTGAGTATTGACTTCGTTTTCATGAACTTGTGGTAATCGATATGTCTTTGTATGAATAGGAATATCGGTTGTGGTATTTATTTTATGTTTTGTATGACTGCTAAACGTTAACGCGTCACCTTCGAGGAAAAATATATCGGAATATTCGGATATGATTTTATCTAATGATATTGACTCTTCCTGGTTCAAATGTTCTCGCCTTATTGAAGAAAGGACTCTGTTTTGCCTATCAGTTAAGGATATGCTGTTAAGATTATTTAGCAAATGCTCGTTGGTGTTATCTACATGTTCATTAGGATCAAAGGGGCTAAGATCAAAGCTTGGAATATTGATGATTTCGTCTGATTTATTTGTGTTCATACAAGTAATTAAAAATGAATTATTTTCGACGTTTACTAATGCGTGGGGGACAACAATACCATCGGCTAGTGATTGTTTTTCAATTAATGCTGTTCCAGAAATAATATTATTGGCATGGCATCGTATTACTGTTTCAGAGCGACTACTAAGTATTTGTTCGTTTAGATTTTGATCTTGTTTAGGACTTTCGTTAAGAAAATGTAGATTGTAGGTTTTGTTACGTAGTCTCATTGTTTTTGACTGAACATAAAGTTGACAATTAAATTTGGACATAAAGTCGTTACCTAATATGCCATCTGCTTTAATGTTTAGGTCAGCAACGTGGAATTCGTACTTGGGCATATCGTCTAAGGATACTTCGGTAGTACCTGAAGTCAAAGTGGATGATTGCGTACTTGATATTCCTACAATGGACACGATTTTAGATTTGTTCAGAGGAGAAGATCCTATCTTGTCCCTTTTTATAACGGAAATTCCTGCACCAGTATCAATTAACAGAGTCACAGGGTTTCCATCAATGTGGAAAATGCAGTGTAAAAGATTTTCAGATGGAACATCGTTCAAAGATGAGATTGTAAATGATTCTATTTTGGATTTAATATGTTTAGGGTTCGATTTGGAGTATGATGATGATTCTATTTCGGTTTTGGATTTAATAGGTTTAGGTTTCGATTTGGAGTACTTAATGCTTGATTTAGTAGATTTAGAAATTGATTTATTCTTCGACTTGGTAGACTTAGATTTTGATATAGTAGATTTATTAGAGTTTGAATTATAAGACTTAGTAACATTTGATGGGGCAGAACCAAGAGTTTGGGGCTGGCTACCCTGTTCGTATGATTCGCTTACCATCGATTCAGTGGAGATAGAAAGGGTTTGTACAGATGCGTCTTTAAACTGTTTCTTATGATCAATTAGATTTGATTTAGGCGTTCTGTAAGCGTTATTACATGTATGGGGTGATTGGTTTACAGTTGAAGGTTGCTGAGGTCTTCGGTCAACGTTTGTGAAGGCGAGCAATGAACGGTGGCGATCTCCAACGGGCTGCTCATTTCGTTGGTCGCCTTGGAGTTTAAATTATTTATGTGTGTACCTGCTGGAGGTGCTGGAAGAGCTAATTGAGGAATTCTCGAATTGTTATACGCCCGTTTTCGGCATTCCGTTATCAAATGACCCGGGTTTTTACAATAATTACATATTTTAGAAGTGTTATTAGGTAGAATTTGACGAGGTTGGTTAGGTTGAGAGCTAGATGGGCGAAATTGATTTGGTTGTTGTAAACGATTATTTGTATTAAACGTATTACTCCGCGGTTGAGCGATTCTTATAGGACTCTTATAGGGATTTGTATTGAAAGGCTGTGGGGCTGTAAGTCTAAACATGGACTGCCGCGCTTTATTCATAGCACGTATCTTTTCCTCCTGGGAAGCGAATCGCCCAGCCTCGTTTAAGGTGGCGAATCCCTTCGTTCGGAGCATTGCTCCTATGTCGGAACTGAGTCCGTTTACAAAAACGTTCAACGCCGTTTCTTCGGTCGTTGCGATACGACCTGCTAAAGTGTTGTCTGAGATGTCCGCATTTAATTTTTCTATAATTTTGCTTCGACACAAGTCGACACGATGGAGATATTCGATGATTCCTTCGTTTGGCTTTTGGAATAACGATTGCAACTCTAAGTTGAGATGAGAAATTGTTTTTGTGTTGGAAAACCTATCAATAAGAAACCTCCGTAGGTTTTCCCACGAAGAATATTGTTTACAATGAACATCAGATGCACCAGAACCCGTTATGTTATTTAATGCGAATATAAGGAGCACTGATTTTTGATCCGCGGTGGCTAATTGAAAGGCTGAATCACAGGATCGGACAAATCTATATATTTGGCCATTATTGTCTGTGTCGAATGATGGTACAAGTTTTAAAAGGGTCGCGATATCTAGAGTCATGTTAAACTTGGAATAATACGAAGTTGCGAAAAACGAGGATAGATTAGTGTAAAGTTGGGATGTCTCGTTTTTTATTTCTTTTTGCATTTAGGAAGGCCGAAAAAATAGATATAAAATAGATATATAAGATATAAAATAGATATATAAACAGGAAATTACACAGGAAATCAGAGCAGACAAGTTGTGCCACTTACCACACAAACAGCAAAAACTGGACTCGCATTCTGGTTCGGCGAAGTTCTTTAAAAGCCTGCAGCTACCACGTCGTAGTTCTTCGTTCTCGACGATGAGTTTTCGACACGTTTCACTTCGTCTTTATTAGCACTGTTCTTGCGATATCCTACCGACTGCGCCAATTTGTTATGTGGTGCAAACAAAACTAGTCTTTTCAAAACTGTATTTATTTATAACTAGGAAATAGTACAATTAGAACTAGACTTATATTGATTATAATTAGACTTAAATTGATTATAATTAGATTTAGTAATTAGAAGATGTAGATACAGCGAATGTAGGAAATAGAATGTATCGGGAGAGCCGGGATTTGGATATTTATGGGACCCGAATCAGAGTGGGGATGTATACATGTCTGTGTTAGTGGGGTACAAGTTAAAGGTCTATGCAAAGTGAACAAAAAGGAGTATCAAGATAAGGTACGTTAAGTTTTAACACTTATGGATAAGGAACGACTAAGATAAAGAACCGATAAATTATGTCAAGTTATTATGATTATGGTTGAGTAACAATTGAGATAAAGAACTAATAAAGTATGCTAAGTTATGCTTATAGTTAAGTGAGAAATAAGACAAAGTGTGTTAAGATAATTTATGCTTATAGATACGAGTATGTAACAGTTAAGATAATAAACTATAGATATGCAACAATGAAGTATATTTAGGTATGCATATATAACAATGAAGTATATTTAGGTATGTATATATAACAATGAAGTATATTTAGGTATGCATATATAACAGCGTTACTAACGTACACCCAGACAAACTGCTGCATCATGGTATCGCGTGTATATGGTTGGATGGAAAATAATAAAATCTTTCTTGGTGGGTTTCGGATGGATAAGTGAGCGACGAGCTTAACGTTTATAGACTTAGAAATTGGATCAGATATATTTATTGATTGAAGGTTGATGTTAGGGTGCCACGTACTGTTGTTGATGTTGTTTCGTTTGATGCCAGTTGATGGATGTCACGGTTTTCTTGTTCTGAAGTTAGTTGCGGCGCTATTATAAAGATAAAAGTTCTGGACGCTAGCTTTGAAAGAATTACACGTTTCATTAGGACGGCGTATCGTATCGACATTACGTCTGTATGATTCCACCCCGAACAATGGTAAGCTAAAAAATACGGCCCCTATTGTAGACGTCAAAAGATTATTAGTTCGACGGCTTCGATAGATTCCTTTTCAAGCCTTGTGAATGTTCCCGGGATTATAGAAGCAGAAACTAGTTATTATATTTCTATTGGTAAATAATGCAGGAAGAAAACAGGTGCTAAGTTTTAACATACTAATTCACTGAAAGTACTGTTTGAATAAAATTTATTGTACTCTGTTACTAAATTTAGACACAAGAATGCGTATTACTTTCAAAGAAATCCTCATTTAATTCAGTCACACTACAGAAATGTTTAGGACAGTATGTATCAAATTCTAGTGAATCATTTTTTATATTGGCATAACAATTAAATAAGGCAAATATGTAATAACCTGAAAATGCCGAAAAAATCACGTATTCCAGTGTGTTTACAGATATATTATGATGTACATTGTTAGGAGCAGCCCGACCCCGTCCCCCACTTAGCGCTATTTATCTTGCTGTATGTGTAATATTTCTCTGTAACTGATGTCACAGTCAACTCGCACGGCGTATAAATTGTGTCTTTGCCTCCACCTCCCAGCTCCCGGTGTCTCCGCGAAGACGAACGAGCGGTCACGGCGGTAATGTGTACGTATAGGTGAATACGTTACAATTATACTGGGCTAATGATGCGACATGTTGGAATATAACTATATCGCGATTAATTTGATGTTCCCAATATAATCATCAGATTTTTAATTGTTGTACGAGCTGTTTATAATGGAGCTTGATGGCGCTTGGTGGAATCTGCTACACATATTGACAATCTGCTGCACATTTACTTGAAACATCAATGTAAACCTTTGCGAATGCCGTAAGGCGAAACCGGTCAGGTTTAGAAATAAAATAAACTCAGTGGAAAAGTACAAGTGTGTTATTCAATATGTTGTACGAGCATTTATGTGTCGTATTAAGAAACGATTTTCTAAATATTAGCGGGACAACATAGCACTCGCCAAGTGGAGCACGGCGGATTTTATAGCACATCTATATGAAAACTAATATTCAGTAAAATTCGTCTGCTTTTTATTCAAAGTTCTTTGATTTTGTAAAAAAAAATGGAGCTTATACACATTTCGATGTAACTTTCAAACCCAAGTGGTTTCCGCTCTAAGTGCGTAATAGGAATCAGCTCCTTTGATAGTAGATGCAGGTTGACCTAGTTTCAGAGTCAAGGACACACTAATGACGTATCCATACCACAAGCCCTCAAACGCGTTTCTGTCGGAGAAATCATTTTTCATTTTTTCAATAATGGAAGTAAACACAAAAGCAAAACATAGAGCGCAAAGTTGTCCGTACACACGATACGAGCAAGAAGCTCCAGTCGAGCCGAAAACTCATCAAATGTTCGCATATTTAAGGCTGTTATAAAACGTTTCGACAAAGCCTTAAGTCGCGCTGAAGTTTTACAATTAGGCTGTGGTATCGTGATGTTCGAATTTCTACACGAATTTATTAAAACCTTGTTGGAGGTATTCTGTTGCAGCTTTTTGGGATCCACACGACGCGTGTTCTACTGGAGTTTAGCTTTATTTTGTGGTTCTAATGTTGTTAGTCATGGATGTGACTTGCTGTTTTAGTTATAGGTATTCGCGCAAATGGACGCTACTTGAATGAAGAATCTTCTTGCATTGTCTTGTACTTCTGTTGGTTTTAACTAAAAGCAGTCTGTTGTGTTTATAAACTCATTTCCAAATTTATGATGCTGTAAAAAATGTTGCTTAAAAATAAAAATAAATATAGAAGACTAGCTTTTGCCCACGGCTCCGCCCGCGTGGATTTCGGTTATCGCGACCAAACATAGCCTATGTCCTTTCTCAAGGTCTAACCTATGCCTATATCAAATTTCATCAAAATCAGTTCACCGGTTTAGGCGTGAAAGCGTAACATACAGGCAGACAGAGAGACAGACAGACAAAGTTACTTTCGCATTTATAATATTAGTATGGACTATGCTGCTGCTGTTGATATCAGCTAGGCCCGGTTACTCACAGAACCCCATTGGGGAGGTGTGATCGTTCCTCTTTGTCCCTAAACTTCGGCGGTAGGCAATGAGTTCCTAATTAATTTCCATTTCCGCGTGTGCGTGAACAACTTCGCTAAATATAATTTCTTGGAGCCTTGGCATAAAATTTAATTTAAGCAACTCGTAATTATCAGTTGTTAAGAATACGTCACATGCTTTTAGAAGGGAGAGGCGCTAGAAATTCGGGATTACGTGTAACGAGCAGTCGGGGTATTAGCGAATTGATATTGTACTTGATCATCACCAAGACTTATTATCTTTCGCCTCATATCGTAATGAGAATGAAGTGTTTCGCGGTACTTCAGCCACACTTTTGGTTAAATATCGAAGGGGCTGCAGCGAGAGGGAGAGTCTTTTCCGTTAGGTTCCATTCCGTTTATATAACTGTAAGAATATAGGACCCATAGCTGAGTCTTGTGACTTAAAAAGTAAACTGGGTAATGTTTTACAGACACAAGCAAAAGTATTTACCGAAATTGACGGCGTTTGCCGAAATATTAGTTGTGACGAATCCATCAAAAGCTAGAAGACTTCCTCAGCTGAGAACGTTGGAAAATTTGAAGTAACTAGTATAACTTGGCCTATAGATTTAGATCGTCGTCGCCCTCTTGTGCGGTTATCACAAGTTCTTAGCCAATAAAAGACTGACCACAGAATATAAAATGATGTGTCAGTGACGATCATGTCAATATAATATAGGTAACAAACGTTAATATCAGTCAAACAAGGAAAAGAAGTCATTTTATTAAAGGAAGGACGTCCTTTTTGTCAATTTCGAATGGTTTTTGCGGATAATACGCAATCAGCGAAACAATTAAAGCCTGACCGAAAAGGTCGGGACTTTTATTTTTTTTCCAACCCTTTTTACCTGATCCACTGCTAATAAATCCGTTGAGGAAAGTGAGGGTCCACGGCACAGAACAGAGCGATTTGAATCTGTGAGACCAGCTATCCTGGTAGAAAAGACATACTATTCAGTAAAAGAATACATGGAAGAATCTGAAGGCAGGCGATAGAATATTTGATTGCATGTTGTAATGATTATTGTCACTTATAATTGTTATTTTCTATTTTATCTATGTTTGCTTTTCCTATGTTATCTGTAATATTGATTGCATGTAACACTAATCTTAGTTGTAAACCATAAATAATAATTTGCACGCCGTATGTGGCAGGATATGTAGTAACATAACAATAATGTAACATCTTAACTTGTACAGTACTATTATCTATTCTGTGCTTGTACCATATTCATGCAAATAAATTAATTTGCATTTGAATTTGAACGTTTGAAGTGCTTAAACTTAATGTAATGGCTGATGAATAAGAGTAGCCACGGTAAAGTAACGACCACGAGTCTGGGACTATCTCGACGAGCGTGCCAACTCCCCAACAGCAACCCTATCCACATAAAGAATAGGGGGAACCAGCTTGATTACCAACCATTATAGGGACCTCTCATTCTTAAAATAGAGAGATTTAAAGATCCATATTGCAGAAGCCAAGTATGCTACTGCTACTTTCATAAATAGTTATCTATGAGAAGATATATACCTACTGTCACTCAAGGTCCATGATACGAGCCAGCCCATTCAAATAAATTCTTAAGTTACGCTGCAATAATACCTTAAGTTCTTAAGTTACGTAGCACCTGCAGAATATAATGTATTTAGCAACGATATCGCGGTGGGTGGCCGCTACGCAAGCGAGCTGGTCTCACAACTTTTAACCAACCTGTGTTGGGGCTTCAGGACATCTGCTCCGTAGTATTATACAATTAACGATAAAATAAAGCTTTTAGCATCTTCTGGAATATTGACCGGACCAGTATGTTTGTAACTTGGACCACATGAAAATGGAAGGTAATGCCTACCAAGCGATATAAATGTTTTATTATACTTTTATAACTGAATTGCATGTCAGCCTTCCTGTTTTTATTAATAACAATGTGTTCCACAAAAGGTTTTCGGCATCAGGGTTAATAATTACCGTTATTGTTTTCAACTTTACTAGGGTGTGTTACCGGTGACCTTCAGTTTATGCTTAAATTTATTTTATGTGTCAACTGTAAACCGGATTCACTTGTTAGAACAATGTCAAGGAGATCATTCTAACAAGGTCGTGGAGGGAATTGAAGGAGGGTAAGGGGCTAGTCGCATGGCGTCGTTAAGAAGAGAGAGAGTCCAGCTAATATCGGTTTTATACGATTTTGTATAGCAGTCTCTATCACATACTAATATCATACTCTCTCTCACTCACTGATTATGAAGGCTCACACATCAGGTACATACGACAGAGAGAAGAATTAGATCTTAGCGGGATTCAATCTCGACGAGCCAACCTAAATGCAGACTCTTGTAGATAGTCTATCACGTATTCTGCTCTCTTGGTTCGTTAATCGTGTGAAAAACTGACCCCACCAGGTAAGCTGGGCTCTTTTACAGAGATTTTGTTTTGTCACAGTCCCTAAAATGCTACCGTTATTATTATTTGATTAGGTACTAAATAATACTAAAGTAACTACCGCTGGTTTTCGAATATAGTAATTAAGAATGAAAATTATAATTTATGACAACAATGCCTAAATAATTTCTCTGGTACTTAGGTATTTGCATTGGGGTTGCTTTGAAATAGGTTGTACATTAATCCTCCGAAATTACACAAATATCATCGGACCGCGCACACACACTGAAACAGACTTGTAGATACACTTGCTTAATTACATATTTCAGGCAAGACCTAATTCTATACTCGTAATAAGTTCTGTTTATCGTATATCTATATAATCGGCAGCAAAGGCATCTAAGGAGGCCGTCAAGCTGAGTGCCACCACTGTTAACATGGTAAATGTTTACGATGGTGACCGAGACTTTGCCTTTAACTTAACATCAGGCGAGGTGAAGTCAAATTGACGTGGCCTGTGTAAAAAAAAAAGTATGTACTGTGAGGGTATCGCATGTCTTACCTCTCTTCCTTTTCTTTAGCCACAGCACACTTGTGCTTGCCCACTTGGGCAGTGTCCTTTTAAAAAATAAAATAGAATATAATATGTAGCTTAGATGCATTTGTTTGAGTGTTATAGCATAGCACCAAGCAACATAAGAGTAGTAGCATTACGAACACAAAGTCGTCATCTATTTAGTTTTCCGTAAAATAAAGAGATAGCCACGCTTAGCATGCGGAGCCGAAGCCATGTATAAATTGTGTTTATCAGTAATAGGCTAGTGCAGGACGTTCGAGGAATATAAACTGTTGTTGTTTGGGAGTGAGGGCACTGAGGGCTAATAAAAGCTATGATTTTGGTGTGCGGCGCTCAGATTTGTGGCGGATCAAGGGTGTTTTATGTGTGAGGGTATTTGCCGGGTGTCTTTACAAAAGCGAAACTAAGAAGAATTCATTTTATTTTTATTTGGCTAGTTTTTGTATAACTAAGAAACTTAGTTCTACATATTGAAAGGTACAAAGTAATTATTTTGCAACGTATCTTCTTATTTTAAGTAAATTGCTCATCGTTCATGCGATGGTCACCGAGGGCGCAGTATGACTCCGATCTTTTGATGGCTATCATTTTCATGAGCCTCACGCAGCACTACAGGACTGTAAGTACTGCAAATCAGAGCAACACGTAAAGGAACACAGCTTGCACCACTCTTATCCCTAAAATTATAAATAGAATCAGTAATGAACGAAGAGAAATGAGAGCAGTAGTCGCCTTTACATGCAGAGTGCGCCACTACGCACCACGGGACGCCTCCTGACAAGTGCTTGATAGATTTTTTTATACATTTTTAAATGCTCATGAACAAATTTCGAGGTACTTTTTAAAGAATGGCCGTTTGAGTGGCTCTAACATTATTTTTTAACGGCTCGTCTTTACGACGTCGGCGTCGTTAAGAAATAGTTACTTCGCCCAGGCACCTTCACTGTGCGCTGCTCTGAATACTAATGGTCTATAATAATTATTTTATTTATTTCGGAATTGATATAATTCAAATTAGTTTTTAATTACATTTTAAATTGATTATAATGATATAAAAATAATGTTATTTGATACCTTTCACTAAACACCACAGATTTTTATGAGTTCTTTTGTTTCAGAAGTGTTCACTTCTTGAAGGTTTAATTTTTTTATACTTATCAAGCTTGTTGTAAAATGCTGATTTTTATTTACGATTGTTGCAGAATCGACAAAGTTCTACATAGACTGCACAAACGAGTATACGAACAGCAAGTGCCGACACATGAGAGAGCGTATTTCAGGTGCCTAGTCAGTGTTGGAGCTTAACTTAGAAGCGCACGGAGCCTGCATGCGCGCGGTGCCGGGCCGGCCTCCAAGTTTGCACATCTTTATTGTTATAGTTAGCACTTCGGACACTTTAACGTGCACTACTTATGAGGCTTCGGCAGCGTCTTGGAGCAGTGTGTTCGGTACGTGGGCTGCTCTCCGAAACCGTACTGTCGGTACTATGGCTTTATACTACGTATTTGCTTACTTTTGGTGCACTACTGGTCGTACTGAACGTAGGTTCCTTTAACTAGTTTCTAATTTTCTCTTTTAATAAGTCAAATCCTGTCAATATCCAGATAGCAACCAATAGCAGATATGTGCAAGCTTATATAATGTGCTATCAGACTTTAGCGTATTTATTTTGACCTGTAAATTAATTCGGAGGTCAATCTAAGTGGAACTCAAATTAATTACGACTAGGAACGAAGTCGAGCGTCAACTCGATGCTAAACATAAGCGTTTATCAAATTCCTTTCATCTCGAAGGTACCAAGGCGAGGTGCGCCGGGCGCCGGGGCAAAGCACCCCAAACCTCCAACGAGTCTCATTAAAACTTTTTACAGAGAATTAAATAACGGGACAGGAACAAATCCGTTTACTGCGCCAAACTTTGCACCAACTTTTATGAAGTAATTTTGAAGTTTGCGGTTTTAGTTACTTAACCCCTCAGTGTAAGGTACATTAACTAGGTTTTTTGCTATGCACTCGAAAATGACACGGGATTTGAAGCCTTTTTCGCTCATCCTCGTGGCCTCCCTGACGAACACGAAGTTATAGGACCTGCTACTGGACATACGAACCATTTGCAATAAAGCGGCATCAAATTGGTCTATTTGTAGAATTTCATGAAAGTCTAGGTAGTGTCTTACTTAATAAAGTAACAGTATTTAGTTGTAGTATAATAACAAGTTAATTGAAAAGTTAATTGTATCACAGATAATAAATTATACGCTAAGATGGCTAAGATGAACTTATATGGAATGATAAATGAAAGCGACTATTGTAATTATTTGTGGGCGCTCGTCTGGAACATGGTCGTCTGTCGCGTGCCATCCCGACCTCTGCTATGAATTCAAGGTGACAGGTCTACGCCTCTCTTCTTTGTAATTTGTAAAAGCCGCAACTCCTTCTTAATTTTCCACCGAAGTGGAAGTGGTACCTATAGGAATTTAAACTAATTTTATTTTTATGGACGCTATGACCGTCTCATTCCGGCAACTAAGCGTGGTCTATTAAGCAGCAGCTGTACCGGCTTTGAGGTTCACTTGGGAACCGAAGATCTTAGTGGGGTCTCAAACAAACACTACAAAAAATAAGTGGTTATATTTTGCAGTACACACGCACATTTATCATACGCCATGTTTAAACTGAATGCCAACGAATTTGTTGAAGAAATGTTAACCCTGCGAACGCGAATGGCATTAGCAAGCGTAATTACCCGGATTATCCGGATCGTTAAGTTGCTCCGGGTCAACTTGTAATGCGTTGCCTCATCTTTATTGTACCAACAATAATATGGAGATCAAGTACGTCATTGGGATTGAGGATCGCGACTTTTGATTAATGTTCACATTTTATAAAAACACAGCTTAGGTCGATCGTGAAATGTTTCCTGGACTGAAGGACTCTCAGCTTAGAGACGAGTATTAGCGAATGTTTTCCGATGAATATTGGAGAATGGCTTATAGACAAGTCCTTACACGACTGGAAGAAGTAGTGAGCACTGATTTATCTAGTATTTTATAAATGTCTATGTGATCTATTATAACCTTTTTTTTTCGTGCGGAAATGCCCTCGGATACCCCCCTTCCGGAGCCGGAAGGGGAGGTTATGTCGGACTCGAATCGACTAAAACCGCACGCCGACTGTGGGTCGTGGTGCTAGGCCGGAAGTGAGGTGTTGTCATCGACATGTCCCTCGCACCCCGGCTGACCCAGGGCAATCCCCTATGGTCTGGCCCTCCTGAGGAATCTATTATAACCAGGGGGTTGTGTATTTTTATTAAACATTATGACAAAGGTAGAATAAAAGTAAAATAATTCAAGAAACATAACTTAAAAAGGTTCACAATAGCGTTTCTTCCAGCATTACTTTTCATATTACTGTTAGCTAATTACAATACAGTTTCAAAAGGAAACTACAACACCAAATGATAGCTAATTGCTTATAATATCTGCGTACTCGTAGAATGTCTCTGAATGGGAACTCGAAAGAGGACTAAGAGAAATGGCGCGTCCATTAGAGCTATAGGATAAGCAATTCATGAATGGAAAGCACCAAATCGAATACGCTTTCACCAATCGACGTTTTTTTTTCCTTTTTGTGTGAGCCAAAGTGGGGCAAATGGTGGGTAAACTGTGTATGTTGCTTTTAGTTTCGCCATTACCATTTAGAAATGGACAGTCATTTTGTGTAGAAAATTGCGGTATTCGTTATTGGCACCGGGTTTGTTGCTTATAGCGTTTTGTTGAATTATTGTTTTTATTCATTGTTGATTCCTTGGGAAGCTTTTTTGGGATTTAGTATTTTAATAATGGTTGCTGCATAATTGTAAATTATATATTAGCGCATGTTATTCTTATTTTTTCTTACGTTACTTCCCGCAAAGCAGGTCCTGAATTTTGCATATGGTTCATATTCTGTAATGAAATCACAGGCTGAAAAACCGAAAATCGATCACAAATTAAAGCCTTTTTACAGAAAAAGGAAGGCTTCGTTTTTAGGCTTCACCTCTCAATACCCTATGAATTTAATATAAGAATAAAATAAGTGAAAAAACAACGTAACCCGACCTTGTCGGCGCGACCCGGGCTGGCTGATTAGCTAGCGTATATAAATGGTATCGTCCGTTCGTTAGCCGGGTACATAACACCCCGGGCGGCCATTTATCCGGCTAACCTAATTACCGGGTAAAACTAGCGCTATTTATTTTCCACTAGTTATACGGGCCGATGAGGCCGCGGAGAACATTCTGCCATATATTTTTGTTGGAAATTATATCTTTATTTTGGTTGCGATATTTTATTTATAATGCCTACATAAAATACATTGTGAATATTTATGGCGCAACACTTTAGATCAAATTTGTTTAAACTTTTTGGTTTAATTGGCTGCTAATTTCAGATGTATGTGGGAAACTGTTGTTAAAATATCCTCGAACCTGTTATTTTAGCAGTGAATATAAAATCCCAATCAAATGCGTTTATATAAAATCCCAACAAAATCAAAGAAGTTTGGTTAACTCACTACCTATGTGTTCTACCTGCGAAGGAAACTGTGAAGACATACCACAGTACAGTGAGTTAGGTAAGCTAAGATAGTGATGTATGTTATTTTTCCAACATTTCGAAACGGTTCCGGATCGGTGTGAAATCTGGCACATTGACTACTTTTTATCCCACGAATATGTCTCCGTGAAATATATTTTTTTATTTTTAACTTGTTTAAGAACCTTGTAACCCTGTTAATGTGTTCACAAAACCGGCCTGGACTGAACGTAATGGTGCAGTTAGTGTAGCATTCATTAGGGTTTAATAGAAGAGTCGTGGTCGTGTAATTGTTTTTGTAATGAATACTGTCGCGTGGGTACTTACCGTCAAAGTTTGCTACCTTGGTAATGTAAAAACATTCCAGTGAAAAGATACAAAGGTCATTACTACCTATTGCGTACCTAGATAACAAACTAGATAACTTGTAAATATACAAGTTCTGTTGCGTGGCCAATTGCGTTCTCTGGCTCAATGCAGTTTCAATATTATGGCACACCTAAGTAGTAAAAATATTTCAGAGAGTTTAGTTTAAGTTGAGAGATTTTAAAGTGGAACGATCTTCCCCAGACCCACGCTCTTGGAGAGCGGAGATGATTATAACATCTCCGCCGCCTAGCAAACCTTGTATGTACAGGTAATTGTTTGAGGACCACTACCATTCATCTTCCACCGCCTCATCACCTCCACTCTCAGTTGTGAAAAAAGTAGTCATTAGATCAACAACACTATACCTGCACTGCGGACGAACGGTGACACATCATGTTCTTCCTCCACAAATTAAGGAGTACAATTTAAATTTTCTGCCGTAAGGGACATTACCGAGACTTTTCCTTCTTTTGTTTCTTTCTTGGAATAAAACTCGCCTTTAGTGCCTATTGTTTCTTCCCGACTAATGTGCTTAAACGAACGATTGTTCTATGTAAACCCGCAGGCGCTACAATCAATCACGTATTTGCTAGGAATCGGATAATTTGTTGTATCGTGCATAGCAATTCAAACAAACAAAGACCTTTGTAGAAAATCTCCTTGAGTGTACATAGAGTATATTTACGTCATCCGCAATGCTATTCCAGCTTTAAGACGCCTTGGAGACCCCTAGCGGATGCTAGCCAGTGTTAACGTTAGGTACCTTGGCCGACGAATAGCGCGAACACGCTGAGTGGCTCGTAACTTTCAGAGCTTTATTTGTGACGTGAAAGCCTAAGTAAGTATAATAAGGTTTAGCGGTTAATATCTTTAGAACTATCATAATATATTTCGTTATAAGGAGATATATTTTGAGATTTCATCAGGATAACACTGTGTTTCAGACCAGCATCTTGTACGATTTGTGAGTATTTTAGGGTTCCAATCCAATGGTTTTTATGGTTGAAATAATAAGGTATTTAAACTTGACAAGTGCCAAAAGTTACGTTATTGTTTTTATTACTATTTAGGTTTAGATAATAACCATAGAGTTTAATCGTACATTTTGCTTGACATTCTGTTTGATATGAATAATATATAAGTAAGTAGAGTACCTACTTTACGTAGATCTATACCATGTGAGACGTTACGGTACTTACCTACACATAAATTACGTAACATCAAAGCAATCAAATATTTATTTTAGTTTATTTGTTCGACGGATGTATCATAATTTATTAGCAAACACGACGTAAGATTGATGGCACCTTTTTATAAAATAACTGGTTAAGGTAACGACGTCATCGATTTTGTGTTGTTTGATAGTAGATAAAATAGGTACCTAATAATGTTGTTTTTTTTTATAATCAGATAAAAAGTTAGCATAACAAATGCTATAAAAAATGTCATTAAAATATTTGGGCAGAGTCATCAAATATCAATGTTTAAAAAACAACAGTTCGTAAGAAAGTTGGTAGATGGCTCCACCGTCGCCCCTTAAAGACGGATATAAAGAGAAGGGAAATTTGAAGTGATTCAGGTGTGGCTCAATAGCTCAGTTGGAACCTGGAAGAGCATTCCTCCTGTGAGGGAAAGGTCGTGGGTTCAAGTCCCACTTGAGCGCTTCTTTTTCCCGATGTATTTCGAATAAACCTATGTTGTTAATAGAAATCTTCGTAAGCCGATATAGCTGAAAGCGTCTCAACATAGTAGGTAACACGAACACCTTGCTCGTACACAAAAAGTGTCGATCTGATTACCATGCTCAGGTTCAGGTAATCTTTAACACCGGAGGCTTCGCTGTTTCTAGGTATCTGGCTTTATTGGCTTTTTATTGAATTAACTAACGAATTGTGGTAATAAGTTTTGTCATTGGAAACACGTATATCTTAGTTTTAGGACAATGGTTATTAGAAGAGAGTCAATTCTTTGGTCTATTTCACTATATGTTCATCCAGATGAAAAAGTGTGTATTGGAAAGGAATCAGTTCTCCTGTGCATTATCTACCAGGTGAAACAATTGGAAAAATTGGATATCATTTCTTCACTTTATATTTGATAACTTTTGCCCGCAGCTCCGCCCACGTGGATATCGGTTATCGCGACCAAACATAGCCTATCAAATTTCATCAAAAACGGTTTAGTGGTTTAGACGTGGAAGCGTAACATACAGACAGACAGACACACAGACCGAGTTACTTTCGCATTTATTAAGTATGGATTCGATCAGGCCACAGAGGACAGAATAGTTACTTACATTTCCTTCTCCATGGATCAGGTGAACAAAAGCAACTTTTCAGACTCATCTTGTGTGCTTGTATCACCCACATATGATAATAGATACGTAGGAAAAACGTTAAATAATAAAAAATCAACAGTCAACTTATCATTTAACGTTAATTAGGCTTAAAGTGCAAGTGCGTTCTGCTCTCAAGGTCAAACGCTTGACCCACCTGATAGCAAACCACTGCCGACGTCTATGGCACGCAACATTGTTGTATTTTACTGGTGAAGAGACTCGCATTACCGTTTCTTCGCGTTAAAAGGTTTGTTTCAAGTTCAGCCTCTGTTAGTCAGTAAATATTTCATGGTGAGGAGCGGCACCACCAATTAATCAAGATCGTACCCTCGTCCCGAGATTAGAGGCTCCGCGATACTGTTTGTCAAATTTTGAATTGGCAAAGTACTAAAGGAAAAAAAAATCAACCATTATGACAGTAGGGCAGTAGAAATCATCATGGCGGTCTATATTGTTCAAATGTCAAGTAATGACGACGCTATGCCAATTATTCAGTAGTGTCCCTTGAATTAAATAATTCAAGAGGTCTGAAATAATAATAAAATAATAGAAGCTAATAGTGGTTTCTAGATGCTGGGATAAATAAAAATAATGAAAATGAAGAAATAAATAGTTTATTCAGCCTAAACACAGGTTTGGAAAAGTTAAAAGAACTCCTAAAATCTACAGGGTTTATTATCTCGTGCCAAATCTGGTTCAGGCTTCAGCAATCAATCGTCTTTCTTGTGTATTGGATGTATGATTATTTTTTCTGCATTTGTACAGAGAGATAACCTACAGGTTACTTTCAGAGCAGATATTCAGTTGTGTTATCAACAGTAAATATTAATCTCGTGGTTGCGCATGTGCGACACAATATTCTTGATTTGATTTAATGCTGGTGCGTCCAAAGCGGACCCTGGCCTACCAAGTACAAGCCTAATTGCTGCCTACACTACTGGGTAACTAATGTAGGACAATTAGTATTCTATATAGTAAATCAATACGTCAGTGAGTGAGTGATGGGTGGATATGCTTGATCCCGGTGTCCGTTGCGTGACCGGCGCGGGGATTAGATGGCAACGCATCCGGATGTCCGGATTACCGGAGAGGAGTAACGAGATTATAGCGACATGTTTTGTAATGCACAGTGTTGTTATTTTGACACAGGTTGAGCCTCAGGGGTCAGTTATATCATCATTCTCATAGTGATTTCCTAATTGCGTCCAAAGTATGCATTCGGGGTTCGTTTATTGGTATTGCTTGATATGTAAGCTTTACCGGGAGCGACTGACCCTGAGAGGAGAGGCTGCACTAGAGCTGCGTTCATTGTTTTGTAGGTGCACCCGTACACTGGCTAGTGAGGTGGCTTGAACACTTGAACGTATGACGAATCTGTTTTTGGTGATCTTGTCATCGGTGAAATTGTTTAATGACTATCTGCTTAGATCACCACCGTCATCTAACTTTAATTTCGATCTTATTTACCTACGAGTATCAAATCACAGAATGAAGAAGACAAAACTATAGCTCGTCTCTGAATTAGTTTTTATCGTCGGACACTGGTCATTATGCCAAGTGTACATTTCCTGTCGTACCTACCGATACGGCGCGTGTATACATCTGTTTAGTTAGCTATTGTCACGTGGACTGTGTAAATTAGGGGCTTACATGGGTTCACACAGTTCGGCTCGCAACGCACCTATGCGCCGTGCGTCGTCGTGTTTATCAGCTGATACTATACATCTATACATCACAGAAGCTAAAATGGCAATGGGCGGGGCATGTAGCTAGATTAAATGACAATCGCTGGACAAAAAAACAACATCATGGGTGGGACCACCGGGCCACAGTAAAAGAGGCAAACCAAATGCACGCTGGACAGGCGATTTAATAAAAATAGCAGGTGCCCATTGATTGGATGAGAGTAGCAGAGGACAGAAAATAATGGCTATCTCTGGAGGAGGCCTTTATCCTGCAATGAGAGGGGTTCTTGCGAAAAAAAATAAAGTATAGAAAAAAAATACCAACCTCAAAACTTTCACTACAATGATCAACATTTTTAAGTAGATGTACTTACTGTGTACATTGTTTCTTTTTAAGCTGTTAATTTATTGTGTAGCAAGAAATAAAAGGCTTTTTTTATTTATTTACTACACATAGAGCCAGGTAGGTACTAACCTAGCCAGGCTAATAGTATACTTATTATGATAACGAGTGATTAAGTAATCAGGTAATTAGTTAATTAAGTAAATTTAACGAGCATTGTGTTAAATCGACTTACATTTTTCATCATTCACGTCCCTCTACCCAATCCCAAGTAAATCTCACCTGCCTGTTGATTGACACAGGCTTCCCTCATAAGGAAGGGATGACTAGCAGAGCTGACACCGGGCTTCAGGCTCCAAAGTGCATGCTTTGGATGTAGTCGGGATTAACCGCAAAGAGTCAACATTCAGGACAAGACTTACCGTTACCTTAGGTTTGACAAGGAAGAAACATTCCCAAACTAATAATAAAATGCAAGTGACGGAACAAAAATATAGAGAAATCATTTTATGAAGTCACTGAACTAATACACAAAATAAATAGGTACCGTGTTGGTTCCCGGTGGAGTGGAATGAAAAAGGACCACCCCAGGTCTTCCTGTGGGTGTGGTGAAAAGCGACTATGGGATAAGGCTGTTCTCTATCCGACAGTAAACATACAGCCCAAAACAAAGTGCTTGCTAGATGGCAATAGGGTCGCCACCTATTATATGGGACCGAAAGTCATAGTTGGCGACACCTGGATGTTAATACACCTCTGCCTATCCATTCGGGGGTGTACAGGCGTGAATAGGTTTAGAAGCCTGACTTTGTATCACAAGTAAAAACGCATGCACACTCACAGGCAGACACTTCGGTACGCTTCGGTTAGCATCAGTGCGCAAAAACTTTTTGAGCTACTAGTAGTGAACACACTGTTGTTTGATGTGTGATGTTTAATAAAATATCTTTAATCATCATCATCTTATAATTTTATTATGTGGTTTGCTTACAAGATATCATTAAAAACCAAATTCATTTAGTGAGCAGTAATCATAATTATAAAGTTGTGCATGTGTTTTAGAATGAATGTCTCTGGGTATTAAATCATAACGAGCCTTACAATCTTTCAACCCAAAAGAACTTTTTTCGAATTTTTTAGGGCGATAACTCTGTTCAGCCACGGTGAAATGACGCAACAGCCAAGCCAGTCCCACTTTCAGTTGGAGACGCGCAAATCTGAGCCCTGGAAACCAAAGTAGGGAAATAAAGTAAGAATCATAAAAGACATTGAAATTAACTATGAATGTTTCACAAAAGATCTGTACATTATCATCGTCTTGTAGTTGATTCCGGTTGCATCGGAAGCTTGTATCCTCGAACTCGGGGTTCACTAACTCTTTATTTTTATTTGGCTTATAATTAAATTACTTACCAAGGCAAATACGATTTCCTTCGCCGAAAGCCAAATACGTGTACTTATAGTTATTAGAATTTTCTGATCGAAATCTATCCGGATCAAAAGTGTCTGGATTCGGGAAATATTTTTCATCTCTATGAATCGCAAAAATGGGAATAACCATGATATTGCCCTTTTCTATTTTGACTCCACTAGGCAGTACCGTGTCCTTAGTACACACTCTTTGAATAAAACCAATCGGAGGGTACTTCCTCATAGCCTCATTAATAACCATATCCAGATACGTTAAGTTTTCAATATCCGTGTAGGTTAAATCATTTTTGTCCGGTGCGAATACATGGTCTATTTCTTTATGTAATTTATCAAGAACTTTTGGGTTAGCAGAAAGTTCAAGTAAAGTAAAATGCATTGCATTAGCCGTAGTGTCAGCTCCAGCTATAAAGAAGAAAAATGCTTGACCAGCAATTATTTCATCAGTCGGGTTAAGTTCATATCCAGTTGAAGGGTCCTGCATCACACCATTATTTTGTAGCTCCAAACAAATTTCTATAAAATCATGACGTTTTCTTCCTTTGTCACGTCTTCTATCTGCAAGTACAGATTTTACAACACCAAGAAAAAAGTCTTCATGTTCTCCAAAAAATTTCAACTTTAAAAACTCAAAAAGCTTTGGAAATAAGTCTGAAATTAAAATACATATATTCGTCTTCAGCGTGGGCTCCAATGCTTTCCATGACATTTCTAAGAACGGCGAATTCATTGCATTTTTTGCCTCAGCATCGATACCAAAGACTGATGCCGCTATAGAGGCAGTAGTGTAAGTGTATAAGACATTGAATGGAGTATGTCTCTTTATCGGGTCGTTTTCCACTACTTGCACAAAATCACGGGCACATTTATCTAAAATGTAAAACATATTTTTGAGCTTTGAACTCGTGAATACCGGCGATAATTTTTGTCTCATGAGTTTCCATCTTTGAAAATCACCGGTAAATAGAAGATTGTCCGCTAAAATATCATTCGGATTAGTATTTAAGCCACGGCTATAAAAGCTTTGGAAATCTCCGGCACATACGGCTTGAATATCTTCCACGTTCTTTAAAATCAAAGCAGGGGTTAATCCTATAGTTGTTCCAATGTGGGGGACACTATACTTGTCGTAAATGTCTTTGCAAATCTCCGGCATAGAGCGATTGTTGATCATAAACGTCCACATCAAATCGTTTACTTGAATTATGTTATACTGCTTCCAATAACGATAACTCTTTGATCCAAATTTCACTATTATTAATAACACAACACAAACTAGTAAAAACGTAAATAACAACATTGCGTCCGTTTGGTAAGCACAGTACTAGTAGCAACGTGACGTACAGAATGCAAGACGGTACACTAGAGACTGATCGTTATCACAGAAATGGTGTTTTCTTAATAGCTAAACTAGTATAATTAATATAAACTTGTCTTGTTCTAAGATGCAGTTAGCTAATGCAGTCATTAGCATGTTTTTAACTTTTACTAAGTATCTACTTAGTTTTATCAGGCAGTACTTACGATAAGGTTTAGTAATTTATAATATAAGAAAATATGTTAGCAACCGAGACTTTGCCTTTAGCTTAACATCAGGCGAGGTGAAGTCAAATTGCACGTCAATTTGACTTCACATCACCTATATAAAAAAAGCAAATACGCCATAAATAAGCAAATATCATCGTGCTTAACCAATACTCTGCTAATTATTATGATATTGGTTGTACTAAAATTGACTGTTTTTTTCCAAATTAATAATTTATGTTTTCATTAAGTTTCGTTTATTGTAAACGTACACATTTAACACTAAAACGTACAAAATTCATTTCAATTTGTCATAATCATCATCTTATCATGTACACATATGAAAAAAAAATTGGTAGCTTATAAATGTAAGTAAAGAACAAAAAACTTTTAAATTCAAACATCTCTGCGTATGAAATCGTAACGAGCTTTAGGGTCTCTCAATCCGAAGGAGCTTTTTTCAAATTTTATGGAGTACTTGCTCTGTTCAGCCAGGGTAAAACGACGTAACAGCCAAACCAATCCAACTTTGACTTGGAGACGCGCCATTCTGACTCCTGGAAATTGAGAATAGAACAATTATTATGAGGGAATGTTAGGACAGATTTCTTCAACACTTATTTGATTATGGTATTTTTGTATAGTTAAGCATTTTTTTTTATTTAGGAACTATTCATCAATTTTCAGTCGAAATAAATGGCTACCGTGAACCATATGCTTTCGACACTAGAGGGATCCACGCATGGTTTCTCTCTGGTTTTCAAGTAACAAAAGGGAAATAGCACAAAATGCTGCTACTTACAGTTGATATAAGTGAGAGACAGTTGGTCAAGCCAGCTCATTTGTGCTGATGTAAGAGATGTTTACTTTATCTTTTTAAATTGACTTTACTCACCAAGGCAAATACGATTTCCTTCACCGAAAGCCAAATTAGTGAACTTAGCCTGATTAGCAGAATTTTCAGGTAGGAATCTCTCTGGATCGAATATCTCTGGATTTGGAAAATATTTTTCATCTCTGTGAATTGCAAGCACGGGCATAACCATGATGGTATCTTTCTCTATTTTAACTCCACTTGGCAATACTGTATTTTTGGTACATACTCTTTGAATTACTCCAATTGGAGGGTACTTTCTCATCGCCTCATTGATAACCATATCAAGATACGTAAGGTTTTCAATATCTGTGTAAGTTAATTCTTCTTTCCCAGGTGTGAATATTTTGTCTATTTCTTGATGTAATTTCTTAAGGACATTTGGGTTAGCAGAAAGTTCAAGTAAAGTAAAATGCATCGCATTAGCTGATGTGTCAGCTCCTGCTATGAAAAAGAAAAATGCTTGACCCGCAATTATTTCATCAGTTGGGTTAATTTCATATCCAGTTGAAGGGTCCTGCATCACACCATTCTTCTGTAGCTCCAAACATATTTCTATAAAGTCATGCCGTTTCTTTCCATCATCATGTCTTCGGTTTTCAAGTACTTTTTTTACGGCACCTACAAAGAAATCTTCATGCTCCCCAAAAAATTTGAAACCCAGAAACTCAAATAATTTTGGAAACAAATCTGACAAAGCAACAATAGTATTGTTCTTGAGTGACGGCTCTACAGATTTCCACGCCATTTCCAAAAATGGTGAATCCATAGTATTTTTAGTCTGAGCGTCAATACCAAAGACTGAAGCCGCTATAGACGCAGTCGTGTAAGTGTACAATACATTAAATGGAGTTTCTCTCATTTCCCGATTGTTTTCTACTACATCTACAAAATCGCGGGCACATTTATCCAAAATGTAAAACATATTTTTGAGCTTTGAACTTGTGAACACCGGCGACAACTTTTGTCTCATGAGCTTCCATCTTTGAAAATGACCAGTAAATAGAAGGTTGTCCGCTAAAACATCATTCGGATTTGTATTTATGCCACGACTGTAGAAGCTTTGAAAATCACCCGCAAATACAGCTTGAATGTCTTCCACATTTTTTAAGATTAATGCAGGAGTATTTCCCGAAGTTGTCCCGATGTGTGATACATCATACTTATCGTAAACTTCTTTGCATATTTCTGGCATAGAACGATCATTAAATGTGAATGTCCATATCAAGTCCTCCACCTGGAGTATATTCTGTGCCTTCCAATATTGAGAATTCTTTGTTTTTAATCTGACGATGAATAATAGAACACATAGCACCAAAAGTATAATTAACAACATTGTCCGCTCAGTACAAACACTGCGACGTTACGTAGCGTACGCAATGTAAGGCGGGAGGCGAAAGACTGATGTTTATCACGACGAATATTATAGTGCTTGCTATTTTTTTACAATGAGTAGATCACTATAATGCGTAGAAACCTGTCCGTACATTTGTTCACCCACACAATATCTATAATATCGTTTAAGTACATATAACTATACAGTCACGCCATTTTCCGAGCGGGGTAGGCAGAGACCACAGGTTTCCACAACGATAAGTTAGATATCGTTAACCTATATTAAGTTCAACTTAAAAAATCTATGTTTTTAAAGGTGTTATGGTTTTAATAATATTCTTGTACAACTATATCGCTGTCGACTATCATGTCATTACCTAATGCACAGATTAGTTACTAACGTGACTTAAAGATTTGAGCATGTGTATGTAAAGTAGCAAAAATAATAGGTATGTAAACAGAAGTGGCAGTTTCGTTCAAACAAAGATTTTAATTTTTAGGCGCGACCGAATTACTTAACTAGTTTTAATATTATAAATCATTAACTCTTATCAAATTCAGTAATGAACTAGATACTTCAAACCATCGCGTCCATTGCTCAATAATTTAAAATTCCGTCAATCATTACGCAATAGTTTATACAGTCCTCAAGTTCAAGACGGTTGAAATTGATTAGATTATTATTATCATTTAAGTACGTATTCAAATGAGCATGTAAACAATTAGACGACAGTTTCAAGTGGATGACACCCTTCGGGTATGTGTGCGGCGACTGATATGGTGTGGATTAGTTTGTAATCTTGTATCCACGGCCTACTCACGGGGCCGGACCGGTGGTCATAGATATGGATAAATTAAGAGGAGAGAAGCCGGACCTCATGTTAATAAGTCTTAATTGCGTCATTATTATCCTTATAACAGCTGCCCAGTTCCGTCCAAAGTTGAAACTAAAACAAAGTTTCGTTTATTGTTTTTAATTAACACGACTTTTCCAGGACCTCTTAACCTTGAGAGCTTTCCCCGCCCCTGCACCGGAGCCTCACACCTTGTTTAGCACTTTCTATTTTCAGCTTACCATCCTCAATATTGATATGTCAAATATAAAAAAGATGCACCCAATTTTGGCTTGGACCCCAAGGTCTTGTGCAGCTAAATGTACACCAAAATTAACTTGCGTGCTAGGCCTTATAACTGTAGTAGGTATGCACTTACTGGAAGTTGCGTATGTAGGAAAAATCCTCACAGTATAATGTTGAATTGTAAGAGCAGTGGAAACTATGGTTTATTTATTTGTTTATAAGCAATAATTTTCACTACAGTTATATAAAGCGAGTAGATATAATCTTCTAAAGGTTGGAGACCTTATTATCACAGAGGTTATCTACCGCGTAGGTTGTTATCACAGCACGGTAGCAACAACAACAATGAATAATCACGATACATAGGTACATCACAAAATAAAGGCATCTTTTGTTAGCTTTTACTAAAATTATTTGAAATGAAATACGAATTAAATATTGCTTCGAAGGTTACTAAAGAATAGCATTAGAGTCAAATTAATTATTTTGATAAAATGAAGTATGGAATATGAAGGAACAACTTGAGTGAAGTATGATGAGATGGTTAGTATCGAATGAATATTGATGCTCTATTAGTATAGCAGCAGAAAGTTAGGTCTCATGGCAAATCGAGTGAAGGAATGCCAGGACTGACTCATATAGTTTCCTACTACTATTACATATTTCCTAACTAATATAACGTAAAGACGTCACAGGCACCTATATTATTGTCACCGACTATACCAATCAAAAAACAAAAAAGGCGAATCTTATTGGTCATGAGGCGTCATCTATTGACATTTGTGAGATATCAATATGCGTAGTTGTTATATAGCTCATAGTTTATCTATGAAATTGCAGATGGCGTTCAAATAAGTATGGATGTTATATTTATAAAAAACAATCAATCTAACAAGTGGCAAGTTTATATTGAGTTTTTTTGCTGTGTTCCTCTTAGTTGCATTGTGTCGGTGTGATTGCCATCACGTGGTTTCCACTTTCTTCTTCTTCTTCATCATCGTAGTGTTAATCCCAGTCGCATCCAAAAGTTTTCAACTTGAAGTCTGGGGTCCGCTATACCAGTCTAACGGCGGATTCGACTGAACTTCGATATTTTCCGCGAAGCAACTGCCAACTGACCACCACAACCCAAAGGCGATATCGAAGCATTGCAGTTAGACCAGTTGTTGGACTTTTTAGGACTTCAACTACCTTTAACGACTGTCACAGATGTTTGTATGGCAACCGGGACCGACGGCTTAACTGCTATATTAACGATTTTCTGTTTTGATAACGGTCACGTCAATACGAACCAGTCAATGGTTGTTTTTGAAGTTCTTTGTTTTATTATCGCCTTAAAGATTACTTACAAAGAATCAAAGTAGAATTTCCTAAATACTGGTTTGTAACTCATGTTTGAACTTCTTCTCCCTAAGCAACTAAATTATCACAAATTTTCAGTTCAATTATACTCATACGTTTCTAATAAATAAGACTGGTATTTCAATTGCAGTGTAAAATGTATGTATGTGTGATAGAATATTGTCATCGACAATGATAGCATTGCTGATCTATTTATCAACACGTGCTGCCACCCGCTGTGTACAGTTTTAGTCAATTATTGTGACCTCTTACATGCGCCATAATTGGGAGTTCTATCCTCACTTAACCTTAGCCGTAACATTGACGATTTTATTTTAAGGAATGTTAGTCAGTGTCATTATCATATTTGTAAGTGGAGCATTTATATCGCCTAAAATATTATTATGATACTAGCTGCCAGTTATAAATGCTAAGTACCTATCGCGATCTGCATAAAATATGAACAATACATTTTAAGAACCCATTTTTATATGCATTAGGTAGCCATGTACCTATAGCTTCTTCAGATCTAAAAATTTACATTGACAATTCGTGTTAGAAACTACAGTAATTTTATAACTATGAACTATATAATACATTCTTTAACTTCTGATAGTCTTTAGGCTTTCATTGCACAACTCCGTGAATAAAAAGATCTGGATTACATTAAGATTTATGAGCAGCGTCTTATTTTTTATCATCTTCTCCAAAAATATCTCTGACTATTAATTGGTAGTGGGCCTTGGTGTTGCGAAGAGCGAACGTGGTTGGTTCAAACGCAGGTGTATACTTGTGCTCGTATAACGTAAAACGCCTTAACAACCAAGCCAGGCCAACCTTCAGTTGGACACGCGCAACTTTCATTCCTGAAATTATAATAAACTTTTTTATAGTCGTTTTATTAACTTCATTCAATTATATGCTAGCTAATATTCGATTGTTAGAAAAAGGCATCGTGTGAGAAATATGAACATCCAAATGCAAGTTAGCAATGGTAGATAAATTGCAAAGACTATGCGCGAGTTCATGATTTGAATCTTGCTGCCGTGGACCGGCCACTGTCCCTAGTACACAAGGACGAAATGTATAACTTAATTAAAAAAAACCTTAAGTAGCTAAGATTCTACATCTACAGACAGCCTCGTTAATAAATATCAGATTTGTTAGTAGTGTTTTCTTACATGCAGTTAGTAGCATTACCAGAATGTTTTATGCCAATAAGTATATTGGAATAGTAGACAATTATGGTATTGCAAGCGTTAATAATCAAAGTATGACACGTAACTCATGTAAAAGTGTTTTTGAAGCTACGAAATGTACCGTGTCAAGTATTCATTAGTTTTCGTACTAACTCACTTGGTCTTTTAGGAACTAAATTCAAACTAGACTAGAGTTAGAACTATGTTTAATTAAGATTTTGTTTTTGTGTCCCCTTAATGATGTATTATAAATTAACTTATAAGATGACTAATAAATTAGACCTTTTTGAATAACGTAACTTACCAATACAATTTCGATGTCCTTCGCCGAAAGGTAAATATTTAAACTTCTCAAAAAACTGTTTACCTTTACGGAATCTCTCTGGATCAAATTGATCTGGATTTGGGTAATAATTACTATCTCTTTGAATAGCAAATATTGGTATAATAACTGCAGTGCCTTTTTCAATTCGTACTTCTCCAGGTAGTGTGGTGTCCTTATTACACATTCTCTGCATGTAACCTATTGGAGGGTACATTCTTAGTGACTCATCGATAACCATATCAAGATATTGCAGCTTATCAACATCATCATATGATAATTCATCTTTATATTCCCCGAATACATCATCAATCTCTTCATGTAATTTCTTAAGGACATCTTGATGACTTGCTAGTTCTAGTAAAGTAAAATGCATTGCGTTAGCTGTTGTGTCTGCTCCAGCTATAAACGAAGCAAATGCTTGTGCCGCTAGTATTTCGACATGAGGACGTAATTCACATCCAGTATTAAAATCTTGCATCATACCGTGAGTTTGCAACATTATACAGTATTCGATAAAGTCAAATGTTCTCACCTTACTACGTCTTCTACAATCTAAAACACGTTTCACCATATCAATAAAAAAATCTTCATGCTCTCCAAAAAAGTTTACATTTAAAAATTTAAATAATTTAGGAAAAGTATTTGCTAAATATACGTTCAAAACATGTATGTCCAACGACTGGTCTAACAATTTCCACGACATATCTAAGAAAGGTGAATCCATAGTACTGACTTGAGTGTGCATATCAACTCCAAAAATGAAAGCGCCAATGGAAGCTGTAGCGTAAGTGTATAGAATGTTGAAGGGCCTTTGTCTTGCGTATGTGTTGTCTTCTACTACCTCCACTAAATCACGGGCGCATTTCTCAAAAACGTAAAAGATTGGCTTCAATCTACAACTCGAAAATACGGGTAACATATTGTGTCTTACGAGCTTCCATCTCCGATGGTCGGTCATGAAGAGCAAATTGTCAGCTAAGATATCGTTGGGGTTAGTTTGTATACCTCGGCTGTGGAAGTTTTGAAAGTTACCCGCCAGCACAGCGCGAATGTCTTGAATGTTTTTCAATATTATCGTGGGTGTGGATCCCATGAAAGTTCCAATATGAGGCGTGTCATACTTGTCGTAGAGGGATTTGCAAATCTCTACCATAGACCGATTTCCAAACATATATGTCAAAAGCAAATCATTAACCTGTAATATATTCCTCTTCTTCCAGTAATCCTTTGTTGGTTTATATCTGATGATAAACAGTAATACACACACAGTTGCTAATATTATAGAAAGCATCGTTCGATGGACGCTCACCCAAGTAAGGGTCGCTTAAGACACTGAATCGTTACCACTAAGTCTGGGCCTTGCTAATATGTATATCGATTAAATAATAATTATTTAAAACGATATTCACTTTCTAAAAATAACTGGACTAAACATTAAAGTATAAAGAATGACTCACGTTGAACAAACGTAGAATAAGGATAAAAACCTAAAAACCACCACCATCACCGACATAAAATATATCAAGGTGACCATGGGGGTTACTTATCTCTATGCCTATTGATACTTTGTAAAGTAATTTTTCAATCAACTACATTACAAGAGTTAAAAAAGGTACCACAAGAGATGGTAAGCGGACTGCTTACCGATTTGGTGAACCGTAGATTTCTATTTAGGTGAAGTTAATATCGCAAAATGATGATTGGTATGCAAAAAATATAATAATACAATGAAACCACATACAAACTTAACAGTGACGCACACACCAATTAGACGCGTTATCATATTAGTATAATCTGTTCGTTGTCAACCCGTTTAATCAATTCAACTTGAGACATCAATGCAACGATTACTTATCGCCGAACATTATTCTGTCGTAAAATCTTAATCCCAATCTGCTGAAGACAATGAACTAGTGGGACAAACAGATTTTTCCTAATTTTACCCAGTATTGCAAATTTTACACGTGAGAAGCTCGACCACCATTCATCATTCCTAAAATAAGGAGAAAACTGAGAAATGATTGAAACATAATCGAAGTAGAACAGCTCATTTCCACTATCGATATAAACATAACATAAACTCACGCCTATATTCCCTGAAGGGGTAGGCAGAGGTGCTTTTTTTTTTTTTTTTTTTTTTTTTTTTTATCGTGCGATAAATCCCCACGGATACCACCTCCACAGAGCCGGTGGAGGTGATTATGTCGGACTCGAACCGACTAAAACGCACGCCATCTTGGGTCCTTGGTTGCCGGAGGTGAGATTGCCAAAAGCATATCTCTCGCACCCCGACAGACCCAGGACCATCTCTTTCGAGATGGCCCCCTTCGGGTTGTGGGGACCAAAATGTCCCCATCTAGCCCCGGTTACGGGGAGGCGCACTTTGCGCCGCCGCCGCGGCCTGCTTCTGCTAGGGTGACAGGCGGCTCCACCGGTCACCCCCAGGCCAGCGCTCATGGAGGACGGAGGTCGTTCTGCGACCTCCGACGTCCGGTTCGCCTTCGCTCTGCACGGGCTTCCCGGGCCCGGAGTCTGGTCCGAACCCGACCGGCCGCCTCCTTCTCGAGCATTACTTGCTCGCAGAAGGAGGCGGCCGCACCCCAAGCGTTTGCGCATCGTACCATCGCTGTGAGCAATGTGACGAGTGTGAGGACTCCCACCCCTAGAGCCGCCACTAGGACCCGCCTCGGCGTGTCCCACGCCGGGCACTCGGTCAGCGTGTGCAGCTCTGTGTCCTCGCTCGCATCACAGTGATGGCACTCGGACGTTGGCTCCTTCCGGATCCGACACAGGTAACTCCCGAAACACCCGTGTCCGGTAATCACCTGCGTCAGCCGGTACGAGAGGCTGCCGTGTGGCCTCTCTAGCCATTCCTCCATGATGGGTCTTACCGCCGCTATCACGGCGTGCCCTGCGCTTGGTCGCCCAAGTCGTAGCTCCCATTCCGCTACCATGTCCCTGTGGAGCTGAGACCTCACGGCCCGAATTTCTTCGGGCTCGGGTTCCCGTCCCTGCTCCCGCGCCTCCTTACGATACCGATATAGCATCGAAAGGGCTCTCGCATCCAGGTTCCACGGTAGGGATCCGGCAAGGAGACTCGCCGCCTCGAAGGATATCGTGCGGTACCCCCTAATGGCCCTGCTGGCCATTGCACGCTGCGGTCCACGCAGCAGACGCGCATTGTGGACCGTCAGGGTGTCCGCCCATATTGGGCACCCATATAGGGCCATGGACCGCACGACTCCCGCATAGAGTCTCCTGCAGGAGTCATCCGGCCCCCTCATGTTGGGCAGCAGCCGCCCCAAAGCGGCAGCTGTGTCCTTCAATTTGGGGGCCAGTCTTCGGAGATGCTCCCCGAAGTTCCACCGGCCGTCAAGCACGAGCCCCAGATATTTCATCTGGGCCTTGATGCCGATAGAAATGTCGGCAGAGGTGCTAGCACCCACATTTCGCCAGTTTATGTTTAGGTCCCAATGTAATAGGTGGCGAGCCTATTGCCATTAACTATCGATATAATGTGAGTTATTTGTTTGTTCATAACATTATTCTCTCTCTGCAATAAATTGCCTTAATTGTGTAGGTATAGTGGGTGAGCCTTAAGCTCTCTAAGTAACTCCTTCATTTTCGTAACACGCGAACACAAGTAATGTGTTCAGATTGAAGGTCACCTACAATATGCTACATGCAACCTTCAATTCTTATACAGTATGATGTTTTTGTATTTGTTCATTTACCTGTAGTTGTGAGGTCTACGATACCAGTATAATTTAGAAAATAGACGATCTCAGTGGCGTAGATGTAAAGCGTTAGACTTCACGGATATCGCTGGTTCGATTGCGCTTGGTGCAACTATTTGAATACATGAATATGTCTATTTGCATTTACCTGAGTATTACTTTAACTACAACTATCATCTACGTATGAAGCCCATATTTCACCTGTACATTTATAAACATATAAAAATATAAGTGACAAAATAATTATAAATATCTCCTTCAATGGCAATGTCAAGGATATTAAATGTATCTTTCCGAAACCCCTCAACGATTCGGTAAGCTTTTTGTTTTACAGAAGAAGCAGACATTACTAACCCGTAGTATACAAGGTGATTTTAAAGTCGTTTCGGAAAAAAAATATATTTATAAAGTATTAATTTGGCGAAAGAAAATTTTTTTTTTGATATTTTATGGGAATAATGTTCTGGTGAAAGGAAAAATGTATGGGGGTTTTAAAAATTTTTTTTCTTCCTTTGCCAAATTAATACTTCCAGATGATTTTGCTATCGAAACTGTGCCCAAATTCTTTTTTTCCGAAACGACTATAAAACCACCTTGTATAATCTTAATACAATTTACATTAATTGCACCAATTGTTATCAATATTTATGGTCGCACCACAAAACAACAACCGGTCAACAGCCTGTAGGTATTAGTTACGTCATTTCTGCGCCGAGTGATACGTTGTCTGATGATACGCTGCGAATTATTTTTAAAACTAGTTTGCTCTTGAATCTTAATCAGTGTAGTCCGCCAAAATGTTTTTAACTGTCATATTTGTAGGCATAATACTATTAATGTCCTACATATATCTAAGAGGAAGATACAATAACAAATACTGGAAAAAACGTAAAGTATTTTTCTACGAGAAAAATCAAGCCGGTGGCCCTTTTTGGGAGTTTATGTCAGGAAGCAGAGCTCTATTTGAAGTTTTCGGAGATATTTACAATGACAGTGAAAGTGCTCCCGCTGTCGGACTTGGCTCTTTCTTTGATAAGGCCCTGTATGTTAAGGATGCAGTAAACGTCCACCATGTCACGCAAGTAGATTTTCATTCTTTTAATCATCGTGGAATTCCAATTATTGACGAGGACCTTCTAGCTAACAGTGTATTATTCCTGAATGGTGCTAAATGGAAGTTGCTTAGGAAAAAATTCTCACCACTTTTTACCAGCGCCAAACTAAAGAATATGTACTACATTATCGATAAAAGCGCGCAAGACTTTATAGAATTTTTGAAAGTGAATCCCGATAGGCTGAAAGGAAATGTTCAATCCACTCATGACACAATCACTCATTTTTGTACAGCAGCCATTTCAGCATCTGTATTTGGAATCGGCACTGGGTCAACTTTTGATTCTCCTTTTCGTCAAATGGTTTTGGATGCTGTTAAGTCTACAATGGCTTTAAACTTTAAGTTTGTAGTCGGTGGAATCAGTGATACTTTATATAAAGCATTAAGATTGAAACTATTCGGTGCACATGAAAAGTTTTTCATAGGAGCCATGAAACAAGTAATCAGACAACGTGAAACAGATGACGTGAACAGACATGACTTTGCTGATATGTGTGTAAAACTTCAGAAAGAGGGCACGATGCATGACCCCGAGAACAATTTATCTATCGAACCGACCGATGAGGTACTTGCTGCTCAAGCCTTCTTCTTCTTTATAGCTGGCATTGAACCTTGTGCAGCGACTATGTTTGGGGCTATGATGGAACTAGGAAGGCACCCTGAGATATTAGATCGAGTGCATGAAGAAGTAGATACAATTTTTAAAAAATATAATGGTTCATTGTCGTATGATGCTGTTTTTGAAATGGAACACTTGGACAGAGTCATAAGTGAAAGTTTGCGCATGTATCCTCCACTGGGTTACTTATCCAGACAGTGCGTAAAAGACACTGTCCTTCCTATTGGCAATATACCTATTGAAAAAGGAGTAAAGATGTACCTGCCAGTATTTGATCTACATTATGATCCAAAACATCATACAGATCCAGAAGTTTTCAATCCAGATAGGTTTCTGAAGGAAGAAGAAATGAGTGATATGGCTTACCTACCGTTTGGAAAAGGCAATAGAATCTGTATCGGAGCCAGATATGCTCGAATGCAAATTTTAAGTGGCTTAGCGCATTTCCTGAGGCACTATACTTTGAAGACTCACGTGCACAAAGGAGGTATACAATTTGAGAAAGAACCGGTTCAAGTGAGAATTAGAAATGTTGACATTGAATTTATCTGCAGGGATAAATGAACATAATATGTGTATGGCCTCGTTGCATTAACCTGTTTCAAACATTTTGAATGCAAAGTGATTTTTAGTGTATTCTAAATTATTTATAGGTTAAATAGTTTATCTGAATACACATAGGTATTTGTTGAGAAGTCGATCGAGAAGATGTTTTTCATAATTTTATTACGATGTTAATTAATTATAAAATATAATAAAAAAATGCGGCAAATATGCGTCCTTAACGGAGCGGTACATTCGCGCTCTTTGCGGTTGAGACGATGGGTGGTTGGGGAACTGACGCCAAAAATTTGGTTAATGAGGTGGGGCGCAGGTTGAGGGATAAAACCAGTGGCTCTCGCTCCGCCTCGTATCTGAGGCAAAGGTTGGCCATCGCTATCCAGCGAGGCAATGCCGCCAGCGTGATGGGCACTTTTGCCCCGCATACGGTGAGGGGCGGGCTAATAGATTAGAAATAATTTGACTATTACTTATGTAATTTTTAATTTTTGACTTTGTAATTTAATGTTATGTAATATTATCACATGCAAATAAAAAATAAAAACATAGAAAAAGAACAAAATCATATTGTGTTTATTTAATAATACCTGTAAATAGCTGCCAGACAGACGGCTCCATACCAAATTTAGAACATAATGATAAAAAAATTATAAAGTAGTTAATGCTCACCTTGAATATGAATGATAAAGCTGTTTATATTATGTGAACAAGTGTTTATGATACGTACTACCTGTTGCCTGCGACTCCACCCGCGCGGAATACTGATCCCGTTGCCGTTACCCACGGGAACCTATTTCAGGGATAAAAACCTAAAGTATGTGTCTATTTCAAAACAAAATTTCAGCCAGATAATATAATAATAACGGCAATTAACGCGATAATGGTATGGATAAGATAAGATAAGATAAGAAAAATCTTTATGTGCACTCATAAATTTTAGTACATGTACGGACAATGTATTGAAAAATGTACAATTGGCGGCCTTATCGTTACAAGTGATCTCTTACTACAGGGTCGGCAGCGCGAGTGTGACGATCCTGGTACAGATACGTCCATACCATAGACCATGGATGCCACTTTCCGTCAGGTGGGCCGTGTGCTTGTCTACCACAGTAGTGTACATACAACAGGTAAAAATAATTTCATGTTGAGTACGTTTGAGAAGATGTCTTATAACGCACTTAAAATTGGCTTATCAAACAAGTACCTCCTAGTTTTCAAAATGTACACAGTTTATTCGACAATAATTTTAGTAAGATCATTAGTTCCATTGACGCACGCATTAATTGATACTAATTATTAGAACAATCACGCAGATAATATCGCCGCGTGACAACAACAGCGGAGTGAGCAACAGCGGAGTGTGACGATCCTGGTACAGATACGTCCATACCATAGACCATGGATGCCACTTTCCGTCAGGTGGGCCGTGTGCTTGTCTACCACAGTAGTGTACATACAACAGGTAAAAATAATTTCATGTTGAGTACGTTTGAGAAGATGTCTTATAACGCACTTAAAATTGGCTTATCAAACAAGTACCTCCTAGTTTTCAAAATGTACACAGTTTATTCGACAATAATTTTAGTAAGATCATTAGTTCCATTGACGCACGCATTAATTGATACTAATTATTAGAACAATCACGCAGATAATATCGCCGCGTGACAACAACAGCGGAGTGAGCTCTTTTTATATTTGTTCAAATTCACTGTACCAATTGTTATTATCGAAGTCCTATAGTAAGGATAGATCTATATCGATAAAGTAAGTACTTAGTTTTTGCCTGAGTATTGTCAGCGCTTATAAACATTTGCAATATTGGCGACCGACATCACCCAGATAAATGTGGACTTACGATGTCGAGTTGTAGGTTAGGATGTACGATGTACAAGCAAAATAAAGAATCGTCTAAAATACTACGCCTATAGTATAGTAGTAAACTCAACATTTATAGGCATTCAAACTAAGTAAGCAATATTGATTTATTGATTCAATATTGTCAGAACTTTATAGTACGAATCACAATTTGTTTTCGCCTCGTTAGGTTTAGAAACGCCATGCAAAAAACCTTATTAGCGCCGGTTTTCATTTCTCTTTATCGTTTTGTTGATTTTTTTCCCCTTTTAGAAAATATGGTTGTCAATGTACTTGATCGCAGAACAGACGTTTTCATGTGAATAATCGAAAATATTGTGTACCACACACTTAGCTACAGGTACCCCCGCAATACTCCCGGACAATCCCCGCGTCATCACTCAAATACATTACAAGAGCGACTTCGTGCTGACCACTGGTTTAAATGGAAGACGCGAGAAGGCAATATGTGTCGCGCGTGAAGAGGGTGCCCGGTACTGTTGGCAGCTGATTTTCATTACTGTCTGACTGTACACCTGTCTGGCTCACTTGCTGTTTTGTCGTGATATTGTAGTCTTGGGCAGCGTTCTCAGTGGGAGGCAAAGTTGATTGGTAACTTTTTAGATTTGTGATGTTAGAGATTGTGTAGTCTAGCTTCATAAAGGAGAAATTCTTTACTGCAGTACTGTATGGCCTGTATGTATTACTTTGGGACAACAGAGATATTGAGATAGTATTGCAATATTCGACAAAATACCTTGCGTTACTTCGCAAGTGCATTGAGTAGCAGATGAGGCTGGCTTAGGCCCCAAAGATTGGTACACCCAATAGCAGTAATAAGTAGTACCACATTATTGTGTACTTTATGGTTCTCATAATCATGAGACCCGAAATTTTCGTACGTATTAATTTAGAGAATAATCTATATATGTATATCAAAATCAATGCCACTTTTCGTTGTAATGTTATAACTCAACAACGCCTTTACAGATTTGGCTAATTTTGGTCTTGAATTATTCGGCGAAGTCCAGGGCAGGTTTGTACGTAGAGAAAAATTCTAATAAGCGCCGGGAACCGACATCCACGCGGGCGGAGCCGCGGGCAAAAGCTAGTTGTATATTATAATGTCACATGTTTTGTTAATAATTCGCACGTTGTTCAGAACGTGCCTTTAGAGAATATTAATAGTGATGGCTCGTGGTGCTAAAGTTAGACAATATTCTTTGTTTGCGCCGCGACGACTCCAGGAGTATTGTTGCCAAGAGTTGATATAAGAATGCGGCTGGAGCCCGGCCTAACTATTATGAGCTGTATTGGTACAAGTTTTCAGTTGTACCGACACTACAAAAGAAACGATTTATAATAATACACGGATAGGACAAAAAAAAATACTTCCGAGGTTGAACTGGCTACTTCATTAAATAGGTGAATAGATGGAATAGAAGGGTTGTATTCAATACGATAGGTATGAAAATTTTCTGTTTCTTAGCCCTCTGCCGTATAAGCTCTAGGGAATTAAATTTCTCAATCTTCGTATGAGCATTTGTTTCGGGATTTTTCTAGAGACAAACATAAATATTTGTACTCGGATAGTGATGTCTTTGAACTGATTGTATTCATGATATGTTACTTAACCTTTGAGACATAATTTATTACTAGCTTGATAGAATACGTATGACTGAAGTATGGATTTGAAATCTTGGATATTGAATTCGGGGGTTTAATAATATCGTATTTTCTAATGTCCGTTGGCCGAATATCGTTGTTATAGCCGCTCAAAATTTTGTAAACGACTTTAAATGAATCTAATTAGTCCGTGAAAAAGTATATATAAATATGTACGAGTAAGTGTTAATAAACCTACAAGTTATGGACACTAGCACAACTTTTTCATTCACCAATTTCTTAATTACCAGACTACACTTACACCAGTGTTGTGCAAAATGCCAATGTACTTTTGTTCCTATTTCCGTAGAAAGTGCACAAGACTAGACAAGTCTTGTGCACTTATAACATGAAGAAACATAAAATGTAAAAATAATTAGCTGCTCGCACTCTCGGAATTAAGTTAAGAACACAAAGAGTTAACGAAGTCTAAAAAACTGTAAGCAAATTACAATAATTTAGAGTAGTGAACAGTTGGCCTCGCCCCAGGAACCAGGAAGACAGAAACTACAAGAGCTCACTCGTAAGTGTGGGCGCACTTAGGCGCCGCGCAATTTATGTGTTACTTAGCAAACGGCCAAGTTGGGTGTGGGGCTGTGCAAACTGCGACTACTTACTTGCAACTTTTTAAGTTTAGGCATTTTAAATTTGTAGTCATTCAAGCTATCTTACAGATATTGATAAGCCTTTATCAATATCACTGTAAGATAGAGTGTCTGTATAAGTATGTTTTTACCCGACTACGGCGAAGCCAAAAGGAGGGTTATGATTTTGACAGGCTATGTATGTATGTATGTATGTATGTATGTATGTATGTATGTTCATTTGTTCCCTCATAGCACCTCAACTACTGATTAGAACTGGACATATGAGGTATCGTTACAAGCGGCTTGATTGTCCGATGGTTATAGGCTATATGACGTGACACTCAATCTTGTGTGGCGCCCTCTAGCGCTCATAAGGTACTATGTTAAAAAATAAATTTGAGATAAATATGCCGTGTTTGGTATCAAATGAAAGGGCTTAATAAGCACATTTCAAATATGTATAAATTATTAGCTGTACCTTGCCCCAAAATAATATAAATAAAAAATAAAGTTTAAAACTAAAACCCGACTACCGAAAAATCACGCTCTGAAAGTAACAAACAAGAAAATAGCCGTGGTCGTATGCCACTTACTCTGACAAAACAATATATTCTAGGGAAAAGTGGCATACGACCACGGCTATTTTCTTGTTTGTTACTTTCAGAGCGTGATTTTTCGGTAGTCGGGTTTTAGTTTTAAACTTTATATGCTACTAAGATCATAATTTTATGAAGGTCTACGGGATAGATGTTTCTTTGTATAATATGTAGGTATGTATTTATAAAAAAAAGTATGTTTATCCGCATTCTAGGTTCCATAACACAAGCTAGTTAACCACTCACCTCCGGCAACAAAGGACCCAAGACGGCGTGCGTTTTGGTCGGTTCGAGTCCAACATAGCCGCCTCCACGGGCTCCGTGGGGTTGGTATTCGTGGGGATTTTTCTCACGATAAAAAAAAAAGAAAAAAAGCTAGTTAATCTATGCTTACTATGGGTGTAGAAAGCGTTGTATAGAATATTGTTAAAAAAAATAGGCAGCTGACATGGCCAGATATGTCACTTGCGTGTACTCTTTTCCCATCTGCACAGGGGAAAGCGGAAGGAAAATCAGAAACTATAGAAATGGACAGGAAGACTTGGAAACCGATCCGTGGGTCACACTGCCACGTCATTTGTGTTACCGTTATTGTACACGTTGTTTAAAGCAGGAAAAAACTTTGTTCGCGACTGGGAAAATCTTGATTAAAATGAAATAATTAGACTGGGCAGACATTTAATTTCGACGGTGACAGTACTAAGTGAAGTTAAATATAAAGTTATCAATATGATTATGTACTTTATAATAATAAATCTTGATGACGGTTCTATGCGTATTGCTCCTATAGTCATATCAGGCGTGAACACACGTCTATCGCAGTCCTCGATCAGGACCCGTCATTCAGCTTGACCTTTTGCTTATTAGACTCCCTTTCACATTAGAGTAAATAGAGACCATAATATCCATCTTCCATAACGGTATACCTTGCCTTAAAATGTTTTCGATCAGATTCATATCCGCCTAAACGCCCTTACCGGCTTTCCGTTCCCCCCTCGCCTCATAAATTAAGATTTACGAGATTAAGAAGAGGAAGAATACGTTCCTGGAAAAAGATGGCATACCTACTACGGAATATTTTCTGGCCCTGCACCAAAAACTACGCGTTTAACATCCTTTACGTTTCGCAGGAACATCCAATTTACTTTGACGTCGTGTTCACGCATGGCGACGCATCACTTCTCACGGTTACTGCTCCTCCGTGCGGCGCGCGGCGAGCGGCAAACAGCGCCGGCACACGAAATGATAAACTAACACATGCTCACGTTCGCGACTTGATGACAAAGGTTCTTTGAAGAAAATATACTTACATTTAAAATGGCACGCTGCCACTGTTCTGGGTATCAGCAGGTAGGTAGTATTAGTATACGTGGCACGTAATTAATACTGCTGTTACACACATGTTTTTCATGATATTTATTACGGTTTTGCCTTACGACATTCTCAAAAGTTTACATTGATAGTTACCTTAAAAAGTCTTTGGGAATGCCATAAGGCAAAAACGGTCAGGTTCATCATAAATATCATGGAAAAGTACAATATTTGTAAAAATAAGTTCTACCAAGTGCCATCAATGATTATAAATAGCTGCTAGCTACTGCCGTCTTGGTTACTTTATCACAATCAGTTAATACTTAAATGTGTTATTATCTCGTTTTACTCAGTGAATTTTATAAAGTAAAACTTGGTCTTCCTTATGTTTAGTTGATTACAGATTCCGAATTCAAGCCTAGAGCGTTAAACGAGATAGGTTAGACCTTGTAAGTGGTCTGATATACACTGAAAATAGTGAAATAAAACCGCACACAGTTCCGTTCACATTTGTCAACGGCAGCCTTCGAGGCTTACACCAAGTGTTATCAGATGGAAAAATAACATTGAAAGTTTTAACGTCCACCCGCACAAGTGCTTGGTTTGTGACCACCACTCGGGAGCCAGCGAGTAGCCGCAGTGTCTAGTGGTTGATTCAGTTCAAGGTGACGCAATGACGTTTGGTATATACTACCTCGGTGGGGTAACAATAGCGTCTTTCGACTTGCAGTTAAGTGGTTCAAACCCTCACGGAATCGCGGAAGACGTCGATTTTATAATGGATGCTCTATGACATCGACATGAACCCACTTCAAAGACGAATTTAGTTCAGCTGGAGGGTTTCACGAGAATATTAATGTAGGTCTGTAGCTAAAACATGATTCATCGATTTCCGGGTTGGGCCAAAATATCTTTCTATTAATTTCTTAGCACTGATCCGGTAACTGATCTCCTGCCATGTCGGGGATCCTAACTGGTAATGCACTCCGTCTTATTATCGGAATGATTCAATGTCCCACGACATGACAACGCTTGAATCAAAATATTACTAGGTAAGGTATATCAAAGTTAAAAGGCTAACAAACACAAAAAAAACATATTTTTTTTACCTTTTGGAGGTGTTTTTTGTGTCAGACTTGTGTAAAAAAGTCCCCACTTTTACCCCCAGATCTCTTTCGCAGTTCAACCTATTTTCATTGAATACATTATTTGTAATATGCATGTGATGCATTCATTTAAGATCCCACTCGAGCGTCGGTAGCTTAGTGGTTAAGGAGTCGGCCTTACGATCGATAGGTCCCGGGTTCGATCCTGGCCATTACACTACCGACGTGAACCCACTCCTAGCACAAGCAATTTAGCTTAGTTGGAGGGGTTAGAGGGATACTATTAGTAACTTCGGTTCTAATATTCTTTAAAAAAACTTTATGCCCCATTACTTTTAACAGTTCAACCGATTATTATCAATCATGTCCTAAAAACACTCGCACACAAGTCACCTTTTATACAAAAACCTAATTGAAATTGCTACATGCGCTCGGCAGGATGCCACAGAAACACAGACAGACACGTCAAACTTATAACACCCTTCTCTTAGTGTTGGGGATTAAAAAAAGATGACGGCTATAGAACTCTCTGACTGAAACTAGCTACGAAAAATGTGTGTATTTAATATACCTCATCTCCAGTGATTGACATTTCTAATCTTGATATTATCACTGAGTTGCTTTTTCTAGCGCTTTCTAGTCTGTCTGCTCTCTATGACTAACAATTATATTATTATAGGTACTGTGAGTTCGTTAGCACTGCTCAAACGCTCATAATAATCCTCACTCATCGTCTCCGTCCTTCTAAAAACAATCATCCCACGTGCGACTGTTTGCTCGCTCTCTTTGATGTCGCCGGCGCGTATGCTTCTACTTAATTAGACACGTGTCTTTGTGGACTTGGTTTTGTTCTCTGGCCGGCGTAAGATTTGTTTAGGAACCCATCTATTCGTATAGTAGCTGATACTTGCGACCCTGTCTGCGATATTTGAGGTGTAAAAAATAATAAATAATCTATCCTTGTACCAAAGTTCAATGAGATCCATTTTAGCCATTTGAGCGTGATTAAATAATAAACATTCACATTTTATAAATCGGACTAACTGTTGCCCCCAGTGACGCCCGTGTGGAATGATTTTCCTGTTCTCTTTCACCGTGTGAAATTTTATTTCCATTCTTGTGACCCGTTACTTTTTTTTAACCCTTGGTTTACAAACGTTCCTTTACGAATATCGAAACAACATACGAAGTTTTATCGCGTGAAGCCTCGAACTATTATAAAAAACCATACAAAACACGGTCGAGTCGTTCTCCAGCTTCGCGCCGTCCATTTTTACTTACAAAATAACATGATGGATAAATATTGATATACCTACTATCTCTATAAGAGACGCACCCGTATAATTGATTAGCGCATCTCGATGTGTTGTAATGGAATGTGTTCGTTTGCAAATTTCAGGCGTTCAGAGCTAAATCCTCGTGAGCTTGCGAAATTAGATTGCGCCTGGTATGGGCGCGGGCGGGGCCGCGGGGCGTCGGGGAAGATAAATCGTTTGATTAGTGCGTTCATTAATTAGGTATCACTAAGTTAGCTTACATCTTGAACTCAAGGTGCCATTTAAGACTTCAGATTTTTCAGGTGTGAATAATATCATGAGTTTTCTTTTTATGAATGCACAATCCTGCCCTGAATGACTTTTTAAATTAAATGTAGATATGTATAAAGTAAAGTAAGTAAGTACTACTAAGTATAAAGATCGTTACACACACTACACAGTTAGTATCTAGTGCTGCATGCTCTTGAATGGATGTTATCTGTGATATTTGATGATTCCACTATTATTTCGAAATAGAATACATTTTCCGAAGTTTTTTATTCTACTTAATTTCAGTGAGAGGATACTATGTTAGATTGAAACTTGTAGCTACGTTCTTAAACTCTTGTAATATCCGTTACAGTTTCGTTTCTGCCACTACTACCTGCTACTATACAAACGAATAATGTAATCCATTGGGAACGTTCATATCTGACGGAACTTGCGTCGCGTATTATCGGTCGCGTAACGCCAGAACAGACAAATGTATAGAAAAACACTTGACCGTTCACACTCGACGCACTAACGTAACATCGGTTGAGTGTGAACGGTCAAGTGTTTTTCTATACATTTGTCTGTTCTGGCGTTACGCGACCGATAATACGCGACGCAAGTTCCGTCAGATATGAACGTTCCCTAAAAACCCTGTTCTAATTGCCATAGAAATGGTTATTTTATTTATTTAAAACTCTGTCCATTCCCGATTCCGTATTGATGGTTCTTTTTTCGAATTCTGACCAGTTTATATTTACAGTCAACATTAGGCTACAATTCAACTAAATAAGGTTGATATTCGCTTGCACTGCAATTAAAGGGCGCGTTATCTCACGTCTCTGGAACAGATTTATATTCAATTTAACTTTTCGCTGTTGGGTTGCCACTGGCCACGATAAATAACGCGGTGATGGGCGGTGCTTGTTGTAGAAAGCTTCTGTTCTTCGCACAGTAGCGACATTGGACCCAGAATAGCTGTAACATCGCTCGTTATAGACACTTAGTTCCTGTGTTCACATGGTACTATTACACATTGGTAAAGACGATGAAACTAATGAAACCATGGTGTTCAGCCTATACGTCGCAATACTTCTTTCATTTTTTTAGAACATTATGCTTCAGTGGTGAAGGGTGCTAATTTTCAAAAGAACGACCTTTGAAAATAAACGATACATATCTTAATTAGAACGACCCTAGCATTGTTGTAGGGAATTCTGGGTGTTCTAATATCAGATACTGAATTCCCTAAGTGTACCTACTGAATTCAGTTACTAAATTAGTTAAAATTGAAAATCTCGACTGTGGTTTTCCTTTGCAGAATAAGCCAGCAGGAATCAGGTTATAGGGACCCAACGCACTCCATGCGACTGATACCCCTGCTGTGGTATACACTCGCCCCGTAGGAGGCCGGGGCTAATTCATTACGTCATCGGAACGATCCCCCAGGGCGTGCCTGCAATCAAAATCAAAAATAGTTTATTCTGCATAGACCACTAAATCGGCACTAACAAAACGTCAACATAAAGTAAATATTAAATACTAACTAATACTAGCAAAATGGACCACCGGCACCGGTTCGAAACGCGGCCCAGACCTGAGAAGACTCCGGCAAGAAACTCAGCGGGCATTTTTTTGGTCTATTTACAAAACATTAACTTAGCCTAAAACTTATGGTCTAGTTACAATGTTTTGCTTGAGTAGCATAGCCGAGTGAACAGCTCATTTTCAAGATTGTTTATCATTTAAATATTCTTGGATTTTATAATAGCCTTTCTGGCACAGTTTGCTCTTTACTGTATTTTTAAATTTTTTAACAGGTAAATCTCTGATTTCATTAGGAAGCTTGTTAAAAAGCGTATACAGTTGCCCTGGAAAGAATTACTTATTTTATGGAGTCTGCTATGACAAACTACAAGCACAGTGGTACTTATTTCGTTTCATATTTACTTTAACTTAAACAATAATATTGCTAGGAAAGTTTTATACTGAACCCTCAACTATACAGAAAACTCATAATTGATAAGTTTTTTAAACTCTAATCATATTACCATTTTGAGCTGGCTTAGTAGAATGGATACATTTTACCCAAAACAAAGTCAATTCAAAAGCTTCAGTCGGAAAACAAGTTGGCCACTAAACTATGTGTGAAATGTGCGCGCACATCAAAGGGGCCAATACGAAGCTTTCAATCAAAGCATACGTTTATACGCCTGTTAGTAGAAATAGCTATTAAATTAAAACCGAGTATTATGTGAGCCAAGTATTTCTGGATAGAATTTTGATTTCATTTCTACTTGGGGGCATAAATTGAGGTAAAATAGCCACGTTCTATTCGTATTTTGTGTAGTTGAAAGTAAATCATATATCTTTGTGAATAATAATAATGTTTTGATAGGAATTTTTTTTTTTTATAGCATTAAGTATGCTAACTATACAAATCGAGTCCCACCCGAGAAGATTCTTTTTCCCTATGTAATCGAAATGTTTTGATAGTAATATAGAGTGCTTCCATTCTGTACCCACAAGCTAAAAGAATAATATATATTCCATCTTCTACCTCCTGCAAAAGTTTTTTTTCCCTGTTGATTGGCTCTGTCCTGCAAAAGTTCATTCAGTTCAAATTGCCTAGCTACTACAATACTTGACGTATTGTAGCTAGGCAATTGTTTATGAATATATTTATTTTCTTTACAGAACCTATTTATTGCAATTGATTAAAAATCATCCGATAAGTGGGGGCAACAATGACAGTGGCACTTCTAGCCCCTTTGTCAAGTAATAAGTACCACCACAGAACCATATTGTATGAAGAGGCATCTGATAAGTCCGTAAACATATGTACCTACCTAGTGAGATATTTCTAGAGGAGTATCTAGTAACATACCGTCTGCGTCGGGCATCGTGTCGTGAGAGTCTTGTAGATCGTGACTGAAACTGTGTAGCACTATCTCCTGATCTTGTAGCAATTGAGTATCATCCAAACGTGAAGCAAGCATTATAAAATTCCAAGTGGTAGTCCGCCATATAATTGAAGGTCAGAGCAAGAGAGTCCCAGGTGCCAAATGAACTTCATTCCGCGCACGCTCCGGCTGTGGCATGATTTCCGTGCTGTGCTTTTGCAATATGGAATTCTTCAAGAAGTTTATGAGAATTCGATTACATCAGGAATTAAAAAACCCCCGTCACAAAAAACACTTCCAAAAAGTTGAAAATAAATTAATAAATTTTGATTCAACGGTTGCCATGTCGGGGGACCCTAACTGGTTAAGCTTTCCGTTATATTATTGGAACAATTCAAGGTCCCCCGACATGGCAACCGTTGAATCAAAATTTATTAATTTATTTTCAACTTTTTGGAAGTGTTTTTTGTGACGGGGGTTTTTTAAATTTTTAATTTAATTTTTATTTTATACTTTTTAAATTGATCTACTAGTCAAGCTCTTTCATTTGATACCCATATTGAGGGAATTATGAAGAAATATGTATTCAGACATGTTGTGGCGGCGGCCATTTTGGACCGATTTTTTTCAAACATAGCTAAGAACACTCCCGACTAATATACCTTTCAAACAAAAAAAACTAAATCCAAATCGGTTCATCCGTTTGGGCGCTACGATGCCACAGACAGACACACATACACACACACACACACACACACACACACACACACACACACACACACACACACACACACACACACACACACATACACACACACACACACTGACACGTCAAACTTATAACACCCCGTCGTTTTTGCGTCGGGGGTTAAAAATGATTGCTCAGGTGAGGCTTGAACCCACGACCTTTCTCTTACAGGAGGAATCTCTTCCAACTGAGCTACTGAGCCATACCTGAATCAATTAAAATTTCCCTTCTCTATATATCCGTCTTTGAGGTGACGTCGGAGTCTTAGTGATTTAAAAAGTGCCTTCAAAATTAAAATATTCGAGTCAAATTGCTCCGAATCAGAGTGGTAACCTTAATAAGTGTAGTATCGTTTATGAGGCGTATAAATACTCGTACTTATGAACATCAATATAGCTGAGATTGTCTAATATGTCGCCATACGTCAACGATTTTCAATAAAAGTGACGTTATATCAAATAATGTTAGACGAAACGAGTATTTGAGTACAGTACGTTACGAGAAGTTAATGAATGTTGTGTATGTTGCACGCCCATTACGGTTTATGAACGTACTTTAAGTAGAACATTATTATAAATATTTTCATTTAATATTGCAGTACTAATGGATGCGCTCTTACTATATGAATTTATTGAGTTTGTAAGGTTACTAGAATGGGAAACAGCTCAATACCTCTTTTTGCTCTTGTTTTTCACTTCACCGGGTAATTAAAACTCATCAACTTTTTTATACAATTTAGGCAGTAGAAAAGAAAATGGATAGTTGTTACCGTGTTGTACGGGGTCGGCAGCACGAGTGCAACACCCCTGGTGTTGCACTCGTGCAGCCGACCACCACCCGACCCCGTTGGAAAAGAGAGGTTCTGTGCCGTCCACTGACATCCAAGTCTTTTCCGCTTTTCTTCTTCCCAAAAAATATTTTATATTGGCCTTAACAGGTGTGACTGCCGTCTGACCCTTGTTCGTTTATCAGCTTGCCCTTTTCCGAGGCTTAAAGGATTAAGATAAAACTTTTAAAATTCTTCAACATAAAGTATCAAACATGCTCGGGACAACGCACGTGACACGTCTCGCAGCAACAATAAAACAACAGATGAAACAAAGTTTGTGCAGGCAAATTTATTTAGTTTACCTGACCCAACTTGAGGAACAGTTCGTGAACTAGTTTTGGAGCTTCGCAGAACTCGGTTTGGGAATAAGCAAGTATATAAGTTTTGTCATAACAAAAAATATATCATGACTCTCTGAGCACATCGTTTATTCTGTGAGCCTATTCCCAACTCTGAACCTCGAGATTTTTCATGAGTCGACTGCCATCTGACCTCCTTAGTCAATTAGCGATATCTAATCTGTAGTCAGACTGGTCGGGCTTTTTTATAGCTCCGACTGCAACGACTGCCATAGATGTTCGTATAGCACCCAGGAGTCCCGGAATCGACGGCTTAACGTGCTCGCCGAGGTTCGGAAATACCCAGACTACAAATAGACATAAATTCATCATATTTGCATATTTACAGTGAGCGAGGATCAACGGAAATGAGGATGAAATAAAATATCTTAGCACAGCTCTGCCTATTCTTCGGTGGGTGGCGAGCCAATTAGACCAGATATCCAACCGCTTTGTTACATTACAACCAGACATTACATTACATTTGTGTCAATAATGACTGTACAGTTCCCAGGAGCATCAGCATTTAACGCGTTGATTGATGACGCTGATTCGGCCGCTGATGACCAATTTAGTTTTGATATTGCGTGTGAGGACTGTTCATATACTGTGTAATTGGATGTGGTCAAAAATGCCTCTAGAAGTTTCGAAAAATTAAAAGTTAACTAACAAGCCTTTATTCGAAAATAATATTCATATAACTTCATATTATACCCAACCGCGTTGAAAGTGAAGTTTGTTGCAGTTTCCAATTCCGGCGAATTCAGCACGGTTCGCTTCAAACTAGAGAACAATAGCCACAGCATCTGCTTTCACCTAAGAGTTGTATAAAGCATCTAGGAGTTAGGACTTTTTTATACCTCTCAGATGATCCTGAGGGTGATGAAAAGTACTGTGGCCTATGAACGTATGTGACAGCTATAAAAACTATGATGAACTGCGGCAATAAGTGCACACCCTATTATAGATTGTAAGACGCCATTGAAAAGTACGTGGTGCCTTTTTACCCTCAAACAGGGTACCGGGGTTATCTTGTACCGACTAAAACAGCACGACGTCTTGTGTCTATTGGGTATTTTTGGTCCGAACTAAACGAAATTAAGATCATTTTGAGTACTTCGTTCGTCAATATCTTTCTGATGCTGACTGCACATACCCACATTGGCTCAATAAGGTACTTCCCTCGCACTCGCACCCCATAGTATATGAGTTCATAGGTGTATAGAAATCCATGTGATTTCTGCAATGTTCACGTTTACCACCAACTTCCAATGGTGTCCTTGAATCAGCAAGTTTAGCAGCTTGTTATAAAGTTGAAGCGCTTTGTGGATCAGCTAGTGAGTTGGCGTAGTTAGCGGTAATTAACCAACCTGTAGATGCCTATGTAGTTCTGTGATTTTGCTGATTTCTAAGTGCGCAAAACTGCGGGCAAAAACCGGTTAATCTGCCTCAAGGATCTATCTGCTACAGACGTCTTTTTTGTTCCATTCCTCCTTTAATTTGTAAATGAAATGCTATTTAATGTTCAGAAGTTCTGTGACATCTTGCTATTTACTTAAATTTCCACGAAGCAAATAGCTCAGTCGTGAATGTTTTGTAGCAGTTCACAACAAATAATGCATTGTTCAAGTCCACGGAAACTAAATGCATAAAGTTGGGTTTGGTAAATGTAAAAAATATGGTTATTAATAATCCGTAGATATGATTGTGTTGTTCGATATTGCCGTGTTTTATTTTTGGGTGGTAAAGTGCAGTCCCCAGTACCCATAGTTTTGAATCTGATATAAATTACTCTTCATAGTTTATATTCTTATTCATTTGGAAATCGCATAAGCAAAAATGATTAACAAATGTAAAAGAATATAAACTTATCTTTGCGGATTTTCTTGAAAGTCAAAATTATAGCAATCATCATAACAATTTTTATCGAATTAAAAATGACAAATTATTCTTTAAATATGTATAAAGGATCGCTAATACAAATCGTTAGATGCATAGCTCACGTAAATTTTATAAATCACTAGCTTTTGCCCGCGGCTCCGCCCACGTGGATGTTGGTTATAGCGACCAAACATAGCCTATATCCTTTCTCAAGGTCTAAACTATTCCTATACCAAATTTTATCAAAATCGGTTCAGTGGTTTAGGCGTGAAAGCGTAACATACATACAGACAGACAGACAGAGTTACTTTCGCATTTATAATATTAGTATGGATTCTTGGGACTCGATACATATTTTTGGGATCCTGTCGGCATCACAAATTCAAATGAATGCAAACACACTGTTAATATTGTCCTACGGGGTCTATGAATGTACAGTAACTACGTTAATTTCAGCGTGTCAGTAACCCGTGCAGTAATACTCATAAAGGTGAATGGAATCTATCCCAGACGTCGCGCGTCACTCTCTGCTCATCGTCAGGAATCTCTGCTCATCGTGTTCATACAGGAAAGATTTTTGATTCTGAAACTAATGAATCAATTTTAAGCACTATATCATCATTACAAAGCTATTGCGGAGTAAGTAAAAGATGTTTACTCGTTAGGACTGATTGATTTATTTATTATTTACATGTGCTTATATACTATGATTTATCCACAATTGGTAGAGTGGGGGCGATGCTTGTGGTCACGTAGTATCTTCTCGCTGACTTGCATATTTTGTGTTATGGCAGAGGACGTGATTTCATAGCTTACATGTTTATTATTTTTACATTCTAATTTCCTTATAGAAATCACGTTCCTGTCTGCCATAAAAGCTATTTAATTGAGATGTAACATAGGCTCCTATTTTTATTCTGACGATCAACGGGATCAGGAGTTCGCTGTCGAAACTGCTGAATAATATCAGTCTGTAAAAAGTTTGTAGTAGATAGGGTATAAAATAAGACTCAACACTTTGTGTGACTGTTTGCGTAGCTGTCTCACTTTGCAAAGACAAAACGCGACTGCCCTTCTTTAAATATCTTTAAAAAAAGAACGAGTGACTACTTTCTCTCTCAACAATAACAGACACAACATGTCATCATCATCCACATAAAGACGTTAGTCCTGATTGCATCCGAGCCCACGGTGCCCTCGGAGCTCAGGGTCCGCAGACATAACAATTGTATTTAAGTATAATATATTTGATTGCTATTCCTCTGTGCACTCCCGGGTTTGCTGGAAGAGAACTCAACCTTGAGTGAAGCTCGCCTTTGTACATACTATTTCTTTTCTTTGTTTAAATGCCTTGTAAGTGTACAATGAAGTAAAAAAAAATGTTATATCAAATGTTGGCAAAGTCAAACGAGTCATATTTGTCAAGGTCGTGTTCATTACTTGTAGTCGAAAATTGAATGGATAAATTATAGAAAACTTTATGATGACGAGCGTCTAAATATACAAATATTATATTAAAATTAACCTGCGCAGATTTTTCTCATCTGCGTGGTCCCAATAAGTACCTACACAATGAAATTGCAAGTCAAGGTAAAGGTAAAGTGTGCTTCTTATTACGCCGCTTGGCCGTAAATAATAACAACACATTTTAATGAGACCTTTGAAAGGAACACCATGAAGAAGAAGCTGATAAGGCGTTGTCTCCACATTGTCTTGGGACATATAGATTTCTCCAGGGTTAATTAGGTTGTGGCTACGCCTGGAGCCCGGACTCCCTACAAAAGTATATTTTGCGGTTCATTAAATTCATATTATTTTAAGTTACGAAAAGTTTGAAAGTGCCCCTAGCTACATTGAGATAAGTCCAAAAGTAATTCTTTGCGCAAGACAGGTACCTCCTAAATTGAGGCTGAGTCTCGCTAGACAGATCAATTTAAGAAACTTGTTAGCTTGTATTATTATTTATTACTAACCAGATAGAAGTACTGAGTATAACACTTTTCTGTGAGAGGCCAGTAAATTATATTACAAGCTCACCAATTCGTTGTGTACATTATTTTACTTATCAGATGGTACTGTGAATACGCTGTTGAAGGAAACGATTGCATCCTATAACCCATACTTAATATTATAAATGCGAAAGTAACTCTGTCTGTCTGTCTTTCTTTCTGTCCGTCTGTCTGTATGTTACGCTTTCACGACTAAACCACTGAACTGATTTTGATGAAATTTGGTATAAGAGTAGATTAGACCTTGAGAAAGGACATAGGCTATGTTTGGTCGCGATAACCGACATCCACGCGGGCGGAGCCGCGGGCAAAAGCTAGTAAACTATAATAGCTAAGAATCCATATTAATGTCATAAATGTGAAGGATTACTTTTAGGCGAGCGCTCCATTATCAGGTACACCATCACTTTCCATCAGGTGCAATTGTGGTCCTATAAACATGGGCCTAATAATCTATACTTAATATTATAAATGGGAAAGTAACTCTGTCTGTCTCTCTGTATGTTACGCTTTCACGCCTAAATCACTGCACCGATGAAATTTGGTTAGACCATGAGAAAGGACATAGGCTATGTTTGGTCGCGATAACCGACATCCACGCGGGCGGAGCCGCGGGCAAAGGCTAGTAAATATATAAAGCTTTATCTGTCCATCTATCAACGTTTTATGCCAAGATTGGTGAACCGATTTTGTTAAACTATACTGCCTTCTCCCACTTAGGTGGTTTTGACTTGCAGCTGTCTGACGTTACAGATTTTTTCTTATTCATATGATTCATAATTAATTATTAATAAATCTGTATAAGAAAACAGTGGAATAAGTTAGTTAAGTTAGCTGAAAAGATGATAATTGAGGACATCCTACTTTTAATGTATTTCCTCATTTAGAGAACTCCTCCTAGGTATCTATAGATTTATACTTCAAATTCATCGTTACGAAGCTATTCAAAATGCAAATATGTTGATATGCCTTTATGGCGGAACTTAAGTTCATTAGCATCGGAATCTTAGAGCGCAGCTGTTGCGACTTGCGACTGGAGAAGTTGGCGGCGGCGCGGCGGGCGGCGCGGGAATACAACCGTATGTGAGTAATGTTCGCTGATACTTCCCGACTAGGCTGTTACACCGGAATAACTTTCCTAATATCATCTCATATGATAATTTGTTACAAACTTACTGAGCTATTAAGAAACTGAATTGAGTTTTGAATAAGTTTTTATAGCACGGAATGATGAAATCCGTGGCGTAACAGTAGTGAACGCGGCCGGTAGGCCACGGTTTTTCTTTGTGTTTCGGTGTCTGGTCGTGCCTCGGAGAGCACGTTAAGCCGTCGGTCCCGGTTGCCATACGAACATCTATGGCAGTCGTTACGGGTAGTTGGAGCCCTCAAAAGTCCAACAACTGGTCTAGCTGCAATGCTTCGATTTCGCCATTGGGTTGTGGAGGTCAGATAGCAGTCAGGCAAATCCGCAATTAGTCTGGTAAGGCGGACCCCAGACTCCAAGCTGAAAGCTTCGGATAAGACTGGGATTAACGCTAAGATGAAGAGAAAATGGTACGAAATATTTTTTTACGGTTAAAAGTGCACAGAAAAATAAAGGTATCTGGATATGCGATAAAATATCTTTATGAAACTCCTCCACAGTAAATATTTTTATTATATTATTTGTATCTTTTGAGATATTCAGTCGAAAATAATACCTTTTTTCTGTATTCAGCTTCGTCTAATTCAGTTAGCATTGTCAAGTCATAAGTATAAGTTTGTCTGGCTGGTAATTAAGTAATTAACGAGAAGTTTATATTTAGACAGCATGTTAGCATTTTATTGGCAAAATAAAAGCAAACATCACGAACACACAGCACGTATTTTTGATCGGCAAATAATTGTGATTTAAAAAAGTTATCATGGTGATAACCACTAAAGAAAATAGTAGTACAAGAATACTTATTCTTGTACCACTATTTTCTTTTTATCGGACAGCTAAAGTTTCCAACGAGGACAAAAACTGCGAAGCGTAAATAGATTCAGCTTACCCAGACCTTGTTACAGTAACGGCGAGCTGTAACTTTTACGATTAAACTACTAAGCTTAAGGTTGGAAAACATTGTATACGCGAGGTATATAATGTTAAGTACCAACAGGGCTTTACTTTACTCATACATGTATTTTAGTAAGAATAGCGTAAAGTTACAATATTTTAAGCAGGGCAAACAATTTGTAATAATACCAAGAATTACGATTAAGAACACGGAACACTTCGAAACTAGAAACTTCACGAAATACCTACTTTACATATTTACACGTAAGTGTTGATCCTACGTAATCGTAAAAGGTAGGAGATATTATATATCATCACCGATATGACACTAAAGTAGATGAAATAAGGAGTGTAAATTTCAATCGTGAGCGAAGACAAACACTTCGAGTAAATGTATTAGTGCCTGACGAGTTTGCAACTCGACAAAAACATGAGTCGCTCGAACTCTCAAGTTAATTGGCAACTGTTTACACAGCGCTAATTAATACATTATTGTTAGAAGACAGTTACTGTCTGTTACTGTCAATATAAGGCCAGTTGACGAGGATTTTCTAAATACTTATACCTTGCTTGTAAAGTATACCTCATTGCTTTAATAATTATCTATTAATTGCAACCGTTAGTTATAAACTGGTAACTAGTTAGTTCCCCAAATTGAATAAATACACTTCAAATAAATAAATAAATAAATATTCCACAACATTCCACACAACGCTATCTAGACCCATGGTAAGCTTAGCTTAACTAGCTTGTGTTATGGAATCTAGAATGCGGATAAATATACTTAGATACTTTTTTTTTGTAAATACATACATACTATACATGGAAACACCCAGACCAATGCAAATAGCCATATTCATGCATACAAATATTTGCACTGACCGGGAATCGAACCCGCGCCTCCTGCGTAGCAGTCGCGTGCACTACCGCCACGCCACGGATAGTTTTTGATTGATTTGATTGATTGATTGATGGTTTGAATATTCCAATTCCCAAATACCATCAATGTAAACCTTAGAATGCCATAAGGCGGAACCGGTCAGGTTCAGAAATAAAATTAAACTCTGTGGAAAAGTACAAGTGTATTCATAGTTCATAATGTTCGGGACTTCACGCAATCAAAGAACATATCGCAGCTGTGAAAAACCCGTCAGTTCAACAAATCGGCAGTTGCAGAACACATCGAATCGGGTACCAACCACTGGATTGAACTTCATCAACCCAAAGTCCTCTCCACTGATCGCCACTACTATTCACGGGTTGTGCGTGAAGCTATTGAAATTAAAAAAATATAAAAATTTCAATAGGGAAGATGGATTCAAATTATCCGGGGCCTGGAATTCGGTGATCAAATTAGTGAAATCAAAAACACAGTACCGATGCCGTCTAAAACTGTCATAGTGCACTCACTATGGTGTGTGTCGCCAGCCTTACATTCAATATGAAAGTAATGGAGGGTAGGCGCACAAAAAAAAATGTTTCCTGCATACCGCGTGACACTCGCAGGCCAGTCAAGTCGTGACCACGGGTGCTGTAACGCACCCGAAATGTCGGTAAAAGTAAGTGTTTCCATTATATATCGCGTGAAGTCCCGAACATTATAAACTATGAGTAAACGCCGCAATAGTTTAAAAGTTACAAGTGTATTATTCAATATGTGTAGTGGATTCAACCAAGTGCCATCAATCTCCAGTATAAACAGTCAAGTTACCCTTTATAGCGATACTTAAAAGACTAAATGAGGAATTATTGAAAGAAGAAAAGTTTTTTCGTTACAAAAAGTAAGTGAAAATAACTATTATGTCTGGTCGAGGTGTAGTTTTTTTTAAGACCACTGGTGCTTTTATCAACTTCCATGAAGTAAATTGGGCTCAACTTTAGTTTATCCGAGTTAGGAGTCCATATTTTTTTTACACAAAGCTAATAATATTAGAAGCCCCCACGCAAAGTTTCAAGTTACGGAGATCAATGGCTAACGAGAAAAAAATAAATAAAAGTCATAGAAATGTACCAATATTACGACACTTTTGACATTTCGTCTCGTCATTAAACGTTTCATTTTACGTAATGTTAACGTACTAAAATGCTTTACTCCGTTTAATAATTAAATAAATACCTATATTTAGTGACTAAGGTAAATTTTATGCATATTTTAATTTTATGCATATTTTATTATATTACGTATATTTCGCTGATTGAAATGAATTCTATTAAATACTTACAACACAATTATTTACCGACTATTGCCGGTATGTGAAACTAAACGTAAAACGTCGTTGACGCACTGTGTTACTAGCTATAGACTATGTTTATAAAATTTCATAAGAAATGACTGAATTTAAATTTCATTGTGTTATTTTAATTACAGTATATATATACCTGTGTGACAGAAACAAATCGCTGCAAAACCGACTCCACGTAGTCTTGTCTGCCCTACCCCTAGAGTGTTATTTAAAATCGCGTAGGCGCGAAGGGGCGAGGCGGCCCGCGAGCTAAGGAGCAGGTGGTTTCAACACTCGCCACCGCGACTGAGGCTGGCCGACGGAGCCGGCCAGCAAGCCGAAGCTGCGGTGGTGAGTGTGAAACACATCTGCGACGATAAGCTCGCATGGGACCGCTGGAGCCCTGTAGCGCCAGAGCCGTGACAGAAGCCATAACTGCTGCATGCATGCTTGTTTTATCATGATAGACCTCTCAGAAATCAACACACCTCGACCTTGAAATCGATGTCAATACAAGAATATACGAAAGTTAGGTTAGAATTTAAAAAAAAAATCGTATCTCAAAAAGGGGGGGTTTCCGTAACTTTTCCTTCATAGGGGGGGTTCTACACCCCCTCCCCCCTCCCCTCCACCTACTCGCAGCGCTTAACTCGAGTGCGGATAAACTAAAGTCCTACCTTAAATTGCTTGTGTTAGTTAAGTACAAGATCAATGGTTGTTTGAGTTTTCAACACTACCAGTAGGTAGATATACTGTACTCACATAGATTAGTTACTACCAAAGGAGATCATAATCGCTAATCGGGCTTGTAATTGATATGTCGGGGACACAGCAATTAAACACCGAGATCCAAAGCAGACTGGTTTATTATATAGTATTGAAATCTACCCGCCACCTGTAACATTTACTGTGCCTACCTACGCTAAGTAGTGAGTAGGTACATATATCAAAGTACCGTATACAACACTGTCCTCCTCCTATTCATAAACACCAGGACAAGTACATTACATCAGGTTAACTAAACACAGATATGACAAAAAATCCATTGACAGGTGCACAATATTCTAAAGTTATATAATATATATCTTACACCTACCTATAGACTTACACTGACTAAACGCTAAGCAGGCACTAGAACGGAATACAATGTAACATTCATAGGTACACAATTATTTAATACAGCTTTAACTTTCTTATACATTCTTGAGCAGCTCTCCGACGCATACGGTTCTCGTCAACATCCTTTTGTATATTAACTTCGTCCAAAGGTGGCGAAGAACTTGTTGGCACACTTATATTTGGTACTGCAGGTGTTTCGTCTACAAAAACTTTTGCGTCTGGCGTCGCACCCGGTCTACTCTCTAACATGTCTGTGGTAGTTGTGGTAGTTTCTACGCTATCACGTCTACAAAGAGAATATCGCGACTTCCTACGATCCTTTGTTACTAACTGATCTATATGGCGTTTATGCAGACGTCCATCAGACTGGACCGTGTACGACACTGGCCCCGTGCGATTGACTACTACAGCATCTGACCACTTTTGGTTATTTTTCGAGTAATCTCTCATTAATGCGCGATCGCCCGGTGCCAACACTCGCAAAGGTGCACCAGCGTCTCGTTGCTCGCGCGTCAGCTGTTCGTCACGGACCCGTTCACCCACGTCGGCGCGCAGTAGGTCTAGTCTCCCGCGCAAACGTCTACCGAACATCGCCACTGCTGGCTCGCGTCCCGTACTACTATGTTCAGTGTTCCGATACATGAATAGAAATTTACTTAATGCGATGTCTTCATCAACCCCCTCCACGTGGGCCTTCTTTAAAACCCTTTTAATGGTTCGCACAGCATTCTCTGCTGCCCCATTGCTGGAGGGGTGATAAGGTGCTACCAACGAGTGCTTAATACCGTTCATTTCAAAATATTGCTTCAACTCAAAAGAAGTGAAAGGGGGACCGTTGTCACTTACGATTCGTTTAGGTATACCGAAACGCGCAAAAATTTGTCTGAAACGATTGATAACTATTTTGGCAGATGTGGATTTAATCCTGTCCACTTCAATCCACTTTGAGTGGGCATCAATGATGACCAAATAATATTTGTTATGGAGAGGGCCCAAAAAGTCTACGTTCAAGCGGGACCATGGCTCGGTCGGCCATGGCCACGAGTGTGGCGGCGCCGGCGCCGGGAGCGCGCGCTGCGACCGGCAGGCAGCGCACTCGGCACAAACGCGTTCGATGTCGGCGTCTAACGACTCCCACCAAACGTAGTTCCGAGCTATTTGTTTCATCTTGACAATGCCAGGATGACCGTCATGTAATTCTTTTAGTAACCCTGCTCTTAATGACTTAGGGATTACGATACGATAGCCCCATACCAAACAGCCTTGATCTAAATGCAAAGAGTCCTTTCTATTAAAATAGGGGTTCTCCGATGCGTCCTGAACGCTCGTCGGCCACCCGAACTTTACGTAGCCTATTACTTTATTTAACAAGGGATCTTTGGACACTTCAGATTTAATTTCTTTAAAACTGAGTGGTAAGTCCTCCTGTATAAAATTTAAGTAACTGCACTCTTTTCTATTACCTCTCGCTCGATCATTACCCGAGTTCAGAGGTAACCGAGATAGTGCATCCGCATAACTATTGTTTTCTGATCTAACGTACTCAATGTCGAAGTCGTATGCAGCTAACTTGATTGCATATCTTTGAAGGCGACTCGCGGCCGTCACAGGTATACCTTTATTTTTACCAAATATGTAACTCAGTGCTCTATGATCACTACGTAAAACAAATCGCATATCAAATCGTAACATTCTGACCCGACTAACGTAACAAGTGTAGCCACGTGTAATGACGCATCGATATTATTTAACGCGATAAATTGTCTCACTCGACGTATGTAAGTATCCCAATTGCCACCGATTTGAAAATGTTCAACTTTACCGATTGGCATTTTGCACAGATTTGACCTACACAACACGTATCGATACGTATGCACGCACTATTTAAATTTATTTTATTTTATTTTTTTCTCGTCGCCAGTGATATGTCGGGGACACAGCAATTAAACACCGAGATCCAAAGCAGACTGGTTTATTATATAGTATTGAAATCTACCCGCCACCTGTAACATTTACTGTGCCTACCTACGCTAAGTAGTGAGTAGGTACATATATCAAAGTACCGTATACAACAGTAATGTAAAGTAACTTGTTTAAAGTTATTGGAAAGGTAAAAAATGATCCTTATTGTCATCGAGAGCTTAGTGTTGTCTACCCATTAAAAGTTTGTCATTAGACGATACAGACAAGTCCGTAATTGCTACGAAACCTTATCTTCATCAATCTTTGTAAAAAAAACTTTAGGTAATGGCTTCACAAACTCTCTAAAAGGTTGAAGCCGGGACCGTGATAAGACAGAAACTTTCTTAATCTTTTGATCATGAATAAGTTCTTTTTATATTTTGGTAACACATTGAACGCCATATAGTAGAAAAAGCTGTATTATTTTTGTGCCCAGTTCTTAATTTGATCATTATAACTATTATGGATTTTTAAATAAATTGTAAACGGTTTCCACAAATCAGTAAGTCGAGCTTGCCGTCAGTCAATGTATACAATCAAACACACCTACTCGTGAGAACTTTTTTAGAAGAAAAGCCAATTAGCATTATAGCGCAACCCGAGCTTAAAGTTTGAGACAGTCATGCACATAACCACCTTCGCTACTGCACCTTCACCGAGTTGCATTCTTGGAAATTCATTTATACTGTCGGAATTCTTGGTAAGAGCCATTGTATTCTTATGTAAATACCTTCTGAACTAAAGAAATACTTCCTTCAAACAACTTTAAGCCTGAACTGGTGAAATAAAACACTTATATAAAACAGTTCATAAAACTGCAAGAGCCTTAGTGACGAATAAATGTTGTGCCGCTGGAGCATCCAACAGCTACATTCGGTAATTGAAACCCGAGACGACATGCGGTTTTAGTCGGTCCACCTCTTAACCGTAATTTTGCATTCCACTATCATTATTAGATAAAAAAAAAACCGTAACACAAGATGTGTGTGACGTAGTCTCGAATGATATTCTCGTGTGTGGCCTAAAGCGATATTTCTTCCCAACTTACGGCCATAAAGCAGGCTTACAGATCGCCTCATTGTGCCCTGCCTGACGAGTTATGAACTCACGTATGAACTAGGAACGAACACATATTTCTGGTGAGCTGCTAAAAATATACGAGCGTGTACTGCTGGCGTGGCGCGTCATAACGGTGATGTATATGTGTGTTTGTTACAGAAGCCCCTGATCCATTTATCGGAATTGTTTTTTGTGTGCTCAGATTTCCGTTTCATATCATATCATGATGTGGGATTGTTTCGATTTAGGAATTTAACTCGTCTCAGATATTTTTGTTTTATATATTTGGCGTATTGCTTGGGCGCTGGACTGCTGCGTAAGGGGTTTGAATCCCGTTTAATACAAGTTTGTACAGTCGTACACATCGTTTAAAGGGTGTACTAGTAATCATAGAAGAGTTTTGACATCTATCTACGTCTTGACTCCTACCACAGGTCAGTTTGATGATACCAATATGACAGCCTCTGTGGCAATGCCGTAGCGGTTGACCGTTCGACTAATACGCAGAACTCAGCTCTAACGCTACACTACACGGGTCAATTTCGTATGACGTATTAGCTACTCTGTGCATTTACCATCTCTGTATCTTATGTGTTCGTTTAACCAAATAAGTAAGTACACGTTCAATACAGTATTATACCCCTGGTGTTATTTTTGGGAGGTTGTTCCGCCCGAGCGCGCCCGTGACACCTGCGATATGCGGGAACTTTACGTTCACTCGCGACCAGTGAAGTAAGAGCGCCTCTCACCCGGGAATGAACGATTGAATGAACTGTTCGTTAAACCACTCTCGTTGTTGTATCGGTAGCTTATTGGTTAAGAAGTTGGCCTTACCATCGAGATGTTCCGGGTTCGAATCCTTGCTAATATACCACTAAAGTTAATATAAACTCATTCTAAACACAAGCTATTTATCTTAGCTTGAAAGTTTAGAGGTACCTAATACTTTTTAAAAAACTAGCAGAAATGGGTTAAACGCGACCGGCCTAAATCACGATCCCTTAAAAAGTGGATATAAGTCAATGAGTGACATTCAAGTAAAATTTACTATCATGTATCTCATGTAATCAATAGTCAATAACATATTCTGTTTAATTTTTTTTGCTGTAACCCGCGAGTCTGCCCGCGCGGATGTTGGTTATCGCAACCAAACATAGTTCAAGCTCTAGTGTGTCCATATGAAGATCGGTTCAGTGGTTTAGGCGTGAAAACGTAACAATCAGATAGACAGAAAGTATAACTCGCTGAACCAACGTTATATGCTAGTAGGTAATATTAATAAAACACGTGGTTCAGGTTACCTACTAACAATAACATTGTACTTTTGTATCTAGATGAATGCCACTCGAGTGAGTGAGGAGATAAGTGAAGAAGGCTCACGGGTGAGTGGATGCTCACTCGCCGTATGTTTGTGACTTATTCGCGCCGAGACCGTGACGGCTCAGCGGACCCGACTGGCTTCCAATAGCTATATCCTGGATTAACACATGGGATGTTTTGTTAGCCATATAGGTAGACAGTGATAATTGATAAATGTATTAGAAAATTAAAAAAAAACATGTAAGCGAAAAGTTGCTACAATAAGATATTTATTTATTAGCACGTGCAAGATTTTCCATTCACAATAATTTACTGTCTATAAACTTTCGTGAGTTGATGAATGATAAACTAAGAGTCTGCAGTGTCCTTGTCGGTGAAATAATCGCCGCTCCTTCCTCGTCAATTTCTTCACTCCCGGTAATCATCCCCGATATTATTCGACTTGTTTCATTATTAATCATTTCATCTATCTGTTTCGTAAATCATCCCTGTGGCGAACATACATACTCGCACACTCGCCCGCCACAATAACCCGCTCCGCTTATGAAGTGCGACCGCAGGCTAATACCACGCGCGGCCTGCGTGTACGCACCGCACCGCGCGCGGCCGGCGGCGCCGCAGCTCACCAGTCGGCGAGAAGCTTTCGCACGTCTAGCACGTACCGCGCTCCTCCGTTCCGCCGACGCCTACCGAACTTTCCGTGCTTATATATTTATTTGTATTGTGCAGTAATAAACTAAATCTCAGTGAAACTAACATCATTCATTGGCTTGCCTTGCGTTACTTCACCTTGCACCTACCACACCTCATACGACGACTCCTACACTGGTGACCCCGACGAGGACAAGAAGCACCTTCTGGACCCGGAATTGAACAATAGGTACAGCGTACTACAGTGGTGAGAAAGTCTTTCTACATAACTGGACCAAAACGCGCCGAAACAAAAATACCGTCAAGCTAGAAAAAAAAAAAAAGGTTGTGGTTCCAGTCATAAGCGGTGAGCGATTTTTTGTTTTCATTATGAGCGAAGCGCAGAAGGTAGTTAAAACGGATGAAGTGTATAGAGTAGGCGTACGAGTGCCCCCATTTTGGCCTGAGGAGCCGGCTTTATGGTTCGCTCAGCTGGAGTGCCAGTTCGATCTGTCAAAAATTACTACAGATGAAACAAAATTTAATTACTTGGTAGCTCAACTCGACCACCAATATGCCATAGAGGTGAAAGACGTTATAACTAGGCCTCCAGATAAGGAGAAGTACACTAAACTAAAGGCGGAGTTGATAAGGCGTCTCTCCGCTTCACAAGAGAAGCGAGTAAAGCAGTTACTCATGCACGAGGAGCTAGGGGATAGAAAGCCCTCGCAATTCCTGCGCCACCTAGAAAGCCTGGCTGGCCCTTCTGTACCCAGGGATTTTTTAACTACTATCTGGACTAGTCGTTTACCTCAAAACATACAAACTGTTATAGCTTCACAGATGGACCTAACTCTTGACAAGCTGGGAGAGTTGGCTGACAAGGTGCACGAGATTGCTCCACCTACCCCACAAGTTGCCAGTACGAGCACCTCTAGTACTTCACATTCAACCCTCGAGCTACTGACGCAGCAGGTTAGTGAACTTACAAGGCAAGTAGCAGCTCTTACCGGTATGCAGGGACGAGGTCGCTCGCATGCCAAGCCCAGCTTCCAGAGGAATCGCTCACGAGGTCGCTCAAAGTCTCGGCAGCCACCGACAGGACACCCGCATTGCTTCTATCACTATACCTTCGGTAACAAGGCAAATAAGTGCAAACAACCCTGTACCTTCAAGTCGGAAAACGCACAGGGCGGTCGGAAGTAGCGGCCAGCGACTGCCCCCCATCTACAGGCCGCCTTTTTGTGACCGACCGTGCCTCGAAGATGCAATTTCTAGTGGATACCGGTTCCGACTTGTGCGTTTTCCCGCGATCGGCAGTCAAGGCGCCTTGTTCCAAATCCAAATACACCCTGGTTGCAGCTAATGGCAGTGTCATCAACACCTACGGACCTCTACAACTTCACCTCAATCTTGGTCTAAGAAGAGTGTTTTCCTGGAACTTCACGATAGCCGATGTGTCGAAGCCCATCATAGGCGTAGATCTACTAAGCTACTACAACTTGTTGGTAGACTGCCGGAACCAACGGTTGGTAGACGGAACTACGAGTCTTCACGTAGCAGCCATATCTGAGAAGGAACCTGCTGACGACATCTCTTCGGTGAAAGCCTTCGCTGGTGAGTCCGATTTTCACCAGATACTGCGGGAGTTCCCCGACATCACAAGGCCTGCTGGAGTACATTCGCCTCCGAAGCACAACACGCTGCATTTTATCAGGACTACGTCTGGACCTCCAGTTTCCTGTAAACCTCGACGCCTTGATCCAGCTAGGTTACGAGCTGCCAAGAGCGAGTTCCAGGACCTGATCACAAGCGGTATCGCTCGACCTTCAGAGAGTCCTTGGTCTTCGGCCTTACATATGGTAAGAAAGAAGGACGACAGTTGGAGACCTTGTGGGGATTACAGGGCCCTGAATGCTCGGACTATACCTGATCGCTACCCCATCAAGCACATACAGGACTTCTCCCACCAACTGTCCGGCTGCACCATTTTCTCCACGGTAGATCTGGTGAAGGCATACCATCAAATAGCGGTGAACCCTGAGGATATTTGTAAGACAGCGATTACCACTCCCTTCGGATTATTCGAGTTCCCCTATATCTCATTTGGCCTGCGCAACGCTGCGCAAACGTTCCAAAGGTTCCTTGACGAGGTCATATTGGGGCTCGATTTTTGCTACGGGTACATTGACGATATTTTGGTGTATTCATCGTCGCCAGAACAGCATAAAGTCCACTTGCGCCTACTATTCGAACGTCTGAAGCTGTATGGCATCCTTGTAAACACTTCTAAGTGTTTTCTCGGAAAAGAAGAGGTCACCTTCCTAGGATACTCAGTCTCAGCTACCGGTACAAAGCCTCTTGCCTCAAAAGTGAATGCTATACAGGACTATACTGTGCCCAAAACAGTGAAGGATCTACGGCGATTCTTGGGCATGCTAAACTTTTACCGTCGCTTCGTGCGGGATGCTGCCCAAATACAGGCACCGCTGAACTCAGTCTTGGCTGGCCCTAAAGTAAAAGGTTCCCATCCTGTAAACATGACACCTGAACTTCTCCAAGCTTTTGAGGGCTGCAAGGCCTCCCTGTCAAAGGCCACCATGCTTGCCCACCCAGACCCTTCTGCAGAGTTAGCCATCATGACGGACGCATCAGACTTAGGCATTGGAGCCGTGCTACAGCAGCTTAAAGGTAAAGAATGGCAACCTTTAGCTTTTTTCTCCCACAAGCTAAGTCCATCACAGAAAAAGTACAGCCCTTACGATCGCGAACTATTGGCGGCATACGAGGCGATAAAGTACTTTCGTCACATGGTTGAAGCGAAGACGTTCACAATATTCACAGACCATAAACCACTTACCTCTGCGTTCAAGACGAATAGAGATCAGTGTTCACCCCGCCAGTTTAGGTACCTAGACTACATTTCCCAATTTACGACTGACGTGAGATACATACCTGGACCTAAAAATGTAGTTGCTGATGCTCTATCGCGGATAGACGAAATCACCGTGGCCATAGACTACAAGGAGCTTGCACGATCTCAGGAAGAAGATCCTGAGCTGCAAAATCTTATTCTCAATGGTTCTACGCTGAAGCTAGAAAAGAGACTAACGGCGCACAGCGACTTACCGATCTACTGCGATACTTCTGTGAATCCACCTCGACCTTACATCACTCCGAACTTGAGACGGCAAGCCTTCGATATGGTGCACAACTGGAGCCATCCTGGAAGTACAGCTACAGTGCGACTGGTGACACAGAGATACGTATGGCCAGGGATTCGGAAAGACTGTAGAGAGTGGTCAAGGCAATGCTTGAATTGCCAGAAAAGCAAAATTACCCGTCACACTCATGCTCCCCTCTCCTCTTTCCTTGCCCCTTCTGCGAGGTTCTCACACATCCACCTTGACCTCGTAGGACCTTTACCGATATCTTTTGGTTACAGATACTGCCTTACCGTCGTCGACAGGTTCACTCGATGGCCTGAGGCTATCCCACTGCAGGACATCACGGCTGAGACATGCGCAGCTGCCCTCGTGTCTGGCTGGATAGCCAGATTTGGCTGTCCTGCGCGCGTGACTACCGACCGTGGACGCCAGTTTGAGAGCCATCTCTTCCATGCTCTCACCACCATGATCGGCGCGCGACATCTCCGAACTACAGCATACCATCCGGCAGCGAACGGTATTGTGGAGCGTTTTCATCGACAACTCAAGGCCGCTATCATGTGCCATGACAATACCCAGTGGACCGAATCAGTTCCATTGGTGCTAATGGGGATCCGCAATTCCTGGAAGGAAGACCTACGTGCCAGCCCAGCAGAGCTCGTATATGGCGAGCCACTACAGCTGCCGGGCCAGTTCCTGTCTCCCAAGGACGACTACACGGCAGAGGACGTCACCCAGTACGTCACCCGTCTCCGCGCACACATGGCCAAGCTGTCCCCGAAGCCCACATCCTGGCATGGTGCATCGCCATTCTATGTCCCTCGTGCCTTACACACCTCCTCTCACGTTTTCCTGCGTCGAGATCACGTTCGGGCATCACTAGAACCGCCCTACGCCGGTCCCTTCAAGGTATTGGAGAGAACACCCAAATTTTTTACCCTAGATGTACGAGGAAAAGCAACTAACGTCTCTGTAGATCGCTTAAAACCGGCATACACGTCTAGGGAGATCCAGGTACCATCATCGGTAACGACATCCATCCCAGCTTCAACAACACCAGCCGTGTCAACTGAGAAGGGTGATGAGGAGAAAAAGACGCGCAGCGGCAGACGAGTCAAATTACCAGCCAGATTTGCATCGACCGTAGCCACGGTCTGGCCGAGGGAGTGATGTGGCGAACATACATACTCGCACACTCGCCCGCCACAATAACCCGCTCCGCTTATGAAGTGCGACCGCAGGCTAATACCACGCGCGGCCTGCGTGTACGCACCGCACCGCGCGCGGCCGGCGGCGCCGCAGCTCACCAGTCGGCGAGAAGCTTTCGCACGTCTAGCACGTACCGCGCTCCTCCGTTCCGCCGACGCCTACCGAACTTTCCGTGCTTATATATTTATTTGTATTGTGCAGTAATAAACTAAATCTCAGTGAAACTAACATCATTCATTGGCTTGCCTTGCGTTACTTCACCTTGCACCTACCACACCTCATACGACGACTCCTACATCCCTTTATTAAATCTGTTACATAAATCGTTCATCTCATGTGTTCTCTTTTTTCTTGAAAATCTTCTTCTAATTATTTATTCTTACCTTTAATTATATTTTTTTTTTCTCTCTCTGCTTCTCGATATTTCCCAAAATACACCTTCATCTTCTTTTTGCTCAGTACTCTCTTTCGTTCGCTGTCCTGTCCGTCCAGTGTCTGTACTAACTAACTAGTCTTAATTAACTTTTATCTCCTACATTTATTTTGTACTTTGCAATGCTAAAGAACATAAAAGCTCTAAACAAAAATAAATAAATTATGCAAGTTTGTTTACACCTTCCTTCCTGGTGTCGCGCAGTGCAATCTAATTATGTGAACCAAGTCGCCGCTTGCGGCGCAATCTAATGTGCAACTGCGAAGAGGGCGTCTTGCCGTAGATGTGGCATCCACGTGGGAGCTGACTGGTTATCATTCCGAGTATTCCGTCTGTCGTCATCATTATTGCGTTAGTCTTGGTGGCACCCGAGGCCTTTACCAATTTTATTGTGTTCGTATTTTTCAGGACAAACTTCCAACGAAACCCGTAGGTAGAGAATTAGTAAACTGACTCCAAGCTTCAATGGAATACGTTAAGAGGATGGATCGATAGGGATGTGCGCTTTCTGTCTTGATAAACGTTGAATGGATTTGAAAGAGAAATAAAATGTACAGAAATAAGATGCCTCCTCCTAGAGACCGCTCCTGCAACTTACCAGCACGTGAACTCGCAGTACGAATAAAAAAGTTGTGTTTTATTATTACAGCGTTGCTTGTTGGTTCAATTTTGAAATTCAATTTAGATTTTAACTTGAAGCTGAATTGTATCAGGCGCTCGACCGCTGCGCTTAATGAGCTGTTTTTGTATTACGATTTATTCGTCTGACGGTATTTTTAAATTTATTTTGAACTTTTCTTATCACTTTTGTTGTGTTAACTTGTATGTTTTATAGGGGTATATCTGAAACACTAGGAGCTGTCACTGGCTAAATATTAGGATAGTTAATAATAAGCGAGTTTCATAGTAAAAGCATTAATGGAGATACGGTTGCACTTTTTCATATAAACTTGCATATTCTTTGTCGACTGTACCTGAAGATATCGTCGCAAAATTCAAAGAACATTGTTAGATGCGACAAAAGTGAGAATTATTAATTCTCACTTTAATCGCAGCTAAAACTGAACATCCATAAAAGGCATTCAAAGTATAATACTCCACCGAATAATAACGGTCTATCCCAAACATAATTGTCATTCTCGATAATTTTATTAGAACACAGCTGCAAGCCTCAGCTCGTTCTCAGAATCCATTAGTCACCTCTCACAAAAATGAAATTAATGAAGCTTATAGTGTAAGTAAATGATTGATTAAATTTCAAAAATAACAATTTAACGGTGTCGTCATATTTAATTTGTTCTATTTGCGAATTACTAAGGTTGTTGCTGAAAAAATAATATGTACGTATTTAATTTCCTTGAGTGTCTGAACCAGAGCCTTCGATTTATGAGTCGCGTTTATAAAAGTAATTCTTTTCATTTTGTTGAAAGTGTTCCGTCATTGTGGTGTTCGTAAGCTTAGTGAACGAAATTTAATAAATTTTTTGTTGACACTCGACGGAATGAATGATGTTTATTGAAAAATGAAGCGGGGGTAATGATACCGGGGGTTTTACATGGAGTATTTGTATGGGAAAAGGGCTGAGGCAGTATTGTTTTAGACCGTACGGAAAGATGAATCGAAATATTTTTTCATAAACTTCTATACCTGATAGTTAGTGAAATATAGTTTCATAGATTTTCCAGTGTTAGTTGCTGAGAAATTTATCCGAAATAAGTTAAATAGTTGTGAGTAAATATTTGAAAAATATTAGCTTTACTAATCTAGCTAAACGATGTAGATTGAAAGTGGTCACATAACCACGAAGTTCTTAACTTTTTAGAAGAAGAAGAATAAAGGCAAGGAACAAGAGACTGGATTGTAAAGTGCTTTAGTCCCTTATCTCTTAGTTTCTTTTTTTATAGTTTCACAATTTTTCGTGCGTCACTTGGCAATGTTGTATTATGTATGTTTATTTCAATAATTATTTTAATTCTTACACTAACTTTAGATGGATTATATTATTAAAGGTATTAAAAATCTAATCGACAGAGAAGTGAGAAGTTTCAACGTGTAATGTTAAGCCTCACACCAAATGCGAAGGTATTTTTAGTTAAGAAACAGTTTACTAACTTGTTTCCTTCTGCTAGGCTGCAGTGAACGCAAAGTTTGCTCGGCAACAGTACGACTGTCGCGTGAAGTAAATATTCGGTACAGTTTTATCCAACGGTGACTGGAAAAATAGTCGGCGTAGTTTATGTGTTACCTATACTCGAAGATATCGGGAAAAATGACTCAGTTGGAAGATCATTCCCCTGTAAGGGAAAGGTCGTGGGTTCAAGTAACACTTGAGCATTTAATTTTTCTGAAAGTCGACGTTGGTTTGTATGTATCATTTAGAGATCCGGCATGGTTAACGTACTATGATTATGGATAATAACTACACATACACTGGATGATTCTATAGTCATGCAAAAGAATTTGGGCACAGTTTCCCTAACAAAATCATCTGAAAGTATTAGATTGGCGAAAAAAAATTTTTTTTTTACAACCCCCATACCTTATCCGGTAGCCGAATTGGTCAGGCATTCCGCCTGTAAGGGAAAGACTTAATACTTCCAATATTTTGTCCATGCACCGCATCGAAACGCCTAAACCACTGAACCGATTTAAATAAAATTTGGTATACGGGTATAATCTACCCCTGAGAAAGGACAAAGGCTATTTGGTCGCGATAACTGACATTATGCAGGTGGAGCCGCGGGTAAAAGCTAGTGATTAAATAAATTAATTGTTATTTTTCATTTCCACTCAAGTGGAGGTTGTTAATAATTTTATAAATCTTACGCAAGCAGTAATTTCTATTTAGTTTTTGCTTTCTTTCTAAATACTGAATACTATTTAATTGAAAATAATATTTTCAGGTAAATTAAATACAACCGAGCGAAGATCAGCTGAGACCTACTCAAGTGGCTGATTCTATATAATTCATTTAAGAAAATAACTGTTATTAGTTTTTATTAGGTATTGGCCAAATTGGTCCAGGCCTTGTTGAGTTATGCGCTTACTAACACATTTAGTGATTCATTTTTATATTAAAGATATAACTCAGAATGAGGAAGTATTATTAAAAAACTAAATTCAGCGTCACGTCAGGAATGAATGAACTTTAACAATGACATTCGAACTGAATCAGATCTAGTTATAAAACGAGATTCATGACTGAGTATCATTCTGGAAAATGACGTAGGTACGTAGTGGGAAACAAAGTGATGTTTAGTGTTACTGCTTACTAACTTATACTAAAGCATTTCATTTCAAAGCCTTTTTTGAACATTTCAGGACCTTCGTACAGTTGTCATGGCGGTCCATGGCCGCTATATGAAGGCCCCTATTATCTGTATTGAACATTGGCAAGGTTTTCTTTGAAGTTCCTTGCGTTCGCTTTATCTTTGTTTGTCCCTTACGCTCCTATATCATTCGTCCGATTGCGATGGAACTTTGTTTAGCTGTTGTGCACGCGCTCGTGAAGGTTTCTTAACGTTTAAAAACAGGAAAAAGAGGTAAACAATTTTGGTACCATTGACAATTCATTTTATTTAAAAGAAAAATATTATGAGATTGCATTTAGTGAAATTTTATAGCATTTAATAAATTCGATTCGATTACATTAGGAAAAATTAATTACTTAGGTGGGGCTTGAACCCATGACGTTTCCCTTACCAGGGGAATGCTAAACATAGGGAAAAGAATCTTCTCGGGCGGGACTCGAACCCGCGGTCTTTTTCTTACAGGGGGAATGTCTTGATAGGTGTAAGAATATCGGTAGATGATAAGAAGGGAAATTTGGATCACATCGGGCGTGTCTCGGTAGCCGAGTTGGTCAAGGCATTCCCCCTGTAAGGGAAAGATCGCGGGTTCGAGTCCCGCCCGAGAAGATTCCTTTTTCCTATGTATTCGATTTGTATAGTTAGCATACTTAATGCTGTAAAATTCATTGAAAGGGGAATGCTCTACCAATTGAGCTACTGAGCCACACCTAAAAAAACTCAAACACTCGAATACTTTCACATTTTAATAATATTGTAGTATTCCTACTACTAAGATTTGGTCTACATCACAAGCAGGTATGATATCGTAAAAATAGTAAACTGTCCTAGGACCAAGCTGAAAGCTAGTAGGCGCATGTTAGCATTCACTTAGTTAAGTTGTCTAGTTATGCGGGAGCACGACCCCGGCCAGACTTAAATCCATACTTAGCTTGTAGGGCCACAGCGGACAATATAGGCCACATTACATGGGCCGGAAAAAAAACGCTTTTAGGCATAAGTATAAACGATAAAACTACGGTAGTATGTATATACAACTTTCGAAATGTATTGGCTTGTAAAATGGAAAATGATGAATGTTACGAGGACTTATGGACCCGAAAGCTACGTGAATTTATGCCTATAGCCTATATCTTATCCCCGATAGATAGATAGATAGATAGATAGATAACTCTTTATTGTACATCAGTAAATTTACAATATTACAAGTAGGTATCAAGTAAACAGTTCAATGTACAATGGGCGGCCTTATCGCTGAAAGCGATTTCTTCCAGGCAACCTTGGGATGGACAGTAACTTCATAAAATAAATGATGGTGTGCACGTAAAAATGAAGAGCAACGCGGTTGAAGAACAAAGCGGCTACTAGATAGATTGGGCTGAAGCTTCGGACACCTCTAGTTGCCGCTTTGTAACTTGATATTTAACAAAAAATGTTACCGGGTTTTAACAATTTGTTAAACTGTAACAATTGAAGAAGAAAACGGTTTTGTATAATTCAAGCCTGATGAATCAATAACTTTTCTCATTGAGGCTACCCTACTCTTCATTTTTACGTGCTTCTGTATGCTACAAAGCAGTGGACACATAAATAAATAATGGTACCATATTTTCCAACATATTTCCCTTTCTAAATTTTGTATTTTTCACCCATACTTAAACTAAATGTTCTCAACTTGGCTGTGAATGTAGAAAAGCATATGGGCATTTTTTTTTTTACACGACCATACTCTAAATGTGTATGTCTCACAAGTTTACCCTTATTTTTATGGAGAAATGAAAGAACATTTATTATGAAGTGTTGATTGTAATAATATTTAATATCTAATGTATTGGAAATACGTCTAACTATATGAATAATTTATTGATAAATTTAAAATAATACTGAATATAATTTTGAATACCCCTGATTTTACTATGTCCCACAGTGACCGGCTTAGTTTTGAGTTAAGTTTATTTGCGAATTTCCTCCGGCGGTAAGGGTAAAAAAGAATGAATGTTATAGAAATGTGATAATACTGTCGGAATTAAACATAAAATAACACTACTTTTATAATATATACTATAGTTCGTAGCATTATTATTATGTCTCACAATTCCAGCTTTGCATGGAATTCCACTTTGTAACCGTAATATAATAATATATATTCCAAAAAAAATTACCACTAACTAAAAATTTCTTCCTCGGCAACATTATTCCAGACATCGCCATTTTGTAAAGTAGTCAAGAGAATGACAGTTCGACGCATTTCGTGTCGAAACTTGTTAAGCGTTACCGTGCCGGATTTTTCATCTACTTTGTAACTGTGATTTTTACTGGTAAGTTTGGATTTTTGTTTATAGAAATATAATAATGATATACTACAAACGCATTATAAGCTATTAAAAGTGTTTTTTCAGTATTTCATCTTTATTAAAGTTTATTTACAAGCAATCTTAGGTCGGCGAGTCGAGATGCGTTACTTCCATTTTGTTTGGTTACATATGAGGTGGAATAAAAAAGTTACAAAATGGAAATATAAAGGCGAGTACAAATGCATGCAGGGTTGATGGTGTTTATGTTTTAAGTGAATAATAATTATGATGAATTGATGACATCATGGACCAATAATTAAATTTACTATGAGGTAGTGTTTACATAGATTGATTTTTTGAGACTGAACTGAATTATAAGGCTGAATATAAATAAAAAGCGTTGATTACTAAAATAGCATAGCTTCATTTCTTTTTAAGTTGGTTCCATCATTCATGGTTTATTACAATCCCTTCCTATTTCAGTACCTACTGATATGCAAAATTTCCTTACCAGGATGAACTAATCTTTACTTTTCGATTTTGTAACTGAAGTTTTCCATTTTGTAATTGTCTTATATTTTACTGTTACCATTTTTTTTAATTTTTTTGTTATTTTCAAAGTGACTACCTTAGTTTATTTTGATTTTCTTTAAATTATAAAAAAAGAAATTAATAAAAAAAAAATCAACAGCATTCAATGATGGTTACACTGTATAAATCAGAAGCTAACTCTGCAAAGTTACCAAATAGTTACAAAATGGTTACATCTTTACAAAATATTAAAAACGTATGGCTTATTTTACTTATGCTGTTTTATTATTTTAAAGAATATTATATTTCTAAACAAATAAAAGCAACTCTTTCATTTAAAGTATACTATTTTATTTATTAATTTTAATTTTAGAAGTTACAAAGTGGATGTCTAAACTACCCTCGTGCCCAAAGAAAGTTTTATTTTTGTGCAAACTTGTATACTTATTGGGTAACTGCAGCGATTTTAATGTTTTTTAAAGAATAACAAATCATTCAATAATTTTTAATATGCATTACAATTTTTTTTTATTATTTCATTCCATTTTGTAACTTGGACGCGTTTAAAAAAAAACGCCCATATTGTACATTAGAATTTGAACCAAAGCGAATGTTAATTATAACAAACAAAAGACTACAGCGAACGGTAGTTTTTCAGAAACTACTTTACGCAAACATTACATTTTTGTTAAGTTGCTCGGTAGATTTTCCTCAGCATTTAGCGACAATGAGATTTAGCGCGGTCACGCGGGCCGCCGTGCATTTTTGCGGTGAGCTCGTTAGTGCGCGGGGGTTTGTTCGCTGTTTCATCGGCTTACGAGAATGCTAGTTTGTGGAGATGTGGAGCTTGAGCAGAACCAGTATTATCGTGCGGTTCTAATGGAATTTTACTTAAAATTTGGAAAATATACTTAATACTTTTTATGTGCACTGACACAAAATAGATGCAAGTAAGGTGTTACAATTTCGAATCATAGGCCAAGTTATGTTGTTATGTGTCTTATAGACAGAACATGAGCCGTAACCTGATTACCAGCCCCATCATCTATTTATTATTTATTTTAATTGAATAGATGAAAAAAATACCAAACACGAAGATGTTTCGCAACATTCTATCGCAACGAAACTGTGATGATTTGTCCGTATTTCCAATGAAGCCCGTACCGTATCTTCTCCGAGCACTTGCCCGTGAACGGAGTGAATTAGTGAAATCATTCGGATGTAGGGCGTCGTCCACACTCATCTATCAGTGCGTTGGTAATTGACGATGCTCATTAATAAAGGCTGTCGGTGTACTCCGAGCGAGCCTGGCCAGCGGACACGCCGCTGTCGCCGACGTGTGACGCCTGGCTGGCATTGTGACTTTCGATTTGTGCTTTTTGCCAGACTTGGATTTTCGTTGGTCCAGATCGGGCTGGTAGTTAATAATAGCCCGTATACATAACAAAGATGGAAGGATATCGTCAGTGCAAAGGGGCATGAGAAGATGTGGGATAATAATAAATCCAAGAAGGGAGAGAAATGTAGATCCCGAAGATGGTAGAAGTGTGTTAACACCGATTATCAACTGTGTATTTCGTTTCTAAACGAGAAATTATTGGTCAGTTTGCTTGACAACTGGGTATAGCTAGGCACTTTTCAGATTCCGTATTGCTACTGAAAATTGCATAACAGAAATCTTACACGACCTAATAGCTACCGCAACAGTTTCACTATTAATTTACACACAAATACGCAATCCCACCCTATAATTACGCTTACAAACTACCCCCTATCGGAACAAACGTCTCATTTAACACCACTCGCTAATATAATACACTAATAACTGTTCTACAGAGGCTTTGAGCGTTACAGTTAGTTGTAATTATCACACATGCGAACGTGACTGAGGCGCCCTGCGCGACGGCACTTAACTACGTGAAGCACTTAAGTGCTTCGTTTTGCCTGGCGCATGTTAAAAGACTACGTAGTTAAAGTGTGTGCTTCGTCATCGCGGCTCTGAGGAACTGAGAAATAAAGCGAGGATTGGAGTTGTCGCTCCGTCTTCAAACATTAGTGTCCCAGTTGAGTACTGTATTTGCAACGCGTGCTTGGAGAAACGCGATCCATTACAGCTTGACAATGCAAGGATTTTAAGCTTGAACCTACACTGTTGCTGTTACTAATTTAAAACACAAGAATGTTTATGGAAATTAACGTATTCATTGCATAGCTATATACCTAGTAGTACCTATGAATTGCCTGATGTTTTGCCAGGTGTCACAGGCTGACTGGCTGGGTGGTACACATCCTCCTTAAAGTAAAAGGTTCTACATCTATCCACATCGTAATATAAACGAAATACCAACATCATCATTGTGAAGATTTTGTCTCTAACCAAACATCAGTAGTTTCTCTATTTTGTGAGCAAAAGGACGCGACATGTCCCTCTTCGGTTTGCCACAGAGTAGGGACACTATAATATGTCTGGTGTTTTGCCGATATAATAGTGGCTGCTTTTATTTGGTATGTGTTCTCTTGGTTAATTTTGTATTTGGTAAGAGGTAGGTAGAGATTTATTAACACCATTTATATCGCTAAATATTTCACATAGGTATATCAATACTTGATGCGAGTGGTAACTACTTATGTCTGAACCAGAAATTGAACTTAGGACGTCATGTGGAACTAGGTACAGATTGTATATTAATGACTACATGCGGAACTACCAATATATTAAAAAACTGCTCTGATTTTATACTTCTGAGCTTAACAAGATTCATTCAATGCATATTTTGCTTATTTATTTATTTTATGAAATTCAATGTGCTGTGATTCAGGTCACACATGGCTATTTTAATCATTATGTTATTAAATTGTAACGTTCGAGGTAATCAGATTTTGTTAATCTTAACTAAATATTTATTGCTTTGGTTATCTATGAAGTTTGGACAAACAACTACTCGTAGTGTATTTCCGTTGTGCAGCAGGTTTAAATGTGTATTAGGAAACAATGAACAAACATTTTATTTTAAGCCACTTTTAGATAACAGAGGACAAATTGATTAAAATTGTCTGTAGATTCAAGCAGTTGCATGTATCTAGTTCAAGCGAAGGAAAAATGTTATTTTCTTGAAATTGAAACCAAGTTTCTCTTATCTCGCACGCCTTGCACAAACAACAGCACTTATTTTTCTTTTTATTATAAAGTGTATTTGCATTTTAGTTTAAGAATATTCAACGCTAGTCACATATACGTGTTTGTTTGTCATCTAATGGAAGTGGCTGTAACATTAGTCAATAATATATGATGATAACTGACAGTAGGTCAGATTTTGGTGTTGTATGGCATGCTTTGGGGTCATCTATATCATCTAGGTGGCGAGCCTATTGCCATTAACCGGGCACTTATAAACCTGCGATAAATACACACATAACTTCGAAAAGCATCGAAATGTCATTGGTGTGTGCCATGGTTGTGGAAATAGGACCTTAAAGCCAACTGTCAAGTTGCCACGGAAGTTAGTGAAGTGTTGCGTGTTCGTTGCACGGAGGGAGCACGTTCACAGTGCAGTCTTCCGAGGAACAACAACAGTTGAACTTTTCTGATTATCTACTTTAGAGAATGTGAGTTCATTCTCTAATCGTGACCGAATTATCAAAAAGTTGAGAGTGATTTTTTAGTTATCTTATTTTCCTCGTAAACTCAAATTTAAAAAGGCAACATTCTGATAATGAACAGGCAGCATTCCCGTTCAGTAGAAAGGACACTGTAACTAAAAACAATACCTTTCAAAAAAATACATAAAAGCCGTTTCGTGTAGTTAGACGTTTTTGTGATTAGACATAGGTAGGTTATTTTATTGAACGAGAAATGTATTTTGCAAATTATGTATTTGCAAAATACATTTCGACGGCATGACGCCAATAATCAAAGCAATTAGGGTCACATATCTGTGCTCAATACGGTCAGTTTCAGGAAAGGAAAACAGTATACAGAGAGATAGTGTTAGTTCTTTACCTTGCTACACCACGTAACAAAGGTCCGAGCGACGCACTGCAACTATCCCCTTAAACAAAACTGCAGCTGGTTGCTCTTTAGTACGTGGTGTAATGAGGTTTGCGCTCTAGTGCACTGCTACCTTAACAAAATATTTGGTAAACACACATTGCATAAGATGTTCTCATTTCTTACTTAAAGAGTCGAAATTCATTTGTCAATTTCAGCTCATTGCATGTAAGCTCTTAAAGCTAAATTGCTGCAGGCAAATTGCTGTAGGCAAGAAACTTTATAGAATGCATAATACCTGAGGTGCTATTAGTGTGTATAAAACAAGAAGCGGTGGCGTTGGTAGACAACCCTTTTCGTTTTAAAAGAGTGAACGTATTGGTTTCATAAGATCTCTTCAACGAAATTCACCGAAAATAAAATAAATACACCGGAATAGCGCGATTCAGACTCGCGTACTGAGGATTTTGTATATAACTAGATTAAGGAACAAACTTAAAGTTGCTTTTGGAAACTGGAGCTCCCAATACTACTCGCAGCAAACTGAAATAACAACGGATTGGCACTTTCCGCCGAGTCCTAAAGTGGAGACCGCGAATTGATAAACAGAAGCTGCTTAAAAGAGCAGCTGCTTAAAAGAGTTAGACTGATTGCTGAAGGTGAAGAATCGTGTATTATTAGTTCAATAGGCTAAAATTTAATGATCGAAATACATTTCTAATCGCATTTTTAGTCAATATAATTAGTAGGTTACTTTATTTGATCGAAGGATAGCGATATAAAGATTAGAAAAAGATGTAAATAAATACTTTGAATAGTAGTTTGTAAAAAAATATTAGCCATTTAACGGTACACTAGGTGACTACCTATAAGTGACGTCACACAGACAGAGACGGAGCATCATCATGTGTGTGTTCATAAACCGCAGCTAAGTTAGTTCATTAAACGATCGTACGCGACATATCGACAGCTTGATGCTTTACTAATGAGATGTTCATTTCCTACATAAATGTTTGTGAAACTGCCACTGCAGTTGAGGATAGCAGTTAAAGTAGTGCGCTCGTCTTCACCATCTGCTTTACTTCCAGTTGGATCCGAGGTTTACACTTTGGAGCCATTGAAACAGTCTCCACCTTTCGATTTGAACATAATTTTCGCTTTGTCTACTCTTTTAAAAAGTTACGAGGTATTAATAGATTAGTGATAATACAGACATTTTTTTAGTGCTATAAATCTGGTGTAGTCTACTTAGAGCACCCAGTTGAATAGCACCTAGCCATGTCCACGAAGAGCACCTGTCAAGATTTTTGGCAGGTGCTATTCGTGGATACTAATTTATTTTTACAACATTGTCCATGAAGAGCAACTGATGATGATTGATGTGAAGGTTGTGTCTCACTAAAGAGGGAGAGTGGGACCATTATAGGCACCAACTTATGTCATAATTCTTGACAGTCTCATCAGATGCTTTCTCACTTGCCGCTTACATAGCTTTTAATTTAAACCAAGATTAAGAATTAGAACCCAAAATTTTCAATCATTTTGAGATAGCGACACTTAGGGCGGATCACAGTTGCGTGCACTGCGCCACACTGGCGGCACTTAGCGGATTTGTTGGAGCTCCGACAGTCGCACACACACACTAAGCCACTAATCCGCAGCGTAAGTTAGGTAGTATTCTCGCACTGAATGTCGCAGCTGTAAGCAAGGTTTCACACATTAGCTTAATTGATTACAGTCATCAAAGATATACCACTATAATAGATAAACTTATAAAAAGTTGGGCATTAAAAATATACCTACCTATTGTCTTTATTTTCAAGTCTATGCCTACTCCAAGGGAAGAATGTATGTATGTTTAAGATACTCTGCTGATTTTATCGAATCAGGTGTCCCACGATTCATTATTGTGGCATCATAGGTTACATAAGGTGTGTGTCTTCTATAATACTCGTAATATCAATTTAAAATATAGGCTCGAAAAATGTTGTGCCCACAATTGCAACACAATAATAAAATTCCTAGCTATGACAAAATGACATGTATTTATTACCAGCTGTTGTCTACGGCTCCACTCGTGCCGATTATCGCAACCAAATATAGCCTTCCCCAAGGTCTTATCTACCTCTATGCAAATTTCATCAAAATCAGTTCAGTGGTTTAGGCGTGAAAGCGTAACAAACAGACAGAGCTACTTTCGCATTTATAATATTGGGATGGATATTGTGTACAGCCGGAGTAAGGATGAACGTACAGGAAGAGCGGGTGCACAATCTAATCAGTTCTAAAACCACGATCGTGTTTAGTCGAGTTAATGAAGTGGCCAGCCGCGTCATCGACTTAATTACAGCTGATCCGCCGGCGACAACTACGAGTAAGTACATGTTCCTATATCGTACAGTGACGTAACTAGCGTTTAACGTTAAAGTTGTACACTTCATCTAGTATACCTATGCTTCGCCCTGTTAAGAACTCCAAGTTTCTTTGATGCCAACTTGACCTTGTCCTCTAAATGACTGCGGTACTGGACGTCACTTGAAATGTCGACGCCTAGGATCCCGATACTCGGGGCAATGGTAAGCTGTGTGCCCAGGAATTGCTGCGCCACAATAAATGGGGTTTTCTTAGCGGTGAATACACATACTTGTGTCTTGGTGGGGTTGAACTGGACCAGGTTTAGTCGACTCCAATCGGATACTCCCGAGAGAGTAGTCTCGATTTCTGACACAAGTTGTTCGCTATAATATCACATAACCACATATTTTAAGCAAAAGCACAAAATAGATGATATACTAGGCAAAAGTCTCCCATCACCAAACAACTTTAGGCTCTTACGTCACAAACTATTATCTGAGGTAAACTTAAAAACAATTCAGTACGTCACTGTACAAGAAGATGGCGGTATAAATAATAAAATATCGATACTATTTTTCAAGGGAAAGGCGGCTCCGTTAAAATATTTAACGTCCATTATTCGGTTCTGAAAAATGCGGTCCCTTCCGCGCCCGTACTTTGTATGCTAATATGAACACTGAGTTAAGTTTTGAAATACACGGTCGGTTAACAGGGGCGGTGATGTCTGCTCACGGCGTGCTACAAATGAAATATATCACGTGTGTTTACACTAAGTGCCTTTACGATATTGTGGAATATATGGGAGCGCCTTATTTCGTAGAAAGAAATTTCATAGAATTTCATTTTACAGAAAATGTTTCATATAATATTTGGTTCTTATATTTTTATTTCGAATATTATTGTTTCAAAGACAATTTACCACAATGAATCACTTTTCACAGAAACACAATTTAATGAATTTTTTTTCATATATTTTTGTTTAACATACTTATCAAACTGTAGAATTATTATTTAAGGAATCTTAAAAACAACCACTAACCACCATCATTTTTTTCCCGATTGCTCGTAGTAATTTAATTAGATAATACCCCGACTCGGATAGGTTAGGTTAGAAGGCTAAGGCGAGAGCGAAGCGAAGCGGAGCTCTCGCCTTAGCCTTCGTGGTTATTTTTTTTTAAGCCACCCAGAAAATATCTTTGCGCAAATAAGTTTTATAAGAAATAACCAATATAAAAAAGAAGAATATTTGATTTGTTATTCTATGAAATGATTATTCTAACATTAAAATTTATGTGAAACAAAAGTCAATGATTTAAAAATCTTTAAAGTAAGTATTATGTATATTGATTATTCTATGAAACGAAATTATGCGAAACATTTTCTGTAAAACGAAATTATATGAAACTTTTGTCTATAAAACAACGCACACCCGGAATATATATGTAAACACTGGGGTGATACTTCGAGTCTTTGACATCTTGGTGACCTTATTGTAAGCTAGCACTCATAATCCGCGTGGGTAAACGGGCGAGGAGAAGGCACTACCAAATACACGAATCACAATATTTCCAATGACATCAATCGTTGATTATCAAAGTATATTCAACAGGGATTAATAGCGTTCTACATGACACGCTAATGCTTGGTTGAGGGGCGAAGCGATTCCCCAGATATTCCGATAACGCCTGTGCGTCTCGCGCACCGCACGCACTGCCCGCCATTATTTCCAACTCAAAAGTGACAGTTCGAAATTCGAATGTCGCCGCTCAACCATAGAGCACCAGTGTCCTGTATTACGCCAGAGTAAATCTCATTCACTCTAATCTCACACAATTTATTAACGCGCCGTCACGGCCAGACTGACATGTCGCTCGTCCTCGTGCGACTAATACCAGAGATCCACCTGTAAGCACATGCACAAAGCTCTAGTTGTTCTTGTACAAACACGCTCGTCCATCACTGACTCTGCGACAAACCGGACAAGATTCAAATCTCAACGACTAAACACACTACAAAAGCTACCAATCTTTGGGGCCCTACGGCTATTCACAGGCAAGTCACTGATGATGAAGTTGTCAAACCTGGCTACCACTCATTGGCACTCTAACAATCACATAACAATCAGATAGTGCGAGCACTCATTGGTGACCTTACAACCACCTGCACTACACTCCGTGGCTTGCCACATTACATTACCTGAACATCAACCCTCGTGGTGTCAGTCAGACCGAACATGAACGTGAGATTGAACCTACCTTTTTACAATATGCATCAGGTTTTTTTTTTCTCTTTTTTTTTTCTTTATTTTTCTTTTGTTTCTTTTTTTTTTTTCTGACTATGAACCGCCGTCTTGGCCAGTAAGTGGTTGATTTAAACTGCTACTGTGCTACGACTTCTATCGAAATGGTATTGGAGCACTGGAGATTCGAAGCTAAGGGGCGAAATGACCTGGAGACTTGTAAGGGTACAGACTGATACCAGGCTGTAAACTGTTCTACATTGTGGGCATAGCACTTAGTAGTTACGAAGTTAGCACAATACACTGAAGATGCAATTGCGCCGCGCTGCGTCAGTTGCTACCCACAGACGCACTTACCCGCTAGTGTTCCCGTTTCAACCGTCTCATGATTACATGGACAAAAATCGAAGCTGTGCGTCCCTTCGACCAAGCAAGGATCGGACGGCACTTTTCTCACAAATCATCACATAGATTTACTCTAGTATGTCCCTACGACCAACCGCTCGGGTCTGGCCCGGACGATACTGTTATCTGGGTACAATCGACAAACATCGCATACAGATTTACACTAGTATGTCCCTTCGACAAACCACTCGGGTCTGGACCGGACGATACTGTTATCTGGGTACAATCAACAAACATCGCATACAGATTTACACTAGTATGTCCCTTCGACCAACCACTCGGGTCTGGACCGGACGATACTCTTATCTGGGTACAATCAACAAACATCGCATACAGATTTACACTAGTATGTCCCTTCGGCAAACCACTCGGGTCTGGACTGGACGATACTGTTATCTGGGTACAATCAACAAACATCGCATACAGATTTACACTAGTATGTCCCTTCGGCAAACCACTCGGGTCTGGACTGGACGATACTGTTATCTGGGTACGATCAACCTGACTGGACCGGACGGGTGTGTCCTTTCGACCAGCCGCAAGTGCATGGCCCGGACGACACTGTCCTTTCGACCAGTTTAACTTACCAACAACCTGACTGGACCGGACGGGTGTGTCCTTTCAACCAGCCGCAAGTGCATGGCCCGGACGACACTGTCCTTTCGACCAGTTTAACTTACCAACAACCTGACTGGACCGGACGGGTGTTTCCTTTCGACCAGCCGCAAGTACATGGCCCGGAAGACACTGTTCTTTCGACCAGTGTAACTTACCAATCCGTAATACATCATGATATAGTCTGAAATGTCCGTCATTAGTTTTCATTAAAAACTACTAAGTAATACGTAATTTATGTCGCTTGAATAAAATGATAACCTGCAGAGCTGATTAATTTTTGTTTCACTCCACCTCACTCAGTGGGTGACAACCCAACACAAGCCTCTGCACTATGGTGACATGGCATCTGCGTATGTAAGTATACTGAAGAACTTACTTTTGCTAATATAGGGTAGTTTTGTTAAAATCTATCGTTCTGACGAACTGCTTACTTCTTGTACTTTACCTAGTAACTTATTTTCAGCGTACCCTATTCCATTCGAATTAGTCTTCACCAAGTACCGATAGTAGGAATAGAACAAATCTTGCATGGTTAGGTATTCGGGAGATAACGAAACTCTCTTGTGTAATGAAAATTTAACTTAGCCACTTTACAGATAGGTGCGAACTCTGCTAGCTAATAAATCGCTGCCCACGTAATACTACTGAAGAGATAGGATAAGATTCAAATACGAATTTGTACTGGCGAGTTAAAGCATTACAGTACCTTTCCCTGGAGGGTGGAATACGATTATACGCTTCCAAGAAATTCTTTGGTTATACCACTTATCATTAAGAATAAACGAACCCACTGTCTACGATAAAAAAAGGAACGAGCTCACCGGGTTTCGCAGTCGGGATGCAGCCAAGAATCAGGACCGTCACAGTTTCACATTATTTCACGTAAATCCGACTAGCAAGTCTTTTGGTTGCCACTACTATTCTCCTCAGCTTGTTGCCCTGAGATACCACTTCTGATGTAAACACTGGGGTGATACTTCGAGTCTTTGACATCTTGGTGACCTTATTGTAAGCTAGCACTCATAATCCGCGTGGGTAAACGGGCGAGGAGAAGGCACTACCAAATACACGAATCACAATATTTCCAATGACATCAATCGTTGATTATCAAAGTATATTCAACAGGGATTAATAGCGTTCTACATGACACGCTAATGCTTGGTTGAGGGGCGAAGCGATTCCCCAGATATTCCGATAACGCCTGTGCGTCTCGCGCACCGCACGCACTGCCCGCCATTATTTCCAACTCAAAAGTGACAGTTCGAAATTCGAATGTCGCCGCTCAACCATAGAGCACCAGTGTCCTGTATTACGCCAGAGTAAATCTCATTCACTCTAATCTCACACAATTTATTAACGCGCCGTCATATACATAAAGCTATCATAGCCTATAAGCATATAGTTTCATCAAATAGTTAACAGATATAAAGCCTGATAGTACCTACACATCTGCTCATACACTTGCAAGAGTAGGTGTATTACGGGAAGCAACTAAAAAAGTATGAAAATTACCTACATTTTTTTCAATCAAATCATCTAGACCCGTCAGACCTTCCTCAAAGTATTTCAACTTCCTGTTAATAAGAAATCTTTGATGTTGAAGCTAGGTGAATGTCATATTATCACTAGCAGGTTCCTGTTGTCTGTTGATGTCTAGTATTGAGTTGTATTCATGTTAGTGATTGTATTTGTAATGATTATTTGTACAAACTACGCAGCAACTTTGGTGGAGTCCATTAAATTCGTTAGCCCAAATAAACTAGCTGTGTTAACAAGTCTAGACAATTAATTGAGGTTGATATTCTTCGTTCGCCTTAGTTCCATTGCTCAGTTCCATGATGGTACTACTGCGAATTTTTTTTCGCATTAGTACCATTTATTATGTCCTATTGAAGTAATGGAACTACTGCGAATACTCAAATTAGATTTCTCAATTGTACCATTATGTCAGTTATCGATGGAATGGTAAAAAGAAGTATTCAACTTCAAAAATACCTCCACACATTGATTATTAATTAATTACCACCGTTACGGATATTAATATTATGGCATACACTTACGGTTATTTAACATAATATTTTAGTATTACGTGCATAATTTTAAATTTGGGTAGAAATCAGAACCACCCTTAGGAAATAGTATAGGCATGTAGAAATTATTACCAATAAAAATAGTACTTGTAGGTAATTGTTTTATTATTTGAAACAGTTGCATTAGTCTTGAACAACTGCAAAAAGTAACAACATAATAATTATGATCATATAAACACAAAATACGTACATTATTCTTGTGATAATATAACCAATCATAATATATGCAACCACATAATTTGTAATCGTAACAAAAAAGTTTTATAACATTATTTTGATTTTTAGTCCACTCCGCTGTCACTAGATGAACAGATTTTTTGTCTAAGTTGGAGCCGAAACTTTTATTTTAGTAAAAAAAAAATCTATAAAAGAAGCTAAAAATTGATGCAGTGTCGATGGGAATCGTGTAAGAATTACACAGACGTATAAATAGATAAAAAGAAGTTTTCTTGACACGTTACGATAAAACTTATCGCAGCATGTCAAGAAAGTGGCCTACACCAATTTGCCCTATTGTAATCTCCATTTGAGCATTCATTATGCGTCTGTCCGTCGCTACGTACGTTCTGCGACGATTCGGTTGTGAATGTTTACCAAATTTTTGCAAACGATTTAAAGGAAAGGAGGCAATGATGACTCTTCGCGCAAAATATGAAGAATTTGTAAAAGCTGTACCTCATTCTTGTTGACATTAGTATTAAGGGCATGATGCCAACCTTCAACTACATTATTCGTTCTGTGTTGCTCTCCAAACAGACACCACATTTTGGTAAACTCTGCCTTCATCCAATAGTTTTGGAAATATTTTTTAAATATTTGAATGGACTTGTCATCATCATTCATTTGGTTTTGAATATAGTCCCAGCCTTCACCAATCAAATGGTGTGGAAGAAATGGCAAATTTATGGCTAAAAAAACTATTATTTTGTTATCTCTCTCCTTTAATAGATTGAGACCTTTAGCTTTCCTAAGAAGTGCATCAGAATAATGATAGTGGCAACCCTTTACTTCCACCTCCATTTTTGACAGTGCTTTTATCACGTCCTGTTCAAAATCTATGGTAACTTTACTAGGTCGCCATTCCGGCACTTGGGACATGATCAAATTAAAAAGAATTGAATATGCCTTTTCCGTTTGATGCGTCATGAATGCAAAAACAAGTGGTACTATATTAGAACTGTTGGAATTGCTACCAATATCCCCGTGGATGCTATATATTTGCTTAAAACATTTTAAACATGCTTTGTAAGTCCCGTTCATGAAGAAGTGCTTGAGGACTTTAAGTTGCTCTTTACCTTCTGCCGGGCAAAAAATAAGGATTCTCATGCCAGTTTCATCGCTGTAATCAGCAAGAAGGAAGTTCATGAATTGGTTTGGTACCTAGAAAATAAAACAAGATTGTACACCTATTAGTTTCTCTCGATTCTTCGAACTAACTCAGGTAATAGGTAAATGATAAAATACTTACCTCGACATTTAATGGACAATCAGCACTACATCTGGAAATGCCAGCATTTTTATTACGGCTTCGGTAGATAGAATCTTTTTTTTCTTTAAAACTTGGCACAGATACTTTCGCGGCCAAGTCTAACCCTTGTTCAGTTATCTTAACTAAAGCTCTCTTGAAAATTCGAGGAGCTGGTTCCCTCCCCTTAATAGCTTCTTCGCAGTATTCATTGATTATTTCCTCAATAATATTTTGAGTTATATCAGGCGCGCACTCGCTGTAGTGCGGCTTGATTTTTAAAATATCTTTTTGGTCCTATTCGACAAATAAACATTATATTAAAAAAAATCATTCGTTATCAAAAAACGAAGTATAAAATTAAAGCGTTAAAAAATCTTTAAGTTAAAAAAAAACTTGAATTAAAAATTTAAAAAACTCCCGACCTAAAAAGACCCTATAAAAAGTAAAATAAAAACTATTAAATTATGACCTATCCTAAACATTGCCCCTTTTTTGTCATTTGTCTCGTCGGAGGACCACCCTAGAACACTTGGTCTAAACCATCTTTCAAACAAAAGAAACAGAATAGAAATTGGTTCATCCGTTTGGGAGCTACGATGCCACAGACAGACTGACACATATATACACACACACACACACACACACACACACACACACACACACACACACACACACACACACACACACACACACACACCCATACACACTTCAAATTTATAACACCCCTGTTTTTTGTCGGGGGTTTAAAATAAGAAATCGGTTCTTATTTTTTGTTTTATATACCGTATTATATAAATACTCAAAATATATTAAGTAAAAGTTTACTTACCGTGGACAGGGTTACGGATCCTGCACATTTTAATGCTTTAAACTTTTTGCAGCGCCAATTACTGCATCCATTTCTATAAACTACATGTTTGTAGTATTGATGTCCATCAGCGAACAATACCCTACCGCGTCCTCTATTTAAAATTTTTATATCGCTCATCGAGACACTTATAATAAAATTCGTTATTTACTCAACAAAGCTGGTAGGTACGCGCTGAACGCAAAAAATAATGTTGTTTTGAATGTAGTAGATAACTTCAAACCTATCTTCACATTTTAAAGGGTACTTGTAAAAAAACGCTAACAAATGTCACAAGTATGCGTACGGAATTGACACTGCTAATAAGGCAGGGACAATTGATAAGTAGGTATGTACCTACCTACCAAAAATTATTAATGACACGCTTAAACATATAGGTACTTACCCATTATTATTACTGGGAGCACATTTATTTTCCTATTTTATTATTTGTATCCTGTATGTGTAAATATCTATTTACAATATTTATGTCATATACTCGTATATTATTGTGTTGCGTTATTGGTTTACTTCGACTCCCATGTCACAGTTATGGTTTGGGCCAATGGAAATGACGGGAACATTATTATTGTTAAATAACCGTAAGTGTATGCGACAATATTAATGTCCGTAACGGTGGTCTAAATAATTAATTAGTTGTTGAATACTTCTTTTTACCATTCACTCGATAATTGACTTATTGGTACAATTGAGAAATCTAATTTGAGTATTCGCAGTAGTTCCATTACTTTAATAGGACTTAATAAATGGTACTAATGCGAAAAAAAAATCGCAGTAGTACCATCATGGAACTGAGCAATGGAACTAAGGCGAACGAAGGGTTGATACTCCATTAAAGTGGCCTATCTCATTCTTTTTGGTAGACGTAATTCACTTCGTACTGGAGTTCTTTAATTATAAAAAAAACTGTTTTGTGGAAATTTTGAGTAATGAAATAATGATTAATATTCTTCTTATATTATATTAGTATGAGTTTCGTTCCATGATATACAATAATAATAACGGGAATTTACGCGATCATGGTATAGGTACATACGCACCTTTGATTTGCCTAACGTTTCGACCAGGTTACACCAGCCGTGGTCACAGGCTGACTGGCTCCGAAGTGCACGCCCGCCGTACCATGATTGCGTTAATTCTCGTTATTATTTTCCCAAGATTTCATTTAATTAGCGATGTGTACATGCTTTTTAGGGCAAATCTTGGAAGTTGACCTGTAAACTTTTGTTACAACAGCGTTGTCACCCGCAGAGGCTACTCTACCCTAACTCTACCCTTTTTAGGAAAGCGAAATGAAAAAAATGTGGAAAGGAAAGTAATAGCGATTAAGCCACCCAGCTTAAACGTTCGGTACTCAGAGGTAAAATAAATTTATTTTTCGTTAATGGAATGCAGTTTTGTTTGGACGTTCAATATTGCTACAGCATTGTATACTATCTACTTTATAACTGCATGAAATAAATATTTAATGATTTATATCTTGCAACTAAGTCTGATCATTCATCGATCAGCGTTTCTACAGCGTTTATAACACAAAGCATAAAAGCTTTGTGTTATAAACGCTGTAGAAACGCTCAAAACCTAGTCCCGTGTGTTCCCCAAGCGAGTGTAGCTCAACTGCTCGCATGTATAATACGTACGTATTAGGTAGGCGTACAAAAGTGTGTGATAATACCCCGTTTATGACCTCCTTGATGTATTGTTGTTGTCTGACACGAACGAGAATAACACTCCATTTTTTACACATTCTCTTGACAGGTTTCTTTCAATAACATAACCAGCTTTGTGTGGGAGCAAGAATGACTACATCCTGTACGTTAAGCGCCTTGTATACACGTATTTATTTAGTCGGAGTACAACGCCCTGTGTGTTACAATAGCGCGTGTATAAAGGTACACCTTTACGGATATACCACATAAGTTGAAGCTTAATTTTGTCCATCATGAATTTTGTTTCCTCTAAAATCTTAAGATGTCAAGTAGATGAGGAATTCACTGGTTATATTTTTTTCATTTAATATTGTGATGTGATCTTAAAATATTGTGATGTGATCAATGTTTAGAAATGATTGTAACATAATTCAAGGTAAAAAGATGAAATTTGCAACGTTTTATACAGCACGACTGTGCTGGATTCTGCATGGATAGCTGAAAATATAGGTGAAACGTGACAGAGTGATGTAAGGGGGGCACGTGATCCGTTCGAAGATGAACAGTGCCTCACCTGCTACACTTCTTTTACCTCCAGTATGATGTGCAAAACATTGAGAATGGTATTGTTTTATTTTAGAAATAATACTTGTTTCAGAGTAGCTGGCGTGAATTTTCTGCTGTGACAAAAGAACTTCCACTTATTACAGCGTCTTTTTTACCCCTTCATTTTTTGATTTGATAAATCATCACTATAGACTTGGACAGTAGGAATCTTTAAAACTTGTCCCACTGTTAGTAGCAAATTTTAAAATACCTGTCTTAAAAAGGTAGTACTTCTATTTTTATTTTCTTTTATTCATTCGCTAAGCTCATTTCGCCAGACATTTTTCTATCAACGTCTAGAGAACCTACGTAAGTCGCAAGGTTCACCAGACCGTCACTTGAGCCTTATTGCCTGACGAGTACGAAGGACCGCTTTGCATACAGATAGCAGCATCCAATCAATCGGAACACGCCCGTGTCCGTTTAGAGACAATCTAATTCCAATAACATTATATATCAAAGTGAGCTGCCACTGCCGTGAAGAGGAATTTAACAAAGGGGCACTCCATACAAGAGACGACATGACACCCTTTAGCTCTTCAAACTTTAAATACTTTGATGAAAACAAAACACAGTAACGGTCAAGTGGTGTCTAGCCAAGCTACCTATTGTTGATTCAAGAATTTTGTTATAATCACAAGATGCCAAGTTTGTGTTTTGCCCACTTACATTTTCATGAGCGTACCTTGCTTTTCGCTTATTGTTTTGATATACAATGCTGAAAATTAGGGTTGTTAAAAATCTTTATAAATAAAGATTTTTTATCTTGTACCAGCTTTTTACCCGCGGTTCCGCCCACGTGGATATCGGTTATCGCGACCAAACATAGACTATGTGTTAACCCAAGGTGTCAGCTAACTCCATACCAAATTTTATTAAAATCGCTCAAGCTGTTTAGACGTGAAAGAGTAACATATTTCCATCCATCCGTAGTTACAAACTTTTGCGTTTATAGTTATAGTTTTAGTAGGATTTCCAAGGACAGACAAGTTTACGGGACTGGTTTGAGAAAATAAAGTATAGTTTAGGAAAATGCAAATACGACACAAATATAACAAGCACCGTATTGCCGATGCAGTTTGAGCCAACCATTTTTTGAAACAACAAAAATAGAGCAAATATATTTACTTTTGTATATATTCTCAAAGACAGGATGCATCCCTCATCGCTCGCATTTTTGTTTACGCTTTTAACTAATAAGGGTGAAAGTGGCAGGCCAATATATAAATTAACACCGGGTAATTCTTTCACTCATTCTGGTAGTAGGTTTCTGTAGTAATAAAACTGCAGTTTTCCACGTAAGTCTTCACAATATAGTCGCAGTTGATAGGTAGGTCATCGTCACGCGCGTGAGGAGATTCCGAACAAAAGTGAGCAAAGCTTTGAGGAATTATTTGATCGCACCCACTCGTCCTGCCTGTAGATTCAAGGTAAAACTATGGACAAGTAAAATATGACGCTAGTTATAACAATTTTTATACCATTATGTATAAGAATTACTAGTGTAATGTTTACAAGTCCTATTAATATACAGAAATTATTACTTACGTTCTAATGACCAGACAGATTTTAATGCGATTCCGAATTTTGAGTATCTTACCTAGAAAAGTTACAGGATGCAGCTGGTACATAATATGTAAAAAAAGTAAAAAAAGTATAAATAACTTAAAAAATAAAAGATTAATGAGCAATATATTTACAATAAATGATAAAGTATAGTCTAATTCATGCTATTATGAAAAAAAAATACTGTTGATAATAGAAAAATATCACAATATTTGTAATCACAAGCTTTAATCGCTTCTCCTGAAAAAGTAAATTTTTTGAGATAATACAGTATTCTTGCGGGCAAGCGATATGAACTCGAACAGCGTTAAAAATTTTGGAACAGAGGACTAGCGACGCGTGTGAATTTGAGAATAGCATGCCTCATGCTATATTTAAATAGCGTGCTTTTCTTACTCAAAGTGTGGAAGGAATATGTAATAAGCAATCGCAAAGAGCATAAAAATGGGTGTTGTAAGTACTTTGTTCTTACAACTTGTATCCTTTACAGATGCTACATTATTTTTTAGGACAAATAGGTGTCACCCTTAAAAATTAGTACCTACGGTTAGAAGATTTGAAGTCATTTGAAGAAAAAAAAATAGAATCAACATAATGACAATAGAAATATTCATTTGCATTTAACCCAAGGCACTTGAAACGGCATTTCAAAGCAATACTATCACCCAACAGATCCTCTATTTGAAACTCCTATTCATTTTGTTCAATCACCAATCAATCGGACTTATATCATGACACTTATAGAATCTCATGAAACTTCTCAACAATAAAGACATACAAACCGACACAACCCTATTTCCCAGCATTGTATTTCAAAACAACAATGTGTGGGTTGGTACAGTCGCGGACATGTATCAACAAGTCGGAGTGCAGCGGAGCGCGCCCAGCGGCCTGTGCACACTGAGTGGGCGACTGGGCGAGTGGGCGAGTGACCGCCTACGATTTCACTGCGACTTGAGTCTCGTTGACTGCGGCTTGCTGTGTTGTTTCGGAACATCGACGATTCAGTTACATTACAACACACGATACGGTATGAACACACTTTATAACATGTCAAGTTCGAATGAAATTTTTATAGCATTTATTATGCTAACTTTTAAATTCGAAATATATCGGGAACAGTTCGTGAGAAAGTTGGTAGATGGCTCCACCGTCGCCCTTAAAGACGGATATAAAGAGAAGGGAAATTGAAGTGATTCAGGTTTGACTCAATAGCTCAGTTGGAAGAGCATTCCCCCTGTAAGGGAACGGTCGTGGGTTCAAGTCCTATTGGAGTTCTTCTTTTTTCCCGATTTATTTCGAACATGTCAAGTTCTTCCTAAAACAAAATAGGTAGAAATTACCATTCTTATGCGGTCAGCATGCGGGTAGATAGCAGCTCTCGCAAATTCTAAGTCAAAAGATACAGTAGGAGAGCAGACTTCGAGCTCCAAAGCATAGTCTTAATTATTATTGTTTTTGCATATAGCCTAAAGTTAATTATTTAACAACTTCAAAGAACAAATAGTTAAGCTCAAAGGATCACTTGGCTTGGACCCCAGACTCGGAGCTGAAAGCTCCAAAGCTTCAAAATTAACACTAGGATCACTTGATACTTGCCTTGATAAGCTTAGGCATTATATTTTAGCCATAAACTAGTAGAATTTTAGAGTTATAGAAACCGAACATTCAACAGAAGAATATTACCTGCTTCTACGTACACTTGACTTATTTCGTCAGTATATTATTATAATATCACTTCACTTCGCAGGAGTGTACGTCCAGCTCCGAGTCAGGCTATGACAACATCTTCTAAGCGTCGCGAGGAGGCGGCAACATTACTCCAATTACGGCGTAACTATAGTTTATCGCTGTTTATATATAGCCCGGCGTGGGAGGCGAGCACTCCTCAATTACCTTCCAACTCGGAACTAAATTAGATTTGTTTTTAGTGATCTTGCTAATGGAAATCGATTGAAAAAACTTAGCTAATATTAAAGTCTAAAAATATACCTTTTCATTATGATTGATGGTATTGTGGTGCTCTATGCATAGATATTTTAAACATTTGGCTAACATAATAATGGTACCACGACACAGTTTAAAGTATCTCTGCCACTGATCGGCGTAGCCATGGCGTAACGCCCTACGACTGCTACGAGCGGAGATCACGAATTCGATTCATGCACCATGCAAATGCTTGTTGTAATGTAGATTGAGTGTATACTGATTTGCGTACAGAACCATTGCAAAAAAAAAGAAGAATTTAGGGGCAACTTACCGTCACACACTAAGTTATCTGACTAATTATGGTACGGGAGCCAGCAACGTTTTCGAGAAAGAATTTCAGGTCAGCTGATTTTGTGATATGCCGTCCTTTTTGCTCTTTCGGTTAGAGTCTGGGCTATCTGGCTGGCGGGAGTGGTTGCGTTCATTACTGCGCATCCTACCTGTCCTGGTGATAATCCTGGATTTTAAAAAAAATTAAAGAGGCGTAATTTTTAATTTTTTGTTTTTAAATAAGACTACCTGACATACTTTTTTTATTGCCAGACATTTCTGACATTGCTAATTATGTGCCATACGCGATTTTTTTATTTTTTTTTATAAAAATTTAAAAGTATTTTATGTCTGTAATTTTAATATTATGTTATTTAAAGATAAGATAAACTTAAAATTAATTCGCCAGACATTAATTCGATTGTTAAACCTTGAATTAAAATAAAAAAGGCATGAAAAGTATTGCAGTATGATACTAGTAGTTCGAAAGAGACAGTTGTAGAATAAGCTGAGAATAAGACAGAGAACCATTGCAAAAGTAAATTACTTGTCATTGTATATATAAAAATAATAATAATAACCCCGCAGGAGCAGCTTGTGGCGAGCTGTTGGTGAGTGGCGATACCACGTACTCTAATTCTCCCTAGGGTTGGAATTTATTCCGCCCCGCCTCTTGTGCTTGCCTTTATTGGCCTGCCAAGAGTGGAGTCGCAAGAGTGGAACCTATGCTCCAGGTTGGAAGTGTAAAATGTCATAAAGCCGGGGGCCTGCTGACCGACTTCTGTACCGCGATCTTGCACCCCGCAGACTCACCTCTCGACAACCTTAGCCACTCAACGGATGTTGCGCATGGCCGCACTATGCGTGGCTATTTTAATGGGGCCCATGCAATGAGTTGGCGAGTCACCACCTGCCTTTTTAACAATTTTGAGACTTATTGTCATGGCAGGCGTCCGTTAGTCTCCCCTCATAGCCCATTCACCAGTCCATCCAATACCCAACCCCATAGCCCATAATCTAGTTTCCATTATTCCAATAGTCTCTGCACCTAGCGGGGACCATCCCCGGGTGTATCATATTGTGCACTCGGGGGTGGTATCCGCCATGTGTGACTATCCCTAGCATATTAAACTCTCTTATAAGGGCCTCTACGTTTTGGCACCGGCCCGACGCACGCCTTCCAAAGACCCGGGACTCCATAGTCCCGAGAGTCACGGAACAGAGAAACAAAATAATAATAATAATAGGCTGCTATCGAGTCAGGGTCGTTGCCAATTTTAAAGTAGATACAACTCTGTGCATCTTCTTGGCGTCATGTATGAGGCAATGGAGAACAGTTCTTAGCTATCCAGAATGTCGAGGGGTGTGCAGTAACGGCGAACCAATAAATATTGAGCGAGGCATTTTCCAAGGTGTCAGTTTGAGTCCCCTTTGGTTCTGCTTAGCACTGAATCCTCTCAGTACCTTACTGAGGAATTCAGGGCTAGGCTACAGGTTACGAGGAGGAGGTCAGATAATATCAATGGTATATTTGCAATGGTTCTCTGTTTTATTCTCAGCTTATTCTGCAACTGTCTCTTTGGAACTGCTAGCATCATACTGCAAAACTTTTCATGCCTTTTTTATTGTAATTCAAGGTTTAACAATCGAATTAATGTCTGGCAAATTAATTTTAAGCTTGGCACATAATTAGCAATGTCAGAAATGTCTGGCAATAAAAAAAGTATGTCAGGTAGTCTTATTTAAAAACAAAAAATTAAAAATTACGCCTCTTAAAATGTTTTTAAAATCCAGGATTATTACCTGGACAGGTAGGATGCGCAGTAATAAACGCAACCACTACCGCCAGCCAGATAGCCCAGACTCTAACCGAAAAAGCAAGAAGGATGTCATATCACAAAATCAGCTGACCTAAAATTCTCACTTTCAAAACGTTGCTAGCTCCTATACTATTAAAACGCTCGGCTTAAATTGCTTTGATTTGACCAGGGACTCGTTTAAGTAAATAAAATTAGGTACGAAAACTTATAGCTACCTGGTAGTTTTGGACTGCTTCCAGCGCAATTTCACCTAGTATAATAAGTTTAATATTTTAAAACTTTCACTGAAAAGATGTTTAAGTGAATCTCACTTTAAGACTCTTATTACAGTTTCAGTAAAATCAATTTACAGTCGGAGATAGAAGGATTTGCATTTCAATTACTTATTCCTACTACCATTTTTTTACGATTCGATCAAATTTCATAAAATGTATAGGTATTCGCCTAATGAAACGAAACGCATTCTATCAGCGGCCTATCATGATCATCTTTCATAGCACCTGTACTTACCTAGCCATATGTCAAACAATAATAACATTCCTTACAATAAATTTTTCCATTGTTGCTTGAACCAGACCTCGCCGCCTTAGCCTCTGAGCCATCACGATAGGCACAAAGACTAAGCAGAAATGATTTCCTCGTAAATATAGGTAGTTGTGCGACTTAGAGGCCACACTGAGGGCTAGCAGAGGTTGTTTACACGTCGCCGTTAATAGAATCAGTAGGAGTACATTCCGGGCACGTAGTGTATAGGCGGAGCCGAGTGTACTGCGGGCGGGTGTGGGATGAGATGCATGTTGAGATTTCTTAGTCTTTAATCATGGATTTATATGTGTTTTCTACGTTTGAATAACATGTAAGTATGTTGTTTATATCAAACTTTTATTTTTTGTCATCAGACGAGGTGAAGTCGTAGTGACGACAAGTCAGCAAATCAGTACTTGCGTTTTCCCCTCCTACCGGGCCCGGCGAATTTTGAAATCTTGCGGAGCAGTAGGTACCTACTTATATCAGATAGGTGGAGCCGCGACAACAACTATATTCATAATTTAATAATGCTACGTTCAAACAAATAAGAAAATAGGAAGGCACAATACTGTCAACAATGTCATATTTATTTTTGCATCTGTTGCCAATGCAGGAATTCACTGTTGCCAACTATATGCTTTTTTTGTTATTTTAATTGCATATTCCACTTTAACATTATATTGTTTGTGGATAATTGAAATAGCATACAATATTTATATGATTCCTTTTTTGAGTTTATGGCTGTTTCACTGAATAAGTCATACGCCATTTTTAGACGGATTTATATCTGCTTCTCTGTGAGTTTGTGCACGCAAATCCCTTAAACGACTTACTGATCGAAATGCAGTTTTTCACATGTATCGTGGCAAACTTTCCGTAATGTTTGAGTTTCGTTATAGTCAATTCAAACGAAAACGTCAAGCTGATTGCAAAACAATATACAATTCAAAAAATATATCTAATATATAAAATTCTCGTGTCACAGTTTTCGTTGCCATACTCCTCCGAAACGGCTTGACCGATTTTGATGAAATTTTTTGTGCTTATCCGGTATCTATGAGAATCGGCCAACATCTATTTTTCATCCCCCTAAATGGTGCAGCGGGAACGGGATCTGAAACCACGAGGGTAGGAAAAAATTGGCGGTACGAAGTTCGCCGGGACAGCTAGTCTAATATATAAAATTCTCGTGTGACAGTTTTCGTTGCCATACTCCTCCGAAACGGCTTGACCGATTCTCATGAAATTTTGTGAGCATATTGAGTAGGTCTGAGAATCGGCCACCATCTATTTTTCATCCCCCTAAATGGTGCAGCGGGAGCGGGATCTGACGCGGATCGCGGGGCGGGCAAAAATTGGCGGTACGAAGTTCGCCGGGACAGCTAGTTCTGTAATATATTTATTCACTGGGCTAATAAGAACAAGGTCGCGGGCACACCTAGCAACCAATAAATACATTACCTTCTTTGTAAAATCTAAAGGCGTCACCACACGAACACAATCTGAATTACGACGTAGCTTAAGGTAAAGATGATATTTTCTGAAGTTTACGCGAATGTCACTCATTGAAATAAAACCACTTTTTACGGATTCTATCGCGATATATTTATCACGCAAGAAACCTAGAAATACAAAACGAATGGTTAACACTAGGTGAATTTTGTATTCCCATAGCCTTAAAATGGCGTACCTTAATATACGACTGGTCACCGGCTCTCCTTAAATTCTATCTCAATGCATTCCAGTTGACCCTCCCCGACCAAAGCAATCTTGTCAGATGGGGAAAAGCCACAGATAAAACATGTAACTCATGTGGTGAAGCAATTGGTACTGCTAGGCACCTACTGGTGGGTTGTAGGACGCTATTAGACCGGGGTCATTACTCGCGCCGACATGATAAGGTATTAGAAATCGTACGTGAGGCGGTAAGTTTGGCGGTAGCTAGAGCGAAAAAGGGTTTAACCACAAACCAAAGAAATGACGTCGCGTTTGTAAAGGAAGGCTGCTCAAAAAAGACAAATCAAAAGCCGTACTCAATTTTGATAGCAGCCGCTGATTGGACATTACTCGCAGATTCGTATGAGAAACACTATAAAATACCGGAGGATGTTTGTGCCTCGTCATCCAGACCCGATATATTCCTATTTTCAAAACAGCAAAAGCGTGCAGTACTAGTAGAACTCACAGTACCGTGGGAAACTAACATACCTAAAGACCACGCTATAAAAATAAACAAATACTTTGACTTGACCAACGAGTTAACCAAAAATGGCTATGTGGTTAAACTCTACGCCGTGGAAGTGGGAGCAAGGGGAATTCCAGCTAAATCCCTGTATAACTTATTTAAAGACCTCGGATTGCCAAGAGCTTCAGTAAGCTCTTTACTCAAACGAATATCTAAAACGGCGTTGATAGGATCTTACCAAATTTGGATAGGTAGAGGGGGGAACACGACTGACGGTGGAGGTGAGCGCTGATGCATCACAAGGTGGCCACCCTAAACCTACACCTGGGTCGCAAGTCCCAGGCGCCGTCGCAGTGTTCCTCTCTGTACCACGCCATGGACCCGGCGACCGCACGGTGAATCCATGGAATGCTAAGAACCGGATCTCTATTATTACTTTTTAACCCGACGTTTCGGCTGCTTTGCAGCAGCCATTTTCGCGGTGTGACTCACGATGGTAGTTGTCAGATAGCTGACATAAAACACCAACGCTCAACAAAGTCAGCTGTATGTGAACACGCGCAAAAAGGCACCAACCATTACCTAAGGTTTGATAAACCACAGATACTCGCCAAAGAACACCGATATATTCCTAGAATGATCCGCGAGGCTATTGAAATTAAAAAACACCCAAATTTTAATAGAGAGGATGGATGGACCGTACCACCAGCTTGGGACCCAGTCATCCACTTAATCAAACCCAGTAAGCAGCAAAATCCAGCAAGACTTAACAACACAGTGAGCTCATTCTGCGTAAATACGAACACCAATAATTCACCATGATTCGGGTATTTTGAGATAACTTATACTTCAAACTATGTGACAACTACCATCGTGAGTCACACCGCGAAAATGGCTGCTGCAAAGCAGCCGAAACGTCGGGTTAAAAAGTAATAATAACAAATATTTCGCGATAGAATCCGTAAAAAGTGGTTTTATTTCAATTAAGGTAAAGAGTTTGAAGATGTTTCATAAGTATCAAAAATTGTCCCTAACCATTGATGTTGGCATCAAAAATGGTGGAGCGGCCTACTGAGCCGTGAAATGCTCGGTAATCCGTGATTAATTCGAACGCGATTACAGCTCAAAGCGACGAATTAATAGCGTACGAGCGTCATATTACTCCGCCGGTACGTGTATGGCGATGGCGCTCCAAGTCGGTTTACGTAAATAAACCGACGTGAATCTTGACTTTTCCTGGTTGCTATGCAATTATTAGCGTAATAAGAAAGGTAAATATTCTACGCTAAAAGCTATTCTACGCTAAACTTATTACGCTAAAAGCAAATGCTCATGTTGCATAAACATGACATTTCGATTCATGAATTACGTGATCACTAAGTTTGCACTAAATCAATGGTGATAATACAAATGTACAGTTGAGATATTTATTATAAACTAGCTTTTATCCGCGGCGTCGTCGGTTATCGTGACCAAACATAGCGTATGTCCTTTCTCAAGGTCTTATATACCCTTATACCAAATTTCATCAAAATCGGTTCAGTGGTTTAGGCGTGAAAGCGTAACAAACAGACAGACAGACAGAGTTACTTTCGCATTTATAATATTAGTATGGATACTTAATTTTTTGTATATAATGTACATGTTCCGGCGTGAGCGTAATATATTTATGGATTTAATTGTAAATGTTATAATGTACAATGAAGTAATCAATGAGTTGAGCCCGTCTTAAACGGTCAATATTTCTTACAGCCGCCAAGACAGAAGATTTTCCTTGATAAAATCCAGCTGTAGCTAAGATCAATGCCCTCTTGTAACTAATCGATTCCAGCACTAATTGCCAGTATTTCAATAAAAACAAAAGCAGAACTATTCGTGGCTCGTAAATTTACAAGTGAACAAAATCGCCAATAAAAAGTCCAATTATAGCACCGCAGCGATCGCAACTTGTTGCGGTGCCGAGCCAATTTGGGAATCAGATACACCGAATTAAGAGAACGTTTTGATGTTGGAAATAGGTTTGTAAAAAACAATTGATTTATGAACTTTAAAAAATATCTACATGTGGGGTGTTATTAGGTCGCGCATCTACAAGACTTTCTATAAAATACGGGTTTCATTATGTTCAGTTCCTGAAACCGACTGGGACAATAAACTGCATAGTTACTGAAGGGTTACTATCGATACCTATAAAATTACTTGTCCCGACTGACTGACTGACTGATTCATCTACACCGAGCCTAAACCGCTGGACCTACAAACTTAGGGGTAAGAGGTAAAATAAGGGATGGAAGTTTGTATGAAAGTCCGTCATTTTCAGAGCTAGATGCACTAAATTTCATAAACCAGTCTTTTTTAAGAAATAAATGAACACGTGTATCAGCGTTTTTCATTTTTTTCATTTACCACTAAGAGGGTAAATAGGTGATAAACAATTGTATGGAAAGTTCATCATTTTTAAAGTTCTTACACCTACGTCTTTTGAGAAATGTTTTGTCGCGGTAAACGACATCCGGCTGAAGCCGCGGGCAAAAGCTAGTCTAATTTATAAAGACATGTCATGTGGCATGTCTCTCATTATCGGCGGTGCTAAACGCTTCTAACCTCTGCCTGATCTTCACATGTTCCCAAAGGACCTAAGGTAGTTCTATTTACGGAAACCAAGGCAATCTTAAGAACATTTTATCGTTTATCAGTGTTTTTTGTACAAGACCGGTATTTAACCAGTCAAGTGACGCTAAATTCGAAAGATTCCTGATAAGTTCTTCTATATTAATTGTATCTACTTTATCTCCGTGACCATGGCTATTGAAAAGCAACCGATTATATTATTATTACGCTACTGCAGCCCACTGCTGGACACAGGCCTCTCCGAATATGTCTTCTGACAATGTGAAGTAAAAAAATTTGTCGAATACATAGGGAAAAATAATCTTCTCGGGCGTGACTCGAACCCGCAGTCTTTCCCTTACAGGGGGAATGCCTGACCAATTCGGCTACCGGGACACGCCCGATATGATTCAAATTTCCCATCTTATACGTCTTTTAAGGCGACGTAGCGTCATCTACCAATTTTCTTACGAACTATCGGAATCAATGAATGATGTTACAATCATTTTTGAACATTGATTTTTGATAACTGCGCCCAAACAATTGAAGGAATTTTTACAGCATTAAGTATGCTAAATATACAAAAAAGACGTATAAGATGGGAAATTTGAATCATATCGGGCGTGTCTCGGTAGCCGAATTGGTCAGGCATTCCCCCTGTAAGGGAAAGACTGCGGGTTCGAGTCCCGCCCGAGAAGATTATTTTTCCCTATGTATTCGATTTGTATAGTTAGCATACTTAATGCTGTAAAATTCCTTAAAAAAATTAGGATAGGGAAACATAAATGCACCTGAAGACTGTTTTTCGTGTTCAACGTTTCTAATATAGAAATGCCACAAAAGGTCTGCCTCAAGGCACTCGTGTTTATTTACTTTGCACGTTATTACGAACCCAGTGCTTCTGTAAATAGAATTCTGTTTGGTTGATTCTAAAACCGGGGATGAAATCCTCATAGTCTTAGAGCAAAACATACTCTAAGAATGGAATGTTTAGTTAAACCCCTTATTACTTCAATTCTTTTTTTTTATAAAGTCACTTCACTTCACCTTGACTGATGATAAACTAAGAGCAAAGGCAAAAAACACAGATTGCATGCAACAGATTTTTTCCCTGTCTAGAAACAACAAATGCTTATTAGCTTCATTAGTTACTTCCCGACATTTCTATCTAATAACATAACTACTTATTTGGTTTGCCTTGTTTTCATTGATAATAAATTGTATTTGTGACATTTTTATATTTCATAACAAAATGATTATTGCGTAGTTCAGACTGTACAGATACAAGTATCACGCCAATTATATTTACAAAGAATGGAGACCACAGTTTATCCCAAATTTTCGCTCGAATTGAACAATACATATAGCTTGGTCGGTTTCCAGTTTTTTAATTATATCTCATGTAAGTCATGGTTTGAAACGAAAAAAATCAGGCTATGTCAGTACCTAGTCAATTTAGATGTTGTGACCTATTCTGTGCCACGATACCACATAAATATTACGCCCGTGTCGACATTAGCAAAATAGAACTGATGGGGATATTAAGCTGCATTTGTTATCAAAAGCTGTAATTTAAACGGTGTCCATGAACTAACGTTATTCAAAACATGACTTCGCTTTAACTGGTGGTCTATTTACATTTAGTTTGAATTGGTAAGCGATGCCGTTCTCGTAACGATTTCACAATATTAGTTATTCTGCAGCCTCACAAATATCCATCAACTAACAAACAGGTCAGTTAGCCGTGTATTTGTGCTCTATGAAGAGTAGATGAAATTGTGTTGATTCAGTTCACGGGAATGTAAATGTTAGGGGAATTTTTGTAACAGAATGTTTTTGATAGAGCAATCGAAGTTGAGACTGAATAACTTTCCATCAGTGATATAAAAAAAATGTTCAATACATTTATAAAATAGCTAATGAACACGGCTCCGCCCTAAAGGAACCACTTCAAATTTCTTTTTAATTATTTCCAAAGGTGGTGTTCGTAATTTAAAGTAAATTTATATTTTTCGCTGCACTGCCAGAACATCAACAAAAAAAAAACTACAGCATTATCTATAGAAAAGATACCAAATACCACACAGAAACTTTTTAATCTCCATTACCCTTGCATAAACTCAATACTTCACAGCGAGACGTGCCAGCGCCAAGCTCTAGCCTAACACCAGGAATGCCATTCAAATGCTACCCATATCCTTAGCTCTGTCTCGTTTCCACTCCAGTGAAAGGCGTTTGCAGGTGCCCGACCCGCCATTGTGATTATATCGCAAAAGCTGAATGTTGTTGTATCTGAACTAGACTTATTGAACGTTCAATTCGATTTAAATAGAACAAATTGTGGAAAAATTTAAATTTCTATCATGTTGATATTCAAACTGCTTGTGTCTAGAACCAGAAGGCAGTTTAATGAGTAGTGATTCCAACATATTGAAGACTTTTAACTAAATTACGTCAAAAGCGAAATACCTACATAGCCCATTTTGATTCGTTAAAACATTACGTGTCCTAAATAATTGTCCTTAAAGCGCAATCTCGTGATCCCAATTATCGACACAATCGGTTTACGATTCTTCCTCTTGTTGCCTAAATTTTAAGATTCACTTTGGCGTGAAGTAACTAGGTCATTCATTCTCGGGACGAGGGTTCCTTAGCAATTGTTTTTAATAGGACTTCTGGGCAGAAGACGTATTTTTAATGCCACTTTTAAGTAGGTCTTGATTAAAATTGCATTTGTTATCTTCCCCACATTATTCATTCACTTATAATTAAGACCGAATTTAAATTCCAGATAGGGTTTTTGAATTAGGGGTAAGAAGGGATAACAAACCAAATTTGACTATTCTAGAGAACGTTAAACAATAGCCTTGATCTACAGCCGTTTTAAATTTTGTTTGAAAACGAGTCATTATTGTCAAAAATGGTTTCATTACTGAGTATTGTTTGCTATTCGTTCAAAAATACTATTAGGAATCACCACCTATCCAGTCATATTGGGTAAAATCTGTAAGTCTGAATTAACTGCAATTGTCGTAAATCATCGACTTGTGAAAACAAAGTCGCTGTCGCTGTCAGCCCATCCTTATGTATGCTTAAATCTTTAAAACTACGCAACGGATTTTGAAGCGGTTTTTTAATAGATAGAGTGATTCAAGAGGAAGGTTTATATATATAATACATGCTTAATATAGTAGAAGGTGTAGCGGGAACGGGATCTGAAGCCACACGGATGGAACGAAATTGGCGGTACGAAGTTCGCCGGGTCAGCTAGTGTGTTATAAAAATGTTTTCTACGCCTAATAACATCGTCTACATAATTATATAGCGCGAAGTAGTGGCAGGCATACAAGTGCGGTGTCGTCTGTTTAGCGCAGATAACTCAGCTGAATGTGCTCCAATAATTAGTGTTGCGATGAAATTAGACCAGGCTGAGCGTAATTGCACTATAGCTATCTGCATCTCGCATGTCGGAGCTTGATGAGTTCACAATGTGTATTGAGCTATTATTATCACAACTTAATTAATGTTTATAGTTACTATGATTCGTGCTTAGTAGTGGTGCATTCAAACGAGAGAAAATAATAAAATATTTTAAATAGCTTTAAATACTTCAATACAATGCTATACTAGTAGAGAAGGGTTCCTCAAGGTGTAGATATGGCGCTGAGGCGATAACTTACGAAATACAAATACCAAATATAGATGGAAGTAGTTGTACAGACGTTGATGAAAATATTGCAAAATTGAAGTAATTTTATAGAAGCGCTAAGGAGATAACTCAACTGTGATGATATAAATATATACGTTTTCAAACGATACCCTGAAGCATTTTGTGTTCATAATGCCCGCAAGCTAAAGGGTACCTTGAGATAATGTTGTATTGAGAAGATATATTATTATGTTTAAGCCTTTGATATTATACTTTTATTTTATGATGCAATTTGACTTTAAGTGTATATTTATGTAGAAGGAGCAGTAACTTAGGTAGAGAATTGTGAAATTTGGTTGCTCATTTGCTGATTGAGGACTATAAAATGAGACGTTGTGTTACCATTAGATTTGATGAGTTGGCCAGAAAAATCTTCACAATAGTACATAATTAGTATATGCGTCGAGAAGGTATCGTTGTTATTTTAAACTTTTAAGTTTTTAGGTTTTCTGCGTGAGATCAGATACAGCAACTTTGAAGCAGTTTAAATTAAAACCAAAGTCAAAGTTAATGAAGCTGTTCTAATATCAACTACACCACCAACTAAAGCATACGGAAGCAATTTCTCATAAAATAACAAATTTAGTTAAATTTCCGGCGATAAAGTCCTCTTGGAGCAAAGTAAGTGGGTCCTCGAATTAATTCCAAAGATAACAGCGAACGATAAATAATAGAAATGGTCCCGAATAGAGAGACTTCATAAAAACTTAGCATTGTACCCAACCTCCTTGAAGAATTCCTTTGTCCGAATTTTGAATGAACAGTTTATTTTTTATTCAGTGTAAAAATGGGTTTGCTTTTAAGATAACACTGTTTTTTACAGTGATGGAGAAAGAATATTTTTTGAATTTTCGGACTTACAAATTCAGATATAAAACATTTCCATTATTACGAAAAGCATATTTTATATTGTGACTACGACTATAAAAATATTTTCCTGACAATAGAATATTTATCAGCTCACAAGTCAGGTTATGTTCGAGTGACTGGTTGTTAGTGTTCGCAATGAAAGACAAGGCGTTCAATGTCACCGTTAGCTTAAGTTGAGTTCATTTTTTACACCTACTCATGCCATTTGGTAGGCGATAATTAATATGACTGCTTCGTGCGATTGATGGGACAACTTGGTTTTTTTTTTATTTTTTTTTATTTATTCTTTATGTACACATAAATTATATTTATATAAAATAGTGAGACGAGATGTACAAAGGCGAGCTTAACTCAAAGCTGAGTTTTCTTCCAGCAAACCTGGGAGTGCACAGAGGAATTGGTGTATGAGTGGCAAAGTCTAGTGTACAAGAAGCATCGAATTTGATTTAGGAGGTATATTCTCCGTTGCTCCGGCCGAACGAAGTGGAATTTCTCTATACGTATTACAACCTAACTTTTATATTCTCATAATATATTTTTTTAAGGAAGGGTAGGTTTGACAGTTTCTATTAGTGAAAATGTGGTTCTCAGCAGAGTAGAATTTGGTCCACCCCATCTCTCTCATGCAGTATTATTATCTATTCTGTGCCCGTGCGGTGGCGTACATAGCGATTAAGGAATAGGGCTGTTTAACATCACTTATATAATACAGCCCAGACTCAGCCTCAGATGCGTGGCTCGAGTCCACAATAGTGCCCAGAATACGCCCCCTATTAAGTGGGATCGAATAGAATGAGTTGTGAAATGTTGGTGTTAATTCACCTCTTACTAACCCTTAGGGGATATATGTTGATATGTGTTGTGAAAATTTAACATTATCTCTTAACGTGAAGTAATAAACGCTGTAAAAACCACATGCATATTTAATTTATGAATCTTTGGGGTGAACCGATTTCCTTTTTTTTTTTTTTTTCAAAAGTTAATTCCTTTCTAGTACTAATCAGTCGCAGTGTTAACGACACCCAATATTGAATCGGATATTGTTTTAATCAAATAAAGCAGTGGAGAAAATAAGATTTGTGTACTAAATTACCCATCCTAGGGCGCCATGTTTTATTGTATATGACAAAAGAAACATATTATTATTAATGTTATTTTTAAGCTATCGCGGTGTAAACTCATTGTTATTTTATGCAAGTTCGGGACTTCACGCGATAAGTGTCGGCAGAAAGTAAGTGGAAGTTTTTATCGCGTGAAGTCCCGAACTTGCATAAAATAACAATGATATTATTATTATTTTAAGAAAACACCTTGTTTTTCTTCCTCAGGGACTATAATGTCGACAATTCTTTTAACAGCTTTCTGATTTCTACCGCTATCTACTAGCTTGTTTTCTCTATGAAAACTATCCAATCTTTTGCGTTACACGTTTGATAACCTATTCGCATAATTTCTTTTTCAGGTTCATGTAAACCATTTGCTGAATAATTTGAACCTGAAAGCGCGGGAAGGCTGTGGTGTAAATAAGCCATTGTAGGTACTATCTCAGATAACTGGCGTTCAAATAACCTACTAACTACTAAATATGCTTCGTATGGCCGGGGGCTACGTAGCTTAATTCAATGGTTCCCTTGGGGTTCCTGGGGGATTCAACTACCTTTGTTTGGTCCGTATGTTAATATTTCAGTTTTAACTTGAAGCTTCTGAAAATTATTCAAACCTATTATTTTTATTATGCTTATTTGTGTGAAGGGTTTTATGATATGACTTTCAACAGAATACAAAAACTTACATGGGTATTACATAATTCTTCTTAATATTTTGTATTATTTCAATTAGTATAGTTATTTGAAAGATTCACTGGCAGCAAATAATATTACATAAAGTATTTGAATATGATAACAAAGGAATTCAAAATTTCAGTTAATGAATTGATTCGTATGAATTTGATTAGCACAGTGGTACCTGTGCTGTGTGTTGAATTAGACATGAATAATAACTATATTCCAGGCAACTATACAGCGCTAACTAGACTGAAAATTCTCACAATTCTATAGTGCTTAGATAACACAAAAATCTACTGGGTGGAAGATTTACTTGACGTTATCGAATGTTAAAAATGCAGAATGTTGTTTTTCGGGTTTGCCACCCAACCGGGAAAAAGGCGTGACTGTATGTATGTATGTAGTCGGTTCGATTACTGGGTGTGTCAAGAGAGTTTTCGAAAATCTTATTTTTTTTTTTAAATAAAGAAATTCCCTATCAATAGATAGATGATACGATATTGCTTGGCGGCGGTGTCAGGTGTCATTTGAGGTTAGATCTGAAAACCAGTACTGTGGTGGATCACATCTATCACAGTGTATGCTGAGTATCCACACCTATTTGGGAATACAGCGTATATGTTATATATATGTTGTTATAAGGAATATGGGTGCTAGCACCTCTGCCTACCCCTTCGGGGAATACAGGCGTGAGTTTATGTTATGTTATGATATAAGGAAAAAATGTGCTATATGTTAGCGCTTTGCCACTCTTGCCACTCTCAACTGTCAAGATTGGCAAAGAGGCGGCAATGCAAGTTTCCTCCGCCCATCAACTCAGGCAGGTGGAGCGACCATGGTCAACGATTTAAAAAAAAAACGTTTTTCAAATAAAACATATTTTCTGTCGAGTCGAGTACTTCCCCTCCAGGTGAAATGAAAATCTGCCACCCTTTACATAATAATAATAAAAACCCCGGTAGTTTAGTGCCTGAGGACTCTTATGACCAAGAGCTTCCATGCCTTAATGCCGATATGAACCCACCCCTACCTCGATATATTTTCAGTTTTCTTCATTTATATTGATATCAATCACATACGTTGTAAAAGTTGAATAGTTTCCACTCGCACACAGATACTGTCAGATACTATTTCCTGGTGAATGCTATCTGACAAGGAAATCTATTCCCGGCCGCGTTGGTAAAACATTGAGCGGAAAGTGAAAACGCATCGCTGCCCCGGTTAACTTCTAAATTGGCACCTTCGCGAAGACATGTTGGCAGTTTTATGTTCTATTTTACAAAGCTTTTTGTACACGACTGTACGTAAAAATGAGTGTTTTATGTATTCACAGTCATCTATTCTATGTATAGGTACCTACTTAGTATTGGCGTCGACTGAACACAAATTTAAATAAACCATATTATAGTGTATCGCTAGTATCCATACATTACCTCGAACTAATTTACGTTATGAGAATATCCGTTAAACCTTTAAAATGTATCTACGGGGCTCACTCGTTGTTCATGTCGCTTGTCATACATACTTATTTCTAACATTGACTATTTAAAATTTAAAAAAGATGTGTGGTATTAATCTTCAAAGAACGAATTCATAATCCATTTGCAAATTCAGTTTAAAATATCTACCGTTTATTTATGATATTCGAAGAGAACGTATGAAATTACTTCAGTAGTTTGTCTGTCCTGTAATCGGATCACATACCCAATGCTCTCAGTAACACAAAATTTAATTTTAGTAGGTAGCTTGGCAGGTATTACCTGGAGAGGACGTCCTGACGATAAGGAATGCCAATATCTGTCTAAGACCTGCCGCAATGTACACTTCGATAGTCATGATTAACATTCACGCTCGCTGTATTTACATAAAACAGTGCTAAGGCAGCAAGTAGTAGTCATCCTTGCTATTTATTAAACGAATACAAATGAAAAAGTCAAGAGCGTATTCTTCCAAAAACAGTTGACATAATGATTGATTTATGGCTTGCCTGTGCCTATATTAGATTTTTTCGCTTGCTAGGGTCCCGTGCCGGTAACTTTAAATATAATGCCAGATAACAATGTATCTCGATACCTTTCTCTTTATAGGCTTATATCAACTTAAGTCAATTTATATATAAATATTCCAGTAACTTTAATTAATTTTCTCAAATTACTTAGCATTCATTATCCTTTGAAATTCATTCCACTATTAATTTCAAAGTTTTAGTAATTGAAATAAAGTTTAATAATAACTATTAAACAAATAAAGGATAACATAGCCTTTAAACATTTATTCTTGAGAACGTATTTTGATAAATACCTAAAGAAGAAAAACAACATTTTTTTTTTAAGTTTCATAAGTGAGTAATTTTGTTAAGTAAATTTAAATTACTATACAAATCCAAGAATTCACTAGTAAAAGCATAAGAAAAGAAATTCCTTATACAGAACCCTCTACATTAAAGTCACACTTAACCGAATGTGCCTGATTTTAGTTCAATTTGTAAATTTTGAGCGTGGAGTAAACCTTCCGTTTTTTTTCTGTAAAATCATTTGAATGAATTTTACAGCATTAAGTATTCTAAGTTCATGTATTCATAACAAAAAAGGCCGTGAATGAAAATTATGACAAATACTAACGAGTCGAAGAAGGTCGTTTCCAGAAAGAAGAGGAAGCGACTCCTTTGTCTCACCTACACACATTCAAGATTTTTCAAATGATGAGTTTTTTCTAACAGGAGTATTAGGACTCGTATTAAAAAAAAGAATCGAGTAATTTTAAGACTTGAGTCCTTTTTTTTAAGACTCAAGTAGCTATTAAATGACTCGAGCTCGGTTGGACTTTAGACTTTGAGCCTTTTAAGCCACTGAGTCTTGCATAATAAAATTCAGTCGAGTCCTTCAAATTAGGACTCGAAGACTCGAGTCCTTTGCAACGCTAATTCTAAGTATAAAAATTGAATACATAGGGAAAAATGAAACTTCTCGGGCGGGACTCGAACCCGCGATCTTTCCCTTACATGGGGAATGCTCAATGAATTTGATCCATTGAACTTGTGGATCAAATTCATTGATCATGTAAGAATAAAGCTGTAAAAATTCGCAGTTATTTTGTTCCATACACATCATTTCAAGGGTTTCGTTTTCCACACTTCACGCCTAAGTTCTGTTGCTATACCTACCATACACCCAATAAACACCAACTCAGTGTATTGATGTCTGGTGTCTGGTGTCGGTGGAACGATCCCGCACCTTAATAAGTGACGCAAATTGGCAGCGCCACATAACGCTCTGCTACAATTTGTTATAATTGACACGAGAGGAAGCCATTATTATTTTCTGCACAATATAGTACACACCCATAGGTTGCATTGTTCATAATTGAATTATAACACACATGATCGGTTTCATACTTTCATTATATTGATTCAACAAAAATGATTATTATTTAGTTAATGTGTTTTACTTATGATCAAACTAATCAAGTGAAACAATAATTCGTAATCATCTTTCAGATTTACTTCTTGATTTATTGAACAGCCAATAATATCATAGAACAGAAAAAAATATGAGTCATTAATTCGTGGTCGTGATTCAACAAACCGTAAAATTAGATAATAACGAAATTGAGTAAGAATATTATTTCTAATTTCTGATATACATTTAGGTTATATTTCTTTTAGATAAAGTAGAAAAGTCTAGAGGATTCAAGACTTTTCAAGTTTATTCAATAATTACCTGTCACTGGTTACTTGCATAGTTCAGATTATTGCCAATCCTAGTTGCCTAAAGATGTGGAGAGGCGTACCCTAAACTTATAATTGGTGTCGATGAAATTCAATTCACCGCAGGGGTAATGTACTGTCGCCGACGTTCAAAACGACATCGAAACTTTTGAAAGTGAGTGTTGCTTTGGGATGACAACACCCTGTAAACCCGACTCGTTAAACTTAATTGAGCCATTAATATCATATTCTCTGCTCCATCCGCCTGCTTGATTAAGGGTATGAAGTACAAAAGACGTAAAGTTGTAGCGGCTTGAGCTAGATTTCAATCTATCCATAACAGTCTACTATATTAAAATTTTATAAATATTTGGTAACGTAAGTCACATAATAGTAACACATATTATAATTATAATTAAAAAAACTTTAAAAAGTATAGTAAAACTAGCTTTTGCTCGCGGCTCCGCCCGCGAAGATGTCGGTTATCGCGACCAAACATAGTCTATGTACCCCTATACCAAATTTTATTAAAATCGGTTCAGTGGTTTAGTCGTGAAAGCGTAACATACAGACAGACAGATAGAGTTACTTTCGCATTTATAATATTAGTATGGATGTGGGTCACGGTGAGACAGATATGTTCCACTAAGAGGATTCACCGACTAGATCAATTGACGTGTCCTATATAAAAAAAGAAAAAAAAAAGATCAGGACTGGTGGGGAGCGGCCCAACCGCGACCCCACGGTTTTCGATGGAATGTTGTGCATATTATGCTAACGCGAGATCTTCACTTTCGCGATGCAGAATTGTTAGTAACGTAGTATCATCGAATTAGTTCTGCTTGCTGCCACTGGATGGTGCCAGGTACATATGGTATCGTCACAAGTGTCTTAACTGTCCTATGGATTTAGATTTGAAAAGGTCAACATGCAAAACAGGAGTTGAACCCAACCAAACTAGCACTTATTTTATAGAGGGAATACTCTGATCAATATTTTTTATAGAACTTTTACTAAATTATTCATTAATAACTGTCAAAAATGTTTGATACTCGGTGGGTTGTATAAATCCATCTTTCCATCCCGATAACATTACAAGTAGCCCGGAACATCCGACGGGTTCCGTTTCCGGTAGAACCGATGAATAGCCTAGAGTTGGAACAATCGGCTAATCTGTGGAAGAATCACGTCCCGTTAAATATTTTAAGATTTCATCTCATAGATAATGTAACATAGACGTTTTATTTCAACGATATAATAAATTTCCCTACATAATAGGCCTGTCACGTATATTTCCCTATCAATTACACAGGGACCGCAGTAACAAGGCTCGTATATTGTAAAGTTATATATTATAATTATTTTATTATATTATTTACGCCTACTGCAAACAAGCCTCTCCAGGTTAGTTTGAAATTCCCTTCATTAATGGATATATCAGTCGTTATGGGGCTCATAATAAGTCTGGCCACTGTTTAAATCACTACAGATTTGTGAGGCATCAGGCCGGTGGGCGCAATTCAGTTACTGAACCAATGTGTCTGATGTGCTTGATATATGGCCACTGGGCTGTGTTGGACGGGGTACACGGGAAGAACGATAGCGGCACTATTTACAGACTCAATTTATTTGATCAAGGGATATTTTTATATCATTTAGGTGACAGACAAGCACACGTCACACGTCACATGTCATAGGCCACGGTAACCACTTGATGGAAAGTGGTTACCGTGGCCTATGGACATATGCACCATTTGGGGCGTTATACTCGTGTTACCGATCCTGAAGAAACCTGATGCCTTTCTTGAAGAACCCCATATTGTGATCGCTTGGGAAAACCATAACAGGTTCTCCCAAGCATAGATTATTCTTTAAGTTTTAATTCACAACGTATTTGATGACTATTTAAGAAGAGAATTACACAGAAAAGGTTGGCTAAAAGCAAACTAGTAGCGTGAAAGGAACATGCTATCGCAACAATGTCAGCCTGTGTACATAGGCACATCGTACCGCGTCGCTTTGTTGGAATCGATGCAACGTTTAGTAGTAACTTTGAATTTGACAACACCCAAATTTTGACACACATTAGAAATACCTTCAATAGCATTAAATCTTGAAGAAAGAAATTGTCCTTGTTAAAATATACTCCTTTAGTATTGTGTTATCTGTGACGATACTAAGAATTTTTAAAAATGTTTTGTACATAGACCAAAAAAAAAAAAAAAGCCCGCTGAGTTTCTTGCCGGAGTCTTCTCAGGTCTGGGCCGCGTTTCGAACCGGTGGTCCATTTACTAGTATTAGTTAGTATTTAATATTTACCTTATGTTGACGTTTTGTAAGTGCCGATTTAATGGTCTATGCAAAATAAAATATTTTGAATTTTGAATTTTTATCAAAACTAATACCTGCAGTTTCATTCGCGGGTTAATTGTATTCAGTAACATTGTGATATTATTGTAATATTGTGCGCTGTACGCCAATGTGTCCACGCCTAATATTTTATTAGGAGCAATACGTTGAAAGCGGTAAGTAATAAGTTGAGGTATGACCTTAGTTGTCCTTCACAAGTGTCATATCTTCCAAGTCAAACTTCAACAGATCGATTAAACATTATATCTTTAAATAGTTCATAAGTTTTAATTAATGCTTGACTCGAATTTGGTTTTGCAATATCCATATTTTAGGCATTAAGTTAATCCATATCCCAATCCTTATTTCGTTTGGTGAAGAAGCAACAATTTCAATTACACGAACCGTTAATCCCCTAAGAATCAAACCCACAATTGTTACGTTACACGTAATGGCTGCAGGCGGTAACCACTGCAAACCGCACATTCAGTTGTTCGCCGTTCCGTGAAATAATTTCTGTAGTTTGCTATCAATAACCAGTGATAAGTGTGATAATACCGAATTTTTTGAAACAACGTAGGTTTGAGTCTCGCCTGAGCGACACACTTTTTCCTATCTTAATCGATTTGAATAGGTAGCTTAGTAAATGCTTTAAAATTTCATTCAAATCTATGACATACAATACCTTATTACTGTATACGTGTAAGTTATTTGATATTCAATGCACTAATTATTTATGTCAATTATAAAATGTAATTAGTTTTATATGTGAGTAGGTACATACACATCGCGTCTCGTGGTTTGCACCGTGTTGCCGCGTGACATGCGGCGCGGCGCTGCGTGATCCCCTGATTCACTGCGCGCCTACATTATTATACGTAATTAACGAATGCCGTACTTTGTTTTGTTTTCCAATTGCTGTGTCACGCCGTTTGGTTTGTTGTTGTTTTAAATAATGTACTTTAATGTTGCGATAAATTATTAACGTTTAAAAAAATCAATAGCAGCATTTACTTACTATCAAATACCCTTCTGCACCACTCAATAACAACCTCTGCATACACAATATTCAATACTATGTGCTACTACGAATTTACCAACATACAAGCATTAAAATTATCCTTTGCATAACGCTTTGATAGAATCTGAGACTCAGAGTACTTAGTAGAGCTGTCACCGAAGGTATAAGTGGTAAATGATATATTCCATGATGTTCCTTGGTCTCACAAAATCAAACATGTCCCAACACAGAGATACAAATAAGCACTGAATTCACAATCGGCTCTCGCCCGGTACAGGACGTGTGCACGAAATTTATTTATTTATTTAACTTCATTCACAAAGTACAAAAAAGTTCCGAAATTCCCTTTACAGTGTAGATTAGTTTCTTAAAGAATAACGCAGGCCTGCCGCGTTTGGTTTATTCCCGTCCGCTCCACAATTTTGTTCCCAAACGCTCCAAGATATGACTGCTTCGTTGTTTCGTCCTATACAAGATATGACTCAGGTGAAAATTTAAGCGCTCAAATGTTTTATAAGTGGGTGATAAATTTTAAATTCGTGCGAGATTGTGTTTAGTGTTGATTGAAAAGTCACCTTCACTTAGGTCTTGATAATATTTTGGAGAATAATCACAGAGCAATCTTGTTGCATTTACAAAGAAGTTTGGCAAAGTGATGTTCTTTTAGATACCACCTTGCTGAAGCCATGATGAGACGGATGTGTATTGTAGACAAATATCACATGTATCACACACAAATCTCTGATTTTCAACCTAATACCAATAATGGTACCTGCAACATAAAACTGGGTCTGGGTAGGTTAGCTTGTAAGTAAAGCTCCCGGCATGTTTTGATACCACTTTGCATGTTATAATTCTAAATCTACTTTTATTTTCCAATCGAATCAAAGCAGTAAATTTTGTGTTTTTGAACGTGGAGCAGGCAGGTTGTACCAACCGAGCCGGAACTTTGCATGTACGGACAATTATTGGTTTTGATTAGTCTTGAATAACCCAACAAAAGCTAATAAACTAATTAATCTCATTAACAATCAAATAATCATATATTATTTAAGTGTAGTTATACTTGGCTGACTTTGCAATGTCTTTGGCATGTATCGGCAGTTTGGTTATAAAGTTTATTTTTATTTTTACTTTATATTTAGATAATATATTAAGTTTGCGAGGTCAAATATTTAGAATTGATATATGAGTACCTGTGTTGGATCTTTAAAGTTTTGGTTGTCCCTTCTAGCTTTGACACACACAAAATGTGTGTTAAGTTTAAGTACATGTTGAATAATACATTCCACAGATTATTTTTTAAACTCTAATATCTTTTAGCAGAGGAGTTGAAGTCATTGACACTTCACTTCTAAACAAAGTTGCAGTTTCCTTAGGCAGTTTCCTAATTTGTTTCGTATTTCGGCTATAGGAACTAAAGTTGGCGTGGTACGTGGGGATTACCCTTTATCGATGCACACGAGGTCAGAAGTGAGTCTAATGTCATTCAAGTATACGATAAACTGCTGACCCGAGCACATCGATAAAGCGGAATTCCCGCATACCTACCACCACAACTTGTCATTATTTATTTATAACATGCGAATGAACTAACCGAAATCAACTAAATTATATAAAAGGCTATCGGTCCGTTGAGCTCAGATACAGTTCTGCCGTCGAGCTTGTACCGCCTCTAAAAATAATTCTGATTTTGGTTTTAGGTATGAAGAATTTTACAGTTCTTGTGCTGGTTTTTGCAGCTGTCTGCCTATATTGTGAAGCAAGACGGTTTGCGACTCAGTGCGATCTGGTTAATGAATTGAGAAAGCAAGGCTTCCCAGAAGAAAACATGAGTGATTGGGTGTGTTTAATCGAAGAAGCGAGCGGGCGAGCTACGCACAAGGTCAGTCCAGTTCGATTGAATGGCTCCAGGGACTATGGTCTGTTCCAGATAAATGACAATTATTGGTGCAGTAACACCGGTGTGCCTGGCAGGGAGTGCAACGTCACTTGTGTGGATTTGCTGGCAGATGATATCACGGAAGCTGCTGCGTGCGCTAAGATAATCTATAAACGCCAGAATTTCATGGCTTGGTACGGGTGGCGCAACTACTGCCTGGGAGACACTTTGCCTGATGTTAGCCACTGTCAATAAACAAGATGTAACTATTGTTATTTCTTTAGTTCGGACTCTGATAACTACAGTTCATCTGCCATATTTATTTTAATAGCAATCTTCATTTATAAAAATGAATATAAATATATATTTCCAAAGTACTTAATAGTAGATAATATGCAAAATACTCGAATATAATAAATAATTGAAACAAGTTGAAGAATATATTATTTTAAAGTATCCTAAACCGAAGAGTTTGGCGAAGGTTTCGTCGCTGCATCTGTTGTTTAAAGTTTAAGTGAGTTTTAATATCATTTTGCGTTTGTTTAAAAATAAAACTCGCAACATCTTGACGTTATCTAAACCGAAATTATAAAATGTTAACATTTTTATGATTGGTTGATTATATATTTATAGGCATGGCTGCACAATATTTTATATGTTACCTTATTAAAGACATTTTAGAATTGATTATGATTTATTCTATCATAAAATTAGACCCCAGGTATTCCTGACTTTGCGGAGCTTAAAATACGGGATGAACTTTAGGTATGTCTGCTACCCTTTTTACCCGACTGCGCGACGCAAAAGAGGGTAATTAGAGATATAAAGATATTGGGGTACTCTGTATAACGGAACGTAACATAGTAAGAGATGTTAGAAACTTGTCGAGTGTACCAAATTTCACCCTTGGTTCTATATTTGGTAAGCGTAACCGTCGTGGAGGATCGTGCATACTTATTATGTCACCCAATCCAATACATTGATAAACACTCGATTGAAAATATAAAAATATAATGGAGTGCTCGGTAAAGTACTTCCAGAACACAAAATGTATGTTATATGTATATATAGACCACCGAGATATAGTGTAGAAGACTTAAATATTATTTTTTTATTACATTTCTGCTACTATAAAAAGAAAATAATACTGTGCGGTGACTTTGACATCGATAAACTGAAAAAGAGTTCTGGGTGCACTGAATTCATGCAGATTTTGTGGTCCTTCAATTTATGAACAGCCTTTAATCAACCTACACGGCTGATTGGTGGAAAATGTTTAGACAATGTATTTTACAATATGGGTTATTGTTCACACGAGGTACTTGAGTTTTCACTATCTGACCATACTGGACAGATTAAAAGTACCGGTAAAACGTGTTAACCTATTATTGGTACGTTGAAAAGCGAAACTATTCACTGGGAAATCACAAAATTTAAAGAGTGCTTGGAGTTACTCAGTTTTAGAAGTAGATAGAGAAAGTATATATATAGCTATAGCGAGTCCGCAACTAAAATTGAACGAACCAAGGAAATGTTGGGGTAGCCATGTGATTGGCCGGGGAATTAATAAACTGGATATATATTATAAAACGATGAAGTGCCCATAGTAAAGGGAACATATAAAATATTGTGCAGTCTTGCCTTTTTATAAAAATATAATCAACAAATCATGAAGATGTTAACATTTGATATTTCGGTTCAGATAACGTCAAGATGTTGCGGGTATTGTTTTACAACAAACGCACACTCTTCGGTTTAGGATACTTTAAAATAATATAGTCTACAAAATGTTTCAATTATTAATTATATTTGAGTAATTTGCATATTACCTTACTATACTTTGGAAATATAATATTTATATTAATTTTTATAAATGAAGATTGCTATTAAACAAATATTGCAGGGGATCTTGTAATTATCATTTATCTGGAACAGACCATAGTCCCTAAAGCCATTCAATCGAACTGGACTGATCTTGTGCGTCGCTCGCCCGCTCGCTTCTTCGATTAAACACACCCAATCACTCATTTTCTCTTCTGGGAAGCCTTGCTTTCTTAATTCATTGACGACATCGCACTGCGTCGCAAACCGCCTTGCTTCACAATACAGACAGACAGCTGCAAAGACCAACACAAAAACTGTAAACTTCTTCATGCCTAAAACAAAGATCAAAATTATTTTCCAGAGGCGGTACAAGCTCGACAACAGAACTGTGTCTGAGCTCAGCGGACCGATACCCTTTTATATAATTTAGCTGATTTCAGTTAGTTCATTTGCATGTTATAAATATAATGACAAGTTGTGGTGGTAGGTATGCGGGAATTCCGCTTTATCGATGTGCTCGGGTCAGCAGTTGATACGTATGTGCAATTTATCGTATACTTGAATGACATTAGACTCACTTCTGACCTCGAGTGCATTGATAAAGGGTCCCCATGTACCACGGCAACATTAGTTCTTATAGCCGAAATACGAAACGAATTAGGAAACTGCTACATTTATTAAAAGGTGAAGTGTCAATGACTTTACCTCCTCTGCTAAAAATTATTTGAGTTTATTAAAAGAAAGTGTGAAAATAAATGTATTATTTAACATGTACACACAACACAAATTTATTCGAATCAAAGCTAGAAGGGACCACCCAAACTTTATGAATCCCAAAAAGGTACTCAAATATCATTTCTAAAAATATTGGACATTGAAAATCTAATTTTTATCTGACTAAAAAGTAATAAAATAAGGTTCATAACCGAAAGTCGTTTACCCTTTACTTTTAGTACCAAAGACATTGCAAAGTCAGCAAAACCTAACTAAACTTGAATATGAAGTGGGATTAACTGGTTTATTAGCTTTTGTTGGGCTATTCAAGACTAATCGAAGGTAATAACTGCAGGTACTTGGAATCCATAAGAACATGCATAGTTCCAGCTCGGTTGGTACAACATGTTCACTCCAAGTTCAAAAATACAAAATTTACTGCACGGGATTTGATTGGAAAATGAAAGTACGAGTAGATTTTGAATTTTAAAGCTCATTCTTGGATTATAAAATTGCCTATAACTAATAAAACTCAACGCCTAAGGCTGGTCACACACGCACGGTTTTCCGATTCGGTTTAGATTAGATTCGGAAACCCGAATACTTCATTACATACAAAATTTTCAACAACGGACCGAATCGGATTTGGAAAACCGTTCATGTGCGGCCAGGCTTAGAGTGAACTGGTTTGAGTTAGGTCAAAACATGCGGCGAGCTTTGCTTACAAGCTAACCTACCCAGACCCAGTTTTATTTCGCAGGAACCATTATTGGTATTTGGCTGGATATCAGAGATTATTTGTGTGTGATACACGTGATATTTGTCTACAATTTTATGACGCATCCGTCTCATCGTTTTTTTTTATAAAGGACACGTCAATATGATTTCACCTCGCCTTATGTTTAGCTAAAGACAAAGTCTCGGAAAGAGGGTCACCACGGTAACATGACGTACCATGTTAACAGTGGTGGCACTCAGCTTGATGGCCTCATCAGATGCATTTTCACGCCCAGCTTAAAGGAGCCGGGACTGTAGAAAGAAGTCGTGGCCTCGGCTTGACATGTGATTATTCTCTAAAATATTATCAAGACCTAAGTGAAGCTGATTTTTCAATCAACACTAAGCATAATCTCACACAAATTTAAAATTCATCGCCCACTTAAAAAACATTTGAGCGCTTAAATTTTCACCTGAGTCATACGCGGCAGGCCTGCGTTATTCTTTCCGAAACTAATTTACATTGTAAAGAGAATTTCGTGCACACGTCCTGTACCGGGCGAGGGCCGATTGTGAATTCAGTGCTTATTGGAATCTCTGTGTTGGGACATGTTTGATTTTATAAGACCAAGTTTAGATATTCCTCATGGAACATATCGTTTACCACTTATACCTTCTGCAAATGCTCTACTAAGTACTTTAGGCCCGTGGTTCTATCAAAGCGTTATACAAAGGATAATTTTAATGATATTTTCTGAAGTTTACGCGAATGTCACTCATTGAAATAAAACCACTTTTTACGGATTCTATCGCGATATATTTGTTATGATTACTTTTAAACCCGACGTTTCGGCTGCTTTGCAGCAGCCATTTTCGCGGTGTGACTCACGATGGTAGTTGTCACATAGTTTGAAGTATAAGTTATCTCAAAATACCCGAATCATGATGAATTATTGGTGTTCGTATTTACGCAGAATGAGCTCACTGTGTTGTTAAGTCTTGCTGGATTTTGCTGCTTACTGGGTTTGATTAAGTGGATGACTGGGTCCCAAGCTGGTGGTACGGTCCATCCATCCTCTCTATTAAAATTTGGGTGTTTTTTAATTTCAATAGCCTCGCGGATCATTCTAGGAATATATCGGTGTTCTTTGGCGAGTATCTGTGGTTTATCAAACCTTAGGTAATGGTTGGTGCCTTTTTGCGCGTGTTCACATACAGCTGACTTTGTTGAGCGTTGGTGTTTTATGTCAGCTATGTGTTCTTTGACCCGAGTGCCAATGCTTCGCTTGGTTTGACCAATATATGAGAGCCCACAGTCACAGTCTATTTTGTAGACCCCTGCATCTTGTAGAGGTAGTTGGCACTTGACAGATGGTAAAAATTGACTTATCTTCGTTGGCGGCTTGTAGTATGTGTTGATTGAAGCTCGCTTCAAGATGTAGCCAATCTTGTCAGTGACCCCTCGTACATACGGTAGTACAGCAGGCTGGCGTTCGACCGTGGCTGGTTTTTCTCGGGATCTGTGACTCAGGCGCGGTGGTTTGAGCTTGTTGTCTTGCAGTACTTGCTTGACATGTTGAAGCTCAGCGTTCAGGTGTTTCTTGTCACAGATCCCACGGGCTCTCTGAAACAAAGACATTCCTACGGTAGCTAACTGTTTAGGGTGGTGGTGAGATTCACCGTTTAAGTACCTATCAGTATGAGTCTTTTTCCTATACACAGTGTGGCTCAAGGTATTATTAGGATTTCTGATAACAAGAACATCTAGGAAAGCTAATGAATTATTTGCCTCTGATTCCATAGTGAATTGAATGTTGTTATTAATGGAATTAAGATGGTTCAGGAATGTATTTACACTATCTGTTGGTAGTATTGTGAAAGTGTCATCTACGTACCGTTTGTAAATCCGTGGTGTGAAGGCGGCCGTCTGCAAGGCTCGGGCCTCGAAGGCTTCCATATATATATCGGCTACGACAGGCGAGACTGGAGAGCCCATCGCCACACCATCGATTTGTAGGTAGTACTTGTTGTCCCACAACAGATAGCCAGTTGTTAGGCAATGTTTTAGTATGTCAGCATATTCCTCAGGCATAGTATTTTCTATTAGTTTGTTCCTAACGATGTCTATGCAGTCATGTACAGGTATACGTGTAAATAAGGACTGTACATCAAAACTGACCATTGTTTCATTGTTAGTGAGATGTAGGTGTTTAATTTCACTAACAAAATGGTATGAATCTCTAACATACGCTGTTGTGTTACCTCTGAGTGGTGAGAGTATCTTTGCTACGTGCTGAGCCAGCCTGTAGGTTGGTGTGTCGATCTGACTCACAATAGGACGTAGGGGAGCATTTTCCTTGTGTATTTTTGGTAGACCATACAGTTTCGGAGGTTTTGGGCAGGCAGGTATTAGTGTTTTGACGTCGAACTGTAATTTTTCGGAGTATTTACTAATAATATCTCGAGTTTGTTTGAGTATTTTATTAGTAGGGTCTGTTTTGACCTGTTTATAGGTGGTCTCATCCGATAAAAGATCTTCGATTTTTCGTTTGTAGTCTGACGTATCCATAACGACCGTAGCGTTTCCTTTGTCTGCACGGAGCACTGTAATATCTGGCCTAGCTCGCAAGTTCTTCAATGCTTCGATATTCGATAAATTAATGCGATATCATAACAAATATATCGCGATAGAATCCGTAAAAAGTGGTTTTATTTCAATGATAATTTTAATGTTTGTATGTTAGTAAATTTGAATACTTTGAGTATTGAATATTGTGTATGCAGAGGTTGTTATTGAGTGGTGCAGAAGGGTATTTGATTGTAAATAAATGCTGTAATAAATTGTTACCGATTAAAAAAACTTGTTAATTTAATATTACTTATTCAGCCACTAACTGAATAAGTAATTTGAATGAATTTTTATAGCATTTATTATGCTAACTTTTAAGTTTGAAAAACATCGGAAAAAATGAAAAGCTAAGTTAGACTTGAACTCACGACCTTTCCTTTACAGGTATGGCTCAATAGCTCATTTGGAAGAGCATTCCCCCTGTAAAGGAAAGGTCGTGAGTTCAAGTCTCACTTGAGCATTTAATTTTTTCCGATGGTTTTTGAATAAGTAATATTAAATTAACAAGTTTTATTTAATCGGTAACAATTTATTATAACTTTAAAGTATATTATTTAAAACTACAACAAACCAAAACAAAACATAGTACGGCATTCCTTTTGCAAACACGGTGCAAACCACGAGACTCGATCTGTACCTACTCACATATAAAATTAATGTCATTAAATAATTGTCAAAAAGTAATAAGGTAGAATAAAACTTTTATGTCATAGATTTGAATGAAATTTTAAAGCATTCACAAAGCTAACTATTCAAATCGATCAAGATAGGAAAAACCCAGACTTTGCGGAACTTAAAATACTGGGTAAATGTCTGCCACCCTCTTTAGAGGTAAAAGACGTTAATATGACTCGGTTCATTGCCATGTAGGCCATTCAACCCATACTAACTAACAAAACAAGTATATGAAAATAAACAGATCAGAGGAGGACAAACACCGTGTGATAACTTGCACTCACACAGAACTATCTGAGCTGACACTGTAACAACTGATTGCAATACATAATGAGTCCGGCAATGTCAGAGATTATGATAATAAATAATAAATATTCTACAACATTCTACACAACGCTATCTAGACCCATGGTAAGAATAGCTCAACTAGCTTGTATTATGGTATCTAGAATGCTATAAACAAACTCAGATACTTTTTTTGTAAATACATAATAGTTATAATACATAGAAACACCCAGACCTATGCAAATATAAGTATACATATTCATGCATACAAATATTTGCACTGAGCGGGAACCGAACCTGCGTTTCCCCGCAGTAGTCGAACGTTCTACCGCTACGCCAGGGGCAGTCTTTGAATTAGCGGATTGTTTATTATTAATTAATAATCCGTATCAATAAACACAAAACCAGTTTGAACCGTTTGAACTTCTTATGTATGACATACATAGTTTATAAAAATTAAGCAGAGCGTATCATGACAGGATATACGTTTTAAAAAGTACATTTATATGAAATTATGATGCATGACTAAAAAGCAACCATTGTAAATTTTTACTTAGCTGCCGGAGAAAAAACAAGAATACTCCAATGGATTAAGAAATTATCGATTGAATCTATACTCAGAAATCTACCAACTTGAACCCTCTTCCTATTTAAAGGAGATAGAATCTTTACTAGAGTGTACCAGAGACCTTACGAAAGTTTAAACCCAAAAGAAAAAATACGCCTATCTGGGAATTTTATTTTGATTAATAAGGTGACCTAACATAAACTTTACGCATAATGTTCCCAGATACCTATAAATCTCTTCCTCTATCTCTTTGTTCCATTCATAGGTCGTTAAACTCTATATTTTGAATCCACAATGAGATATAGTATTATCCGAAAAGTACCTTTGGAAATAAGAATCAAATTGAGATATGCAGGTGAGAACCTTGTGTCGAAAGCATTGTAGTTTCCAACGAAAAGACCGTGGATCCATTCCTAACGTAATTTAGGTTAGTGGGATTACTCTAGTACTATTAGTTTCGAATATATGTAAAAGAAGAAGAATAATTTATTACCTGTCGCTATTTTGTTGCCCACGTTACAGAGAACAAAATCTCTGTTTTGAGCGTGGAGTAATCCATTCAGAGCCACTTGCGTAAAACGGATTTCACTATTGATTAAAGCCCGCTTTACAAATCTACGCCCGCTTCCAATGGAATCCGGTAATTAACAATGCTTGCTGTTAATTACACTAACTTTTCTCAATGAAAGTGAACTATTTTAGTTTCCCCATCTTCGTTTAATTCGATTAGAGTTCTTACTGCCTACACTAACTAGACAAATAAACAATCTGGATCACTTCGATGTTATGTATTATAATTTTGTAATGTTTATTTTGTTAAGTTTGTTAACGAAAAACCCGCAAAAATTTAAGCAATATTTTGATACCTTGCTTACAAATTGACATCTTGACAGACTTTTAAAAATGCCATAATTTTCATGACGCTGTTTACATCTGCTAATAGAAACCACTCTAAGATAGGAAAGAAAAAAGTTATTAATTTTATTAAAGCCTCAATAATTAAGAACTCGGCGGAGTGTACTTTTACGACGTTAAAGTTTGATAGCAAAGTGAGTTTGTGATTTTATTATGAATTTTGAGGAACAAGGAGAGACCATGGTTACATTAACGCTAAGATAGACCAGATGGGCGAGAATACGACAGACCTGTGAATGGGATTTATCAATCTCAATATGGACTTATGGTAGCAGAATGTGTTTGCTGTTTATTTAACAGCTTACGTACCCACAATACGTGCCATTTGCTGTACCTTCTGTTATTTCCTATGTCCTATTTTCCTTCTTTTCTTCTGTAGGAGGCAACGTTTATTTGTTTGTTACGTTAGTAGTATTGAAAAGGGAAACGGTGTGATGCTACAAAAACGTCTTGAAGGGAACATTCATTACAGTATTCAGGTATTATTTGATTTTGAAGAATTTCTTGTTGTATCTTGAATCTCAATGTCCAATGAATTTAAAATGGAATCATGTAGAACTATACTGAGTACTTAACTTACATAACTGGGGACATCGAGGTCCCCACAACCCGAAGTGGACCATCTCGAAAGAGATAGTCCTGGGTCTGCCGGGGTGCGAGAGATATGCTTTCGGCAATCTCACCTCCGGCAACCAAGGACCCAAGACGGCGTGCGTTTTAGTCGGTTCGAGCCCGACATAACCGCCTCCACCGGCTCCGTGAGTGTGGTATCCGTGGGGATTTTGCGCACGATAAAAAAAAATACTGAGTACTTAAACCGAATTAGAAAAAGTAACTAACTTGATTATAACTTTGAATAAAATTATAATCTTAAAAAAATCATCTTTTCTCCTACAAACTGAAAAGAAGCATGATCAGGATTACTTAAAAACCGATACAAAACAAACAATTGCTAAGCTTAACACCTCTTATGCCTACACACAGACATTTAAAGTCGAACACCCTCACATACGTACCTACATACATATAAATACGACAATGGAGTTCCACATACGGAAATTCTTTCAATTTCGATTCAATTTAGATTTCTTGCGACAGAAAATACAGGCTGATATATTTTTGAATCGTACTGGAAGTCATTTGATTTGTTGAGAAGTATAGTAAAGTATTATTGTTGGTTATTCTACTGAAAGTAGTAAGTAGTCAAAATGTACCTAACTGCATAGTGCTTATAAGGACTGTGCTGACTGGAATCATATCGGGCGTGTCTCGGTAGCCTAGTTGGCCAAGGCATTCCCCCTGTAAGGGAAAGATCACGGATTAGAAGAGAAGATTAATTTTTCCCTATGTATTTGATTTGTATAGTTAGCATACCTAATGCTATAAAATTCATTCAAAAGACTTATACTAATTTATGATAATACTTCAAGTGCTTGTGTTTAACCTAGTCGTATAATGTTCACAAAACGTATCGTTATATTACTGTCGCTCCACACGCAATATGATATTCAAGCCGGTTTATTTACATATTATAATAGGTTGTCAAAACAGTTGCTTTGATTGTTTTAGATAAAAACCATATAAAATAGGGTGTTTAGGGATTATGTTGGTCAGTCAATAAGATTCTTTATTTAAACTAATAAAGTAATACTCTTCTTTAAATAATAAATTTATCAAATAACTATTTAAACACCCTGTACGTCACCTGTCCTTTGAGATAAGTTGGGTGTTTTCAGCCATCGAAGGTGTCGAATACTCGAACGAATGAAATGATCTAAAGACGGTATTCATCAAGCGTTTGTGAAGCTAACACTAGAAATTAGACCTTGAGGTGCAACGATAGAATTGAAATTTCACTGTCGAGGTTATTTTAGCAAAATTTGAACTGAAAACGAAGTGTTAATTTCGAGAGCTTTAAACTGAGGGCGCTGGTTCGGAAATTGTGCACGAACATAAAGTTATGTAATTATTGGCCTCTAGTTGTGAATTTCAAGCAATATTTATCGTATAGCTCGTGCGAGTTAACATGGCACCTGCCTCGAAGACACCCACCTCCCGCTTCCCCGCGCGCGACCCCGCTCTCGCCGTGCGAGGCTCGTAGCGTCAGCGTACACGCCTCCCGCTCCCCCGCGCAAAGCCCCGAGCCAGGTGCCATGTTAACTCGCACGAGTTGTAGGTGAGTTAACGATTACTGTCAAAATTAGCCTCTTATTCTAGATAGTCACATCTAACTAGTATAACTACGCCAATAACGTGTATAAAATAGTCACCTTTCTACTTTTTTTTACGATGCTCAATGCGTAGTTATCCGTTGTCTGCCGTGCGTGATAAAATCCGCAGAATTATGCACCGTAGAAAGCTGTCTTTAAAAGCATCTAAGTTATTTAACGCAAGAAGACTACTTCATCATGCAATACATATTCACATACAGCTCTTTATTATGTATGAGGGAAAGAAACAAAGGGCCAATTTGTCTTCTAACAAAAACTGCTTTAATTTAATAACTTTTCAAGAAGTCGCCTACTGCGTCCTAACATCACGGCACACGCTACACGTATTTCACGCGACAGAGCACTTGCTTAGCCAGGATTAGTGCGATAATTTGTTGAGTATAGAGATTACTCCTGCGAAACTGAGTTAAGTATTGCTTGATCACGTCTGACTTAAATACGGCAAGTTTGACGATGACAACATTCCGTGTAATCTGTTTCTGCAGACGAATATCTGTGCGGGAAACAGATTACAGGATAATCTGACCTACCTGTAATAAATGATAAAATGTTGAAACATTACAGTGATAGACTTGTGATCCGTATCGACTGTATCTTACATAATGTATAACCTAAGTAATATTTTTGAATAATGTTGTGTTTTAATAATATATGAAGAGAACAATTTATCCTGCACAAACCTAAAATAGGTTTATAGGATAAACTTAACCTGTAAATAACCCTGCACACTAATGATAATAAATAAATAATAAAAAATGTCCATATTACGCGAGTGAGTACTTTTTATAGTTACATAGCTTTCTCACTCACAAAATTGAGATAAGAATCCCACCCATTTAAGATTTAGAGAAAGCCACATAGGAATAGTCATAACATATATGGCATTTCACGCGATACGTTGTCTTGTAGGGATCTACCGTCGTTGCCTTCCAGCTATTTGCTACCTATGCAGTCCCGGATAAAGCCAGTTTTTTAAACAGCTAGCACACGCTAAGGGTACAAATTGGATGGCTTCCGACGGATCTGGCTAAGGTACATGAATAGGCTATAGTCTAGAATAGTACATAGATTACTTTTTATCCCGGGAATCGTTTCCCGAAATTGTTTCCCTATCACTCTCTATTGTTAAAGTAAAATACAGAATACCATTGTAATCTATGTATGTTTCGGAAAATAGTCTGCACGGCAAATAATCCGAGAATTATTATTATGTTTGTGTAAAAAATCTGCGCGATTCATTATTTCAACCTGAAGGTAAACCAAACACCTGTGGTGCGAAAGTTTGCCCGAACTATATAATAAAATATTTTTATCCGCGAAAGTCGCCACCTGGTCACGTTGTACCCGCCCTAGTATCCGCTTTAATTTCCGAACAGCATTTAACGTGATTTCGTGCTCTAACGAGGATTAGTGTTGGGCAGTATCGATATCACCGATTAGTAGATCAATTCTCGATAATTTAATATAACTTTAAGCAATCAGCTGTCAAGCCTGTGTGAACTTTTACTCTCGTTCCTGCAACCCATAGGAATCAGGGTAACAGTAGTCGATATATTATTTGAGACTATTCAAATGAATCCTGTACCAGAGTTCGATCTAATCCTTTCAGCCATTTGAATGTGATTTCGTAATAAACATCTAAACCTCTTCACAAAATTTCCCGCTTATAATATTAGTAGGATTATCGTTAATCTTGGTCGTCCCTAGCGTCTGCAGTGAAAAGAACCAGAAAAGAGTATCTGGATAGTGGCGTGGTATAATTTAATAGCTGACTTTAATTACCTATCGACTTCTTTTTTGAACACGGACTTCATTAGCCAATGTGGTTGACTTTGTGTTGGCTTTTTTTATCTGTATCTTAACTACATATTTTAAATATATAATGTTCTTTCTTTGAAACTTAATTTTACTTATAACCAGTCTGATAGTGGCTACAGCATTCATTTTGATATCTGGACATGAAATTGACTCATAAAAATACTATCTTGTATTGTTATGCTCTATCGCTTTTTTGTTCATTTTTTGAACAACATTACAATGTATTGAAATATTTAATTCTAAGTGAAACCATAATCTAACAATAGCAAGAAGAACACTATCGCACATGGTGATCCTCTAAAAATTACAAAATTTACGTATAATGGGAGAGGAGAATACGAATTACAATACCAATTTATATACCAAGAAAGCAGAATACCGATTGGCACATTTCAACTTTCGGTCGCAATTAGTCAAAGTTGGATGTTCGAAACTTTATTTCGAAAATACCTTTTGCGATTTTTGTGAGATCGGAATTAGGTATATCGGGGTTTGAATTTTATATATAATAATTTAATACGAGAAATTGACCTTAGTTTCGGATTACATCCTCTTGATAGTATTCGTAGCTTTATTTCCCAGCTATTTTAGCGAATTTACCCACATAAATAATTCAGCCTCGCTGCATGGGTTAACAAGATTCCCAGTAATTTCTCTTTTAAAAAGCGGTACACAAATCACTGGAAATCAGTGCTCATAACACAAAACGCAACTAAGTACATCAGCACATTATGAACGGGCCGTTTACCCCATGAGAGTGTACTATAAATCACATGATACGAAAAATGCAGATACGTATAAGTATAGGATTCGTGAACAGTGGCGGAGTTATGATGAATGTTGTAGTTGCGTGCCCTCTGCTGCATGTCCTAGGGCTGCCACACAACAGCGAGGAGACACTGTATATATTCATTTTAGAATCTCTTTTTGCTGTCCCGTAAAAGCTTTATAGAAAAGGAAATAATGATACAAATAAATTCAAATGTACCCTTTAAGTGTATCAGCCCCTCAAGACAAGTGGCATTTCGCTGACCGGCGTATCGTGAAATAGAATACCAAATGTATGGGATTTAACGTATTTGACAGTCGTCAACGAATGTTTATGTTCCATATCAATAGGGAGGATTTTTTTGACGCCTGACCTCCCCCCCCCCCCGGTCCCTTTTTAAACCTCTTTTATATTCTTGTAAATATTTGAGTTTATTAAGTTAGTTATACATTCATATTTAGAAAACCTTGTGATTATTCTCTTAGACTTTCAAGCCAATTAGAAATCAATTCTTACGATACGTTTGCAATTTGGATACGTCCCTGCAAATTATCCCTGTAAATTTACATTCCTTATGTGCAGAAGGGACTGGAAACGAAATTATAATAAGCATCTTGAATTAGACGTTTATAAACATCCTTCGTTCTCAAAAGCTTTTACATAATATCAATAGAATTGTAGCTAGTTCAAGCGACATCATAGCTTATTACGACAAAGCCTTTCAATGAAAAGATGAATGGAAAGAGTATCGATCACGAATGTAAGTAGACTGGTTCGACAAATAGGCCTCATAGCCCGAGTACACGCCACATGTTGCCGACCCTACCCGCTCTAAGGAGGCCTGGCTATTAACAACACTATGCGTGTAGTATTGGGTTGCGGTTTCGCAGGCGGACAGCTCCAAGTATTAACAGGAAATTCCATTAAATCCTTCCTTTCATAATTGTGTAAAGTCATTGCTGGGCTCAGTTCTCGACCTACACTGAGTTTAAGTGAAGAGGGACAGCTTTGTACTTAAGAAATTCGGTTAGTCTTAATACTAAACAACGTATATGTTATAATATATTCTATTGTATACGTTGTATAAGGATAGGTACAAATATGTCACGTGCAGAAAAACAAATAAGTACAAATTCCCATCACGTACAGCCCTAATGGGGGCTCAAAAGAAAATATATTATTTGTAACATTATATTAATTACTCCGCAATGTTCTACCTGAAATTATTACAGACTAAGTAGAAAATTAATTATGGTAATACTAGGGTAATGCAAATTTTGACAGGCAAGGCTCTGCACGCGAGCACTAGGCCCGCGCCGACAAATTGTAGGCGTCTGTGCAAGTGTATGTACGGCATGTATCGCTGCGATAATCACGCTTGCACAGCACTGCACGATTACCGTGACACCATAATATGCGACAAATTATCATATAAACCCCAAAATCAAAATGTACGTATTTAACGGTATAAAGTGAAAAAGGCTTACATTGAAAAGACATTTTGATGAGAAACTTGGAAGAAATGATTGAAAATACTTATGTTATTTACACACAATATGATCACGCCTATTTTCCTCAGGGGTTTGCAACGATAGCAGCCCGTCATCTACTTCTATCTTAACATACTTTACGTGCTTCCTCTACAGTCAGTAAATCTTTCATGCAAATACACTGGTTTTGAGTGCTTCTGACTGCCTTTATTAATATTATAATATTAATAAATATTTCATTAATTTGAGCAGCGTAGTATGTACCGCGTCATCGGCGTCATTAACAGTATGTTACTGGCTTTCATTAATATTACCTTTTATCATTATTGAACTCAGCTTATCGTTAAATTGCATAATTCACGTTGGTGGAACCACCGGCAACAGATTGTGAAAAAAAACCGACGATTCAATCATTTTCAATATAATTCGACTGATTGAACAGCCGAATGATAATATTGTTCGAAACGATTCATAATGAATGCGTAGATATTGGTTTCTGTGGTCTGATATTAAACAATTATCAGGGGATTACAAAGAATGGGTCAAACAACGGTCAACCAATTATTCTATTTGCAGAATTACTTCATCAACGGCAAAGTGTTTGGGTTTGTTCTTCTAGTCTCTCTTATGATTTGACTAGTGGCTTTTATGGAAGCGTGGGATGCCCGGGGGAATTAAGAGAATAAAGTCTGCGCTGGATGTGAATCAGAGGTGGCACACCATGTTTTGAACTATTTGAATTCTATCTAATTTTATCCAGCAATTTTAACGCTAAGGGATTTCAAACATTCGAAACTGTGTACAGATACAAAGTTTCGTACTCATAATAAAAGTGCGATGAGATTATGAGATTATTACAATTGTGCACATAGCGTTCTTGACAGCATTAGATTTTGGTTTACCGATTATATTTTTGAAATAACAAACTTTTGAGGCAACAGCCCAGAGGAACATAGTAGAACGTTCCACTCATGGGGCCGCCATATACATCATACGTCATAATCACAGGAAACCCGCTCCGGGTGTCACAATTGTGGAGACAAATGGACACGCGGCGGTCACGCTATAATGGCTCATAACGAAATCGGCGCTACCGGCTGGTAGCTGGGCACCTTCAGCTGGCTTGTACTACTTATGCTAGCCATTATTATCTTACTTTAAATTTCACCAATTGACTTGTTCTTAGTATCGATATAAATATGAAGCACTCGTGTTCACACCAGGTTGCCACACCAGTGTGACGATCAGGAATCTTCCTTGTTTGTCACACCGCTAGCATCACATAAAATTTGGATTTAGATCCATGGTTTCTACAACACTGATACTGAAAGAACTGAACATCTTGAGAGGTGGCAACTGTCCCAAACTTGGTTCCAACACCTGTAAGAGGAACACCATCATTGAGCACACCTATAATATAATATAATTTTGTCTGCCTATCCGTGTCAGAGCTTCCTCTCCTCTCGCAAGCCAACGCTTTCAGCAGTAAAGTGAGTTCTAAAGTATGTTTATTGCTCGTACCGCGCTCCTAAAGATGGCGTAAAAGCTGTATTAGATACACTGTAAATAAATTCACTTCGGGCGCAATAAAATAGCCGGGACAAAGTTGAGCGGAGAAAATAGTAGCAGGTTTTAAAGCGTAACGTTTTGGATGAAATATTGTGTTGCTTGGAGCTCGACCAGTTTCATTTTGAAGTAAGTTGTGACAGAAACAAGGCCGAGCGCGAATGTTTGGCTTTTGTGACTGTAGTGGTATGATTTTTTCAACAGAATGATACGCGTGCTAAGTTATTCATAGAGATTTATTCATAGAAGTAAAGGTATTTATCCTAGGCACATAATAAATAATAGCACTACGTTGTCCTAGGTTATGAAGACGTTAATTAGGTACTCAATCAAGTACAAGATTTGTTTTTTTTTTTACAGAAATAGATTTTGGTTTATAATAACTTTCGTCCCGCTTTCGAAGGGACTCCCGCCAGGACATGATCTGACATGGACCAGATGGAAGTCATTAAATAGGCTCCGGACTCGGGTTGGCCGAAGCAAGGAATGCCGGGCCAGATGGGGGTTCTCGGAGGGGGCGAACCTACGATGTGAATGTGGAGTTACTCCACAGACAATGGCCCATCAGTTGACACGTGCTAATTGCCCATACACATGTAATCCGCAGGACCTTATGTGCGCCTCCGAGAACGCCATACAGGTGGCAGCACACTGGGGGAAGATAATTTGAGGGTCGAGGCGCCATCGCCACGATAGAAGAAGAAGAAGACTACTTTTACCAATAAAATAGGTTCCATGGATCATGAGAACGAGAGAACAATTAAGCACTGGCTATAGTTAGTAGTATTCACGTACAAAGTTATTGTCACTAGCGTTCTAGCAGTTAACTCATCGAATCGATAGACTATGTTGACGTAACAATATAAAATCCTCGGAAGATTCGCTAACCGCCTTATATCTGTGGAGTGCAGCCATCTGCGGGCATCTGCAGCCGGCTCACGTCCGCGCGGCGCCGAGTGCCCGGGGCCACGGGCGGGACAACCAATGTGCGAAATAAACTTGTATAATACCGTGTATATATATTTATAGGTACGTACAGAACACTGCTTGTTTTGATAACTGTACCAACCAAGTGCCAGCGGATGTTTTAGATGTATTGTGACTACGTCTTTTTGGTTTGTAAATCTACTATTATGTAGTTAAAATTATAGCACGTTTACGTATGAATAAAATTGATAAAAAAGTAAAATACCGTCATCAAAAAATAAAATCTGGTTTATGTGTGCTACGAAATGCTACATAATCGTAGATGGCTTGTAGACACTGCTACGAGAACACAAAATCAAACATAATGCAAAGTAATCGTAGCTTAACTAGCTTTTTGTATGGATGCTGCGTCAGCTGGAATACGTGATGCATCTGGGAATAAGACAAAGCGCGGCAGACGCGCAGTTCTTCTTTTCATCGACATCTATCTATTGAATCGTTCAGACATGACATGGTTGAAGTAACAGCGCGGCTGCCGCAACTAAACCGCCAGAAAATAGAACCGCGTGGTAACCGCGTGGTTCTATTACACTATGGAGCTCTACAAGAGCGTTCTGTTGCGTAGTGGCTACCACGCGGCTACGTCACAACGTCGCACAATTCAGCTTCCATTTTTAAACTGACTCCAGACCGCGCTCGCCAAAACAGACCCAAATTTTGCGGTTTGAAATCGCGTAGTTTCCGAGCTGTTTGGAACCGCGTGGTTCCCGCCGTGTCTGAACAGGGCTAACCGTTGCCATGATTGGTCTAAAGTGATCAAATAATCGCTGATACAACAAATGATGTTACACCTTACAACTGCTATCATGACTAAGTCCTACATCTCCTACTCAAGAAGAGGTTAGACAGGTTGGAAATAAGACCGTACTTATTAACTGTGAAGTAGGCGGTTGTCGCAAATACGTTGAATATGAATGTGACGCGGCGCGGAGCCGAGACGCGCCCATCGAGCGGCCAATAATCTACGAGAGCTGAGCACACACGCGCGCCGGGACTATACTCGGTCACTGTCACATTATGTAAGGAAATATGTCAAATGGCTCTGGAAAATAACAGTATTAAATATGATTTGTAGAGATTATATTTTTAGATAAGCATTTTATTTACAAATCAGGATTAAAGGCTCGAAATGTCTATCTGTGTTATCAATCCATACTAATATTATAAATGCGAAAGTAACTCTGTCTGTCAGACAGACAGCTGTCTGTATCTTACGTTTTCACGCCTAAACCACTGAACCGATTTTGATGAAACTTGGTATAGGGGTATATTAGACCATGAGAAAGGATAAGGACAAGGCTATGTTTAGTCGTGATAACCGACATCTACGCGGCGGAGCCACGGGCAAATGCTAGTACTATACTCGTAATATAGACCAGGGGCTCGCGTCTATTTTACAAGCGATTACTGTCAGACTCATTGTTCAACGTCCATATTTAGTCTTACGAAAATTCTCGATTATGGTAATAGAGCAATAATTTATGTATTTTAGGGTATTCAATTTTATTAATTTAAATCATACATCCATACATATTTTCACGACTGTCAATTTCTGAAAGGTTAAGCAGAGGTGTATTAACATCCACGTTTTGGCAACTATGATATTCTTTAGTGGGAGACATTTCCATCGGCGTCAAGGCCCAGATGAAATATCTGGGGCTCGTACTCGATGGCCGGTGGAACTTCGGGGAGCATCTCCGAAGACTGGCCCCCAAATTGAAGGACACAGCTGCCGCTTTGGGGCGGCTGCTGCCCAACATGAGGGGGCCGGATGACTCCTGCAGGAGACTCTACGCGGGAGTCGTGCGGTCCATGGCCCTATATGGGTGCCCAATATGGGCGGACACCCTGACGGTCCACAATGCGCGTCTGCTGCGTGGACCGCAGCGTGCAATGGCCAGCAGGGCCATTAGGGGGTACCGCACGATATCCTTCGAGGCGGCGAGTCTCCTTGCCGGATCCCTACCGTGGAACCTGGATGCGAGGGCCCTTTCGATGCTATATCGGTATCGTAAGGAGGCGCGGGAGCAGGGACGGGAACCCGAGCCCGAAGAAATTCGGGCCGTGAGGTCTCAGCTCCACAGGGACATGGTAGCGGAATGGGAGCTACGACTTGGGCGACCAAGCGCAGGGCACGCCGTAATAGCGGCGGTAAGACCCATCATGGAGGAGTGGCTAGAGAGGCCACACGGCAGCCTCTCGTACCGGCTGACGCAGGTGATTACCGGACACGGGTGTTTCGGGAGTTACCTGTGTCGGATCCGGAAGGAGCCAACGTCCGAGTGCCATCACTGTGATGCGAGCGAGGACACAGAGCTGCACACGCTGACCGAGTGCCCGGCGTGGGACACGCCGAGGCGGGTCCTAGTGGCGGCTCTAGGGGTGGGAGTCCTCACACTCGTCACATTGCTCACAGCGATGGTACGATGCGCAAACGCTTGGGGTGCGGCCGCCTCCTTCTGCGAGCAAGTAATGCTCGAGAAGGAGGCGGCCGGTCGGGTCCGGACCAGACTCCGGGCCCGGGAAGCCCGTGCAGAGCGAAGGTGAACCGGACGTCGGAGGTCGCAGAACGACCTCCGTCCTCCATGAGCGCTGGCCTGGGGGTGACCGGTGGAGCCGCCTGTCACCCTAGCAGAAGCAGGCCGCGGCGGCGGCGCAAAGTGCACCTCCCCGTAACCGGGGCTAGATGGGGACATTTTGGTCCCCACAACCCGAAGGGGGCCATCTCGAAAGAGATGGTCCTGGGTCTGCCGGGGTGCGAGAGATATGCTTTTTGCAATCTCACCTCCGGCAGCCAAGGACCCAAGACGGCGTGCGTTTTAGTCGGTTCGAGTCCGACATAACCGCCTCCACCGGCTCCGTGGGCGTGGTATCCGTGGGGATTTTTCGCACGATAAAAAAAAAAAAAAAACTATGATATTCGTTCCTACGTAATAGGGCGCGAGCACGAGCTTATTGTCGTCTAGCGGGTACTTTATCTAAGGTTGTATATTTACTGTCGGATAGAGACATACCTGAACAGCACTATATTTCTAAGACGCTTTTTACACACATGACGATATAAAATTATGTTATTTCGAAAATCGATTATTCCTACTACTACTAGTCTTAATCGAAACTTATACAAATTTGCCCGTCCACCATTTTTATTATGCTGATGATACAAAAAACATTCGTCAATATAACAGTGAGTTGTTCGGAGACAGAGCTCTGGGTAGAGGCTCAAAGCTAACACAGACCTAAGTCAACACACATGTTTGCGATCCGTCTTACGATCCTCTCGCAAGCCTACGGAGCTATTGTTACTATTGTACGTAATGTATTGTAATGTTAATTACACGGGTGAGATTAAAATTCTCTGTTGTTGCAAGAACACACAAGTATTTGCAAGATCTTAATCGTTTTCCTAGGTACATCTGTTTCTGTAAGCAGTAAGAAACCGATCTTCCTTGAGAAAACTCACCTGCCTCTGCTCATCATATGTCCACTGGCAGCTCATCTCATACCCACGTTGTAAGTTTTCGGTAGGCCAAATCTGCACACATGTTCTGCAAACCATCTCGGGCATCTCAGCAGACACACAGAGAAACTTCACATCAGCGTTATTCCATTCTTTTACTGTGCACTTCTTATCTCCTATAGGAGTAATGAGCTTTCAGTCTGTGTTGTATTGTTTTACGTCCAGAGGAAACGTTAGAAAAGATCGCCGTTGAATCGCTGGCGAGAGATTCATTCAATTGGGTTGAAGCACTTTGAAAATGATTTTCTCGTGCGGGAAACACTCAAGTTGTTTCTCAGTATAAACGCTCATACAAATATAAAAAATAAGACTGAAGCACTTACCACATTATTAGAAATTATGATGAATTTTTTAAATTCACTAACGTTCAAGTGATTCATATAATGTTTTATGATTTGAGATTGACATGGTGTGATTGACATACGTAACACTCACTGCACAAGGACCCACAGACGGCGTGCGGTTTTAGTCGGTTTGAGTCCGCCGGAGCCGGAGGGGGAGGTATCCGAGGCGATTTCTACACAAAAAAGGGATATTAACATATGGCCTAAGTTCTTTTTTTAACTACGATATAAAATAAATTTATTTACAATATTTGTTATTTGTTTTAGAAACCGATTTTTCGGCGCTGTTGCAAGTGCCATAATCACGGATCTACTGGTGACCGCCGATTTAGTTGTTATTGGGCAGACCATTATTGCCACGGACAGTATGTTTACTATTACGTGTGGAACAGTTCTGTCCCGTAGTCTGTACGAACAGAGATGGCGAAACCCTCACATTTAAGTCATCACGACAATACGTGTATTTAAGAGTAGGAATACAATCTTTGATTCTATGGATATTCAGATAATTAATTCCATAGTTAGTTAAATTGTATGATGTAAAACTTGTCGTTCTCAATTTACAGTATCAGCAGATTAATATTCCAACTATAACATACATAATATACCTTACAAAGTGAAATCACGGCACCAACTAGTTTGAATTTGTCCGAAATACCGTTGTGTACTCTAAAATATTAATTACGCAGGGCAAGTCAGGCTGTATTATCCCCAGCGTGTACCCACTTCACACGAGTAATGAAATATTAATACGTATCCTAACACGTCATGTAGCCAAAATTATTGAAGGGTACACACTACAGGCGCTGTGCCGACCACCAAGTATTAAACATTACACGGCCAGATGCGACAGCCTGAGGATTAACTCTACCAACTTACTTGTTTGAAGAGTCACTGTTTGGCACAAGATGATCTATGCTGAGATTAGGTAAGCCTACAACCATCAAACATACATAATACCGATTTAATTACCTCAAATATCTCCGTGAGATACTATTGATTTCACAAATGTCTTTGACATTATGGCACTGAGATATTATTAGTTAATCTATTCGAGTGTTAAGACTGAGATATCATGTTCGCAGTAGATGTCAAAGTTGGGCGTGATATAACAAAATTAAGGCTATGAATATTCAGAGGGGCACCGGGAGTTCGGCGAAATGGACTTCCTCGGGGTAACACATTCGTAGAACTCAACACTATTAATGAGAGGTTGAATGTTCAACTTTAATTCCTGCTAATGATACGGCAATGCTAAAGTGATAAGCGTGGGAAGTGATTAAAATGCATGAAATAGATTTGCATAATAGCAATAATTTTATGTTATATCACGCTGTGGTTGTGATATGCCTCCTCAATAATCGTTTAACTTATCAGAATATTCTGTATAAATTCCTCCAGTATTTCGCAAAAACGTACGAAATAATGCATATTATTATATCAATCACTACGTAATGGCAATGGCAGTTTTATGTGATACATAAAACTTACGTGCCATTGTGCTTATCCTATCTGAACTTGAGGAATTATTCTTTCTGGTTGTCCACTTACATGAATTTATACAAATAAGTAGATACAAAAGACACACTAAACAACTAAACACTTAACCTAAACACATCGCGTGTAAGTGTCGGTAACAAAGTAGCACTTAACCCCGATCTCTCTATTTACTTATATAAAGGGTCCTGTTGCGTATAAAATATTCTATTTTCAATATAAACAGCAGCGAAACTCCAAACATATTCATAGATCATCCATCCTAAACTATACAAATATCGTCTTGGCAAAATCACTTAAAGTGGAGATTAGGCTGAGCTGATTGAGGATTATACGTCACGTTACCCCGAGCGTCACCACAACTAACAGAGATTAACGTGTTTTGATGGAAATTACATTATGCTAGCAATTTAGTTACCAATATAATTGTCTCTTGAGTGAACTTGAACGTTACTCATCCAAAAACAGACATCTGGAGTAACGCATTCATAGATCTGTTATAAGTATTGAAACATTATTACCTACATATTGTTTGGGGGTCCAAGATCTTTGAAGTACATTCCATCCATACCTGCAAGCTGGTGCTATAGCTCGAGACACATAATCTTGGATCCAAAATGGGCTCAAATTACGCTCTATATGCGTACTCTTTTTGGACCATTTGAGGATCGCACGAGGTGATACGATGGTGGACCAGCTCATGTCAAAACAATTCGCGTGCATCGAGCCTCGTTTCTCTCACGATAGGGGTCCGAGATATTTGCCACGATGTATACCTTTATTAGACCGAGGAGCTTCCTTCCTTACTTTCGGGCCGATAAGTATTGTACCTGCTCGAGCGGGCTAGCCTATGAATGCTGAAAAGAGTATATTTATAGTATAAGGAGGTTACTATGGATAATGTTTTGCCGAAGTTGGAAATTTTAAATCCTAAGAAATACAATTTTAGATATTCAGAAACCATTTATTGGAAGTACGATTGAATACAAGCAGTGCAGTGATGATATATAGTGAGCTACATCCGCATTTCCTTACTCAATAACGTGGAGACGACGGGTTCGTTTGATTTACTGGCGCCTTTTCCTTCAATATTGTGCGGTTTTCACTTCCTATCATGGGTATTAAAGTATTAATTCTGAATATTTCGCGACTATATTTCAACGATAAGACATTTGGATGCTATTTTGCATAATGTGGAAAACGCAACTGAATTTAAAGTTCCCAAAGCTATCTCATGTTATATTGGTAACACAATACCTTTTAGAAGTACCTTCAGAAAAAAAGTTGTTAAAGTAACGCTTCTCAGCTTTCGCTAAGGCTAAAGTTTTTCTTTGAAGTAGATTTTTTATTCTGTTGAACATGACTAGCATCGTTTACTCTGAAGGTTACTGGCCTTCGCCTCTTGATGTATTTTATTAAACTTATCGAGAAAAGAACGAAGTAAGTGCTAAGTCTTATGGACATACGACCTGATATAAAAATATAAAAATGTAAGCTTGAGGGCATTCCATTGTTATATCGTAATTCTGTTGTCGTTATTGAGTCTTAGAAACGTTGTCGTATATAATAGGGCCACCCTGTATCTTCCTGTGGGTGTCGTAAAAGGCGACTAAGGCATAGGGCTGTTCTCCGTCCGACAGTAAATATACAGCCTACTTGACGGCAATAGGATCGGCTCCTATTACTTAGAATTCTATAGAATAGATTAATCGTAGTTGGCTAAATATAGGTGTTAAGACACCTCTGCTTACATCTACGGAGATTTACAGTGAGTGAGTATGTATGTAATATTAGTAGGACACTCTTAGCCAACACCGGTTCACAAGCAAGTCCCAACAAGATCTTTAGAGAGATGAACTGAAACTAATGCAGGGATAACTAGAACACGTGGTCGAGACAGAGACGCCCTTGTCGGAATAATTGTATTCTAAGTGAACACGTTGTCTCCCGCACCATAAGTCTACAGAGCACCCTTATCAATGGCGCGGACACTGCACAAATGGAAATCGAATCGTCATGTCGCCCGTACGTGGTCGGAATATGCTGCCTTGTCTTTTGTGTCCGGTCGACGAAAGGGGTGAGTGTTGTTTATGTGGCGACAGTGGAACAGTGCCCAGTGTCCAGTCCATTCTTTTTACCCGACTACGGCGAAGCCAAAAGGAGGGTTATGATTTTGACAGGCTATGTATGTATGTATGTATGTATGTATGTATGTATGTATGTATGTATGTATGTATGTATGTATGTATGTTCATTTGTTCCCTCATAGCTCCTCAACTACTTATTAGAACTGAACAAATAAGGTATCGTTACAAGCGGCTTGATCGTCCGATGGTTATAGGCTATATGACGTGTCACTCAATCTTGTGTGGCGCCCTCTAGCGCTCATAAGGTACTGTGTTAAAAAATACTTTTGAGATAAATATGCCGTGTTTGGTATCAATTGAAAGGGCTTAATAAGCACATTTCAAATATGTATAAATTATTAGCTTTACCTTGCCCCAAAATAATATAAATAAAAAATAAAGTTTAAAACTAAAACCCGACTACCGAAAAATAACGCTCTAAAAGTAGCAAACAAGAAAATATCAAGGATAGCCGTGGTCGTATGCCACTTACTCTGATAAAACAATATATTCTAGGGAAAAGTGGCATACGACCACGGCTATCCTTGATATTTTCTTGTTTGCTACTTTTAGAGCGTTATTTTTCGGTAGTCGGGTTTTAGTTTTATTGTGTTTTATGTGCTTTGCAGTTCGGAATGGCCCAATTTATCATTTTTGTTATATTGAGCAATTTTTTTCTATAAACTTTTGTGTTGTGAATTATTTTAATTGATGTTGTAGGACAAGTTTTTAATTTGGAAATTTCAGCTTGTAAAGGTGATATAAAATGGACATTATAAGCCCATTGAGGTATCGAGAATGGTAAGCTGCCTGATAAAATATTATGTTTAATGAAAGTGACAGTCTTGTACTATTTGTACGAGTAAATGAATTTGTATAATCCATACTAATATTATGTATGCGAAAGTAACTCTGTCGGTCTGTACGCCTAAACCACTAAATGGATTTTAATGAAATTTTGTATAGGGGTAGATTAGAACTTGACAAAGGACATGGGCTATGTTTGGTCGCGATAACCGACATCCACGCGGGAAAAAGCTAGTTGCAAATAAATGCACGGCAGTGGAATCTATGGTTATCTATGTTAAATTTTTTACTATTCCATGGTTAGATGAGATAATTACCATTTTAAATTTTGATTCTGTTCAGGTCCTGTCATGTATTTTATGACCTGTTTTTTTTCCAGCGTTAAATATCGTGATAAGACTGACTGGTGATAGCAAACGCCCTCACGTAATCCCATTAATTATGTAATCAATTTCGATGTTTCACATCTGCGGCGCCGCGCTCATGGCCACATCTACGTTAGACTTTGTTTTCTGTTCAACAGAACCTGACTCGGCTAGATCGATCGATCCCCAGTTACAGTCCCTTGTTAGCTATTAAGAATAGCTTTCGTTTCATCTATAAGGTAATATCCAACGTTCTGTTGAGATTAGATTTCCTGAATTTTTGAATATTTCAAATAATTTTTTTATTTGAGGCTCTAGAATAAGCACGTTACATATCGCAATACCGGATTGAAACATTTTCCACGCGTCGGCAATACCGTCAAACTCATTAACTTCTGCTACAAGATAGTGATATGCATTAGATGTCAAACCCTTCTGCTGTATTTTTTTTAAATCTTAGGGTTCAATGACTTGCCAGAAGTTTTGGTATTAAAATTTCATAATTTTGTGTGTACATATTTACGTTAAGATAGTAGCACTGCGTGTATATGCAATATTTACTAAAGATTTATCGATTTTGATTGGATAAGGTGCACGTCCATGACTCACAGGAAGAATGCTTTGACCAACTGAGCTGCATGCACACATCTTGATTATTCCAAATTCTTCTATCTTGGATTTGTCCATCTTGGGTTCTTTATTTCTGTATTTCGGTTGAAAATATTAGTAATCATTTCAAAGTATCGACAAAGAAATCCATACTAATATTATAAATGTGAAAGTAACTCTGTCTGTATGTTACGCTTTCACGCCGTAACCACTGAACCGATTTTGATGAAATGTAGTATAGGGGTAGATTAGACCTTGAGGAAGGACATAGGCTATGTTTGGTCGCGATAACTGACTTCCACGCGGGCGGAGCCGCGGGCAAAAGCTAGTCATAAATAAATTCTATTGTGGCTGAATTTCTTTGTCGTATTCCTACAATTGTATAACATGATTGGTAAACACTTCATCATTTAGCCAAAGTTCTAGAATAAGACCTTAGTATCTGCGTCACGAATTTGTTATATAAATTGACACGTACACTGACGAGGGTGCGCGACGAATTAGGTATTACATTTGACAGCTTTATTGGCTCCTATTGGACACTCGTGCTGTACATCATTTTTGCCATACTCCTTAAAAGTCAATCCTTAAAAGTATTCGCTAGATCCTTTAACTGAGTTGAATATTTGGGTTAGAAATAGGTTCACGTATGCAAAACGAGGTTCTGATTCACTAGTCCTTGGTTTAAGCCTGACCGATATAACATTTAGTTACTATCATAAAAATTTATCAAGCAATGCCAGGTTTAAAACTGCATTAGATTCAGCTGAACGAAAGTGCCACTTATTTACACAGGGATTCTTAATTACCGGAGTTAAATTCACAACATCTAGATAATTACTCGTCTAACTACTGGACGAGTTAATTTTGGATTTGGTTTATTATAGAATCACTACGAGAACTAAATTCAAAGACGATAGAGATCAGCTCTTAAATAAGACGGAAAATGTACCACACGGGCTTTAGATTTAATATACCTATGCAGACTATACCTATTTCTGAGATAGAAATTCTGAGAAATATTTCTCCGCTTTTAGGGTAATACTTCATTTCAGTAATATAAAATATTTAAATAATTAGGATACTCTAGCCTATGTACTGCTGAAATAAATGAATTAATAATAATTATAATATTTAAAGTAATGCTTTTGAAGTGAAGGTTGTATTTAAATATTAGATTTGTTATTTGTAATATAAAGACCGTTCCTTGTATAAACTTAACATCAATCAGGGACTCAAATTTCGAACAGTATTAATTAAATCGGCGTGCTTATTCTGGTGATTAGTGATTACGCTTCAATGGGGATTTATATTGAATAGTCCGGAGCTCGAGTTTATCGAATTGTATTTGGAATTCATAATTCAATACCGGGTTGGGACAATTTCAGATCGCAGTGATAAGCTTTAACAACTGATTTACATATAGATTTATATTTGAAACAGGAAAGTCTACAAAACCTTTCCATATTAATAGTAATAATTTTTACTAAGGCGTGTTTACTGATAAATGGAAAATTCTGCAATAAATATGCTGACACAACGACATTGCAATATAATGCCATAGAGTTGGTTGAGAATTTGATCTGGAGATTTGGTTGCGAAGCCCATTGCAGAAAAAAACCGGCTTACCCGTTTCCAGCCCCAGTTACTCAGAGGATATATCATTGATAGACTCGAAAAGATTACAATGGAGAAAAACCATACTTGCCTACGTTAAATGTAATAGTGTACCTTTGTGATGGATCTGGATGGGATGGAATATGATTCGAGTTAAATCGAGTTAAAATTCAGGTAAAACGAATTGAATTCGAGTTACATAACTCGAGTTAGCAAGAAGTTAACTGAGTGTATGATTTGTTAAAAATTACATTCGCGCTCTGCACCATCACCGGAGCAACGTTATCGGAGCTACAGAACTACAGAACCCCCAGGGCTACTGGAACCGCCTCGGCGTATCACATGCTGGACATTCGCTCAATGTGTGCACCCCAACTCGAGTTGCAAGGAATCCAAATCGAGTTAAGTGCAACTCGAGTTGACCCATCTTTAAAAAAAAAAGAATATTGTCAACCGGAATTACTAATATTTCCTCTAACCCCTCCAACTAGGCTAAATTGCTTGTACTGGGAGTGGGTTCACATCGGTAATGGAATGGCCAGGATTCCAACCCGGGACCTCTCGATCGTAAGGCCCACTCCTTAGCCACTAAGCTACCGACGCTTAACGCATACATCTCCAGTGTACCTATATCAAAAGAAGGTTTTCGTAAAACCTACACCAAACAATCGCCTTTATCATGTACCTACACGTATGTCTAAAGATACCTGAGGCTGTATGACAGACAGACGGACAGATGGCGTAACATTTATTCGAGGCTCGTTGGCTGGGAGATGTTTATAGTTATTATTATTAGGCTTGACAGCAGCCACTACTACCCACATTTAATGAAATTTTCCGCCGGCTATGGCTGGCGGCTACGACTCTAAAAATACAGCCTGTGAGAGACAGAGGGATGGACAGTGAGGACTTAGTAATAGGATTCTCTTGTACCTTTTGGGTATTATTTAATAAAAAGGGTTTTGAGGGGCGTATTAATTACGTAACTGTACACTTCATTTGTTGGATTGTTTTGTGAATGAAATCAATCGTGGCAACCCTTTTTAATCAGTCAATTTTGGGACTTTATATGAACAATAAATTTAAATTGCCATTATTACTAATTTCTATTAAGAGATTTGTGAAGAAGTGAAATGTCGTATTCGTCTTTTAATGAAGGAGAAGGAAAAAAAACAAAGTAATATTATTATTAATAATGAAAATACTGAACAAACATTATGATAACAGAATAAGACCGTTCTCTTTTTGAAATGTGGTCTAAATATCTGGACAGGGTTTGTTTTGTGAAATAATTTAATCTAAATTGCAATTAAAATCCTTGCGTACATCCAATACCTCTTGAAAATATAAATTGTTTATTTTACGTTTGCGGGTAAGCTTTATTACACCATTCACAATGTTAAGATGTTTTTGCGATACGAAATAAATCTATGTCTGGCAAAGCCATGTTTTCCTCAACACGGCAGAATGAACGAATGATCAAAGAAGCACACGGCTCACGTATATACCGGATAATAAACAACAATATGTCTTCTATGAACACTTGCTACACTTAGCTTTGCTAATAGAGACCATTATTGTACTCCAATGAGAGATTATACTGCAATGTTCTGGCACCAGAGATAGCAATAGTACGCTAGTACTATTATCTATTCTGTGGCAATAGCATGAACAGAAAACAGTTTTTTGACAGATTGTTCAAAACGTATATCGCTACCGTTTTTTACCAAACACAAGTGAAAAGAATAAGTACCTTTGCGTATTGGGCAAAAAAACAGGGATCTCTCGATCGTAAGACTGATTCCTTAATCGTACAGAAATTTAACATACCTATATTTATTTTCCCAATTTACAAGTTTAGATATAAAGATTTTCGCTTGCACGGAATTATCAATTATTTTTCCTGCATATTTTCCGCACATATGTGCTACCAATCGGCAGACGCTACTGCTTTATAATTCATTCCTGTGCACAAGTCCCTGAGCGCGCCGCCTGACCCCGCGACCCGCGACGTTTACTTTCCCGTCCGCCTCCAAATTGATTACAGCCCATTTCCTGTCGGTCGCCCGTCGAATTTGCTCAGCTGTAGCTTGTGCACATATTATTTTTTGTAACTACATGGAGTATATTGGTGTTATCTCTTGCCCGATGCTGTGTGTTTACTCTATAATACTAACATCGTAGTATTTTATTTGGACTATGTATTAGAGAAATTCGTGCCATATTGGTAAAAGTTACAAGTTCTCTGCAGTATTTAAACAAATTGGTCATCTAAATCAAACATACAGCAATACAACATTTTTTTTCAGAGCTCCCTTCAAGAACGGAGGTCGTAAAAATATAAAAACGAATAATGGTCCAAGATTTTTAGAAGCGCATAAACCATGTCAGAATCAGATAAAGTAGAATCTAAAAGTTATAAGGGTTATATATTGAATTCCTTCTAATAGACCGCCTGTTACACCGTAGCAACGTGGACTTCTATTTCATGTATTTATAGCTGAATATGAAATACTATTGGGTTTGCTTGCATAAGTAAACAATTTAACGCACAATTAAAGAATGGAATAATTCAAAATCTTTACCAAATTAAGGTTTACAGTTGTCAAAGAACTAGTAATACCCCTCAGCGAGTGCGCATACAATACTATTACCTATTATCTATTCTGTGCTAATACTGTAAAATTCTTAAGTAAATAGACAGCGAGAAGTGGGTGGTTTAATAGCTGCTATACTACCGACTAGCAGTGCTAGGAAACAAGAAGTCTACACAGTGTCAAATTGTTACTGCTTTTAAGCAAAAGCCAAAACTCAAATGGTTTTTATTCGTTTCAAAATAAAATTTCAAAAAAATTCAACTAAGTATTTTTCAAAATAGATTTTAAGTAACTTGTTACATATCGGTGTGCTGCACGGTCGCCATTGTGTCTACAAGATTTAAAATCACTTTTGTTGAATTGCCTCATTTTAAAGCGACTTTTATACTCGAACTGTACGTACAAATATTTGTAAGATTGCAGACCAAAGAGAGTAATGTTCTGTGCACTGATATATGCGATGTACGGCCGAATGGATATTACTATGTGTGTTCCGTGATAACACTGAAGTAATATAAAATGGTTTACTGAAAAATTGTTCGTCAAACATCATCTAATTTTTCCAAACTTATGTCATTTTGTAACGGTAGAATCATTGAAGGAAGTAATTCTTGAACTTGACTGTCTGCCACAATGATAGCATCATTATCATAACAATAACAAAAGATAAACTCACGCCTGTATTCCCCGAAGGGGTAGGCAGAGGTGCTAGCACCCACATATCGCCAGTTTATGTTTAGGTCCCAATATAATAGGTGGCGAGCCTATTGCCATTAACCGGGCACTTATAAACCTGCGATAAATACACACATAACTTCGAAAAACATTGAAAAGTCATTGGCGTGTGCCATGGTAAACCTGGGATCGAACCCGAGTCCACGTCTCAGCAGTCCATTACCCATACCACTAGGCTACTACACTATGCGCATCATTATCCATACTACACTGACGGACTCATAAACTGCATCAAAGTAATAGACGACTTTGAAATAAATATTTTAACCAAGTATGCATACTTTCTATACAGATTTAAATTGAAACCTCTAGATTGGTTCGTGAACTTTAAAACAGCGTAGGGTCATATCTTTAAGTTTAAGTTTATGTACTGGAAAGGACCTTAAGACTTTTTTTGAAGAAAAAACAGAAATTTAAGAAAAATTGGTTTAATTAAAAAATTGGTTTTAACAATAGACACAAACTTTATGCAAGGGTTTATTTGTGTTTTAATAAGGTGTATTACCCCCACGTGCCCTTATTACGGATTCTAATCGGTTCCGCATAGATTTTATAAGGGTTTTTGAAAGATCTTGCGGAATATTGTCCCATTCTTCTGAAAGTGCTGTTCTTAGTGCTGCCACTGTCGTGGGCGAAGGGTTTCTCGCATATACAGCTCTTTTTAAATTGTCCCAAACATGCTCGATGGGATTAAGATCCGGGCTGCGTGCTGGCCAATTCATTGTACGTATCCCAACCTCTTCGCAATAATGTTGAACTTGTGCAGCTGCATGCGGCCGGGCATTATCCTGCATTAAAGTAAAATTTTCGCCTATGAATCCCATGTAAGGCACCACGTGATCTTCTAATATCTCTGTTATGTAGCGATGTGCTGTCAAACCCCCTCTATTACCGTTTTGACGGACCATGTCTATGAACACAAGTTCTGTTCGCCCGTTCATCGATATGCCACCCCAGACCATACATGAACCGCCTCTAAAAGGAACACGCTCCTCAATGCAACTTTGAGCATGTCGCTCCCCACGTCGACGATAGACTCTTCTGCGACCATCTGCACCATATAAACATGTCCTACACTCGTCCGTGAACAATACAGAGGCCCACTGCTCTTCTGTCCAATGTAGGTGATGACGCGCAAATCTTAAGCGAGCTTGTCTGTGAGCTGTAGACAACTTTGGACCATTTGCTGGTCTAAAAGGGGTGATATCCGCTTCCTTTAACCTTCTTCTTATTGTTCGTGCACACACGTTTACTCCACGCACTTCATTAAGCTCGGTTTTGATGTTAACTGACGTGAGGAAACGATTTCGCAGGGAAGTTATAACAATAAATCGGTCATCACGACCTGTGGTTGCTCGAGTTCTGCCTGTACCACGTCTCCTCCTGTAAGAACCTGTCTCTACAAACCTTCTATATATTCTAGAAACCGTAGACTGGTTTAAATTTAAATTTCTACCAATCGTTCGTTGATCCAAGCCCTCCCGCACCAATGCTACAATTTGTGCCGCTTGTTCGGACGAAGTATCCATATTATGGTTCAAAAACTCTCGATGTGTTAAAAAACTAACCCAACAATTATGCTGGTAACAATAATTCAATTGACAAAACAAAAAAAATCAATGAGAATCAATTTAAAACATTGCTATAAATAACACGCAAATCTGATACTACAAGTAAATTTTCTTTTCCCGGCTATATTCATTTGTTTTACTGCAGTTCTATTTTTAAATTTAATTTTTTTTTTAAGATTAAGAGCCAGTCTTTCCATATTTATATAATTTAATCTAAAAAGTTTGCATACTTATTATAAAAAATCCTTTTAGAGTAAACCTGAACTTTGATGCAGTTTATGAGTCCGTCAGTGTATAATATTATAAATGCGAAAGTAACTCTGTCTGTCTGTATGTTACGCTTTCACGCCAAAACCACTGAACCGATTTTGATGAAATTTGGTATAGGGGTAGATCAGACATTGAGAAAGGACATAGGCTATGTTTTGTCGCGATAACCGACATCAACGCGGGCGGAGCCGCGGGCAAAAGCTATACACTGATATAAAGTAATGGTTTATAGTTTAAAAGACAAAGCTCCTTCATCCCATAAAACACTTAGCGCGTATTTTACCTCGGGTTGAATGGGATACTTTATACTTCACAGTATTATAAGAACTGACATACAACTAAGATTTTCCTTTAACATTTTTTTCATGGGTTCGCGTTTGACCACTATCTCACCTACTGGTGATAGTGAAGTATGATGAAGTCGATGGTGGAACACACTTGCCTAGAAATCCGATTCACTCTACTCTCGGTGAATTATGGACATGACATAACAATTTAAAACCGCATCGATAAGTTGTAATATAAAATCTTAAAAGGCTCATTGGAGTATATAGAAGTTGTTATAGTTTTATAGCGTGTGGTGTGAGGTTACAAATGGGATTGCCCCGTCCCGTCCCGCGGGGGTCGTGCGCAGTAAAGTATGGCACTTATGGGAGCTGGGATGTACCTGCCAACTAAGGGTTTTATATTACAATGTTGAAACCTTAATGAATATACTTTGGATGGTTATCCGGTTTTTGAACTGACCTGTTGCTTAGATACCAGAATATTTGTGCAAAGGCTGGCGATTGCCATTCAGCGTGGCAACGCAGCAAGTGTGATGAGCACTTTTGCACCGGAGGCGGTTAGGCGTGGCTTATTTGGTTAGTATTAGTATTTTAATGTTGTACAATTTTGACATTTGTAATATTATTTGAATAAAAACCATTCATAAATGAGTTCCAACATTAATAATACCTACATCGTATTTTAATTATACAATACCGCAGCACATTAAGAGAAATAATTAAAATTAAATAGTGTTTAAACCTCACCCCTGATCGGCACAGCACATGTGTGTTGACAATTAGTGCGCCGCATGTATTATTATAATAATATATTATACTGCATGTCGTCGCCACACTTAGCACTACTTTAAATGATGTTGTGGTTTTTAACCGACTACGAAAAAGCAGGAGGTTCTCAATTCGTTTGTATATTTTTTATGTATGTTCGCTGATATTTCCGCCAATTATAGACGGATTTCAAGATTTATTTCTTTGTTGGATAGGGTTCACTTCTGAGGTGGTCCCATTTTCACCAGGTCAGTATCTGATGATGGGATCCAGGAGAAATCGAGGGCAACCAGCGAAAATTGTATGGTCCTATGGTACTTTTGTTACGTAATCATGTCTTACTCAGGTATATGCTTCAGGGTGTCAACATCTGATGCTGCTGTGCTGATGATGAAGCTACTGGACTCCTTAACGGTTAGGAGTTGGTAGACAGTACTGTCATTGGTGGATGATAAATATTTAGTAGTATGTAGGGCTAACGTGCTGCTTGTGAGATTTATGCTTGAATCAACTTCTGATGCTGTTGTGTTGATAGTGTAGCTACAGAACTCCTTAATGGTTGCGTATGGTGCTTTTGTTACGTAATAATATCTTACTCAGGTATATGCTTCTGGGCGTCAACATCTGATGCTGCTGTGCTGATGATGAAGCTACTGAACTCCTTAACGGTTAGGAGTTGGGAGACAGTACTGCCGTTGGTGGATGATAAATATTTAGTAGTATGTAGGGCTAACGTGTTGCTTGTGAGAAATGCTTGAATCAACTTCTGATGCGGCTGTGTTGATAGTAAAGCTATATAACTCCTTAACGGTTAGGAGTTAGTGGACAGTACTGCAATTGATAGATGGAAACTAGGTAGTAGTATGTAGGGCTAACGTGATACTCGTAAGGGTTGGCGCTACTCCTAAGATAATCACGACATTTCAGAGATATCGTAATAAAAATCTCTGTGAAACCAAGACAATTCCTCAATTAATAATAATAATAAGGATGTTTATAAAAGGGTATATCTACTCCTGAGGTGATCTTTGTATCGTGCGGAAATGCCGTTCGTTACAACCCAGCTCAAGATTACCGGCAGCATTCTTCTTTCCACATCCCCATAGCCTTTTGTTGCAATTGCAACTAAGCTGTCACTACCTTTCAATCTAGTGCCAATAGTAGGTATCATCGTCGAATTTAATAAAAACTGCATCAGGTAACTCGTCAGATTCTGACCGATCGCGACGCAGAGCAGACCACCTAAACGTACACACAATCCGCATTGCACAATTGACAAGACCCTCAGTAAAATAGTTGAGCTATAATCTAAGAGTTGTTGTCATTCACCAATTTGATCGTTCGTAAAATTCTAACTGCAGAACCATCTGCAAAATCACCAACCTGTTCAATTCACCGTCTTTAATTTAAAAGTTCAAGTTCCCTTAACTTATTGGGAGTATTATGCTCCCAAAAGACGAAAACTGTGGTTGATGGCATGCTGGATTGGAATAAACTTGGATTACTAACGAGAACCTTAGCCCACTTAAAAGGGAAAAATAAATGATTTTAAAAAAATTGAACCGACTTCAAAACCAAATAGGAAAAAAATGTTTAAAATAACAGAATTTAGAGATTTCCGACCTGTTAGAAGTCGGTGCCAACTTTGTTTGCTGTGCCTGACCTGCTATAATGCCATTAAAGAAAAGACCGAAACTCTCTAAAATCTCTCTCTAAATTCTGTTATTTTAAAATTTTTTTTCCTATTTGGTTTTTTTTTTATACAGGACACGTCAATTTAACTTCACCTCGCCTGATGTTAAGCTAAAGGCAAAGTCTCGGAAAGAGGGTCACCATCGTAAACATCATCGTAAACATTTACCATGTTAACAGTGGTGGCACTCAGCTTGACGGCCTCATTAGATGCCTTTTCACGCCCCGCTTAAAGGACCCGGGACTGTAGGAAGAAGGAAACACGTGAGCTGGCAGGGAATTCCAGGTCTTAGTGGTGCAACATAGGAATGAATCACTTAAACATGTTTTGAAGTCGGTTCAATTTTTTTAAATCATTTTTTGTTTACATAAATATTAAGTAAGTAACTAGGTACGTCACTATGCCCGCGCCGTTGTCGGTCGCGAGTTGTCTACTCGACTGCAAATATACCTACCAAAAAATTATGTATGACCTAAAAATTGCATCGGAATAAATACTGTACCTAAGTTTACCATTTTCTCTTTATATTTTCTATATTTTTATAATAGATGAATACTCCCCATCGATGGGTCACGTGCTGCCAATGCCGCGGTGGAGGTTGATCGCCTATCGCCCCATACCGTCACGACTGTCGTAAAAACAGTCATAACACCAAGCGATGGGTGGTGACAGCTGGCGAGAAAATCACGCTATAAGACAGAATGCGGAGGCAGTAGGTACAGTGTTACTGATCTCTAAAGATTCAATCACTTCTAACTTCCATTACTCCTAAACAGTATTGCCAAATATTTATTCCACCAATCCTATTGACCGCTTTTCCATCTTCAAAAAGACCTCTCATATGTGGAGAGCACTTAAATGTTTTCCTTCATCGTCTTTACATTGAATTCAAAATTCTTTTCGTTACAAAAGAACCTGTATACGTTTCAAAAACCCAATATTTGCGTACCCATTCACAGCTTTTCGCGAAAGCCTTTGACCCAGAATTTCAATAAAAATGTATCGGATAATACGGTAGCGCTGAAACAAGGGTGCGGGGGTGTATTAGTGGGTTAAGCGATATTTTGTCACCTATCGAAGGCTCATACAAAAATATGTTATTTTAAGAAAACCTCATTATTTCCAACCATTTGGACACCTTACATTTATGTTGTATATTGTTGGTTTATTGTTCCATATATCCAGATTGTCGTTCACAACTTCTGCTCTGCGAGATCGTATTGACAACATTGACTGTATTGTGAAAAGAGAAACCACGTACACCATCAGCACATTGTACACGGCACAAAGGATTTAGGTTTGCAGGGCACATTGGCGAACATTTGCAGAACAACATACGTTCTATACAATACTTTCCAGGACCACTACACAATAGTTCTACACGATGTGAGGTAGAGGGTATACGTTATAGTATCTTAAACTTACTAGTATTTACCTTGATGAAGCATAAAAACTTCAAAGTTTTTCTTTAACATAAAATATTTCACTTTATATTATGTTAATTATTAACCACCTGTACTCATTTATAAAGTGCAGACTATGGAGCTAAGTAAAATGAACCCTTATTTTTAGTATTATCTTTGCATGCAAATTAGGTATTTCAAGAAACAACGCAAGAGGGTGAATCTGGAAGCAGCCGTAATTGACCGCCGGCTTTCATGATGAAAGTCAGAGTTCATAAGTAATTGAGACAATTTTCTGACATCTTTTGATGACCTGTCGAAGCGGTCTATTCAGGTAAGACCCCCATACTTTTTAACCTAACTGTTCAGACAACACCCTCGAGAGGTTGCAGGACTCAGTGCTCAATCACACCATACAATAATAAATCACAACATATTTACTAACATTAGTGAGGCATCGACAGAAAAGTTTGAATTTCTACAAATTGAAGGCAAAATTGTTCGCGAAAAGAAAATGCTTCACAATTTAATCCCAATTTATATGAGAGACAAACTAACAAGCTACGGCGTGTTTACTCGCTCCGACTGAGCTTCAGTATAAATGTAAATTGCAGAGTCAGTGCACTTTTTATTTGAGCAAGATGCTCGCTTTGAACGACACAAAGATTCATTGTGCTGAAGTTAATGTTAATTCGCAAATGTATGTTGCTAAAGCGCTAGTACCTGAAAATGGAGCAAATGCACGAAGTTATACTGCACATCAATTTAGAAAAGAGCAATGTTATTGCATTGCACGCTGATATACGTAAACCTTATAAAGGTAAACTAAATATTTAGTTTGATATTTACTCGTAATTGCCAAGTTCCTGCATGGCGTCGAGATCTCTTTGGAGATAAGGTTAAGATCAGTGTGCTCACTGTGCTCAGCGCACCCATTAGTAACAGTGATATTCCACGTTCTGGTCCCACTTGAAGTACAGTCGACAAAGGAGATGCGATTGCATTTTCTCATATAAAATTGTATGTAAAGGTGCATCCGCATCTCTTTTGTCGACTGTACCTCTGTTGCTTATAGGTCCAGCTTGAATTGACCTTGAAGATTCTAGATAATCTCAAACTTACAAACAAGACGAGCCTCGTGAGAAATTTACCTCCACAATTTGTTGTATTATTTGTCTAACAGTTCGATTAATTGTACTCTGGAGAATGTCGTGCGCCATTCTCCTGTAAGTGGCTGGAGATACACGTACACACTTAAGAACCCAAAAGTCACGTAACATTGTACAAAAGGGATTCACGTGGACTATCAAATTGTGCAATCTCTTTCAGATGGTATTCCTTAAACTTTACACTATACGTAGGTGTTGTTTCTTTTCATCATAATAGAATATGAAAATGAATAAAAAATAATTAGTGAAGACAGGCCAATGATCGCTATAGTTAAAGTACAAAACTTTGTTAAAAACTATAAAATGTTTGTCGCGCTAGTAACCACCAGATAAAAGGTTTTGATTACGATAGATAACAGTATTACGAACTTTCCCACTTAAATGTTTAACCTGCTTCAAAAATAATGCATTCAAACTATAAAAAGCCACGTTAAAGCTCTCTCGTGAATGAACAATGAAAATTAAAAATCTAACTATCCACGGGCGGAGAAGTAATCTCTGGCAGATTTCCAGAAAATGCTGGAGATAATCTTGAAAATTTAGCCATTTGTGTAGACGAGTTGCCGAATGAAAGTCACGTAGGGGAGGCGTGAGGTGAATCCCAGGTAGTCCAGGCACACTGGAGGGTGCTGTGATATTAGTACACATTTGTCGAAGAGCGTACACAACAACGTTAGCGCGCGAGCGTTGTGTATGATTGGGTTGCACTTTGACTACTCTTGCATCTAAAACTGTGAATATCCGAGCAAAAGTAATGTACTGTTATCATCTATTCAGATCTAGGTTTTCGGTTCTTAAAATTACATAGATATTGCGATCACCCTTGGAAGAAATATAACAGGATATCGGCACATTTCAAATTATACACCTGTAATCTGCTAATGTCCCATAGGTTGATGCTCCCAATGAACATAATACATGATGACTTCGAGAATGACACTGACAGTCGTCCATAATAGACCCCCGGTACATATAAAAACAAAATAGCCACGTTTATCGATACCGCTGCTGGCCGGTGATCGGCTGATCGGTCCGCCGCGCCGCCGTTTCTGCCGAACACATTAAAGGGATGGAATGCAAGGTAAATATTTGAAGTCGATTTGATACCGAATGCTGTAATTCGTTTGATTGATTAAATATCGGTTCTCAAGCGGATAACTGTAGGGATTTTTCCGGGCTACGGAATTAATTTGAAATGGTTTTTGTTGTGTTTCAATTTTCAGTTAATTTATAATGTTTAATTTAAATAGAGCTTCCGTCACGAATGAAGTGAAGTGTTTACATAAAATTTTATTCCCTTCTCATTGATGATATTGGGTTAGTAATGTATTTTAATATGTAATTATTAAAATATAAAGCATATATTTACGTATATCTAAAACATAAATCATTTTAGGAATTGTATTTTATATATATTCATAATTTGCACTACTACAACGCTACTAACACAATAACAATTAAATAATTAGTTAAACACTACTTATTAATTGATATGTAAGTAAGTAGGTAAATTAAGGAAAACAAATGCAAGGCATGCAATAGCAATGCTGCTAGTCTTCTGGATTAGCTGCCTCAAGAAGCATGCGATGAGCGAGTGCTCATCTCTGTGTGTGTTAGAACGCATCGTAGAGTTACGATGCGTTTTAATCTTAATTTTAGCTTTAGTTATTAATTTATTCTAATTTTGTATATAACACATAATATAATACTACATTCTAATCATTTTCCCGAAATAATATTACTTCGAATATCAATTATCACCGAAGATACTTCATAACACAACAATAATAACGAAGTGGCCAATAGACAATACCACAAAGCGTTAACCGTTCCGCGTCGCCGAGCAAGCAACTCCGACTAAACATTTTCCGGCGGCAGTCCACACAAACTTTTAACCCTTTAGCTCCACTAGGCACTAAGTCGACTGGGAGCCAACGGTGCGTGATGACACATAGTCATTCGAGAGCAACGGCCGGCCCAAAAACAAATCGAAACTTTATTGTCTACTGTACACCCGGAGCCCGCATTGACGGAAAAAATTGAAAATACTGTCAGGAATCTTTATATATTTACGTTGCGACGATGTATACTTATTCTAAACTAAATGTGCATTTAGCTCTCTCGATACTAAGCATTTCATATTGGAAAATGTGTTATGCGGGGTATGTTCGTGTAACTTTTTTTATTGAGACTGTCGCGATTTACAAATACTGTCTATAGAAATATTGCTCACGTCTACGGTGTCGAAGGGTTAAGTTTAATTTTTTCTACTATTATAACTGGAGGGAGTTTGGAGAACTTGCGTCTAACCTTAATAATACTTTATTACTCACCAGTTTTACAATAGTTGCATACAATTATAACTTTCCTAACCTTTTAACACTCATAAGTTTCATGGAATCCCCTAACATCAAATCATCCTAACTTTCGTGTAAAAGATATGCCAATGACATTCATAGAATTATATTTCCTTTTGTAATTCCTCGTCATCATTGTCCTTTTCTTAGAAGAAAATCGGTGCCATTCTCTTACCAACATCAGTATCGTTATCGATATTTCATCGCTCGGTACGATAGCTACTGGCACAACAAATTTGAACGCTCGTTAAACTCTCAAACTGTGTGTCACTCACTAACTCGGGAATACTATCAAAGTTGCCGATGCATTTTGACTTGCTAACTTAGGTAACTAGATAAATAACTTCGTAGTGCTGAGTAGTGCTGTGACGTCACTTATAGATGATCACTTTGTCGTACAACTCATTGCAGATTGCTTCACTTTGATATATTCTTTCTTCTATAGGTTTAAATATTAAAAGGCCAACGTCCAAGACAGGTTTTGAACACGCGACCATGGAACCAGGGAACGTTCTGACCGGACACATCTGTCAGATTCGGACACATCTAGTGAGTTCAAATCTCCACTACGTCATGTACCATCTACCATTATTCTTACTTACTATCAGAAACAATGAACGATGTAAAAATCATTGAAACATTGTGTTTGATTACTCTACCTAATTAATTTAATGAAATTTTTGACCAATACTTCACCCTATGGTGCTTCCACAATGTGCATTATCATAAAATGATCGCAAATACAATGAAAATCCATTCCTCCCAGTTCTTAAATTCAATTCACGAAAGAAAATTCCTTGCCCAAAAATGTAACGTGTACTGCTGATACGGGTCTGGTTTATTCTGGTAAAGTAACATACATTCCATGTAATGATACTCGTGTACCTGAATAAACAATAAACCGATCCACTCCCGGCTTGTTACAAAAATAGGCGACCACACACCTGTCTGGGCGGATGACAGATGGCCGCGGCGCACCTGCGTTACACATGTAATAAAATAAATCGTAATAACTGATTTAGAAGAAGCCTGAATCTGTTTTATGACTGTATTTACATTTTGGCATTACAGAGATGTATAGTTATGACATGCTAGTATATAACATGTCTAAGCCTGAATGACTTCCCAATTATCCACACTCACAAATTGATCAAGATTGTTTTCGGATTTGTTGATCGAGTAGTCATAAGTTACCAGAATGCGCGAACGAGCATGGACAGAGTGTAAGTACTCGAATTTCGAACGTAATTCGGATACGTGTCATGATTCAAGAAGCAATCGACGTTATTTAACAACGTATCATATGTGTCTTGAATGAATTTTACAGCATTAAGTATACTAACAATACAAATCAAATACATAGGGAAAAATTTAACTTGTCGGGTGGGACTCAAACCCGCGATCTTTCCCTTACAGGGGGAATGCTTTGACTAACTCGGCTAACGAGACACGCCCGATTTGATTCCAATTTCTCTTCTATATACGTCTTTAAAGCGACGACGGTGGAGTCATCTGCCGATATTCTTACGAAAGTCTGTAAGGGAAAGATCGCGGGTTCGAGTCCCGCCTGAGAAGTTTTATTTTTATGTATTTAACTTATGTGTCATCTAGTTATGAGAATTACGTGGTGGGCGCATTAATTCAGTTTAGACAAATACCATCAGTGTTATTTCTATTTGTTGAAATGCATGCCTATGCGAGTAGCATGTAACGTTGAATACGCATATATTTTCGTATTATACTAATTTGAAACAATTTGTGAAGCCTATTTTGTACTCCATGTTACATATTTTAACCTTCCGATCGCCGAGGTTACAGTATTTCCGAGGTCTATTACAGTGGCAATGTTTAATTGAAACACGACCTTACTGAAGACTTTTGTTTGACTTTGTGCACCGCACACCGGTGCAAATCAAACTTCTCGTCAGATGTTCGGCTGACCTCTTCCTCAAAGTTGGACGTACCAAGTTCGATGGCTTACCTCAGAGAGAGGGGTTTGTGGACAAATATACGCGTATACTCAATAACCCTTGAACACTTGCATCTGTATGTTTACGCTTAGGTGGAATGTTGTGGGGTTCAAATGCTCTACGTATTCTTCAGACAGAAAAGATATTATAATTTAATTGGGTATCTGCAGGTAATTCAAAAGACCTAAATGTGCCTTTTTTGCTATCGTCAAATAGCGGCCGAGAGAAATGCACAAATGATGACAACCTAATTTTAGAGTTGTTATTATGTAAAATAACTGAAATTTATTTCATTCGATAAATATAATATCATAACTGAACCACTTATAAAAAATCCACCCATCCATAGGTATACTCACGTCTGTAAATCCCCGAAGGCGTAGGCAGACGTGTATTAGCACCCACATTTCGCCAATTAACATTTTCGGTTCCACGATGTAATTGGGGCCTATAGCCGTCTGTCTAGTTGTACTGCTGGATGGTACCCTATCCCTTAGTCAACGTTCCCTAGCTACGACACCCGGCGGAAGAGCTGGGATGGTCCTATTCTACTCCACCGGGAACCAATACGACATATTACAATAATATTGGGGTTGCTAAATTATACCAACACAAATTCACCACTGTGAGTGGAGTTTGCAATGAAATTCCGGAGGGGCCCTACACAAGCAGCTACTGAACATGTACAGCTGCAAATTCAATAACATAGGAGTTCAACATACCCCGAAGTAATATTGTACCACACCCGGTTATAGAGGGTTAATAACTTTAGGATGAAATCATGCCCAACAAGAAAATTTAATTATGAATTTGGCATTGCTGACAGTTTTCTGGAAGATATCATTTTATTGAGTTATTTTAGTGCCAAGAAGGGTTATTTTTTTATAAATTCATAACTTGCTAAGAAAGGCACTACTTTCAAGACAAAAATGTGTCTCATTGTACTGTATTGTTGTATAGTCATACAAAATAAGTGATATTATTACTTATAGATTGTTACAGATAACTGAATTTGCTGAAAATACCAGTAAGATATATGCTAAAAATAATTCTGGCATCTTCAGAAAATAATCGCCATACAGTATCGTCCCTAAATAAATCAAAGTAACCACGAATGTAATTAATTGTAAAAGCACCGTTATAATTATATTTCATTAATTGTTGAGACATCTAAAACAAAGTTTGAACCACAGTTTTATGCCCATTATGAAGCAAAAAACTTTTATTGCAAAGTTTGTGTTGAAACCACAAAATGGAAACGGCCAAATCATAACATTAAATGAGTTAACTTACTTGCCAACATGGCGGCTGGGCCAGCCAAACAATATGCGTCTGCACTTGTTATTATTATATTTCACTACGATGTTATGATTATTAGTTCTCTCACTACCTTGGACGCCCAAGATCGTGCGAAGTGGAGGAGGAGGAGCCGGAAGGCGGACCCTGAGCTTCGAGGGCACCGTGGCCTCGGATGTTATGAATGTTGAATGTTAATAATGTTAATAATATTCTGAATGCCATGTCAAATTGGTTTTCTGCAAACAACCTATTGTTGAATGCAGAAAAGACCAAATGTATGAAGTTTACACTACCCAATGTGAGGCAAATAGACGTTGATGTTGTGCTGGGGGGGAAGGGGTTAGAATTCGTAAACACCACTACCTTTCTAGGAATTACAATAGATTCTAAATTACAATGGGGTGACCATATCACTATTCTGGCCAATAAACTTAGCTCTGCTGCTTATGCTGTGAGACGGATTAGGCAGTTGACTGATGTAGCTACTGCTAGGCTCGTATACTTTAGTTACTTCCATAGCTTGATGTCCTATGGAATACTACTTTGGGGAAATGGAGCAGATTTAGAAACTATATTTATATTGCAAAAGAGGGCAGTTCGTGCCATTTATTGCTTAGGCAAGAGAGACTCCCTCAGGGAAAGATTTAAGGATATTGACATTTTAACTGTAGCTTCCCAATATGTATTTGAAAACATAATGTATGTCAGGAAAAATATATCTCATTATACAAAAGTAAGTGACATTACAGACAGAAATCTGCGTAACAAACATAGACTTCTACTTCCATGTTATCGGCTTAGCAGGGTTAGCGATTCTTTTAAGGGGGATGGTATACGTTTTTATAACAAACTGCCAGAATCAATCCTTGGTATGCCTGACGATAAATTCAAAACCTTTGTAAAAACCACCTTATCCAAAAAGGCATACTATAGGATAGATGATTACTTGAAAGATAAAAATGTCTGGCTTGAGCATGGTGCAGGCCCCTCGTAAATTGTAATAATTACAGCATGGTACTGTATTAGTTACGTGACTTATTTGTTACATTATGTAACTTTGTTTTAATTCTTAATTATAAAGAGTTTTATATAAATGTTGACATTTAGCTTTAAGAAAATAAATATGTAAATTGACGTCCAAAAAATGCCGCAGTGGAGTTTGTTGCGCCGTTTCTTCTCCACCAGCGCCTTGGAAGCGGTGGTAAACTTAGATTAAGTAGAATTAAATTGACGTCAATAAGAAACAATTATATTGTTCTATATTGAAAAATAAATGACTATGACTATGACTACTATGATGCAATCAGGACTAACGTCTTTATGTGGGTGATGATGAGTTCTCTCATCACCTCAGTGCTGGTTATATCCGAAGCTTGCACTTTGAAATCCACTCTGTTACTCTTTCTCCTTCTGATGTGGTTTGTTTTAACTTTTAGGGAACGATTTCTTTCTGACTTCAAATTCGAGAGATAAGTTTGCGTCAGAGCCTCCTGCATCAATCAGCGTGCGCAATATCTTGACAACGAAGTCTCAAGATGATCTTAAAACTGTTGTATTAAAAGCAAATTAAACTGTTTTACTGAATTAAATAGTATTATTGTCTGAACTAAAGGTGCGTACCAAATATCATAACAATCAGTCAACTGGTAGGGGTAAAAAAATTAGATCATTTTGAAGACTTTGTTCACCAACTTGCAGGATAGCTCGAGGCCATCAATGCCTAATTTCCTATGTATTAATATCCGCAAATTGATTCCTAGGGAAATATAATAGTACAGTTGTCATAGAACAAATTAGGTACTAGTGATGCTGGCAGTCCCCTAAAAACACCACTACGAGGTGATTTTCTATGACTTTATCTAGTCTAGTGTTTAAAGATTCATTTTATAGTTTTGTTACTCGTGGGAAGGAACAGAATTGCGTCAGAATTCTAATAAATTGGTTTGCTGTTTGCACCCCGCATGCAAGATATATCATTTAACGAGACATTGGTATCTGTGATAGCGTTAGCGTCAAGAGCCGGCGAGTTTTAGTGCTGGATTTATTGCACCGAATACGACCTTCGATGACACCTAGCGAACACGACATTTCAAATGAATTGCCCTCTGCTATTATCGCAGTATGAATAGTTTAACTAAATACTAGGAGCTATTCAGTTATGGATCTGAACTTGGGTTTAAATGAAGTGAGTGGGTTTGTACAAAAGCAGGATCTTATTATTCTATTTCCTACTAATATGATGGATGTGAAAATTTGCGAAGATGTTTGTTATTCATTCGTGCTTTAACAGCTGAATGGAATGTTTGGTGCAGGAATATAACATACTAGCTGTTCCCCGATCCGCCCGCGTAGACATCGGTTATCGCGACGAAACATAGCCTATCCATAGCGTCAAGACTTGACCGAGAACCTAGACCTTGACGCCGTCAAGGTCTAATCTATCCTTATACAAAATTTCATCGAAATAGGTACAGTGGTTTAGGCGCGAAAACGTAACATACAGACAGACAGACAGAGTCACTTTCGCATTTATAATATTAGTATGGAGTATGGATTCTAGGACTAGGATAACACATAGGCTAATTTATAATCCCGGACATAGGGTCCTGTCGGTTACGGGAACTGGATCAAAATTCCATACGGGCAAAGTTTGGGCAATAACTGGTGTAGATTATTGTCATAACACAGTAATTAACAAAAGCATGAGCTGAACTAAACAATAGCGTATGCAAAGGAACACAGAGAAATTATGACATTGCATGTTTACCGAGAAGTTCTGTATTGAATATTTATGCAAAATACACAATAACTTAACGTGAAATGTAAGTAGGTATAGCAATTTAGAAAATGTGGAATTATGTTAACGTGAGCTAGGTTATGCAGCTTAATAGTGGCCATTAAAAGGGTACTTCAAGATTAATTAAATTGTTGTGATTAAATTCGTGTTGTGTTGAAAAAGGGTGACTCAAAAATATTCGAAACCCGAGTATGAATGGTTTAATGACATAAGAGGAATCTCGTTAAGTGTGTAAAGGCCGAAACACAATTTACCTGTATACTGTTTGGGAGAAAAGTGTGTCTGGATTTTTGAAGTTGGTTTTGCCCACGAAAGACAGAATGATATGAATCATTTCCTTCTCCATGGTTTTGCCTTATGTATGAGGCAGCTGAACCAAAAATCACTTACACTGCTATACCTCGAGTTGATAATTATGCAATGCGCAATGCGATACACAAGCTTCGATAGATATTGAGAGAGGGCTGCATCGAGCGCCATCTATCAGTGTCTCGGAGACACGCCATCCAATCAGTACGACTTAGACGCTTGACCGTGCTCCGGGATGATTCACTTCCCCGACCCGTTTCATCTCAGCCAGTATGGGAAGCGTTCCCGGGTGTAAACGGGAAACAATCCAAATATTTGCACAGAGTGGGTATACGCGCTAAACAGGTCGTTGAATTGCCAATAGTTCAGAGTTTTTCGTATTCATTGCAGGACATCCACATTTGTAATCCAAACACATTTACGTTTTGCACTTTAGTTGGACAAGTTTTGCAATTACTGTGTGTTTATGTAACTGTTATGACTGTAAATATGTGAAACACGTACACGAATACTTTTATGTGTCGATTTGATTGTAGCACAAATTGTGTTTAACGTAAGGCCGTGTTAATTCTCGGTAAAGTAGAATAGGGCCACCCCATCTCTTCCAGTGGGTGTCGAAGAAGGCGACTAAAGGATAGGGATGTTGCCCATCCGTCAGTAAACATTCATCCCATAACAAGGTGCCCGCTTGATGGTAACAGGCCCGTCCTCTATAAGGTAGAACCGAAAATCATAGTTGGCGAAACGTGAGTGTTAATACACCGCTGCCTACCCCTTTGAGGATTCACAGGCGTGATGTATATGCATGTATGTAGGTAGGTCTGTATGTCTTTCTATATGGTACCATTTCAATCTTCATGGAGCTTATTATCAACATAAATATGCTCCAATTTATTGTAGGTAACGATTTTTAACCACGTATGTTATGGTAGTACGACATGAAACGATAAAAAAAACCAAAACATTTTAGAAGAAACTTAAAAGCTGTCGCTGGTTGTAATGAAAGCACTTTCTGTGGAAGACATTCACCAGCTCAGAAGCTATGAACATATCCATTAATACCGCGATGACACAAAAAAACACGTACCCGCCACCAAATTGAATTTCTCATGAATAGTCCAAGAGAATTAACTCAAAAATGGGGCAAACCTAGAAAAAACCTAGTTACAATTTTCTTTTGAAGTTCGTTCAGGGAGGTCATTGGCAGTCAGAATTTCGTTTTGTTCATTGCGTTATCCACCATCTTGAAGTAAAGTGAATTTTTGTTAATTGAATAGCTTATTTAGCATATTTTTAATTTTACATGAAAATTTGAAATCACGAAACTTACAATTCTAGATCACATTTTTTCCTATGTCAAATTCTAATTTGCTTAAGCTGGCAGTGTAAATAGTTTTAAACTTGATTTGGATTTGTGAAAAATAAGTGAAAACTTTCACTAATAATGCGGTAGCCTAGTGGTATGGGTAATGGACTGCTGAGAAGAGGTCTCGGGTTCGATCCCAGTTTTACCATGGCATACACCAATGATTTTTCGATGCTTTTCGAAGTTATGTGTGTATTTATCGCAGGTTTATAAGTGCCCGGTTAATGGCAATAGGCTCGCCACCGATTGGGACCTAAACGTAAACTGGCGAAATGTGGGTGCTAGCAGTGGGTGGAATATAGGCGTGACTTTATGTTATGTTATGTTAAATAAAAATAATTAACTAGAAAAGCAAAATACAAAACGAATGGTTCATTTGATCCCATGTTGCACGTCTGCCTTTTATTACCAGCTCGTGTATTATTCTAGGGTACAGTTGACAATGAATGTAATGTAATATAAAATCTCTTTGATGGCACACAATTTCCGCTGCACATCTAAATGAATGTGATGAAGTAATTAACGCACGTGCAGTAAATGGAACTCGGTAGTTTTGCTACCGTTACCATTGTGTGTATGAAAAATATAAAAACTTGCTTGATAATAATCAGCTTTGAAATATCTAAAAGTATTTCTGACAAAAATGAAACGTTTCTTTGAGAGTCCTAAATTTCAGTTATCTGATTATTGTACTTTAACTATGAACTATTATTTAAAAAATGTCAAGTCACCTTGTAATATACCGTAAAGACGGTAATCTCTGGACCTGCTGATCCAGTTTTGAAATTATTTTACCACTGTCAAAGTCAAAGAAAAAATAATTAATTCTGCATAGACCATTAAATCGGAATTTACAAAACGTCAAGTTTAGCAAATGGCACCACCGCGGCACCGCACAGTGTCGCGTCCCTTTATCATGTTTTTGAAATGTCTTAAATCTTACTACACACATCAACACGGTCTAGGGATATTTTTAAAAAAGCGAATTACTATCAATGTGTTAATTATTTATATGACATGTATATATTTAAAAGATACGTTATTTAATATTCTACCATTTTTTAATAATGGTTAAGGTAGGTACTTCGATTAAAATTTCAGGATTTTATGGAAAAAAAAGCATAGACGGAAACCGTATATGAATTAACTTTTAATTTATGAGTAAAAACTGAAAAAAATAGAAAAATCATTTAATTTGTGTTTATAAACTTGAAGTTAGTAGTCTGAGAAAGCGCCCATGATGTTCATAACACATCGGCAACGATTCGGCATGCTCAGAACAAGGTTGTCAATGTCTTGCTGCGGAATATTGTCCCATGTCCTTCTGAGGTGCGCAAAAAGTTGATCTTCTGTAGCCAGATTTTCAAGAACTTCCTTCAGAGCTCTTCTTTGCAGCATATCCCACGCATGCTCAATGGGATTTAGATCTGGCGATTGAGCAGGCCAGTCTAAGGCCCTAACATTGTGTGTATGTAACCAAGCTGCTACCGTTCTCGCCGTGTGTGCCCGGGCATTGTCGTGCATGTGCAGGAAATCTTGCCCCATTTGTGTTCTGTGGGGCAAGATTACGAGCCCCAGCACCTGTTGGACGTATCGTTCTGCCGTCATATTGCCCCGCACCCAAACGAGATTCGTCCGTCCTCCAAGACGAATTCCTGCCCAAACCATAATTGTTCCTCTATTATGGGTGAACTACCTGAGGGTTCTGAAGACGGCTCCATCGTCCAGGAACTCGCCAAACACGCGTCCTTCGTGAATCTGGATGGAAGCCGAACCTGGATTCATCCGTGAACAGCACATTGGACCATTGCTCACGGCCCCAGTTCACGTGGTTCCGAACCCATTCTAATCGTCGTCCACGATTGCCTCTCCGTAAAGGTGGGACCCGGAGTGGTCTACGAGAGCGTAGATTGCTTTCATGCAGTCGCATTCTTACAGTTTGGTCACTCACAAGCACTTGGTGTTCCACTCGCAGCCTTTGGACCAATTGAGTCGCCGTTGCATTTGGTTGAGCTCGCGCAGTAATTTGCAAAAATCGGTCTTGTCTGGGGATAGTGATGCGATTTGGCCCCCGGTGCCTCTCCGCTACTTCACCTGTGACACGATAGCGTGTCCACAATCTTGAAATTACATTTTGGTGGGTCCCTATGGCCTCAGCAACATTACGCTGAACAGAACCAGCTTCCAGCATTCCCACAGCTCGTAACATCTCCGCCCTCGTCAAATGTTGGCGTTGCATGGCTACAATACCTCAATTTTAACTTTATCTTTCGTTTAAAAATAAAAAAAAACTGTAGCTAAACGTAATTCGTATTGTTTTCTAAATTTCGCACAAATGAAAATTCCCTCTCCTACACATCAGTGTTGTAGTTGTAATTTGCGTAAGTGAACTTTTGTTGGTCTCGAGCGAGAGGGTGCCCACGCCCAGACCCACCACGAGGACCTGGCGCTGTTGCGCCCACGCCGTGCACTCCACCAGCGTGTGGAGCGCTCTGTCATCGCTGCGGTCCTCGCAGTGCTGACACTCGGCCGTGGTTTCCCGGTGTCTTCGCCACAGATACCTACCGAAGCTACCATGCCCGGTAAGTATCTGTGACAACCGGTAGGAGAGAGCACCTTGTCTCCTCTCCAGCCACTCGTCCATGACCGGTCTGACCGCCGCAATTGTGGCGAATCCCCCCTTTGGTTGTCCAAGTCGCACCTTCCATGTCTCCACGGTTTCCTGGTAGAGCTGGGACCGCTGGGCCTCGATTTCTCGAGACGCAGGCCATTGGCCCCGCTCCAGCGCCTCCTTGCGCCATATAAATAGAGACGCAAGGGCTCTCGCTTCCAGGTTCCATGGAGGGGTCCCGGCTAGGAGGCATGCCGCCTCACCTGAGATCGTGTGGTATCCCCTTATCACCCTGACGGCCATCGCCCTCTGTGGGCTGAGCAATCTAGCCACATTACTGACCGTCAGGTTCTCTGCCCATACGGGGGCCCCGTATAGGGCCATACTTCGCACAATATATAAGACATGGTTAGACGAGGATTTAAATTTAGATTCTATAGTACTCAAATATATTTTTGAAAATCAAAGTCAAACAACATCAAAAGCAGTTAGAATTCGCGGCAGACCTTTCTTTGCTAAAGATACTTGACAGTTATTATAGGAGTTTTTGATTCATGTTACATATAGGTTACCCTTTAAGTGTTGGCAGGTACGGGATGAGAGTCATAAAAAATATTCACTGAGACTAAAAAAACGCATACAAAAAGAGTTCAAATAAAATAGCCTCATAGTTGGGCCTCATAGTTGATAAACCTAAACCAGGCTTCAGATCTACTGACGATGGCAATACAGCTAAAACATTTTTTAAGAGCCTTACTCTTAGTCAGTAGGCATATATATTAAACTTTTTTTTTTTCGTGCGGAAATCCCCTCGGATACCCCCCCTGCCGGAGCCGGAAGGGGAGGTTATGTCGGACTCGAACTGACTAAAACCGGACGCCGACTCTGGGTCGTGGTGCTAGGCTGAAGGCGAGGTTGTCATCGACATATCCCTCGCACCCCGGCTGACCCAGAGCCATCCCTTACGGTCTGGCCCTCCTCGGGAGGGGGGACAACGGTGTCCCCGACTCGCCCCCGGAATGGGGAGGCGCGCTTTTCAGCGCACCGCCGCCGTGGCCTGCTTCTGCTGGGGTGACAGGTGGCTCCACCCGTCACGGAGCGGTCTCTCTCGCTCACACCGCCTCTCCCGTTCCGCCGTCTCCTTCACGACCATTACCTGCTCGCTGAAGGAGACGCTGGCCACCCACGCGTCCGCCCAGCGGACCATTGCATTGAGCAGGGTGGCGAGGGTGAGTACTCTAACTCCCAGGGCCGCCACTAGCTCCCGCCTCGGTCCGACCCATGCCGGACACTCGGTGATTCGCAGTGATGGTACTCGGACGTTGGCTCCTTTTCGATCCGACACAGATACCGCCCGAAGCACCCGTGCCAAATAACAGACATTAATAAAAATTTAATAGTAAACTTCTACCTCATCAACAGAATTTTGGTCTAGCGGACTTAAAATTAGAAAATTAGAATAGATAAGCTTACAGATATACTAAAACAGACTAACGATCCTTACCTTAGCAATTATTCTTGGTATAACATGCCTACATCTATTCGCAAGGTACTGATCCATTCCCAAAAATTAATTGAATACTTTCCTTTGCCTATTGGTCAGCTCTCTGAGGATGCATTGGAAAGTAGACATATAGATATCAGAAACTTTAGGGAAGTTTATACTCGCAAAACTTCCAGGCAGCACAGCACACAAATCATGACCTAATGACTGCTGACTTCGGATCCTTGCCTATCAGCCATCAGTTCGAATAATAAGCACAAAAACATATATTTTGGATCCGATTATTCGATAATATTTAGATGTAGATATAGGTGATACACAGTAAAAATGTTTATTTTTATGTTAATTAATTATTTCGTGTTAATTTTATTCAAATAAAAGTATTTATGTTTAAAAAAACAAGTAATGTCATTTATGATAAACCGTCCCGTACATTCACACTGTGCACCGGTTCAGAATGCGGCCCAGACTTGAGAAGACTCCGGCAAGAAACTCAGCGGGCATTTTTTTTTTTTGGTCTATTTACAAACATGTGCTTACTAATACTTATGGTCTAGATACAGTGCTTTGCTTGGGTAGCACTAGAAAGCCTCATTAATTGTAAGTGTCATAGGCTAAGTATATTTATATCATCACGAAACGGGGAGCGTCAGCAGCTGGAATGGGATCAGAATTCTACGCAGGTAGAGCTACGGGCAACAGTATGTTACTCAAGCACACTCATAAGGTTGAACGGATCTGCTGGGATAGATAAATATATTACAGCCGGAAATAATAGGATATTATTAATCCCTCGCATAGGTTCGTATGTGTTACGGTAACGTTAAGAATTCCACGCAGACAAAGCTACCGGCAACAGTTAGTTTATTAACATAATCGAATGTTCACACAAAACTAATTGTTATCCGATATACCAATAGCTGTATACCAATAGCTGTTAATACCGGTGATTACAAACAAGCATCAATTAATTATTCGTTCCTTATGAAGAGTAAATGGAGGAAACATCGGGAGAGCTCTCGGCTCTCGAGCGCCCTCCAGCGTGCTCAAGCCGACCAATTATTAACTTGTTGATTTATTTCGTGGCATCACTCTTTACAGATTCAATGAACAAATAAAAATAAGCTAGGTTTTTTAGAAAAAATACGTTAAAGTTCATTTTAATTTCAATTTTGTTGGATTTTATAGCGATTTGAGTATTACATGTTTTTGTATATACACCGATGCGTGACTACACTTTATATGGTAAGAAATGAAAGACTTTTTTCAACTTTAACACAATAGTTCTTGTAATAAAATGGGAATTGGAGGATTTCAATCTCAGGGAAGTAAGTTCACAAGTTATTACGATATTCTGTCGAATGTACCTACTTCATGCCTGAGATGGAAGAAGCACTTAGTTTTTATTAGAAAGCAAGAGTTGTAGATTTATAACAAAGGGTGACTGAAAAGGAACATTTTTAAACCTCCGAGACAAAAATACCTCCGAAAAGTAAAAAATAAATCGCGTTGACTTCACCTTTAAACTTAAATTATTCAGATAATAATTTGATTCTGGCGTAGTCGTATCGTTTTATATAAATTCTTTACTTGTTTTTCAATACAATGGTCACAATATACCTATACTATTACCTATACCTATACATACTAAAATTATAAATGCGAAAGTAACTCTGTCTGTCTGTCTGTATGTTACGCTGTCGCTTTCACGCCTAAACCACTGAATCGATTTTGTTGAAATTTGGCACAGGGGTAGATTAGACCTTGAAAAAGGACATAGGCTATGTTTGGTCACGATATCCGACATCCACGCGGGTGGGCCGCAGGCAAAAGCTAGTAATAAATAAATATTTACGTCAATACTATAATACTAATAAAAAAACAGTATTTATTTTTATTTGATCGTACGTAATTGCGCAATGAGCATCAAAAACCATTCTACTAACAAAACAGCTTGCTCACATCTGACAATAGTAGCTTAACAGAGTCTGTTCAACAAATGTGCTCACACCGCGAACATTACAATGTAATGCGCGGTGTAGCTCAGCCGCAGCGGAATTAATGCAATTTGTTCTGTTAGATAGATCAGCTGCGCTTGATGCCTTTGTACTTTAGTACCTTTATGGGGAACGATTTGTGAAACAGTTCTACTTAACTATACCTACTATCAAACAACGACGGATGAAAGACGCCGCGTGTAGCGGAGACGTGAATGTTATAGTAAATGGGTGGTATGAGGTGAATAGATAAAATAAGGGATGAGTATGTTTGAGAAGATTAACAATTCCACGTGGTTCAGGGTACTTTGTAACAGTTTACATTTCAAAATATGAGACAACCATCATCCTAATCTCGTGAATGATCAGGGCTGAATGAAAACCAAACAAATAAATCATAATAGAATCCATTATAAATTGTTTTATTCCAATCAATATACGCGTAAACTACCGATAAACGTCAATTAATTTAAACATTTATTTTGTTACGCGCGGATTTAAAATACCGTATTCAGCTTGCTATACAATTAACTTGTTTTCATTTTCTTCTAGTTTCTTTTCAAAGCAATGACAGAAGAATTATTGATGAGTTGTGGCAAGTACATAGCTCTAAATACATTACTTATAGTACCTACTTATGTGTCACTCTAAAGCATTTACGAGTTCAACATTGAAAAATAAACCTCTATTATACTAGCAGCGGATCAAATGCGATAGATAACTACAACATCAAGCATTCAGGTGCTTAATTATGTATAATTGTGAAAATTTATTATGTATAATTGTGAAAATATTTGTCTACTCACAAGTCATCATTATATGCATAACATAAACAAACTGTAATCTACACACACGCACATCAGATCCTAGGAACAAAAACATCACTCTCAATGTAGGTCAATGCTGACATTCGGTCGGACACACGCGATTCCCGCTAATGCCAACATTATGTTGATTGTCCGGAGCCTGCTGTTGCCTGCTCGGGCACGTACAATAAAACTTAGCGATCCTAAAATATTCGTTTTTTAACTAAAAGTAGATCCAGTACAAGTGAAAGTTTTTTCTGAACAGATGTTGCCGGTGGGACGGCTTGAATTCTAGTTTTTGTAGACGCGTGGAAACAGTAAGCAGAATTTAATATTTCAGTAGGTAAGTATGTGGCTTGAAAATAAATATGAAAAAGTAGCTTTAAGATTCTGAAATGTTGTAAAATGTACACCAAAAATATTTAATGATTCTTAAAATAAAGGTTCTTCTTTTCACGGTGCGGTATTCTGGAGATCAGTTCCACTGATGCACCGTGGATCCATGGCTTCCAACCAGACCTACAAGTGACACGGCAAGCAATCTACCAAATTTTATGTACCACGTACTGCTACACTACTCATTGGTTCCTCTAGTGTACACGTGTATGATCTATAATCTGTTTCTCGATCGCAATTAATGGTAGTCAGAAAGTTCGGAAATGCAACTCACATTAGTGCAAAAGTATAATTATTGCATATCGAAACATGCATTGTCGAATGTTTATAAACGCGATGCACATTACCGCGAAAGTACGCTAAATCGATACACGCATTATCGAATGTTTATAATCGCGATGCCCGTTACCGCAAAGGTACACTACATCGATACGCACATTGTCGAATGTATTGCAGCGCGATTTTGAACTTCGAAATTCAGTGGGACAATCTGTCAGTCAGTGTCAGTGTCTCTCTACATTAACGAGAAATTGACAAAATATTACAGAAAGTAATATAAAAGACATTGCTTCACTCAAACAAAACTCAATAACGTCAGAACAAAATAAAAAATGTCATCAAAGAAAAAATATATATCAAACTAGTTGTTAACCCTTATCTCATTCAATTTTTACGATATCCCTTCCGTACAATACAGCACCGTATATTGCTTTTCATATTCCTCTTTTACTTCCTGATAAACAAAACAAAGTAACTAATAAATAATTCAACAAACTCTCTAGGTACGTATAGCGAACAGTGAGTATTCAAAATGGAAAACGTCCGTACGAAATATAATTTGTCGAAACATTTTGATTCTCGAGAACTTTTTGAAATATCAAGTAACAGTGATCAAAGGAGCCGTGAGAGCAAGTGATCATTAGCTATAATTGGTAATTAATTAATGTGAAAGCATTTGAAGTGCGCGCTTCAGCAGCAAGAGGTTTAGGAATCTGTGATCAAATATATGGGCCGTACGTAAATACCTTGGAAATTAAACTAACCAGGTAACTCGATATGCTAGAGGGATTGGGGCCTGTGGGACTCTCTGTTTGTGTTTTGAGCGACTCAACTGAGGAAATGTCTGTACCCTACGGTAAACCGCAGTTAAATAGCTTTTTGCATAGTGTTGTATTTCTATCAGTCAGTATGGTTGCCCGACAACATTTAGTATATGAAAATTTTGCAATTATATTTTTATCTATGCCACTGAAAATCCCAAATTACGAGTGGAGTTGTTATTTTTCAAGGTCAAGGTAGATAAACATGAGAAGCGGTAGTATGAAGCTGTGATAATAAATTGTCTCGAAAAAATAAAAATCGTAGACCAATAGTAATACCAGACTTGAGTGATTGTGAAAATAATGTCAATCACTCGAGTCGTTCAGAAGTTACGCGACAACTAACAGACGTATGAAATATTTTTACACCTACTTAGAAATATTACACAATATTTGTTCTTTGGTTAAAATGTTTACTTTATCATTTCTTTGAATTCGGACCAAAAATAGAATTGAACATGAGAAGGTCACGATTACAAAATAAAGAAATGGTTGACGAAAACGAAACGAAATATCGTGTTTTTAAATTAAAAAGACACGACGATTGAGGACTTAAAACATACCTGAGTACATACCATTAATTATATACGCGCAAGTACATAACTATAAAAAAAGTGCTGCCAATGATGATAGGTAACACAATTTGTAATGATGAGTTACCGTTGCCTACGTTTGCAACACCTGAAATATTCTCGTACCTACTATGGTCGTATTTTTTAGGTAAACATATCAGAAATCAATTCTGAAAAAGGCCTTGCATTTTGTTACATGTTACATAAAATACTCTTGTATTCATGTTACCCTACGGTAACAAAATGTCATTCTTTCCACCAGAGCGGCATGAGAACGTAAAAGCATTTCATATATTGTTATCTTTTGATAAACACCATCCCGTTTAGCGCTCGTTTCGCCATGCTATCTCTCACGAACAATATACATCAAGTTAGTTTAAAATATGGAACAGTTTTTTGTGCAGTTCCAGTTTTGTAGCAGTCAACATTTTGTTCCAACTTGTGTGTTCCAACAATGTTCGCTTTTAGTTGATGGTGCAACGAAACTGACTTGTTGGTAGGCATATTTTTGTTTGAAAATTATGAGGTTTTAATGTAGTAAAATTCTCATTGTTGTGGCGACTATCAAAGTATTTTATATTATTAGGTTGCAGCTTATTGTAGTATACGAAGAAGTATATTAAGGTGGTTTGGGTACGTGGAATGATTGAGTATTGAGAGAAAACATTGTGACTTTCTTTGTTTTATTCCAATCAATATACGCGTAAACTACCGATAAACGTCCATTAATTTAAACATTTGTTACGCGCGGATTTAAAATACCGTATTCAGCTTGCTATACAATTAACTTGTTTTCATTTTCTTCTAGTTTCTTTTCAAAACAATGACAGAAGAATTATTGATGAGTTGTGGCAAGTACATAGCTCTAAATACATTACTTATAGTACCTACTTATGTGTCACTCTAAAGCATTTACGAGTTCAACATTGAAAAAGAAACCTCTATTATACTAGCAGCGGATTCAAATGCGATAGATAACTACAATATCAAGCATTCAGGTGCTTAATTATGTATAATTGTGAAAATTCATTATGTATAATTGTGAAAATATTTTTCTACTCACAAGTCATCATTATATGCATAACATAAACAAACTGTAATCTACACACACGCACATCAGATCCTAGGAACAAAAACATCACTCTCAATGTAGGTCAATGCTGACATTCGGTCGGACACACGCGATTCCCGCTAATGCCAACATTATGTTGATTGTCCGGAGCCTGCTGTTGCCTGCTCGGGCACGTACAATAAAACTTAGCGATCCTAAAATATTCGTTTTTTAACTAAAAGTAGATCCAGTACAAGTGAAAGTTTTTTCTGAACAGATGTTGCCGGTGGGACGGCTTGAATTCTAGTTTTTGTAGACGCGTGGAAACAGTAAGCAGAATTTAATATTTCAGTAGGTAAGTATGTGGCTTGAAAATAAATATGAAAAAGTAGCTTTAAGATTCTGAAATGTTGTAAAATGTACACCAAAAATATTTAATGATTCTTAAAATAAAGGTTCTTCTTTTCACGGTGCGGTATTCTGGAGATCAGTTCCACTGATGCACCGTGGATCCATGGCTTCCAACCAGACCTACAAGTGACACGGCAAGCAATCTACCAAATTTTATGTACCACGTACTGCTACACTACTCATTGGTTCCTCTAGTGTACACGTGTATGATCTATAATCTGTTTCTCGATCGCAATTAATGGTAGTCAGAAAGTTCGGAAATGCAACTCACATTAGTGCGAAAGTATAATTATTGCATATCGAAACATGCATTGTCGAATGTTTATAAACGCGATGCACGTTACCGCTAAAGTACGCTAAATCGATACACGCATTATCGAATGTTTATAATCGCGATGCCCGTTACCGCAAAGGTACACTACATCGATACGCACATTGTTGAATGTATTGCAGCGCGATTTTGAACTTCGAAATTCAGTGGGACAGTCCTGTCTCTCTACATTAACGAGAAATTGACAAAATATTACAGAAAGTAACATAAAAGACATTGCTTCACTCAAACAAAACTCAATAACGTCAGAACAAAATAAAAAATGTCATCAAAGAAAAAATATATATCAAACTAGTTGTTAACCCTTATCTCATTAAATTTTTACGATATCCCTTCCGTACAATACAGCACCGTATATTGCTTTTCATATTCCTCTTTTACTTCCTGATAAACAAAACAAAGTAACTAATAAATAATTCAACAAACTCTCTAGGTACGTATAGCGAACAGTGAGTATTCAAAATGGAAAACGTCCGTACGAAATATAATTTGTCGAAACATTTTGATTCTCGAGAACTTTTTGAAATATCAAGTAACAGTGATCAAAGGAGCCGTGAGAGCAAGTGATCATTAGCTATAATTGGTAATTAATTAATGTGAAAGCATTCGAAGTGCGCGCTTCAGCTGCAAGAGGCTTAGAAATCTGTGATCAAACGATATGGGCCATACGTAAATACCTTGGAAATTAAACTAACCAGGTAACTCGATATTCTAGAGGAAGTGGGGCCCGTGGGACTCTCCGTTTGAGTTTTGAGCGACTCAACTAAGGAAATGTCTGTACCCTACGGTAAACCGCTGTTAATAGCTTTTTGCATAGTGTTGTATATCAGTCAGTAGGTTTGCACGACATATATATGAAAATTTTGCAATTATATTTTTATCTATGCCAATGAAAATCCCAAATTACGATTCTAGTTGTTATTTTTCAAGGTCAAGGTAGATAAACATAAGAAGCGGTAGTATGAAGATGTGATAATAAATTGTCTCGAAAAAATAAAAATCGTAGACCAATAGTAATACCAGACTTGAGTGATTGTGAAAATAATGTCAATCACTGTGTCGTTTAGAAGTTACGCGACAACTAACAGACTTATGAAATATTTTTACACCTACTTAGAAATATTACACAATATTTGTTCTTTGGTTAAAATGTTTACTTTATCATTTCTTTGAATTCGGACCAAAAATAGAATTGAACATGAGAAGGTCACGATTACAAAATAAAGAAATGGTTGACGAAAACGAAACGAAATATCGTGTTTTTAAATTAAAAAGACACGACGATTGAGGACTTAAAACATACCTGAGTACATACCATTAATTATATACGCGCAAGTACATAACTATAAAAAAGTGTTGCCAATGATGGTAGGTAACACAATTTGTAATGGTGAGTTACCGTTGCCTACTTTTGCAACACCTGAAATATTCTCGTACATATATATATTCGTATATATACTATGCTCGTATTTTTAGGTAAAAATATCAGAAATCAATTCTGAAAAAGGCCCTGCATTTTGTTACATGTTACATAAAATACTCTTGTATTCATGTTACCCTACGGTAACAAAATGTCATTCTTTCCACCAGAGCGGCATGAGAACGTAAAAGCATTTCATATATTGTTATCTTTTGATAAACACCATCCCGTTTAGCGCTCGTTTCGCCATGCTATCTCTCACGAACAATATACATCAAGTTACATAGTTTAAAATATGGAACAGTTTTTTGTGCAGTTCCAGTTTTGTAGCAGTCAACATTTTGTTCCAACTTGTGTGTTCCAACAATGTTCGCTTTTAGTTGATGGTGCGACAAAACTGACTTGTTGGTAGGCATATTTTTGTTTGAAAATTATGAGGTTTTAATGTAGTAAAATTCTCATTGTTGTGGCGACTACCAAACTTAAATATTATACTATTTTATCCCTGAAACCATACTAATATTATACATCCGAAAGTAACTCTGTCTGTCTGTATGTTACGGTTTCACGCGTAAACCACTGAACCGATTTTGATGTAATTTGGTACAGGGTTAGATTAGACCTTGAGAAAGGACATAAGCTTTGTTTGGTCGTGGGTCTCGAGGGGGCTCTGCACAAATTCGAGGCCTTGTTCTTTCATGGCCCTCGGCGCGGGCCACCCCCGGGATCCAGCCTGACAGTAGACCTCCTACTCCCATCGACATCAAGCTCCGGTTGAAATACCTGGGGCTTATACTCGACGGTCGGTGGGACTTCGGAGAGCACTTCCGAAGTCTGCGCTCCAAACTGTTGGTGACAGCTAACGCGCTGGTGTGGCTGCTGTCGTGCGATCCATGGCCCTATACGGGTGCCCCGTGTGGGCGGACACCCTGGAGACCAGGTTCATGCCCCTGTTGCGTGCGCTGCAGCAGAGGATGGCCTCCAGGGCAATTAGGGGATACCGCACGATATCCTTTGATCCACCGTGGATCCTGGAAGCGAGATCCCTTGCGGCACTGCATCGGTTCCGTAAGGAGGTGCGGGAGCGGGGATACGATCCCGAGCTCGAAAACATTCGGGCCGAGAGATCCCGGCTCCACAGGATCATGGTGGCGGAGTGGGAGCGACGACTTGAGCAACCACGCGCAGGGCATGCCGTCATAGAGGCGGTAAGGCCCATCATGGGGGAATGGCTAGAGAGGCCACATGGCAGCCTCTCGTATCGACTGACGCAGATTATCACCGGGCACGGGTGCTTCGGGCGGTATCTGCGTCGGATCAAAAATGAACCAACGTCTGAGTGCCATCATTGCGACGCGAGCGAGGACACAGAGCTGCACACGCTCACCGAGTGTCTGGCATGGGCCAGACCGAGGCGGGAGCTAGTGGCGGCCCTGGGAGTGAGAGTTCTCACCCTCGCCACCCTGCTCACAGCAATGGTCCACTGTGCGGACGCGAGACTCGCTTCGGAGGGCACTGACTGACCTCCGTTCCCCATGAGCGCGCGCCCGGGGGTGACGGGTGGAGCCACCTGTCACCCCAGCAGAAGCAGGCCACGGCGACGGCGCGCTAAAAAGCGCGCCTCCCCATTCCGGGGGCAAGTCAGGGACACCATAGTCCCCCTTCCCATGGAGGGCTAGACCGTAAGGGATGGCCCTGGGTCAGCCGGGGTGCGAGGGATATGTCGATGACAACCTCACCTCCGGCCTAGCACCACGACCCACAGTCGGCGTGCGGTTTTAGTCGGTTCGAGCTCGACATAACCTCCCCTTCCGGCTCCGGCGGGGGGGTATCCGAGGGGATTTCCACACGGAACAAAAAAAACTGTGTTTGGTCGTGATAACCGACATCCACGCGGGTGGAGCCGCAAGCAAAAGCTAGTATTATATAATTTTATGGTCTATATTATTAAGTAATGACTTATTACATAATATTGTGGGAATGCCTTTGGTTTACTGGGAAAAAAAAAACTATACGTTTATTAGATTTTTAATGAGCGATGTTTTTCCACCCAAACTAATTAAAACATTATATCTTAGATTATTAGCTGGGTTTAGAGTCATAACAGTAAAAAATATTACTTTTACATACAAACTAATTACATCATTATACTAAACGGTAGGTTTACTATTTTGAGGGAATTTAAAACACGTTGATATGTAACGAGAGTGGTAACTATTAGTCAGGGCGTGTCAGTAGTGCCAAATAAATCGTACAACGCAAATGAATGGATGTCATTACTATTCCAACCGATTTACTCTCGCGGCTCTCAATTGCTCCGTACATATCACTCTGACGTCATTATTTACTTCAAATTGTTACCTACAAATCAAAGGCTTTTCAAAATCATGTAAGAATTACTTGTTGTGATCTGTAGCTAATTGAATAGCTTAAATTATATTAGTAAAGTATAGTTTGGTGGTAGTTGGAGTACTTAGAATTTGCCGTGTTGGTTCTCGGTGGAGTAGAATAGGACCACCCCAGCTCTTCCTGTGGGTGTTGTCAAAAGTGACTAAGGGATAAGGCTGTTCTCCATCCAACAGTAAACATACAGCCCAAGACAAAGGGCCCGCGAGATGGCAATAGGTTCGCCCCCTATTACGTCGCGGGACCGAAAATCATAATTGGCGAAACGCGGGTACTAGTACACTTCTGCCTACCCTTTTTTTTTCGTGCGGAAATCCCCTCGGATACCTCCTCTACCAGAGCCGGAAGGGGAGGTTATGTCGGACTCGAACCAACTAAAACCGCACGCCGACTGTGGGTCATGGTGCTAGGCCGGAGGTGATGTTGTCATCGACATATCCCACGCACCCCGGCTGACCCAGGGCCATCCCTTACGCTCTGGCCCTACTCAGTCCCCGACTCTATCCGGAATGGGGAGCAAGCATATTCAGTACATACCGTTTTTGAAGGTTTTAATTATAATGTCAATGACAACGTACATACATAAATAAATTAACGCCTGTTTCCCATAGGGGTAGGCAGAGATTACGGATATCCATTTACTACGATCCTGACAATGCCAACGTGTGCCTAATAATTATTGTAATATTAATGTGATTTTCGTTAGCCACCCGGTATTATTTTATAAAATCAATTTGTTTGTTGGAAGGACAGGTAGGTAATTCAATTTATTTACATAATTTTATTAATAGTAATTTCCAAGTAAATGGTTTTTCTATACCAAATAGGCTGAAATAGGATCCGTGTAGTGTTACCAATTACGAACAAGGAAAACTGTCCGCATAATGATAACAACTCAGGTAAACAGCGACCTGATACTTCTGAGGGCACAAGATTATAAAACGGATAACTTGCTGATTTGGCTATAACTCCTTAATTCTTTATTGCACACAACAGATAATACAGAGTTATTACTTATAGATAATTTCAAGAACATGTACAAAGGCGAGCTTAACTCAATATGAGTTCTCTTCCAGCAAACCTTTGAGTAGCAGAGAAGTAGTTATGTAATGAAGAATAATTTCTTATTCGAGAAATTTAAAAAAATTCAAAATTGTATCATGATTCATTATTCCTGGCAATGGGGGCACCATTTATTTATTATTAATGAATAGAAGTTGAAATGGTCTCTCTACTAGTAGTAGTAATAGCAGTAGTGGAAGGTAAAGTCGGAAATCAAACCCTGAGCTTCGAGTTTACCTTGACATATGCCATCAGGAAAATACGTCTGATTACGATGATAACATAATTCATTCTTTACTTAGATAAAGTATTAGTTTAAAAAACGTTCTAGCCAGAAATTAAAGTAAAATTTATGCTCGACCACATCCATAATATGGAATGTTCTCGGCGCGATCAGGCTGGCAGATTTACGGCGTTCCTCTAATCGATGAGCCACGCGGAGCTACGGTCGCCGGTCGCCACGTTTTATGACGCATCGTCCTATTTACCATGCATTTCCGCATCCACCCCGGAGCGTAAGCATCTCTATTGAGTTCTACCCAAATATTTGTGCGACGACTTAGCATAATACCATGATATTATTATGCTTATAATATCACATAGTAGGTATATTTGAAAAATAAATGGGTTTACTTTGTTAACTCATAATTAAGTTTTTACGCTCACTAATTCTTTTAATGGACAGATATGATAGAAAAAATATAGGATCGTTAAAAAAATGCCGCTTAGAAGTGTATTTTATTTTGTTATTCTGTTTTTGATAGATACCAGTCGAACTGGAAATTACCCATTTATAAAGGTTTTCCATAATAAACTAAAGGTTTTATAAGCAACACAAAAATGATAACAGCTATTGATATTCCAACCTGTAAAAACATCACGGGATGTAATTTATTCACATGATGCTTTAATATGATGGGCAAATTTAATATGACGCCTGGTCCGGCTCCTACTTGGCTGGTTATAGTTGTATAAAGGTACCTGAGTATATAGTAGAGTACTGATTTACTTAGAGTAGTCTTGTGCTGTTTATAGACGCAGAAGTTTACGTAAACCCGCAATTAAGTGAGCAAGTTTTTCGTTTAATGTAGGGAAGAGCGGAGGTGCGCGCGTGTAATGTCCTGAAAATGTCGATAGTATGCCGCTCGTGCTGTGAGATGCGAGACATGCACACACGAAGTTGTGTAACTAATAGTGCATTATATTGAATAATAGATTACTAACATATCAAGGGTGCGGAACATCGGCAGAAATGGCGCACATTGGGAGAGGCCTATGTCTCGCAGTGGACTAAATGAGGCTAATTGAATGATTGATTAAAGACCTAAAAGTATTTTCTTCAGGATTGAATGAATTAGTAAAAAACAGTCTAAAAAAACATGATTAAACTTGAATTAGAATCACAGTGCTATAACGAATAAAATCTTTCATTTAAATGAATTTAAGCCTTACTTCAAAGAAATAAAGCCTTAAAAATGCACTCCCAAATATTTAATTAATTTTACATTTAGTCGACACCACTTGAAAATTACTTAGTTTTTAGTTTCGTGATGTAATTTTAGACTTATAATTTAAAATTCTGTTGTCGTCCTACTTTTGGATTATGTATTTGCAATTAGAGCTTTTAGATTCAGATTTCAAAGGCAACTCAATTTTTTTATTAAGGACACGTCAATTTGAATTCACCTCGCCTGATGGTAAGCTAAAGGCAAAGTTTCGGAAGGAGGGTTACCATCGTAAACATGTACCATGTTAACAGTGGTGGCAATCAGCTTGACGGTCTCATCAGATGCCTTTTCACGCCCCGCTTAAAGGTACCGGGACTGTAGGAAGAAGGAAACACGTGAGCTAGCAGGGAGTTCCAGGTCATAATGGTGGGAGTCCTCACACTCGCCACATTGCTCACAGCGATGGTACGATGCGCGAACGCATGGGGTGCGGCCGCCTCCTTCTGCGAGCAAGTAATGCTCGAGATGGAGGCGGCCGGTCGGGTCCGGACTAGACTCCGGGCCCGGGAAGCCCGGGAAGAGCGAAGGCGAACCGGACGTCGGAGGTCGCAGAACGACCTCCGTCCTCCATGAGCGCTGGCCTGGGGGTGACCGGTGGAGCCGCCTGTCACCCTAGCAGAAGCAGGCCGCGGCGGCGGCGCAAAGTGCGCCTCCCCGTACCGGGGGCTAGTTGGGGACACCGAGGTCCCCACCACCCGAAGGGGACTATCTCGAAAGAGATGGTTCTGGGTCTGCCGGGGTGCAAGAGATGTGCTTTCGGCAATCTCACCTCCGGCAACCAAGGACCCAAGACGGCGTGCGTTTTAGTCGGTTCGAGTCCGACATAATCGCCTCCACCGGCTCCATGGAGGCGGTATCCGTGGGGATTTTGCGCACGATAAAAAAAAAAGGTCATAATGGTGCCGCAAATACCATTGTATGCTAAACATGGGGAGCCCATAATTAGTTTTTCGTTGACTATCCCTTCTACTATCGAAGGACAAAAATGTTCTACTTATAGTAAATAAGTCCATTGTCTACTTGTAAACGTTAAGGTAAAGATATCTGAGTTATAGCACAACTATGTACGAAACATGTATAAAGAAACACATCTGCGTATCGAACCAATATGTTTCTCGTTACGGTCGTACTTTTATTTCCGTATTCCGAGACGTATTAAACTCTTAACCGTCCCCTACAGGCAGCCGTTGCGTGTCATTTCCTCAATAACTTCACACTTCGTAAAACAATCCCTTTTATAGCTACCATTACTATATAGTAAAATAGGTAGGAACGTGAAAGGAGATGCTTCGAACTGGAAGTAATATTATGTTGGTCCTGCAGGAGAAATTGGTGACAATGAATTGTACCTACATCTTACCATTTAGTTAATACTGAACAACATATCTACTTAAACGGAATAACAATTTCCTTGACTACTTTTGTTGTAGTTTTTAGGTGTATTAGGAAGTGATGGAGTGTAATAAGAAGCAGCATTTGAATATTTCTTTCATCAGAGTTCGGGACAAGCAGTGCATACAGCCAGCAATTTTCATTCGTCCATGCTTTTTGAGCTTCATTTAGGAATGCAAACAGATAAAAGTATCTCGTTTCCCGAACCGTACGCTTCGTTTTCTCAAACATCTCAACGCACTACTTTTCCGTATGACTGACATATCTTTGGTATTATAAGCCATCATAGTTTGCGGTAATAATTTTGCCTCAGGTGGTGGAATCAAATTCTCTACTACCTTTATAAAATCGGATAAATACTAATCAAATATGTTTACAAAACAGAACACTGACGTAATGCAGTCCATCCATATACATAATATTATAGTTTTCGTTCAAAAGGGGACAGCCCATTTAATACACGAACAGTCGTGTTAACCGTTATTTCGGTGGCAGTTTCAAACTCGTAACGTTCTCCAATAGTCTACACATCTTGTTTCCAACAGTTACAAGATTGTTCGTTCGAAACTCAAAACTGCGCTCGTATTCTCGTAAAATGATTCTCAGCCATGCGCTTGAGAGATACTAGTGTATATAGTGGATATCCCAAAATTCTCAAAAGTTATCCGAAGTCAGATTAAGGAGGGCAGGCGAGAAATTCTTAGTGTGGTTGTAGAATACCTTCAGTCTATTTCACACTGGGGGCAACTAGCTTTTTGTAGAATTACCTCTCACAAGCTATGCAACTTTCAACCTTAAGCTACTTATAATACGGTTAGAAATAAAGTAAGTTCTATTAGCTTAATTGATAAAACTATATTCTTCTTATCACAAGTTTCAGTGTGTTTCTTAATGGGAAACAATTATATGAATGTTTATACTCTTAGGCTCCACTTTAGATCACGGATTTTGCGAAGATATTCAAGATATTAGTCGCATTCGTTACTTACCTTTAGCTAGTGTCTAGACTGAGGCTTTTACGCTACGTTTACATATTAAGTGACAATTTTCACTTAACCGAGTAATATAAAATGTCATCATCATAATAAAATTAAGATAAGAAGAACCAATTTTTATTTTGAGGGCAGTGACAATAATCCCAACGCTTGGGCCATCAAGTTCTTACTGCATACCAAATATAAAATAGTGGTTATTTTCAAGTACTACTTAAAAATGTTCCATAATAAAACGAATAGTAGTATACGTCCGTGATTCACTGAGCGAGGTTCAAATCCGCAGCCTTTCGTTTTGACTCGGAGCCAGACACAAATGAACGTAAATAACAGTTAAGTACCAAAATGCATTGAAAATAATTTCTTGGACTTAATTCTCCCCGTTTCTCCCAAAGTCCGGCGTTGTGAAATACGCCTTAAGCTTCAAGGCGTCGGAAAACTATTAAGGTTTGTAACCGAATAAAGTTTCGAAAGTTCTCGAGAGCCTCGCTCGCTACGTGTGAAGTGGGCCGCTGTTAAAGATGCTAGTTTATCAAACGACGGGAATGTCGGGGCGATTTTCTTAAGACTTCTACTTTTTGCGAGAAACTATTTGGGAATATGCAATACAGTGCTGTAATTTTTTAATTCTTCTCATCAAGTATTCGGACATGATATCCACTCACTAGAAATTTAGTTCATATCAGTATCTTCTGCATGTGTAAGAAGCATGTATCTTTCTATCATGTTCATTTAAGTATATAGGTTGAAGATACATATTGGGAAAGTACACAAACCCCGACATGTATCTCCGAACTCTCCTCTGGTTATTCAACCCTCACTAAGTACAGACCCTGAAAACAATATTGAAATTCCCTTTTGGCAAAGACTATCTCATTTGAAAAATTCTGTTTCGATTCTGAAGAGAATTCCTCGTGGTGCAAGACCTATAGTTGCAAAAAGTTTGTCAAATTGTATAGGTCTTGTACTTCGAGAAAATACCAAAACGGCTTGGGAGCAACTGCTAACCTCCCCATATAAAATTCTGCATATTAGAACAGACAGGACAGACCACCGAACGACTACAAATTCATTAACTTCGGAAATTAGAAATAACTGTAACATTTTAACTGACAATCTAAACCCAACATATTCAATCTTTCGGAAAAGTAACATTTTTAATTTGGTTGAATCAAAATTGAGGGATGGTGACATAAGTGGAGCATCGAGATTGCTTTTTAGTAGCGATGTTATGGCGCCGTGCTTTCCAGAAACCCTCGCTGGTCTGCGGAGCAAGCATCCGTCGCCTGCGGAAAAGAAACCTGAGGCGCCTGACCCGGACCCTGATTGCCTGTGCGTAACGGCCAAGGAAGTGTTGGCAGCCGTTGGCTCCTTTCAAAGTGGCTCTGCAGGCGGCCTCGACGCGTTGAGCCCACAACATTTAAAAGATCTTTTGGGGCCAAGCGCCGGGGAGGCTGGTGAGTCACTTCTGAAGGAGCTAACGGCTCTCATGAATTTGATGCTCTCCGGCAGTGTGGACGATGCCATCATAGACATTTTGTACGGGGCTAATTTGTGTGCCCTACGAAAGAGAGATGGTGGCATTCGTCCTATTGCCGTGGGTTGCACATACCGGCGTATGGCAGCCAAACTCTGCTGTCAATTTTATAAAACCGATTTGGCCACGAAGTTCCAACCCCTCCAACTCGGTTTTGGTTCAAAGGGGGGCTGTGAGGCTGCCATACATACCTTGTCAACCTACCTTGGTACCAGGAAAAGTGAGGTCATTCTCAAGGTTGATGTGAAGAATGCTTTCAATTCTGTGAACAGGGATACCTTGTTGACCCAAGCAAAATTAGAAACACCCAAAATTTTCAATTTTCTTTGGCAATGCTATAGATATCCCTCTAAATTACTATACAAGGATAACCTTTTGGAATCCGCTGTTGGTTGTCAACAAGGAGACCCTCTTGGACCGGTAATTTTCAGTCTAGCAATCCAACCCATTATTCGGCGGTTAAATTCAAAATTTAATGTATGGTACCTAGACGACGGGACTCTAGGAGGAGATGCAGACACAGTTTTACAAGATTTGGCTTTTAATAAAAAAGAATTTAAATTAATTGGTTTAGAACTAAATGACAATAAATGTGAATTTTTTTTAAATGACCTTTCGGACAAAATTTCTACTTTCTCTAAATTTAATTCATTGGCTCCTAATATTAAAATTATAGAAAAAGATTCTCTACTCCTCCTAGGGTCTCCAATACTGGAAGATGCCTACACCTCATTTATAGAGGATAAAATTCAAAATTTTAATGATATTTTGGACCGTCTACTTAAAATTAATATACACTCGGCCTTCACTAGTCTTCGGCATTGCCTTTTTGTCCCCAAATTTACCCATGCGCTCAGATCAACACCATTTTGGAAAAAAATAACAATTTTGGAAAAAATGGACAAAATTATAGAAATTACACTCAGTAAAATTTTAAATGTGGCTTTGAATGACCGAGCTTCACTACAAACGTCTCTGCCGATTCGCTTAGGTGGGCTCGGTATTCGCAAAATTTCAGATGTCAGCTTACCAGCGTTCCTGTCTTCGGTCTACAGTACGGAAGAATTAACTAGGAAAATTCTTGCACCTACACTAGTTAATTCGGAAGTATTGTGCAAGACCGATGCAGTGAATGCTTGGAAAATTGCATGTCCAAACACGGATCTCCCAGGGAACCTTTTCTCACAGCGTCAATGGGACGGGCTGCTTTGCAGCTTAGTTAGACAGAATCTATTAAATACTTGCTCTAATGCTGCTGAGCGTGCCCGTTTACTGGCGGTTGGAGTGTGGGAATCGGGTCTTTGATTGCAAGCTCTTCCGTCATCTAACATAGGGACTATGTTAGACGACACTACTTTCCGCATCGCCACATGCCTCCGATTAGGCGCGCCGTGTGTTTCTCTGCATCGATGCCGTTGTGGAGAAGCAGTTGACCGACTCGGACACCATGGCCTGTCGTGCTGCAGGAGTGCTGGGCGAATGCCACGGCACGCCAGCCTCAACGACATAATCCGCCGTGCTCTTGTCACCGCCGGTGTGCCAGCCGTGCTTGAACCTAACGGTTTGGCGCGCGACGATGGCAAGAGACCGGATGGTATGTCGTTAATGCCATGGAAAATGGGTAGGGCCCTGGTGTGGGACGCAACTTGCGTCGACACCATTGCCCCTACCCACATACCTGGCACGGCTGGCTGTGCCGGTGCCACAGCTGCTTCCGCAGAGGCTCTCAAACGGCGCAAATACTCCAAACTCATTGGAGACTATGAATTTGTGCCGTTTGGAGTCGAAACGTTGGGGCCTTGGGGCCCGAGCGCTCGCAATCTCTTCAGAGAGATTGCGAAACGTATGGTCGACGCTTCTCGTGACCAGAGGGCTGGCCTCTTTTTAAGTCAGAGAATAAGCATTGCCATACAACGTGGCAATGCTGCCAGTCTTCAGGGAACGTTGCCACAAGAGGCATGCGAAATACCTAGAATATAATTTAAAAAAATACCTAGTAAATAATTTAATCTTATTTTATCTAACTTTTTTGTTATGAGATACCTACAGGTTATGTGCCTTTATGTAAATTTTACCATACAGAAAGATTAATCCTATGTGCCAGAGATCAGTTTTAGGACAATAGGAGGTCAGTTAGTCAGGTCAGTCAAAAAAAAAAAAGAGTTAAGAAAATGTCGAGTAAAATTGGTTATTCCACACACGACAAGCCGCATGATGTATGAACATAACACTATTTGAATGCCCGTAAATAGTGTAAATGACGTTTCAGATTTTAAGTTGCTATACGATTTGACAATGTACAGAGTGTTCATTTAGACTAAACCAAAAAATTGTAGTAATGTTCACGTCCGTATTCAAACAATACTTCAAACATAGCTATCTCTCAAATTACAACCGAAAAAGGTAACGATCAAACAAAAAACACAAATCCAATAACACATCGCGCTTCCGGATTAAAGCATAACGCATTACCCATTACTTACGAAACTCCAAATACGGAATACGAAATCCTTTCCCCGCGGACCTATCAATTTTACGATGGATACGTAAACGCGAGCGAGCACAGTTTACGATCCGCGATCCAGTACGCATACGGACATATACCGCGCACTCGTAAACAAGCGATCGATGTCACCTGGTACTGCCGGTAGGGTACTAGGCCATCTTGATTACATTAGTTGGCTCCTTTAATGATAAGCATCACGTCAAAGACTATGTGTCAGTACAGTTAGAGGAAGCTCACAAAGAGTGTGACATGCTCTGCAGGAGGCAACATATATATCTTCTCTTCTTATAAATAATAATAATGGTTGTTGCTAAGTTCAAAACTAGAAAAAGGCTCGACCAAATCAGCAATTTATTTATCGTATGTTTCCACGTGCCACAGGATGTTCTTACCAAAAAAAGTTGCCATGGTTTATAAGAACAGGAACAGAATTCCACGCGGGCATTAACTATATATGATTACTTAGCGCAATGTTTGCTACATTAGTAGTATTCAAAGTAAACTTATTCAGATTGAACACATAAAAAGTCAATGTAATGAATGGCAGTCAAGGGAGTTGTAAAACAATGAACGCACTATTAAGATAACTTTCTCCGTAAAGATTTTTATCTGTTAGGGACCAGTAAAGCCGTTGATGTGTTCTCCGATGTGAATACCAATGAAATGTACAAATGAATTACTTGCCATGTTGTTCCTTCTTTTACAGCGTAATAACATTCATAATAGATTCGGAAATCGTTCGGCAACTTTGTCCATTAGCATTTAAATACACTATGCATTAAGCGTCATTTAGACGGAGCGAGTTTCTCGCGCGTTTCGGTTCGAGAAATCGTACGCTACTATCATCGCCCCATTTTCGTATCAAAATGTTTACACGCGGTTAAATACTAAATTCTCGTCTATGATTACAAGTGACGTATCGCTTTATGTCAAAATAGGTTAAAATTTTGTTTAGACGGACACTATCATGTGACATACGATCATTGCGAGGCAATTAAGGCAATTTTCGCCAGCGTGGACGAACGAGTGGCAATTGTTTTTGCAAATTTAATGACAAAGCAACTTTTTTCTATCCTTTCGATAATCGTATCTTGCAGGCGAGAAACTCTCCTCGTCTAAATGAGCCTTTATTCTCGGCGTACACAGCGCGAGTGGTGTTATTGGTCGGTCGACATCGAGATTCGAGATCATTTTCATATTCACTTAAAGTTTTGCTTTAGAAACAATTGTATACATGATATTACGAACTATATTGAATTTTGGTAAACAAATTGAATTAGAATGCAATTAAACGTGAAAATTACTTTTTCCACGGTATCTATGTATGGGAGAGCAACAGCTTTCTTCTTCTAGATCCGCCAATCCTGATTCAATTCAAAGTAATCTTAAAAACGTGTTTTCTTTCCTAGTTATTCAAAGACAGCTTGCGCCAAAGCCTCTTCTGTCCATCGGAAGGTGGCTTGAGCCTCAAATACCTTGGTGAGGCAAAAAAAGCGTCGGTAGCTTAGTGGACATACTCGTAGACAATGTTCCGGGTTTGAGTTCGGCGAATGAGAGTTTGGCGCTGTTACAAGTGCCATGATCATCGAGGACCTCTACCATGGTGCTTGCAATAATGTCTGGGTAATCACTAAAATTAAGGATAAAGCATTTCATTACCGAAATACATTTTCGTATTATAATGATAACACATTATTGAGTAATTACTTTCTCAATATAAACATACACATTATTGGATAAATTAAATTTTATGAAATATTTCATGCAATATTAATTAACAAAGTCAAATTACATCGGGTCCAATAAAATATTCATAAATTCTTCATCGTCGTATCAAACAAAAATACGGCCAGTCATCGCCAATAAAAATATAAAAACAGTTTTCGATGGCATTTTTATTGAATGGAAAAATATGGACGCATTTTATTGGTAAATAATTGAGGATAAATTAATAAAATATCGGTCTATAGATAGGATTTTGGACATAAATTAATGGGTGATATACGAAACTACCTGCTGTTCAGTGGAGGTCTTCAGCCCTTCTAGACAAGTGGCAATTCGCTAGCCAGCAACCAGCGTGTTGTAGAATAGAATAACGATTCTATTGGATTTGCATTTACGGTGCAGAGTATACCTGCTAGAACCAAGCGTTTCAGTGATTCATTCCTATGCCGCACCACTAAGACCTGGAATTCCCTGCCAGCTCACGTGTTTCCTTCTTCCTACAGTCCCGGGTCCTTTAAGCGGGGCGTGAAAAGGCATCTAATGAGGCCGTCAAGCTGAGTGCCACCACTGTTAACATGGTAAATGTTTACGATGGTGACCCTCTTTCCGAGACTTTGCCTTTAGCTTAACATCAGGCGAGGTGAAGTCAAATTGACGTGTCCTATATAAAAAAAAAAAAAAAAAAAAAAATTTGATGTATGGGACATTCGTTGACGACTATTATACGTCATATCTAATACATTTGCCCAGGCCAGTGACACAGAATAGATCCAGCGACTTGCCACTTGTCTAGAGGGACAGTTTCGCCTAAACTACTGAACCCATTTTGATGAAATTTGTTATAGGAGTAGATTTTACTATGAGAAAGGACATAGGCTATGTTTGGTTACGATAACAGACATCCACACGGGGGGAGCCGCGGGCAAAAGCTAATCGTGGATATATTATGAATTACCAGATTAGTATAGTTCAGTAGTTAGTAGTTAGCGGTAGTAGTAGTTACTAGTAGTTAGTATAGTATAGTAGTACCAGACAGCGGTCATGTGGGTCACTCTTAGAGTATTGTAAATACATAACGCTTTTTATTTTAGTCAGTATCACTGCTTTTATAGTGCTATCGACAGCATTTATTTGAAACATGAAACTAGCTTTTGCCCACGGTTCCGCCCGTGTGGATGTCGGTTATCGCGACCTAACATAGATGTCCTTTCTTAATGTCTAATCTACCCCTGTACCAAATTTCAACAAAATCGGTTTAGTAGTTTAGGCGTGAAAGCGTTAGATACATGCAGACAGACAAACAGAGTTAGGTACTTTCGCATTTATAATACTAATATGGATTAAATTATATGAAGCTACAATCTTACTTACTTTAGGACGTCATTATTAGAAACGAAATATAAGCTCTATAAAACTTTTAAAAACTACATTTTTTGTAACATATTTTATAACATATTTGCTCGTAAAGTGGTTATAATTACACCAATTTCAATATCTTAATGTATCTCATTACGTACTTGTGCGATAATGTAATGTAAAAGGCACGTGTTTTTTTTTTTAATAAAGTTTTAAGATACTCCGTGAACGATACTTTTAAAAATCTTAGCAAAGAGGTTTTATGTCAAGAAAGTGGTCAATATTTTATGAATAAAATTAACTTTGGAAAATAAAATATAACAAATAAACATTTAATTCTTTAATTTAATTAATTTTAACAATAAATTACAACCATTTATGAGTCATTCATCAACTCGCGGGCAATAAACTTGCGGGAAACCGCGAGTTGGCAACTTTCAATTTTTGATTATTTTCCTGTCGTCAACTTGCGCGATTGTCAAAATTGACGTATTTGTGTACAGTCAGTTACGAAAACATTGCAATAAATTTAATATAGTTTGGGACCTATTTAAAATGTAGGTACTTTATAAGATATTTTAGGCTATGTTATAGAATATAGTATAATAGAAGAAGTTTGTAAGTGGTATCAAGGAATGAAAAAGAAAAGCGAGTGACTGTCGTGGTATGAACATACTACGAAAAAGGATCAAAGTGATATCACAGAATAGGTAATAGTACTAGCGTACAGAATGGAAGCTCACATCCCCGCGCAGATTTCATTTCCTCACCCCGCACGTTCGAATCAGGAAAATCCATCTTTAATTATTATGTAATCGATTAGAATAATTAATAGATCAGTTACAAAGTTTAGCAGAGTAGGTACCATTTTTTGATCTATTTGCACTTTTCAAATGTTACTTCAATATAATAACAATACAGTCAACGTCTAATATCTGTGTAATAAGTGAGTAACAAGTCTAATAAGTGTGTAACGAGAATACTATTGCAGACATTTGGGAGATTAGATCGGGATTAGATTTTGAACAGATTTTTGTTACGAGAATTACCTTTCAACTAACAACAATAAAAATCATCTCAAAATCGACTAAGTCACTTTACTAAGCAAACAAATAGAATATCAGACCAACAGATTGACAAAATTTCCAAAAAAGCTATTTTTTATAGTATCTTGTATCCGTAGTGATTTATAGGTAGTATAAATCCGAAAGTAACTCTGTCTATCCGTCTGTCGGCTTTACACTTCCAGTTAAAAAGCTATTATTTTAACGTTATAAACAGACACTCCAATTTTATTTATTTGTATAGGTATTATAACTAAGCAAAACGTAAAATAATTATAAACATGTTAGGCCCTGCGCTTCGGCCGGCGACGGCGTGTGGGGCTATATACAGCGAAGTGACCCTGAAGGCCACGACCGCGGTTGCCCAAGTCGTGGAGCGGATCCAGCGGCTGGGTCTCGAGGTGGCTCTGCATAAAACCGAGGCCATGTTCTTTCATGGGCTTCGGAGCATGCCACCGGAGGATTCCAGCCTCATAGTGGGAGACATTTCCATCGGCATCAAGCCCTAGATGAAATACCTGGGGCTCGTGCTCGACGGCTGGTGGAACTTCGGGGAGCATTTCCGACCACTGGCCCCCAAATTGAAGAACACAGCCGCCGCTTTGGGGCGGCTGCTGCTTAACATGAGGGGGCCTCCGATATGGGCGGAGACCCTGACAGTCTGCAATGCGCGTCTGCTGGGTGGGCCGCAGCGTGCAATGGCCAGCAGGGCCATTAGGGGGTACCGCACGATATCCTTGGAGGCGGCGAGTCTCCTTGCCGGATCCCTACCGTAGAACCTGGATGCGAGAGCCCTTTCGATACTATATCGTTATCGAAAGGAGGTGCGGGAGCAGGGACGGGAACCTGAGCCTGAAGAAATTCGGGCCGTGAGGTCCCAGCTCCACTGGGACATGGTAGCTGAGTGGGAGCTACGACTTGGGCGACCAAGCGCAGGACACGGCATAATATCGGCGATAAGACCCATCATTGAGGAATGGCTAGAGAGGCCACACGGCAGCTTCTCGTATCGCCTGAGGCAGGTGATTAACGGAGTTACCTGTGTCGGATCCGGAAGGAGCCAACGTGATGCGAGCGAGGACACAGAGCTGCACACGCTGACCGAGTGCCCGGCGTGGGACACGCCGAGGCGGGTCCTAGTGGCAGCTCTGGGGGTGGGAGTCCTCACACTCGCCACATTGCTCACAGCGATGGTACGATGTGCGAACGCTTGGGGTGCGGCCGCCTCCTTCTGCGAGCAAGTAATGCTCGAGAAGGAGGCGGTCGGTCGGGTCCGGACTAGTCTCCGGGCCTGGCAAGCCCGCGAAGAGCGAAGGCGAACCGGACGTCGAAGGTCGCATAACGATTTCCATCCTCCATGAGCGCTGGCCTGGGGGTGACCGGTGGAGCCGCCTGTCACCCTAGCAGAAGCAGGCCTCAGCAGCGGCGCAAAGTGCGCCTCTCCGTACCCGAGGCTAGATGGGGACACTAAGGTCCCCACAACCCGAAGGGGGCCATCTCGAATGAGATGGTCTTCGGTCTGTCGGGGTGCGAGAGACATGCTTTCGGTAATCTCACCTCCGGCAACCAAGGACCCAAGACAGCGTGCGTTTTGGTCGGTTCGAGTCCGACATAACCGCCTCCACCGGCTCCGTGGGGATTTTTTGCACGATAAAAAAAAGGCCCTGCGTTTGTCTGCCACTGTGATATAAAAAATATAAACTTACGAGTATCTCCACAATACATAAAAACAAAAAACTTCCACATTTTTACTAGACGAAATCTTAAATGTATAAAAAATTAATTGCAGCATTACTTTTTACCCCTAGTTTTATCATATTTTGGTCTTATCAATATTTATTTATTTTTCATTAGCTTAAAATGTACTTCGTCTTATCCTACAATAAAATTTAATCATCACAAGAAAAAGACGATATTTCTACGACGTTTCATTCATATGACATCGTTGTCATAACCATCACAAATAGCATGTTTTATGCATCATTGGCCGTCTCCCTCTCACCTCATTTTGCATGTCTATATCGAAATCTAAGATAAATTAATATAAAAAAAGTAAACAGTTACTTTAACTTTAACCAATGCGGGTGTATAAATGCGCAAAAAGTTGGTTTTATAGTAAATTTTTGGTTTCGATCCATTTTTCTGACTGTACTTTAATATTCACGCGAGTTGACGACAGCAAAATAAAATAAAATTCAAAAATGCCAACCCGCGGTTTCCCGCAAGTTTATTGCCCGCGAGTTGATGAATGACCCCCATTTATTTGTAACAAAAATACAAAAATATTAATTTACTTTATTAGTAATACTGGCTGTGTTTGTACCTTTGCCTAAAAAAAAAACGTTGATGCGCGCGCATCGCTTATTTGTGGACAAGTAAAAATAATTCCGCGCGCTTTTTCTTTTCGCTGTATTAACTATTAATTTCCTCGTAAATATGTTATAAAACGTCGTATGACATACGTGCGCTTTGAAAATTACAGCCTCTGCTTCCTTATAGCCCTCGCCGATGGCTCGGGCTAGTAATATCGCCTCGGCTGTAATTTTCAACTTACCGCACTTATATCATAATGTACTATTAAAACAATATTGAGGTATGAACCACCCTTTTCAAAAATTCAACTCCTCTCAGAAACCCACACAAAAGTAAGCACGCTAGGTAAACGGTTATTCAGTTCACGGCAACCTTAAATCTAAAGGCAAACGCAACCAAGGCACTGAGCAAACATGTCGGGGTAATGAAGTAATTACACCTAACTGGGAGGTTAAGAAACTTATAACGAGCCAGAACTATAAGGCAGCTCCCGAGTTCCCAACATCGATTTAACCTAGCTAGCCTACAGTTTTCTTCGCAATATATTCTCTGGGAGGTGAAAACTAGCTTTCAATGTTGTTTAGAATTTTGTTGGTACTGAATTTTAAAGTTTCGGTGCAAACTTCGGTTGTGGAGTTCAGTAAATGTAATTGAAGAATTCTAAATGCGCTGTTTGTATTATTTACCCACCATGGGAAAAAAAGATTGATGTTTACGGTTAAAATGACAGGGGGTATTTGAACTTATCTGTTTTCAAACACTTAGCTATATAAATTATTATATAAATTTAAGTATTTAAGTAGCAAAGAATATATAAAACACATTCCCTATTCCAATAATACTAAACTAAACTGCTAAAACAGCAATAACTAAAAAGTTATTACATACGGTTTGTCGTCCATTTTGAAATAAAATTTATGCAAACTATAAATTAAACCGATGCAAAAAGAAAATGGTAATGCATAACGTAACAACCTTTTTGTTTCCAATATCAAGCTTCTAAACACATGTAAATTACAAATTTTGAATCTATGCCAACAAATGAAGAAGCATATCAATTACGGAAAGTGAAAGATAGCTTTTGCTTTGGACACACTGCACCAAAGCCAAACTTGTATGGCGTGTAGGCGCAGAGCATACTGACATTTGCCTATAATACTATTCTGTAGAATAGAAATTCAACGTCGAGTCTCACTCATATGAAAGAACTCCTTCGGATGTGGTCGAAGAGACCATTACTGCATCACATAGTGTTGATCTCAGCCACCTGCAAGCAAAAGCCCGTACCACGCAGAAGATAGTACCTATCCCGAAAACATTTTGGGAATGAACGAAAAAAAGTTCAAATTTGAGCAAATGCTCGTGTACACTGATGACGATGAGATTAATTTGCGAGTGATAAGAATGATTTTATTTTTGTTATAAAAAGAAAACTGGTATAGAGTGAAGAGTATTACAGTTTTTAACATGGACAACATTGCATAAAAGTAAAATATGAAATTGGAAATACTTTATACCCTCAGCTGTTAAAACTTTTAGAACGTGGCTCCGGTCCCTAGAGAAATACGCGCAGTAGTCCTGACGGTTCCGGCTCCCGACTCTTCACTTTCACACAAGTTTGTTTAGCACATTTTTCTAAGCACCAAGCGAAAAATCATCGTACGGCTAGCAGCGGAAATTACAGACTACATTACATTATGAATTATGAAAACATCTTATATAAAGAATAACAGGAACTATTTTCTATTATGATAAGAAGTACTTCATTGATGATAGATTTGAATGTTTGTAGTATTATTTTAAGCTATTTTAGCTACTAATTTCATAATAACTGACTAATCCTCAGATTCTCGTTCGACTTTTGAACTCGTGTTAAAACAATAAACACTGAGTGCTCATAGGTTGCAGATAATTGGTGATCAACAGGCAACGGATGAGTGTTAGAGCGTTTTTACACACTACCCGATCCGACATCAGTGTTGGACGCTGATCCGATATCGGAGACAGTAAAATGAATGAAATATGTATCATCTCACATTGTCCAACTTTCACATTGTCCAACCTGCTATCAGATTGGGTTTCCTATCATTGCCTCCCCTGAGTGAGAGGCACTGTCACCTCTGTTGCCCATGGTGCATTATATGGAAGTTCTGGACCACGCACTCGGATCCCGGTCCCGTTGCATCTTATATAAAAAAAAAACTTTAAATCCCGCTTTACACCCCTTTTTTGAAACCCTGATATCATGCAATACTGCCAATATATCGTTATTGACTAATCACCGGTGTTTTATATTTGTCTACTGTATCCCTTTTTTTAATATTGCCAGCCTCTAGCATTTTTTTCAGTATTTGGTAAAGGTCGCTAACATATACTGTTTTGTTTAGCATATATATTTTTGCCCATACTCCTTTCAATTTCCTGCTCTTTACTGAAGCACATTCATTAACTTAAAATGTATAAAATCAGGTGCCATTTCTAAAAGATAAGAAAGTCTTTTGTGTCCATGTACAGCTTTCTTCCGCAAACTTTACGATGTGATATTTTTCCATAATCGAGTAGTAACATAAATCAGTATTCGATCTCAGAATTCCCTCTATATGAAAAGAATATATTATTACGTTGTTATAAAATACCATAGTTACCAACCGAAAAGACCATGAAACCAAAATTTGGAAGACATAACCGTTTAAGAAAGCATATTTCGCAAATCTTCGTTTACGGTCGCCTTTTGATTGTGCAAATGGACCCTTAAAGGAAATGTTAGTTCGCAAGTTGTGTTATCTGCACCAAATAGGCTTTTAACCGTTGTAAAGGAGACGCGGAACGGCGGAAAAAATTGAATTTATGGTAGTTTGCAGAGGGCTGAAGAGGGTTAGGTTATAGTTTCGACGATTAGGTGACGAGGTTTACATTTCGGTGAAAAAAAAGTATGAAATGTTATTAATAATTGAACAGTATTCAACAATGTTTGAGTACAATTTCATTAGGAGATAACATTGGTTAACTCTTGTTGTTTGAACTACATGAGCAGATCAGGTTCATTGACGTAATTAATCCAATACAACGTTTCGCATTAAAGCTAAGAAAACAACAAACGTTTGAGATCGAGAATACGAGGTTGAAGTAATTTCTCAGAAACTGGTGAATTAGTACGTACCCTTAGAAGAAAAATTTTATTTGAATAAAGTACTGAATAAAATATCCAGGCTTAAAAGTAATTTGATTTATTTTGATTATAATATTAAGTAGGATCAAACAGGAATGTTTATTTGTAAAATTTCTACTCATTTAAGTACCCTCTTATTTTCTCCTCAGTTATTTCTGCTTAGTGACGTGAGGCAACATTAAAATGTATGCCTGTTAGCCAAAATACCATTCCATTACTACTCCTCATTTGTGAATTTCAGGTTTGTTGAACTTTAGCATATTCATGTAGACATAAATCATTAAAATTGTACATCTATTAGCGGATGCTGGTATGTCAGTTATCTCGATTTTTGGCCATGTCACCGGTCTGCTTCACCAATTGCGATCACTTACTTTGTCTAAGTTGACCTAAATTAAGATCACGGCAGCGGCACTGCAGTGGACACTCACATTTTACAAACGGAAATCGTCGTACCTTTACTCAGAGATTTGATAGTAACTTCCTTCTAAGGGCCAAGATATCATCATGACCAATTCTTTCGAAAACACATCGTTTAATATTTATGTAGGCTACGGTGACCATTTTCCACCAGGCGACTATCTGTTTTTAATGTAAAAAAGTATAAAATAACCTGCTAGATTAGTTTCTATTGAATGACAGGGGGGCAGAGGAAAGGTACTGCTGTGTGCCAAGTACTGTGAATCCTAAGCTCTTGTACAGTTTCTTAATACAAGAAAGAACAAACCAAATACAAAATCCAACCAAGGACTACAATAACCATAATATACAGTATATATCCACAAATCGCCAACGTGGAAACAACATCCAGTAATCCGCAGGTTATGAGAGCAGAGCGGCACATGTAGACACAGGGAATCCGCAATTTGCAAGCCGATGCATCCCATCCCTATTCAGTGACCGGCTATTTACATAGTGCAGCGTGCAGCTTAGTATCGCGGACGGAGCTGTTTCGAGTTCAAAAAGACTTGACCTATAGTGAATTTATTTCTTGGCTTCGAAATTCAAAATAGTTAAGATGGCTCTTAACCTAAAATTTCACAATAGAAGTTGGCATGAATGTAACGTGAGCGCGTACTGGGAGTTTGAACATAATGGCAGTACTTCAGCCTCCACTTTCATTATTGTATTAAACAAGGAAGCGTTTGGTGGTGTCATATGTATAGTTATGTCTTGGGAATTGTTGTTGTGTCATCATGGAATTTTAAAGAAGACCTCGTGTCGCCGTAATTGTATTTTAAATTCTTTGTAGTAGAAAAGTTTATCCCGTAAAAACCACAATACTTGTTAAAAAACAAATTCTCACAAGCACAACGCAGTTGTTCTACCGTAAAAAGTTGTGTGATAAATGAAATACCATGTCGGTTATTATTGATTCATGCAGTCAAAAAGACAAAAGGGAACTTCTGTCTTAAGTTGTTACGTAATTATCTAACCTAACAACATCTTATAATGAACATTATTAATTAATATACAAAATCATTTACGTTATAAATAAATATATTGACTCGGGCGTCGCATGAAAACATTGTATATGATATGACACAATTAATACTAACATTATGTAAATTTGATTGTTTAGTGCGATTGCCAAGTCAATACAATTTTTTTTAATATTCCTGATATATCCTACTATTTTCCTTTCCGATACCTTCTACTTCATGTATATTATATTACTTCATTGACGCACTCGTGAAATCCTAATTATGCAATTTCGGGCAATATTCTCTACTTAATACTCCCATTGTTGTTTTTTTTATTCTGGTGACCATTTTACAAGTTAACTTTGAAACACATATTATTCTATTATACTTTTTTTAAATGTAATGTAATATAAATTTCCTTGATTCTTACACTAAATACTAATTACATTCTGAAGCTTCTATGTCTGCTAAGTGCCTTAGAATTTAGATGATCGGTCAGTCAGTGAGTGAGTGACATAATTAAAAAACTTTGACTCGTTATAATTCTTAAACTACTTGTTCAAATTGAATGAAATTTTAAATATACTGAGTTTATACAATGTCTGTTTGGTCACTGAAAATTCAGGCTTCTAGTTTTATCCACAACGAAGTTATAGGTGGTCGAACTGCTTCGAGAAAAGGATGGTACGGCCGCGCCGTTCTTTTTTTGCACGCTCGACTTTTTGGTGGAACTGCTGCTGTGCTCCTAGAGCGTGACGTTATGATGCCACAAAACATCAATCAGTCGCCTCATGTAATTAAGAAAAATATCATACTGATAATATATTTTGATTACATTTACTTATCAAAAGCACATCTATGAAAAATAAATGACCACCGTTTTATTTTGTCCTCTGATACCGCAGGTAGCGGTGTGCAAACTTAATTAGAACACAAATACGTTTGACCCAAAAAAATCTGTTATGGAAATTTCTCTCAGAGTCCCTTTCAAAACCAAAATATTTCCGTAAACAAAACAGATAGGGTTCTGTAGAATGTTCTGCGTCACGACAACTTGTTTAATGAGGGTTCATAGTGTTCCTTACGTCAGAGCGACCCCTTTACATCCATAGTGACCGTACCTTCCTATACTCTTTGTGCTAACGAAGTAGGGATGGCAAAATAGTGAGCCTATTGTGTGAATTAATTCCTGGAGCTAACGTGCAAGATACAATATGATGACAATGGTGTTTTTACTGACGTGTTTGACGACGTTAACCCCTCCAACTGACTGGAGCGCTTGCCATGGTCTCGAACCCGAGAGGTATTGTAAGTCGGATACCATAGTATTACGGTGCTGTGACTTCCTAAGTGAAAATACCTAACTTAACTACATATTAATGTCTGTTGGCTTCATCATAAATCGGATTGATTTTTAAATAAACTTTAAACTACAGAAACGATATAGCTATATCAGAAATCTGCTGGGTTACTGCCGAAACTAAGTCGATTTCATTTGGTTTCAGGATTCGAATTCGGTCTCAAAGTCACATTGCCGAACCAAATTGAATCAGAAGCTAGAATCAAACTACTTTCAAGTAAAGTACCGATTGGTTACTTGATTGGAGCCTAGTATGTGTGGGACCTTAATGTTTGTATTATAATATTATTACTTTACTTTACAGGGAAGGTTCATATCTGACGGAACATGCGTCGCGTATTATCGGTCGCGTAACGCCAGAACAGACAAATGTATAGAAAAACACTTGACCGTTCACACTCAACCGATGTTACGTTAGTGCGTCGAGTGTGAACGGTCAAGTGTTTTTCTATACATTTGTCTGTTCTGGCGTTACGCGACCGATAATACGCGACGCATGTTCCGTCAGATATGAACCTTCCCTTACGGGTTCATTCCCGCTCAGTGCAAATATTTGTATGCATAAATATATTATTCTGAATATTGTTAGAATATATTGATGTCGCAAAAATGCTAAGCCGTAGGTTCCGGTTGCCATACAAACATCTATTGCAGTTATAAGTTTTTAACCCAGATAACCCGACCAGGTGTTATAACACCGCTCCTATAGATTTAAACTTACCCCAAATGTTATTAATTAAAAAGTGATATTTCAATCGATTTTCTGCGGTTATCTTTTTAAATACCTATCAAAGTTGAATCAAGTACAGTTATAATATACAAAATACCAATATTTTGCAGTGAAAATTGTGTTTTACAGCGGCAGTTTTTTTTAGATTCAATATGTCTGGAAAAAGGTGAATTATTCCTAATAAATGATGTATTTGTTATATTACTGACATATTTTTATTGATGGTACGACTGTTAGGTATCTACATAACAATTAAATTATAGTCTCATTGCAATATTGTTGTATGTTTTTGACCTTGAAATAGCACCGGTGTTATAACACCTGGTAGGTATATATACGTCTATCATATTGTTGTTCGTAATTTTATATTACTGTCAAATAAGGTCTTGAAGCTCACGAAAATAATAGAGGAACTGGAAAAAGCGGATGAAGATACAACTATGCCAAGTGCTATTGCCATTTTACCACCTTAAAATGCCAATGCAAACCTAACAGTGAGGATTCGGGTAACGAAAACATCGTAACCTTCCAAAATCTTCCAGGTTCACAACTAAGAGCTGAAGCTGAGATGATATACAGTGAGTTGTGTTCAGACGATGAAAAAGTATTCATGGCGAAATAATATTACTTAGTGGATATGTTGTGGTGCCTTGTAGGACAATGTATTGCGAGAAGTCTTCAGACACCGAGTTTCCATTGATCTATAGTGCTATGTCGCGAGACCGATTTAGTTTTATAATGACACATATCCATTGCTGTGATAATACTTGACTGCAAGCACAAAACGACAGGTTTGCCAAAGTCAGACCTTTGTTTGATTTATTGAACAAAACCTTCTCAAATATGGTTCCTTTGGAGGAAGTCCACAGTGTCGACTAAGCTATGGTGCCTTACTACGATGGTCGCGGCTGCAAGCCATTCATACGAGAAAAGCCGATACGATGGGGGTACAAATTTTGGGCAGGCGCCACCAGACCGGTTTACATAACTTGGTTTGATCCATATCAGGGACAATCAGTTCGCCGATGTGACATTTTTTTCCTTCAGTACTTCTGTTTCATGAATTGAGTAGGTAACAGAAACCAGAAAGCAACAGGAACCATTCGGGAAAACAGGACCTCTAAATGCCTACTGCCATGTAATAACACCTTCAAAAGGACTGCGCGAGGTATTTTTGAATACAAATGAAGTATTCTAGCGGACACCTATTATTATATTCCGTAGTACATGGTATAGTAGTGCACAACTCTACCAGGTGTTATAACACCGCCCATTTTCCAGCTTTCCCAAGTATTTCCGATTTTTTTTATTATTTTTTTCGTAACTTTAGGCCCATAAATAACAACATATTAAAATATTATATTTTTCTATGATATCAAATAGTTTCAGGAGTATCTGGGTTAACTTAGATATCGTCCATTGGTTGTGGAGGTTCGATGGTAGTGGCTTCTCGTAAAATATCGAAGTTCACCCGCATCACAGCTTACACTGGAGATACACCTGGTCAGACGACTCTGAATACACCTAGCAAATTCAACTATTTTAAAAACATTTTATGCAGTTGGAAGCTCGTAATAAAATTAAGAGTTTTCTTAACATTTCATGAATTTTGTCTACCCGGTAGCGTAGTCAGATTTTTTGTCTACAATTCAAACTTTTTTAAAGTTGGTCGAGATTCCGAGACAGTTCGCAAATTCCTGGAAACTTGTCGTTGAAGCATTATTATTCAATGTCTGCTGGTGACCGCGGAAGAATTCTGTTTTACTCGAGTTGTGTCCTGAATTGAGGAGATTTGTTGATGCACCGATGCTTATTTATTCATTGTTGAGCACGAAACTTGGGTTTGGTATGAGGATTCCTCAAGGTGTATTATTATTTAAATTAATTTGGTTCAGATTTTTCTTGCATCTGAAGTTTCTGTCTGAATTCATTTTGTCTATGTTCTTCCATTCTTATGGTTAAATTTAGACCATAATAATTTTTTGGGGTAACAGTTAGTAATATTCTAAAATTTCTATTTGTACTAAGTGTATTAATGCTCTTGTTTGCTTTTAAAAATTTGTTAGTAAAAGTGGTTATATTAATAAAAGTGTGCAACTAAGATTTTCGACTACTTTTAGAGTTCAGAGTCAGATTTATCATCTTAGGTGATAACCGTTTTTCACAACATCGAGCCGGAGGAACAAAAAATATGAGCACTATACAATATAAACAAGAATTAATATATTACATCTACTCGTATTTGATTTAATTTTGATTCCATTTATATTCAAAAACAATATATCTACCACGAGTGTGGGTAGAATGAGACTAAAAACGATGTTCATAATTGTTTATAGACCTACTTACGACCAGAATGTCAAAGTTAGCAAACGTAATATCACTTCTTGTTACAAACCCAGCTGTTTAGACTGCTAAGAAATACTTGAAATCTTTATAAGAATAATTTTGACGCTAGACTGGTTTCAAATTACTGTTTCAAGTTATGTATATTCTTGACATTCTGCTTCAAAGAATTTCAATTTTACTTAAATGTTAGTACAGTAGGTATTATTTCGTTGAATAATTTAACGGCTTATAATTTTTTTAATGATTTTCATAACCACTTCATCATTATCACAGCGTTGTGTCTCATGTTTTGAGAATCGAATGTTTGATCCTAAATATTGCTTCTTCTTCTTCTTATCGTGTCGTTAGCAAACCTAGATGGTATCGGCCCAAAATTTTGCTACTAAAATCGCATTGTCAGTAGCATTCATTAGATCTTCCTGCGTGCAGTTGTTGGGGCACGCAGGGCATGAAGTCAAGTGTTTCATCGTTTGGGGGGCAGCACCACACTTGCACTCCAAGTTAGAGCCATCTGAGAATCCCCACCTGAACAAGTTCTCCTTACTTCGGCCGACCTGCGTCCGAAGTCTTTTTAAAGATTTCCAGGTGGGCCATGGTAACTCATGTCCAGGTGGTGGGCTCTCAGACAGTGGGACGAAAGGGCTAGGAAGATCGACAGTCTCCCGCCACAGCCGGCATCTCTCCTTTGACCGGTCGTTGACTTTAAGAGGGGAGACACACTTCATAAAGTGCCACAAAGGCTGAAAAGCCGCAACAGGCTTTTCAGCCTTTGTGGCACAGGATGGTAATCGAATAGTGGGTGCCGAGTGTCGTCTAGCAATTTGGTCTTTTCGGAAGAGCCTGCCACAGTCCTGCGAACCTCTGGAGGCGCTATTCCAGCTAGCGGATACAGCATTTGTACCGGGGTCGGTTTTAGGCAACCAGTAATGATCCGGCAAGTTTCATTTAATGCTGTATCCACCAACTTTGCATGGGCTGAGCGGCTCCATACTGGGCCTGCGTAATCGCCTGCAGAGAAGGAGATCGCCAGGCCAGTGGTCCGCAGAACATTAGGCGAAGCTCCCCACTTTGAAGCAACCAGTCGACGCAAGAGACCGTTCCTAGAATGCACCTTCTGCTTAATGCTCTCGCAGTTTTTCCTAAAAGTTAGTGACCTATCCATAAAGACGCCCAAATAATTCGGGAAGTCGTTATGCTCAATGGGCACCCCACGCCATTGGATGGTAAGCTTGCGGCCCGCTTCTTTGTTGCGTAGGTGGAATACGCACGTTTGAGTTTTGCTCGGGTTCGGCCTTAAAGAATTTGCGTCATAGTACTCACCCAGGCTTTGCAGGGCATTCGATAAATCGAGTTCGACCTGTTCAAAGCTGGAAGCTTGGGAGGTCAGAGCGAGATCGTCTGCATATAGGAAGCGGGAGGTGTGGGGAGATGACGGTTGGTCGTTGGTATACACGTTAAATAAGATGGGTACAAGGGTCAGATTAGATCATAGTCTGGAATAACACACAAGTTACATGTTTTGTGGGACCGAGGTCAGAATTTAACGTGTACGGAGCAGCAGGCACCTCGTAATCTCGAAAGCTGGATCTCATACTAAGACTTCCTGACTGAAATTCGGTAAAACTTGTGGCACACTGAAATGTAACCAGCATGCAACATAGCGTCAGTTTACTTATAAGCAAGGCTGATCATTAAAATATGTGTATTTTTAAAACCATTACAACAGCAAACTTATTCAGCTTCTTTTTCCCATGAGAGATAATCCGCACACCACTCCTCTGGGCACTGTTCCAAGCTCCAAGTTAAACTGGAAATTTTCCAAAAAGCCGCGCGATACCTCAATAACTGGTAACCAATACACTCTCCGATATCCTCATGACATCGAGCCTTATTGCTGCATCAGAATTTGCTTATTTCATTATTTTTATATAGTAACATGTAAAATGTCGTTGTATCAATGCGGAATAAAAACCTATAGTATGACTTGTTAGTTTCAAAACAGAATTAGTTTCAGTGGTATAAATATGGAACCACTGTAAAAACTTAAACCAAAATACACATTCGTCATATTTTGTTCCATTTTGGTATTTTAATACAATACAATACAATAATTTATTTCCAGCAAAAACTTATTTTCTAAACTACATTTTACAAATCGTTAAGTAATTTACAAACGCATACAATATGATAGAACATCTGGTTCTGAACTAGATAAGTTAATATCTGTATATCAGACAACAGCCCATTTTAAAGTCTTATGGTATGGTAATTAAGACCGGCATTTTTTTGCTGTTCTAAAGCCCAACTTTCAATTTCTGTATTAAGAGGTAATTCAATTACCGGCGTTACTTCTAGTAGTAAGATTGGCAGTAACATAGGCAGCTATTTCTAGCCTCAATGAAAAGGAGAGCGAGAGAGAGATAATGTAATTCAATAATGAATTCTATAGAAGAGAAAAATTCTCGGAATTATAGGAAAAGAAATACGAACTTCATCGAGCAACAATAACAATGCTTTTGTCTGATTTTAGATTGGTTAAATTAGTATTTAGGGCGAGACTTAAACCTATAGCAGTTTCTTTCCACAAACACCAACAAATGTACCAACTAAGTATAGTTATGGAGAGTTAAAATTGATGTTCATGCGTCTCAGGCAACAAAAGTTTTAGCTATTCCACGTACCAAGATATCATGCATCAAAGTTCTTTGATACATGGTCGCAAACGGTTTCATATTTACATGTGAAACGTGACTGAGGTCTATTGAATAAATCATACTACAGGTATTTCACGGTAATATATACAGAAACTATCGTGTAGTAGTTACCGAATGGATTACTATTTGGAATTATTCAGTAACTTGCCTGAAATAATAAATACACAACGTGTGACCAGGTATCTACGATGTATATTGAATATTATGCCTTTATACAATTCATTTACATCATGGTACATGTGATCTTGGAAAATTTTCTTATACACTAAATGTCATCGATAACTTGTGATATTTAAATCAATCAATCATAAAAAAATAATAATATAAAACGATAGATAATGGCAATTTTGTTTGCCTGTCTATACAGGCAAACAAAATTGCCATTATCTATCGTCTTCAAAAGTCACAAACAATAACTGACATAGATACTATCAGAATAATACGAGTTACTGCACGCAAAAAATCCAAAAGTATAAGAAGCTGCTGCTCATTTCTCTCCGTAATTTTAATACAAGCATTCTATTTTAATCCGAAGCGTAACATCGTATAAAATTCAAAAAAGATTTGACTCTAATATCAAGTCGGCGACAAAGGCCCGAACAGACAAATGATATTATTCCGATCACACGCGAAACTGATTCCGTAGTGGGCTTTACACGCATGATTTGTGCCGCGGATGCAGCAGACGCTCATTTACATGCTGAATGTACGAGTGGCAGATTTTGTCGGGCTGGAATTTCAATAGCTTTGGATTTCGTTTGTAGGCTCAAGTTTACGAGTCTGTATCTCAAGTTAATTTTATTTAAAATGGGTTCTGTTCATTGGGATTATGTACACAAGCATACAATATAACGTTTTATATATTTAAAATTAATAATAACCATAGTAGACCCTATTTATTATGGAATACGGAAGGCGGATGATCGGATTAAATGGCGTACATTGGGAGAGGCCTATATCCTACGGTGGGCTAATTGATTGATTATAAGATACAAATCTGAAGCCACATTGAGGATTGCTAACCCAAAGATGTATGGGATGTTAAAAACTGTCATTTTTCGGTACTACTACTACATTTTTTAAATGTGCTAACAAAATGAAACAGTTACAGGAGAACAATAAAGCCAAAAAGTAAGCAATAAGAGATCGAAACAATTCACGCTTCGCAAGTTCGTTAATTGCTATAGAAGCGGTACATACCTTAGGTATTGCAATAGTACTTTTTTGTTATAAGCCATTTACTTTTGTCCGAAGTTTTATTACATACCCTCAGTACACTCACTCCTGTAAATTCTCAAAGAGGTAGACAGGTAGGTGTATTAATCCACATTTCGGCAACCATATATTTAGTATTTCCCTGTATTACTAATAAGTCTATTGTCATTCATCGGGCACTTTTTTCTGGCTACAAGATACTACAGGAAATATGTAATAAAATGCTCAAAATACTTTTTTCCGAAACGGGTATCGAACTTAGAAACTTTCAACCTTCAGCAGTCGCACTCACCACCTCCAGATCATCTAATTTAAAGTTCATTTTTGCCGTACTAATGTCTCCATGGTTGCAAAAGCAAAATACAGAAAACAAAATTAAATTCTCCTCATTACAAACATTCAAAGAAACAAAATTGTCTTGTTACGTCTACTCTTGCTTGAGTTGTTGCGATTGACGCACTTCGTCATACGTTGCTCCAAAATATATGAGCACAAAATTTCATGTCGTAATCATAAACATTTTGTTTGGAAACACGAAGAGTTATAATAAATGAGAAATTAAGGAATTTCTTCGCAACACTGATTTAACAAGAATTTTGTGCAGAAAACCTTTGATGTTTTCTTCAGACAAAATGTATCTACAGCTATGCGAAACATATTATACTTACCCTTTATATCATGTTTGCAATAAATAACTACACGATCCGTAATTGAATTAGGTGCTGAAATCTAAAGGGATAATTAGTTTTCCTTGTCAATTTACAAGAACATCTCCATGTAACAAAATTTCCAACCAGAAACGGGCCTATTTACCAACAGCACACGAGCACTACCATTGTGAAAGTTGTACCGATCTCTCTACAATCGGAAACTTGGAACAAAAGGGGAACAACTGAACGGGTGGAGCCGGGACAAAACGAACTTGTTCCTGGAACTAAAAGCGCGAATCCTTCTTAAAGTTGTGCATTATCATAATGTTGGGAGATTACTGTCTACAGGCTGTTTGTTAAATATGCTCTGTACTGAGGTATGTAGATTTTGAATTTAAGACGTTTTATTATTTTTAACTGATTTCATAAATGCAGATTTGTATTTTTCTGTGTATGTGTTACCGGAAATGTGTAATCCGGTATTCTATACAATGCCTAGGCATTCTATACAATGCCGAGTGCGCAGCAGGTAATGTATGAATTGGTATCAAAGAATATTGATGGTGGTTATAAAAAATGCAACCACTTAGGCTAATGCTGGAGCTTCGCTTTTGCTTCAGTCTTCTAACCTATCCAAGTCGGGGCGCAGTGTCCACACCACGCAATTTAACTTGGATAGATTAGGTTAGAAGATTAATCTTCGTGGTTATTTTTTTTTATTCATTCAAAAATATAAATTTTCCGCAAAATCATCCGCAAATATAGACAATAACCCATTTATTTTATACATTGCCGGTGGAACTGCAGGCATTCTATGTATTAACACACATTTCCTAGGATTTGTATACAATTCCTAGATTTCATACATTTCCGGTAACATATGCATAAACTCTTCAATCTATCAATCGATTAGCCTATCGCAGTTCACAGTTTGACATAGGCTTCTCCTAATGTTGGTTGGTTGATACAGGATTTTATTTCCAGTTCTCCTTCTCTTGCAGTGATATCGTCTGCGTATTGTTCCGTTAGTCGCCTCTTTCAACACGGTTCGGATAAGATTGGGTGGTGACATACATTTTTTCTCCTTCATCTCACGTAAGTTGCAGTTATTACTGTTATAACATTATTTCTTCACCCAGAATTTATTTTCAGCAATCGGCGAATGTTGTAAGTGGCTACATATTGTGCAAAATAAAAGTAATCGCAAAAAAAAACATTAAGCTAATGAAGTTTTCAACACATTCCCCAGACTAGCTGCAGGAAATTACACTTTTTATTAAGTGCAGAAATCACCTCGGATATCTCCCGCACGCCGTCTGTGTGTCGTCATTTTAGGCCCAAGATGAGGTTGTCTTTGACATATCCCTTGCACCCCGGCTGACCCAGGCCATCCCTGGGCGCTATATGTTAATTCGTCACATGTTTAAAATTGCAATATATTTCTTTAAATTATTTTTTAAATACTTTTAAAGATTTCTATCGTAATTTATTTGGGATTATTTAGACTAAGTATATATTAATACACTCATTTGGTTACCTCGCGACTCTGGCTATTGAAAATTAGTAGAAACGTCAAAAATAATACCAAACCGCGATAGAATCCGTTACAAAGTGGTTCATTTCAATGAGTGATATTCACCCAAACTTCCGAAAGTATCATTACTAAATGTTCCTTTGTAATTAATTCCAGGAATTTATATTAACAATATAAAAGCATCATATATTTTGAGCAGCTACATGCAAAACTTGGTATTCCCTCCACCCTACAGGCATACAATGTCGGGCTAACCTTTGTTGAGAGATCGGCTGATGTAATGGGCACTATTGTTCTCAAGCCATCCCACCGTACTTTACCCAACTTATTATTTGTACTCTTCTTAAGGTTTTGACGAGTTTTAGGAACTTCAGATGAGGCTGGTATTATGTTAGAATATCAATTTCATTTAGTAAAAGAGCTGTTGGACATAGGTATAAGTATTATTAGTAAATTACAAATGAGAATCTTTGGGAATAGGACCAATTATCATTTAGTAATTACTTTTGGAACAATTTGTTGAAAAGGCTATTTTTCTAGGAGACTTCGCATAAAATTGGCTACATAAAAATTACACAACTAATTGTATTCATTCCTCTACCTACTACTACCGAGACACTTGCTTTAAGGCTCTATATTTTGGTCTTACATAATAAGATGCCTGTCTGCCTGTCTACCAGTCTGCTTTATTCACTTCTTGTATTTAGATTTTCCATAAAACTACTGTTCAGTCTGTTCACGCGCTTCGGGTTTGTTTCTGCGGTCGACGGTTATTTTGATTTCCCTGTTAATTTTTTTTCAGTAGCAGCACGGTGTTTGGAAACAGTACCCTGTTGACGTCTGTAATACACTAAACTTGTTCCTTACTGTGTGAGACTGAAAACGGAATTAACGGAATATGCTTGCTCCCTTTCAACCTTGATTTGTTTGGATGGTCATTTTTCTAAGTACAATATCCAATTATTAATACAGCAGATGTCACATCCGATCCCTCACGTTCCAACAAGTATGTAAAAAATAATATAGAAACAAACTAAAATGTATTCAAAGCGACCTTTTTATTTCGGCATAATATATTCGCTTCATATTTTGGCGTGGCGTACGGTTCATGTACAAACTCCAAATAAAATAATCGTAAAATGAAACCTGATCACATATGTGTATTTTTAGTTTTACGATCCTGTGCTTTATTTGTGTTTGGGTATCTGTATTATTATTTTGTTAATCCAAAAATTTTCATAAATAATTCTAGACCACTGTTCATTTATGAACATTTATTTAGACTATTAGAGAGTTACTTAACACTTTTGTTTTAGCACAAATTTTTCGTCTGTTATGTTTCTTGGTACCTAGTCTCCGAGTGGTGAGCAAGGTACTTTTTAAGTGCTATATTGTATATCCTATCCTATAATAATGTCCTATGTGGCAGGCAGAAGAAAGAAATATCAGTGCGTAATCCACCATAATTCCTCAGCTTATGGCAGAAAACAGCAATATTTAAATATCACAGAGTAATCAATTGTGAAATAATAGCTTACTGTGCTATGAGTTCAATATTTCTTAGTACTTACATTCCCCTTCAAACCAAACTTAACGCTCTTTTACTCAAATAATATCCGCAAATACGATAATATGCCGTAAACACCGCAAAATATCTAACAGAACAGCAGAAATAAAAGGCGAATGTAATTACGAAGAAATGTCACATCCATCAATTAATCTCCGTCTGATGTTTGATGTATTTGTACGACCGCCGCAGTTGCTCTCTCTCGCCCATCACTCCGCCCTGTACGAGTACGTCTGATATTTTTATAGCTATATTTGTCTGATTTGTGAGTTCTCCATTACGAAAGAATATTGTTTGGCTATGTAATTACTACGGTGATAATAAGTAAGATATTGGCTTTCGTCTTAATTAGATTTCATATTTCATATTTTTGGGCTACATCAAAGATTTTCTATGTTTACTTGTGGGAAATTCACCGCAGGCATATGAATCATGTAATTGCTGTTTTAAAAATCATCAAGAGCCGTTCATAACTAACGCGATAGCAAACTACCGGACTAACCGGAACTGACAAACCCATATAGATACGGATAAAAGCAAAATTGGCCACCTTTAAAAACCAGAACTGTGTTTCAGACTAGTACAACCGCAGTAAACTCGGCACAATACCGTTGTGTGTAAGCACGCGTGTAGCTACGTCAGAATCCGACGTTACACCGAATGCATATTGCATTCCAGCTGAGCATCCCACTGTATCGGAGAAGAATGGACACACACTTGACGTGGCACAGTGCCTGCCGACTTTGATGGAACACGATGGTTACTATGCTTACAGGGAGGAATTTAATTGCAAATATCCTAAATACTTAGTTGTTCAATAGATACGAATCAAGTTTTGGATAACAAAAATTGTTTTCAATTCAGATTTCGGAAGCTGCAAGTTTGATTCCGGCATGCGATCCGACTCTGATCTCTTGCAATTTTAACATAAATTATAAAAAAAATATTTTTGCTCAGCTTAAATTTATCTAATTTATCTAACACTATCACAAATTTATACAATATTCATACGAATAATATAATGCAATACAAATAAATAATATTGACAGTCATTATTTATCTGCTTCATTTTTTATTATTTGCTTCGTTAATACATAAGCCATATTTATAATAATCACGAGGAAATTCATATTTTGGCCGAAATTGTGTAAATCGTTGCCCCAAAATGAAAGTAGGCCATGGCAGAAATTTGATTAACTTGTTCTGTTTCCATCGAGGATAATTTTATTTCCACTGATCGGTTCCGATGGACCCCTCCCAATTCTGATTTTGAGGTCGAGTTAAGTCAACATAAAAATTAATTTAACTCTTTTCAACTAAAATCGACCCGGGTCAGAATACCTCAGTTATTGAGAAATTATTTGTGTAACGTTCGAAATAACCTGAAGGCTATTTAATCTGGGTGTTTTCGTTTGACAAATTAAATAAATTAAGGAAGATCACTTCTGTATACTTAATTGTGGTATCTTGTTATACGTTTATCGCAAACGGGGTATTCCTGTGGATTACCTAGTGGAGTGAATCACGTACCAAGGGAACTTTTTATGCCCATAGTTCACCCAAAACCATTTGGAAACTACCACCCTCACTCTATTAATTTTATTGTCAATAATTGTAATCATTGTAATAAATCTACCTTTTAACGGATTTTATCGTGATTTATGTGGACCGAATACCAAATAAATTACGAAATAATCCGTTAAAATTGCTTTTATTTTAGGTATCAAATATATTGCAATTATTCGCTGGCCGGGGGTAACTTCTCATTTTTACTATTTAATGTAGCCATAAGCTTAAAAAGTATATAATAATATTAAACATTAAGACAATGATGAAGATAACAGTGATATTATGACAACACAATAATCAGTTTCCCAAGTCCAGCAAATATCAGTCTGTTTAGCATTACTCCGCTAATGCGGCGAGCCTCTAACTCGTACACGGAAGTTTCTCATTAGCGGACACGGAACTAACTTGTGTGTAACATGGCCACGAGATTAGAAGGCAAAGCTAATGGATTTTACGAGTGTGTTATTGAGGCTTAGCGGGGTTGCTATTGGCCGCTTGATTTAATAAGACCAGCTTTTAATACAGGTGGGCAGTTGCGTTAATTATTTGTTTGTTTTTTGTTTAGTTTTAACAAATGTAACACAATTTGTACCAACAATTCTTCGTCTTCTTCGAGAGGGCTATTGTCAGCTATTTCAGTTAATAAAAGTTTATTATTTGAAATACGTAAACGGAATACCCTTAAAATCATTGGCTTGCTATACCACTAGAGTGGCTTATTACTCATTTTATAAATATTATGACTATCCTCACTGAAAACCGTTTCGACAACTTTAGGTTGGGCATGCATTTAGGTTTCAACTATACTGTGTGATATTGAAAGTATTGTAAAACTACTAAAGATAACAGTATCTGTAATTATCTCTATTTACTGTCTGGTCATTTCCTATCACTCAAAGACAAAAAGGCTTAGATTGTCCCAAATAAACTCTGCTCACTTAAGTTTCCCATAGAAAATACTTTAAAAAAACCCAGTGTTCAACATGTTACGACTCCGGTGAAAATAGAACGGAACATACAAAAAATAAAACGGTTTTTACGCTCAACTTGAGTGAAGCACACCGATTTTGGAAGACTGGCAAAAATAGAACTTTCAGTTTGTATGGATTAAATAAAGCGTGTGCTGGCTTTAGTTTTGCAGATAGGCAATAAAAGTATCCATTAGTGTAAATTCCAAATGCAATTAATATTTTCGTAGATTGAGTTATCCGTGGATCGTAGAGGACCAGTGCAGTGGGATCTTTAAATACTTGAGGGGATGAGTAGGCGCAGGGTACGAATTTTATGGAACCAGTGGTTTCATGTCCGTTGTTTTATCCTTACAACTACCAATAGAGGTTCTACAGGTAAAGTATTTAAGTACCTCCGTAATAGGCTTTGGGCCTCAAATATAGGTAACGAGCATAGCAAACATAACGATACACTTTAACAGTACCGTGTAAAGCGATGAGTACTTAGATCTTCGGCAGGAAATAAGATTACAGCGCTCAAAAGAGCTTGAAAGCATCGTTGAAATACGAATTTTTCAAAGGAAGGCACTTGGAAGGCCATTTTACCGCAAGTAAATATTTATTAGAGATAATTTTTCATATTATTACACATGAAAAATTATTCAATTTGGAAAACACTGCCCCACCGCTGTGGATGTTTTTATAGATATCAATTAGCCCACCGCAGTCCACTGCTGGACATAGGCCTCTCCCAATGTGTGCCATTTCACCCGATCCTCCGTCTTCCGCATCCAGTCTATCCTAGCCACTTTTTTCAGGTCGTCAGTCCATCTGGCAAGGGGGTGCCCTACCTTGCGTTTGCCTTCTCTCGGTCTCTACTCTTACTCTCACTCTACTTCGTCTGCTCCAACGGCCATCGGTCCTTCGATAGATGTGGCCAGCCCATTGCCACTTGAGCTTGCTTATTCTGCGAGCTAAGGCGGTAACTTCGGTTCTGTGTCGGATGAACTCATTTCAAATTCTATCCTTCAAAGAAACTCCAAGCATAGCTCGATCCATTGCCCGCTGCGCGACTTTTAGGTTATGAACTAGATAAAAGTCAACAGTGAATACGAAAATATCTATAAGTGGCTTCTCTAAGTTTGTACTAATTATGACTTGATTACGTGGACACTGACGATAGGGTCGGTGTCCACGTAATCAAGTCATAATTAGTACAAACTTAGAGAAGCCACTTATAGATTTTTCGTATTCACTGTTGACTTTTATTTTAAGTCATAAGTACCTTCTTACGTTATCTGATAAAGCTAGATTTGCTGTTGATATAGTAATTTTCATTAGCGATTTATGATTATTCCAATTAAAATTGTCTGAAATCTAGATGAATAAAAAAAATATGTACTAACTATTACAAAATACAAGACAGTATAGCCTAACAAGATATAAAACAAGGACCTGTGGACTTTTAGTGCCCCTAACTGACAGAGTGGCTCGTATTTTTTTATCTGCGAACAGTGAATAGAATAATGCTATATTGTCCTCTGACATCAGTTTTGTAAAATGAACTTGTAATTTTACTGTGTGTTATTTGTTGGAATGTGAACAGCGTACAAGTTAGTTGTTAATTGCGTTATGGCTATGGAGGAAGGTAATCTGGTGTTAAATTTTAGGCACTTCGGTCAACATAGTTCAATCTTGGACGACATAGTTTCTTGTTTACGTCTAGGCGTACTATGAGTATCTCTGCTTCGATGTCTCTAGAGATGTCCGGCATGGGCCGGACCGAGGCGGGAGCTAGTGGCGGCCCTGGGAGTGAGAGTTCTCACCCTCGCCACCCTGCTCACAGCAATGGTCCGCTGCGCGGACGCGTGGGCGGCCGGCGTCTCCTTCAGCGAGCAGGTAATGGTCGTGAAGGAGACGGCGGAGCGGGAGAGGCGGCGCAAGCGAGAAAGACTCGCGGATCGCGCCGCCCGCGCGCGCAGGCAACTCGGGCGTCGGAGGGACTGACCTCCGTCCCCCATGAGCGCGGGCCTGGGGGTGACGGGTGGAGCCGCCTGTCACCCCAGCAGAAGCAGGCCACGGTGGCGGCGCGCTGGATAGCGCGCCTCCCCATTGCGGGGGCGAGTTGGGGACACTGTTGTCCCCCCTCCTGAGGAGGGCCAGACCGTAAGGGATGGCCCTGGGTCAGCCGGGGTGCGAGGGATATTATGTCTATGACAACCTCACCTCCGGCCTAGCACCAAGACCCACAGTCGGCGTGCGGTTTTAGTCGGTTCGAGTCCGACATAACCGCCCCTTCCGGCTCCGGCAGGGGGGGTATCCGAGGGGATTTCCGCACGAAAAAAAAAAAAAAAGGTGTCTCTAGAGAAGCAGTCAATAGTCTTGGACATCATGGCCTTTCGTAAAGGGGGTGTGTTCTGACACGTTAACCACATTGTACGTCGCGCTCTTTTCACCATCAGCGTTCTGCTTGAACCTGTAGGTTGTCACACTACGATGGTAAGAGACCAGACAGTATGTCGTTAATGCTTTCAAATATAGTTTTATTCGTGGTCACATATGGTTTCAGTTGTTCGCATATGCAAACAGTCCGAAAAACAGAACTACATTATTCTGTGGAGATGGAACAGAGCCAACACAATATTGTTTTTATTTTTAAGTAGAATAGCATCAGTAGATTCGTTTTAAGTTCGGTGTTATTGGTTTGAAAATATTTCAAAAACTATTTTGAGTATTTTCAGTAAAAGAGCAATTGAATAGAAGGGGTTAAGGTATTCAAAGCCTTTTAGGTTAGAGGAATGTAAACATCTTCATCCCACGGCTTTTCTTCCTCCTCGGTACACTTCACGGAAGTAATGACACTTTTTACGAACCACGTATTACATACTGCCAGTACGCAATATGTAGCCTTGATTTCACGTATTGGTACAAGTTGGGGTTTTATAGTAACGCACACATAAGCTAACCTCAATAAACCACAGAAAGGAAAGGGCCAGTGGAACAAATTATGTTTTGCCCGCTGATTTACTTCTGAGATAAGAACTGTATGGTTACATTATGAGTATGGGCAATATGAGAACGCAAGATAGATGAAAGAATAAGGAATCTTGAGCTTCTAAATGTGGTTAATTTCTTGTAACGATGAATTGTTTAGACACCCAGATTACTGTAACGAGTCTAAGTAAAATCAGATAACGTTAGTACCAAAACCATGTACCGGTACCGTGTAAATTTGTTTGAATTTTCGTTTTCATTTCTACAAGGTTGCTTGAAAGGAATTTCTCGTAGCGATTAGACAACCCACTCACATGAGTAAGGTATTCAAGCATTATATTAGTTTTAAAGATTATCTATGTCAAGTGCTTAGTGGTAAGGTTGCAAGTATTTCAAAACATTTTTAGTTGACTTATCAAAAACGCCCTATTCCACTAAGTTTACTATAAGTTCAACCAGTTGAACTTATAGCACCAAAAACTGCACAGTAAAACCAACGATTCGGTGAAATCTGAAAAATAGGTACTACGGTTGTCAGTTCACGGGAATGTTGTTTTTACTATTAATTTAATAGGTCTAAGGTATTTTCAGAAATATCAGTCATCAACCAGACCAGACTAGTAAATACCTTGATTTCCCCGACACAATTATATTACATTAGGCGATGCGGAGGAATTCTACGACGCGTTTTAATTTTAGTCTTAATTTTTAAATGGTTTCTTTTATTTTATTTGGAATTAGTAGATTAAAAATATTATAAAAATATATAGTTTAAAAAAATACAAAAAAAATATATTACAACATTCAATTCAGATTTACAAGAATTGATGACAGTAAATCGTAAAGTGTTTGAACTTTTGTCTGATCATAATACAATTTTAAAAGATATTAACGAACCGTAATTTAGATGGACGTTCAAAGCTAAGGACTCACAAGTGGCTAACACAGGCAAATGTATTTATTATTGGAAAAAAATAAAGAAATGGACCTTTTAGGCATTTTTAGAGCAAAAGGTATACATGACATTTTCTAAAGTGTACGCGAATGTCAGCCTTTTTTTATTTTATTTTTTTTCTTCGTGTCAATGGCTCATCAATTTCTTAAATTTTGTCGGCCCAATACCTGGCCACAGCCACAGCATTGTCCGTTGCCTGTTGCACAGGTCTGCGATGGTACAGGTGGAAGGACACAGTTGGCAAGAGAGCAAGTGTGGCATGGACTGGGATGGGGCCCCGCAGTCGCAGGGTGCTTGTGAGTGTTCTATATAGCCCCATTTTGCCAAATTTGCATTACAGCGGCCAACTTGGGTACGTAGGCGGTTTAATGATTTCCAAGTTGGCCATGGGAGTTGGTGTCCAGGAGGCAGGTTTTCTTTGGGTCTTATGAAACCAGTCGGAGCTGGGTGTTTGTTGCTCCACATTTGCTCTCTTGCCAGCTGGGGAGGGCTATTTGTAGTGTAGGTGGTTCTTAAAAAACTCTGGCGGCTTTTTAAACGGACGGGGGGGATTACGTTTTTTTTTTTTTACACAGGGCACTCAATTTGACTTCACCTCGCCTGATGTTAAGCTAAAGGCAAAGTCTCGGAAAGAGGGTCACCATCGTAAACATTTACCATGTTAACAGTGGTGGCACTCAGCTTGACGGCCTCATTAGATGCCTTTTCACGCCCCGCTTAAAGGACCCGGGACTGTAGGAAGAAGGAAACACGTGAGCTGGCAGGGAATTCCAGGTCTTAGTGGTGCGGCATAGGAATGAATCACTGAAACGCTTGGTTCTAGCAGGTATACTCTGCACCGTAAATGGATGACATCTTAGCCCTGCACGTGTCGTCCTGTGAAGGAAAGGGGAGGGTGGGACTAATTGGAAGAGCTCGTCAGAACATTCACCATGGTAGAGACGGTAGAAAACTGCCAAAGACGCAACATCTCTACGCATCTGCAAACGCTCGAGGGTGTTCGTGACCTCAGGATCCCCAATAATGCGGACCGCACGTCGCTGCAACCTGTCGAGAGCATCTAATAAGTACTTTGCGGAGCCGTCGCAGAGATGTGAGCAGTATTCCACGCAGGAACGAATTTGGGTCTTATATAGAAGACACCGCTGCTCCGGCGTGAAAAAACGTCTCACTCTGTTCAGGACTCCGAGTTTACGCGATGCTGATTTGATGATACTCTCGATATAGTTTTTGTTATTCAGTTTGCAGCGAACATCCATACCGAGCATAGTAAGGTGATCCTGCAGTGGCAGTGGTGTGCTCTGAAGAGTGGGAAGGGGAAGAAAAGGAGATACCTTTGCTGTAAACGCACATGCCTGGGTCTTCTTGGCACTGAACTCGACCAGGTTCCTAGCGCCCCATTGAGAAATGTGGTCCAGGATCCGGTCCAGCTCAGTGACAAGAAGCTGCCTTTTTTCCGTGATATCAGACTGCTTGGCCGCAGGATGTGCGTAATAACTCCCGTGTAAGGTGCTGTCGTCTGCATAGCAGTGAATGTTTCCGTTACAGAGCATGTCATTGATATGCAGAAGAAAGAGAGTGGGAGATAAAACGGAACCCTGCGGCACGCCAGCATTTACCTGCAAGAACTCCGAAGCTCATCCATCACAAAGGACGCGAATACGGCGCCCCTGCAGGAAGCTTGCAACCCAGTTACACAGTCTAGGAGGCAGGCCGAAGGCTGGTAGCTTGGAAAGAAGCGATTTGTGCCATACCCTATCGAAAGCTTTGGCGATGTCAAGACTAATTGCCAGTGACTCACCGTGCTTCTCCATAGCCTCACCCCAAAGGTGGGTCATGTACGCCAAAAGATCACCCGTTGACCGTTTCGGTCTGAAACCGTATTGCCGGTCACTAAGCAAGGAGTGATCCTCTAGGTGGCGCATGAGCTGTGTGTTAATTATGTGCTCGAACACCTTGCACAGCACTGAGGTGACGGCTATGGGTCGATAGTTGGCTGGGTCCGAGCGATCCCCCTTCTTGGGGATCGGCTGGACATTCGCCTCCTTCCAAGCCGAGGGCACTGTACCCGAACTGTAGGACAGTCGGTACAGCCGCGTTAGCATAGGAGATAACTCCGCTGCACATTTTTTAAGTACAACCGCTGGAATACCATCAGGACCACTGGCTTTCTGGACATCGAGTGATTGCAGTACTGCACGGACATCGCGTTGCCTGATACGTATATGTAGTTGTGAAGTGGGTGTCGGGGATCTGTTTGTTGTTTTTGTTTCTCCACTCAACAAGCTACGTCTCGTCTGACATCTGGTGGAGCTATACCTGCCAGGGGTAAAGCATGTTAAGTAGGGTGGGTTTGAGACAGCCTGTGATAATTCTACATGTGTCATTCGAGGCCACATCGACGTGCTTGGCATGCGCGGAGCGGTGCCACACTGGAAATGCGTATTCTCCCGCGGTGAATGACAATGAGAGTCCAGTTGTGCGGAGAACATGGGGGGCTGCCCCCCAGGAAGACGAAGCTAGGCGCCTTGGTAGGTTGTTTCTGGTCCCTATTTTTTGCTTGGTGTTAAGGCAATGTCGGCGGAAAGTTAGTGCCCTGTCCAGGGTTACAACAAGGTAGCGCAGGTGAGGGCAGTGCTCAATATTAACGCCTTGCCACGATAGTTTGAGAGCTCTAGTTGCTTCATGATTGCGGAGGTGAAACGCACACGTTTGTGTTTTCGACGGGTTTGGTCGTAAAGCGTTTTTATTATAGTAATCACCGAGTGCATCCAGGGCAGTTGTGAGAGAAGATTCAACACCTTGGAAGCTGGGTACCTGAGCAGTGAGAGCAAGGTCATCCGCGTAAAGGAAACGCAGAGTGCCAGGTGTTTTTGGCTGGTAATTTGTGTATATGTTGAACAAAGCAGGGGCCAGTACACTTCCCTGTGGAAACCCGTTTTTTATAACACGCCATCTACTTTTGGAAGAGTTCAGGTGCATTTGGAACCGTCTGTTATTTAGAACTTCCCTTAAGATATTAACGAACCCCAGATCTTTCGTTACATCGTGGACTTTCGTTAATAGACTTCTTATGTTCACCGTGTCGTACGCAGCTATGAAATCTACAAATACAACTCCGTTAACATTTTTTGTTTCGAAGCCATCTTCAATGTGCTGGACGAGGTTTAGGGTTTGGCCAGTACAAGACTTTCCAGGACGAAAACCAGCCTGTTCTGGTATAAGCTGTGTTTCCAAGACTGGCGTGAGGCGGTTCAGCAGTAGTCTTTCAAATAGCTTGAATGAATGACACAACAGTGAGATCAGGCGATAACTCTTTGGATCCCTAGGGTCCTTACCCGGCTTGGGAATTGCTATGAATTTAGCTTGTCTCCATAGTTTTGGGATCTTAAGATCTCTGAGGCACGAGTTGAACATGCTTAGAAGCCATGACACTGCCACTGGCCCCAGGTGATTAGTTTGTTCAACTGTTATGTCATCCATACCAGCGGCCTTGCCACATTTTAACGAATGTATGCCCTGAATGATGTCGGCTAGATTGAATGACTTACTGATAGTGTTTGTGTTTCCAGCAGATTCAAGAGAGGTTTTGATTTTTGGTAGTCGGTGTGGGGGTTTTCCGTTAAGTATTAAGCAACTTGGTTAGCGGTAACTAAACCAGGAGCCTTTTTTTATTTATTTATTTTATTATATATGTAAGGTTTTATTTCAAAAGGTACTTATGCAATAATTTTTTTTTCTATCTAATAATTTGGACAACGCTATATTCTGTCCAGACTGAATTAATTAATTGTTCTTATGTTTCAAAAAAGTGTTTATACTTTGAAAACAATACACAGAGCAGCTATTTACTTTTCTTTGTTTCAAATTTTTATAGTAATTTAATTAGGTTAAAGCAGTAGCTAAATAAAAATCAAAAATCGTCCATTAAAATATTTATTTTGTAGAAAATATTGTAGAAATAGTGATTAAAATCTTAATGACAGATCTATAACTGCGATAATTCATCTCGTATGATGAGTACACCCAAAAGTATACAAGTCAAATATATTTTAAATCTAGCAACTTTAATAAGAAGGGAAGTACAGTTGGAAATATTATCCCATAATTTCCTTTCTGAAAATGAACGAGGAGATAAAAACGCATTAAAATATGCGAAAGTCACAACGCGTTCATAATGAATGCAAATTTTACGGTACGTTATCATCATTACAATTAACAGAGAAACAAGGATACTCTAAATTTAACCTTATTATAAGCTATTAAGATGCAACCATGAATATTTACCATTAATTAAATTATGGCACCAAAATATTAGGAAATGAATGGTTCGCTAGTATCCTTATCACAGAACACTATTGAGATGGTTGGTGATACGATCTCTAATACCCACATGAGGCATCATGAGTTGAACCAGTGTTCAGGAAGGATTAGAACAAAACAATTGTTCATTTTAAACTTTCATGTCAAAAGTTCGTTAATTCTTTATACATAAATCACAACTGAACTAGATTGGAGTACTGCCGATGGCTATGGAAAATTAAATAATAATTATAGCGAAACGTTTACTTAATGAAACTAAAGTTATTATGATTGATGATTCTGTATAAAGTCCATTCTTGACGGATTCATCGATTCTCAACTATAAACTAATATCTAAGAACTCAAAACCTGGGGATTGGTAGTTTTAATGCAACTGATTACAAAGTTGTGACCAGAGAAAATTCTAAAAATCTACTTGTTACATAATTTAGTACCTATTACATAATGTAAAGTGACGATTTAACATAAAATATTGTAACGACTACACACGTTAGATACACATTAAGTGTAGAAATACTCTTGTAACCCCTTTGCCAGTGATAGGGTTGTCAAAATTGTCAACGAAAGGGAAATATTTCCTTTGGTTCATAGGCTCGTATGTCAGTCTTTTCCTTTTCAAAGGCAGCTCTTGAGGAGATTTCAAACTACTCTCTGCCAACATGCTACAAACCATTTCAATAAGTTTGTTTTTGTAAGAAATTCTGTCTTGGCTTTCGACAACTGAGACTACTAATTACACAGGTTCAGTTGTCTTAATGAATACTTTAACAGTCGAAACTTTCAGTGAGTAATAACTCCATATCCATATCCATTCTAATATTAGAAATGCGAAAGTAACGCCGTCTGTCTGTCTGTCTATATGTTACGCTTTCACGCTTAAACCACTGAACCTATTTTGATGAAATTTGGTATAACGAGAGGTTAGACCTTGAGAAAGGACATAGGCTATGTTTGGTCGCGATAACCGACATCCACGCAGGCGGAGCCGCGGGAAAAGGTAGTAAATAATAAAGTACCTTTTGTTGGAACTGCAAACCGACTAACTGGTAGAAATTGTGCAATATCTCCCATCTGTAAATATAAGCTACGTTCATTAAAATTTTATCAAATAATATGTGAGTATACTGTTGTTATTAACTGTACACACAACGTTCGTGTATTATTTGAAAATTTGAAATGCAAACTTAAAATAAATTATGAAAATGTTTTACTAGAGCAGTAATAATATTTTGCATTACTGCGCACATGCATATAAATGTAGGGTATTTATTTTATACTTTTAACACTGAAGAGCTTAGTTGTAATAAAAACGGTATTATATTACTATGTGGCAACATTACTTTTATCTCCTTTTTTACACGTCCATTTAATTACTTCCATCAAAACGTGTCCTTTCATCTTAGTAGATATTTTGTACTTATAAATAAATGAAGATAAGGCCTTCTTCCTTAAATGAGATAGAAAAATGTTAAATACACCGCCCTTTTTTCCTAATTTCGGCAATATATAATAATCATATTTGGAAAATGAATAGATCATATACGTCCTTTTTAACCCCCCACGCAAAAACGACGGGGTGTTATAAGTTTGACATGTGTGTGTGTGTCAGTGTGTGTGTATCTGTCTGTGGCATCGTAGCACCCAAACGGATGAACCGATTTGGATGTAGTTTTTTTTGTTTGAAAGGTATATTAGTTGGGAGTGTTCTTAGCTATGTTTGAAAAAAATCGGTCCAAGATGGCCGCCGCCACAACATGTCGGAATACATATTTCTTTATAACTCCCTCAATATGGGTATCAAATGAAAGAGCTTGACTAGTAGATCACTATAAAAAGTATAAAATAAATATTAAATTAAAAATTTAAGAAACCCCCGTCACAAAAAACACCCCCGAAAAGTTGAAATGTTGTGCTCCAAAAGGTGTTTTTTGTGACGGGAGTTTTTTATGTTATGAGGAACGATATTTCTCTGCTTAAGGATAAACTAGATACATTAAATAAATGTAACAAGACATGACATATTTTATTTAAAGTTGAAAGCATCTCGTAAAATTTCGTGCAGCTCACATAAATACCAGTCATTAGTGTATCTAGGCGGGGCGTAATACCTCATATCCCGTTCTCATTTGCTACATACACATAAATAACGAGACACGTAACTGCTTTTATATGATAATATCGTTGGTTTATTACTTCCTTCCCTCGCACAATTAGGCTGGCAATTATAAGCCGCCGCCAAGTCTGGGAGGCGTCTCGTTATAATTCGCCTGTATCGTTTGACGTTCACTTAATGTGAGGAGCAACGTTTGGGGAGACATGTTAGATAGTATGTATTGTCAGGAATATTTGATTTGTGTCGTGCAATTAAAGGGTTGTGAGTTATGTACGACTAAATACTTTCTAAATAGTACTGCTCGACGAATTAAAATTTAAATATTAAATAGGTATTGTTACATGAACCCTGAAAGCATTACACTCCTTTCTTTGGGTAGTCATGTAATAATAATGTTCACCATAGTGAAGGATATTTCTTTAGTTGTAGTAGTAGGTAGTTAGACTAGTTAGAATAGCAAAGCAAGTGCTTTTATTCAATTTGGAAACAAACATCTCAATAATATATTCAAACTACGAAAACTGAAGAACGATTATTGAACTAACAATGTTCATCATAACTATTACAACTATTTCGTATTGCACTAGTTTCCTAAACGGTTATTTTGATAGGCTCGTTTGTGAAATTACTATTTGAACAGAAGTTTGTTTCTAAATGACTCAAGTTTGAATAATCAAATTTATCTAATAATTTGTTGGGACAGCCCTATTTGATGTTGCATACGCTGTGGCGACGCCAAGGGCCCTCCAGCTTGCCCGAGGGTCTCGTAATTTGGGTCAGCGGACGCAAAAGTTTCTGTCTAGCAAATTTTTTAATTTGATTAGACTTCATTTCTGGCTTTTTGATTTCCTTTCAAGCTGTCATTTCAGTGAAAGCATTTCGAGTTCTTGCACTCGACGAACATTTAACAGTCACTAATATTATTACGAATGGAAGTTTGTAAAATATACAAGTGATACATAGAGAAAAATGAAACCTCTCGGCCGTGACTCGAACCCGCGATCTTTCCCTTACATTCAAGTATTTGGGCGGAGTTATCAAAAATCAATGTTTAAAAATAGAACGGAAATGGGAATCACATCGGGCGTGTCTCTGTAGCCGAGTTGGTCAAGGCATTCCCATATGTAAGGGAAGGATCGCGGGTTTGAGTCCCGCCCGAGAGGTTTAATTTTTTCCTATGTATTCGATTTGTATAGTTATCATACTTAATGCTGTAAAAGTCATACAAGTAATAGCTATTGGGGTACAACATGAGGCGGTAAATAAACCTACGAGGTCTAGCCAACCTCGCCTACCAGCCAACACAGCTGATGATCGACGAGCGAGGTTCTAGTGGAGGTTTAGCTCTCGGGGTTACTAGGTTAGACGGCTGTCGCTTCCTTAAAAAAGGCGATGAGGTATAAAGGCAGGCCTCGAGCTTGTAGTTGAAAGCCTTGAACGCATGGGAACCTCTATAAGATGGCGATGACAAGTATCAGCTGTTATTCATGGCCGTTGCGCCCTATTCTAGTCAACCTTTGCAGAATTATAGCCGAAACCATCCTCCAGTATTTATGTGAAAGATTAACAAACAAATAAACTCAATATCACTTTTATAATATAAGTTAGGACAGCGATATCAAATACTATCATAGCGAATGACCTTTGGTACTCATACTTCAATAGCTGCATGAGATAGTAAAACAATAGTACTGTTTTATGGTGATCACTTCAGATATCCAAGTTTACGCGACAGAACGTAGTACAAAATATAATAATAATATATCATAAGCTGGGATCTCTATAAAGTTCTTATCGTCAAATCATTTACCTAATCTAAATGAACGTACGACAAATACGACGAATTAAAGTTTGATGAGAGAAGATGATGATAGGTTATACATGTATGTAAGTATTTATTATATAATGCCTTTGTCACAGTCTTGTGTACAATACATACACAAGACTTTTGCTTCTCATTGGATTGCTATTCCTCTGTGCACTCCCGGGTTTGCTGGAAGAGAACTCAACCTTGAGTTAAGCTCGCCTTTGTACATACTATTTCTTTTCTTTGTTTAAATGCCATGTAATTGTACAATAAAATATAAAATAAATAAGAGGAAGCTCATGAAATGTGAGACGTAACAAACTGCCATTTGTTTCTATCCTTACAGAAACAGATAGCAGGCTATCGTCTATCTCTGCCCACCCAACAAAAAGAAGTGAGCATAATTATGTATGCAACTATTCAATTGCCTAGAAGAAATAGGTATCGTTATAACCGGCAAGTCCGAAAAGATTTGCTCACGTTTAAAACCAGCCAGCTTTTCATTGAAAAATATACGCTTAAAAAGTATTCTTACATCATTTCATTTGTAAATTCTGTACACGAAATAGAGCTGATAATATTTTATGGAGCCTACAGAACAACAATAAACATGATTGATTGATAGTGATTTGAAACGATTCTGTATGATGGATGGCTGTCGTTTCTATATCAATATATATTTTAGATATCTCTGAGATATTAAGAGATACAATGTTTTGGAGTTATTATTTGAGTATTGCTTAAAATGGATTTTAAGTTGTCAAATGACTAATTTGTTTAATGCTTTTCTCAAAGTAACTAAGTTCTGTGATTTGAATTTCAAACAATCTGTAAGATAGATTAAATTGTCAAGCTATTAATGGTGAACTATGGATGGATGGATGGCGTGTTATAGTATCGGCTTATACGTGATGTAATAACGGAGTCAATAGCCTCTGTTTTGTTTGTGAACACAATATGCTTGTTATCGTGTTTTATCTACTAAATCGCCTCGCTTATAGATACTATGCTTTGATACACAAATATTCATACATGTTTTATTATTCTTGGAAGCATCTTAACTTTCGAAACATTTTTATGTGGTTTCAGAATGACAATATAATTTGTTTTTTTTTTATCTGATGCTGCCATCGGTTACGTCCTCAAACATTCCATTGGGATGAGTTTCTAGGTATTTGGAGATTCGTTAGGCATGATACTGAAACTAATAAGTCAATATTAAACTGAACACACCAACCTACACTTGGCATAAGTATGACAGTAATATAAATAACATATAATCAGCGTAACACAAGCATACATGCCAAAAGAAACTACAGCACAGCTCGTATAAAAATTTAACTTTACAGAATCTTAAAAATAAAAATGTAACCCAACTCATTTGACTTGTATAAAAATCATAAACCAAGTATATGTGAGCCATGAAAAAGATGACACGAGATAACTTCGTCAAAGGTCTGTATGGAGATATATAGGTATCCTTTGCAGCTAAAAAGCATCAGAGTGCCTTTCAAAAGAAAATGGCCGTTCGCTTTTAGCCGGGCCCCTCTGTGACCTTTTAGTCGCATTTTTACAGCAGTTAGTAAATGTGTAACTAATGTCTTGGTTATGTATCTTTTATGGCACGCTGGAGTATGTAAGTGTTTTAAATGTACGAGTTATATTCGACTACTTGAACGCGATGAGAATTTTTAGCGACTCGTTTTGAATTTATAATATTATAGAAAATACATTTTTCATCATTATTTGCCTAAACTCAGTTCCTCAGTCCTTCAGAAGTAACTAAAAGTCTCCACAAAAATCAGAGCTAGTTCATTAGTGAAATACGTGGTAACTGAATGCATTTAATTTTTCTTCCCTATTTGCTATTTGCATTGGTCTGGGTGTCTCTATGTATAATATGTATGTATATACAAAAACAAAAAAATATATAAGTATGCTTATCCGCATTCTATATTCCATAACACAAGCTATAAAAGCTTACCATGAGTCTAGATAGCGTTGTGTAGAATGTTGTAGAATATTTACTTATTTATTTATTACTAGCTTTTGCCCGCGGCTCCGCCCGCGTGGATGTCGGTTGTCGCGACCAGACATAGCCTACATCCTTTCTCAAGGTCTAACCTATCCCTATACCAAATCCCTATACCTAATCTTAATCGCAAATCTAAACAAGAAAGGAAATGTCTTGTCCTGGATGGGCTGTTGAATATACACCAATGCGTAAAATTACTCATAATTATGCGGAGAAATAAAAACTCTCACAGGTAATTTTCCCCACAAAATGGAATCTGCAAAACTGATCTGACTGACGCGACACCCGACACATTTGTCACAGATACAAAATTGGTTACTGTTGACAATAATAATTGGACCCACCTTTGATCGAATATTACGGTTTTATGATTGCAAACTTGTACCGAACAGCCGTTATCGGTGGAATTGGTCGGCCGAACAAATTCTAATTAAAAAAGCTGCCAGCTAAATTGACCTCGCCGGCGGTTCATCTGTCTTACAGTACCAGGAACGAGGACATTTGATAAATGATGCTATGAAGCAGACTAGTTTGTACTGGTTGTACATTTTTGTGGCTACTATCGGAGATTAAATCAGCCACTATTTAAAAACGGGATTATTTGTTACAAGTAATAATAGGGAACTGTTTCAGAGCATACCAGTAGGACGGTGCTAGCAGGATTCTTAATTCAAGTCAGTAGAACTACTCTATCTTTATTTGAATTTTAAATTTAAACACATTACAAAAACTCACTCACTCACTCTTCCCTGCCAGCTCACGTGTTTCCTTCTTCCTACAGTCCCGGGTCCCTTAAGTGGGGCGTGAAAAGGCATCTGATAAGGCCGTCAAGCTGAGTGCTACCACTGTTAACATGGTACATGTTTACTATGGGGACCCTCTTTCCGAGACTTAACCTTTAGCTTACCATCAGGCGAGGTTAAGTCAAATTGCCGTTTCCTTTATAACAAAAAAGTATTTGACTGTCTAATCAATATGGGATGTACTTTTTACAAAATTTTACGTTATAAGGAAACTTGTATGGTATGAAATATTTTTTGTGACAACGTAATATTTAAGAGGAATAAAAATGATAAATCTGGTTTTCAGGCGTATGTTTAGAGACCAACTCCTTTTTTATTTGTGGACGTATTTGAAAACTGTTTACACTGTTTTATTTGTTGGTTTCTTGTCTACATTTGGTACATTTTTAGTTATTCTCACTTTATAATTACTATATGAAAATCATTCCCAAAGCAAAAAGGTCCCTCAAAAGAAAACTGGCAACTACTTCTAAACAGAAAAGAATTTTTACATAATTTTTTAACTAAAAGAAAGAAAAAGATCTGGAGTATAAGTAGTACATTTTTCCGTTCAATACATTGAATTTTGAAGTCACAGGCTACGTTTTTGTTACGTTCTCGAGAGTTTGGCTTAGCGGGTGCCTATGCGGGGGCCGGGCGGCAGTGCCGTGATGGCTTTTGGACGGGGAGGTTGTGCTTCACGTTTTCGCAGCTTTGACAGCAACACAATTCAAGACTAATGCATAAGTGGACAGATAAGACACTTCTATGAGACGCCGAAAGTAAATTCGGTAAAAAAGCTAAAGCTTTAAACTCTCAAGAAATACATGAAAATGTTGTGTTGATTATTTTATTAACACACTTTATTTGTTATCAGCTGTTGCTCACGGCTCCAGCCACGTAGATTTTGGATGCCGTTCCGGATGGTGATCCTCACTCGTAGTGTAATGATATAAAACCTATGACACTGATAAATAGTGTGGGTTTCTATTGGTGAAATAATTCTTAGAATTGGTTCTGTAGATCCAGAGATTAACCTATATAACGTCACAAACTACGTCTGTATAATAATATATGTATATTAGAATACTATACATACCTATAGCTACATATATAAATATATAATATTATAAAACCATGATCACTACATATAATCTCTAGTATACCCGCTGTCTGTCTGTCTCTATGTATGCTTAGATTTTTAAAATTACGCGACGGATTTTGAAGCGCTTTTCTTTAATAGATAGTATCATTCAAGAAGTAGGTTTATATGTACAACACAATCTATATAATATAAAAAAAATGAATCCCTATTTCCCAATAGGGATTCATTTTTGGCTGGACTGGCTGAGGCTGGACCAATTTCGCTTTTTTCTTTTTTGTTGTGTTTGTTATTGTCTTGTGAAGGTTTATAGGAAAGAAAAAGTAAAAAATATGCGCGGAAAATAGAAACATTTAAGAATACTTAACCATTATATGAAATATCTGACCCGAAAGACGTTGTTATGTCCTATTGGTGTCAGAATCTCCGTGGGCGTATGGAGTCCCTGTCGTAATGCTTTCTGTTCTCAAAATAATTAGGACAACTTAATACAGCCAATTGAGGTAAATTCTAATTTTTAAGGTGAAATGAAGTTTTCCGGGTCAGTTAGTGCATAATATAAGAGGTTTGAATGTGATGTCATTTAGATAAAACATTTTTTGGGCTTACGTAGCAAACGATGGCATTGTGAGAATGTGTAATGTGTGTGAATTGTTATGCCTATAGCATACTTATAGCTTTCATATTCACCTACCTCAATGTATCTATGCAATAAACACCCTAACCAATGGAAATATATATTCATGACTTAGATTATTAATAGTCTAAGATTCTGTAATATGAATATAAGTGCTGAGTGGGCATCAAACCCACAATCTCTGAATGCTCTACCGCTACGCCATAGAATTTGAACCTTTTGAAATTGAATTTGTCTGTTTGTTCACAATGGACACAAACGCTACTTAATACACGGATTTTGATATGGTATTTTATTTAAAAGGTTTTGGTAGAATGGTACCAGAGATAAAACCAAAGTCGCGATAACAGAAATCCATACGAGCGGAGCCGCCGACCTTAGCTATAATAAAGAATCAAGAATCAATCAACATCGATGTCAAAAAAATACCAAATCAGGTAGGTAGGTACGTGAAGTTAGGCAGAATATGATGTGTCCACTCTGTACCCTTTTTATAGACATCTTTTCCCATATTTTTATATTATAATCACTTTAGTGACATGAGTGCGGGGTGGTGCGGGTCTGCGATTATTACGTTCGTAGACTCCACCCATTCGCTCTAAGGCATCGTCTCTAGTAAGGACCTTAATGGTTAGGGTCATTATAGGTAGGGTCAATGGTTAAAAATAAATAAAAATGATGAAATGAGAACCGACGCAACTTCTTCTAGTTAATTACCATTCTAAATTTAATAAGTTCAGTAAAATAACAAAAAAAATGGAGCAACTGATAAGAAGAGTGACAACCAGCCGTGATGTGTCATCATGCCAACAGCCTGTCTAAGTCGCTATGTGGTGCAGTGTTTCACAATAGTAATAAAATTTACTTTTGTAACTTCAATATCGTGGTACTGAAATTTTATGAAGTTTATTTGGCAAGAACTGAAAAACAGCAATAAAAGCGGACCGCACATTTTTGACGGCTCGGCTCAGAATGTCGGTATTGTACATATATTTAATAGTTAAAAGCCCGCATTCGAGGGAGGGTCACGGGCGGTCAGTGATCGATCGGCGCGGGCCAAAGTTACCGGGCCCGTGCCATATGTTATAGTAATAATGCCAAATGAGAGTTACCTGCTAATTGATTCATATTCGCATTCTGTCGGTAACCTTTTGTAAATTACGTTGATATCCCCGGTAATGGGTATTTAAAAAGGTTATAGAGGACTTCATAACGTTCCAAATAAATAATTTGGTATGGGATTGTAGGTGGAATTTGATGTGAATATGTATTTTAAATCAGTAAACACAAATAGCTTCTAGGTGGCATCTGTAGTCATAAACGTTTGGAGGTGGCGACGACGCCCGCAGCTGCTCGCCGTACCTGTGGCCAGGACCGATCTACTGGCGAAAGCACCTCTTATGCGTAGTTTCCGGGTCATAAATGAGGTTCACCAGAAGCTCTTCTCGTGCAATAGGAGTGAATTCGCAAAGGTTCTTTTATTTATAATTGCCTACAAAGGTTAAATGTCAATAATTTTTGGTTGTAACTTACCATTTTTTTCTATATATGTTACTAGCTGTGCCCTCGACTTCGTCCGCGTGGAATGTAATTAATTAAAAAAATCAGTTTATTTTTGGCATTTTTTTTTCTTTTTTTTAGCCTAAGTTACTCCTTATTACATAAGTTATCTGCCAGTGAAAGTCCCGTCCAAATCGGTCCAGCCGTTCCAGAGATGTTTGTTGTTGTATTATATGTTAATTTTATATATTAGAAATAGTTTAGCTACGCTGTAATGATAGTGTAAGGTCTGTATACATAAATAAATAAATAAATAAAAATAAATAAAACGTAAATTATTGTTCAAAGGGCTTAGAAGATCATCAGTTACAATGGGTCTAATCGTGACCACGGGGGCTGCAAAGCACCAGAAATATCGACAAAAAGTAAGTTTCTAAATTTAATCGCGATAAGACCCTTAAAACTTTTTGACACTCTAATGTTAACGGGTATTAACGCGATCATGGTATAGGTACATGTCATGATCGCGTTAATTCTCGCTAACATTATTGTAAACCATGAAACGCGATAGTTTTAAAGTTATTATTTTTAATACCCTTTCTTTTGATGTATTAGAAATGTGTCCAAATCAAACCCCACGTTGCTTGTATTACTTTTAAATTGTGCAAAATGAATGTTCTATAAAGGTTACAGGGGAAATGCTCTGATCAACTAAATGACATATACATAATATCTTGAGTATTAGAAATTCTCCTATACAACTATCTTAGAGCGGTAGTTCGCATACTAATTGCTTTAAAATTTCATTCAATTTATAAAAAAAAGGCAAAATTTTTGATCGGTCCAGACGATCCTAGACCGATTCATCTGTAACCTTTATAGAACCTTAATTTAGAGGTAGAATGCTTTGATTACTAAGCTACCAAACCAGAAATGATTCCTGTCTAAATCGATTTGAATAATTAGCATACTAAATGTTTTAAAATTTCATTAAAATTATAGAATTTTTTTTATCGCTCCAGGCGGGACATGAGCCCGTAATCCTTCTCTTACAGTGAGAATGCTTTGACCACTAAGTTACCAGGCCAGAAATGTTTCATATCTAAATCGATTTGAATAATTAGTATACTAAATGCTTTAAAATTTCATTCAAATATAAATTATGGTTGAAATAAGTTCTTCACAATACGGTGTTCTTCATAATATTTCCGCAGCATCAAAATCTTACCTCATATATGTTTATAGGTTGTTGGGATGTCCATGTGCTGGTAAAGGCCTCGTCAACAAGTTTATGACTGCTTAGAAGGGGGAATTGTTATGCTATTATGTTATAATACAAGTATTCTATTGCTTGCAGACTGGAAAAGGCAAAACAAGAAACCGACTCCCGACACTGCCTATATGGACATCAACCACCTAGAGCCCGCTTAAAGAGTCGTAAGAGTTTCATGCAAACCGTAAAAGCCGCACCTGCACACGAACATCCTGTCACGATGAGAACTTCGCTATGGAAAGAAAAACAGCCACCACCTTCGGACTTCCTACCTCCCCAGGAAAAACTACCTCCCGGACAGAACCTCCTGTGGCTTGTATGGAAGTCTCTTAATCGCCTACGTACACAGTTGCTCGGTCTAGACAAAATCTTTGTAGATGGAGAATGCGAGACCCGGGCTTAATTGCATGTGACTGCGGTGCCCCCGTGCAGTCCATGGCGCATTTGGTCTCGTGTCCCCTATGTCCTACCTCATGCACTAAAGACGACTTAAATAAAGCCACTGACAGTGCGATTAAGATGGCAGAATTTTATTCTCGAATAGTGTAGTCATTTATAAGTGAATCGTTGACACGAAAAGAAGAAGAATAATACAAGTTTGATACTCAGTCCTCGGGCTTTCACTGGGTGTGATCTAGGTAATATTTATATTACTGGCTACACTCGAAGTCCCGGTTATAGCTACCCATGACAGGATAATGTGGGTTCGATAGTAACCATCTGAAAGCTCAGGTTTAAGTTACTGTATAGGCATTAACTTTAAAATGATTGCGACATGAAATTTCGCTCATACACCTTCTAATAAAGACAGGATAGGATGTCAGTGACGGTTTCTCAGAATTTTGAACAAAAACATGTTTATAAGTTGTTGGGGATGTCCATGTCGGAGCAGCGGTGTCTTCTATACAAGACCCAAATTCGTTCCTGCGTGGAATACTGCTCACATCTCTGGGACGGCTCCGCAAAGTATTTACTAGGTGCTCTTGACAGGTTGCAGCGACGTGCGGTCCGCATTATTAGGAATCCCGAGGTCACGAACACCCTCGAGCCTTTGCAGATGCGTAGAGATGTTGCGTCTTTGGCAGTTTTCTACCGTCTCTACCATGGTGAATGTTCTGACGAGCTCTACCAATTAGTCCCACCCTCCTCTTTCCTTCACAGGACGACACGTGCAGGGCTAAGATGCCATCCATTTACGGTGCAGAGTATACCTGCTAGAACCAAGCGTTTCAGTGACTCATTCCTATGCCGCTCCACTAAAACCTGGAACTCCCTGTCAGCTCACGTGTTTCTTTCTTCCTACAGTCCCGGGTCCTTTAAGCGGGGCGTGAAAAGGCATCTAATGAGGCCGTCAAGCTGAGTGCCACCACTGTTAACATGGTAAATGTTTACGATGGTGACCCTCTTTCTGAGACTTTGCCTTTAGCTTAACATCAGGCGAGGTGAAGTCAAATTGACGTGCCCTGTATAAAAAAAATGTGCTGGTAAAGGCCTCGTGCATGCATTTATGTTATAATACAAGTTCGATACTCAGTCCCCTGGCTTTGACTGGGTGTGATCTAATATTTATATTACTGGCTGCACTTGAAGTCCCGGTGCAGCTCCCCATGACAGGATAATGTGGGTTCGATAGTAACTATCTGAAAGCTCTGGTTTAAGTTACTGTAGAGGCATTAACCTTAAAAAATTTGTGACATGAGATGTGGCCCATACACCTTCATGTAAAGACAGGATAGGAAGACAGTGTCGGTTTCTTAGAATTTTGAACAAAAACACTAAAACAATTATCACGAATTTTATTCTTGTTTCAATTTTTTTTAATTTTGATACTTGTCATAAGATTTCATAATAACCGTTAGATAACTTGTTATCTTATAAATTTCCAACATATTATGATAATTATGAAGGTAATAATTATATATTTTACATAAACTATGAGGAAATCATATCAAATTCACATTAACACAAACATGTGATAATTTACATTGATATCACATCTGACACGACGTAGCTTTAAGATAAAACGGAATTAAATCATTTTCAATAATGCACAAAATAATCTTTACTAAAAAATGTTACAATATTTTTGTACAAGTGGATACGTAGAACGCGTAGACCCGCTACGCATCTACGAGTTCATAGCTACGCCGTAGCAGTTAGACATTACAATGACACGAATGAAGAATATACATAATATTTATTATGATACAACAGTTATACAAAAAATACGTCAATATAACATTTATGGACTATAAATTAAGATAAAATAACATTTCTTTTAGAGCACATGACACAGATTCTATAACTTAGTGTTTTTATATTCAAAACACACAATTAATTGAAATTTAACTTAACCTGAAAAGTTGACACTATTTTTAGAGCGTTTTTTTTTTCAAAAGTAGATTTAGAATTTTCCCGTAGAGTACGGTTTCCGACCTTTGCTTAATTGAATGATCAGAATCAAATCTGTCGATCACGAAAAAAAGAATGTTTAAACAAAACAAACAACTAAGTAACACAAGATTTCTGTGCACGTTACTACTGAAGACAAATCCCAAAAAAGCACAGCGGTTTACCTCATAAGGCAAAAGCGAATAAAGGTCTATTCAGATCAGGTGGAAAAGTGCTCGAGCAGGTTTTATGGGTTAAATAACAATCTTATTCCATTCAAAGAAGACTGAAAATAGTATGCAGCATAAGTCTTATCCAGTAAAAGTTACTAATTACTACTCTAAGCTTTGTCCTAATGGAATAAGGTTAACACTTTAATTACCACTTAAAAGTTACTCTGTAACCTTGGTTCTTCTACGGATCTCCTCATTTCTGATACGACCTCGCAGAGAGACTCCGAGCATAGCCCTCTCCATAAGGCCGCGGGAACGCGCTGGATGCAAGCCGCTTCCGACCGGTCTTATTGGAGATCTATAGGGGAGGCCTTTGTCCAGCAGTGGACTTCCTATGGCTGAAATGATGATGATGATGATAAAAGTTATTCGAGATTTTTTCCACTTGATTTTAATTGACCCTAAATCACCTAAAGATTGGTCACGTCGCGCGTCGCGCCGCACGCATGTGTGTCAACACGCGTCCTGTGCCTTTGTTCGCTAGAACACACATAGTTGTACCTTCTGAAACAAGTCACGTACTCCTTGAGTAAGACACACTCGAGGCAGCCTTGACGAAATAGTCCCAACTAATGCCATCAATAAATAATTTTATTGCTTCACAGTTTATTTATGAGTCCTCTCTTTTGTGCCGGGACAGTTTTGCATTATGTATATCGAGCAAGAAGCCTTCGTAATCTCTCAGACTATTGTACATACGTGACTAGAACAGGGGCCTGAGTGATGACCTTGTTCCTCGGGGTATTACCCGAATTGATTTCTATTACACTGAAATATGTTGGGAATTTAGAATGATTCTAGGCAGTGTTCATCTCCATGTGATGTGACGACATTTTCACTGTAAATAAATTCTCAAGAGAGATAAGAAATGCCTCTAGATTTAAAATATTATTTTTCCACAGTTGGAAATAGCATACTATAACATTTTCACGATACCATTATTTAAAATTAAGCAAAAAAGATTCTATATTCTTTATTATGGGCGGACCTGCGATGTGAATGTGGAGTTACTCCACAGACAATGACCCATCTGTTGACGTGTGCTAAATTCCCATACACATGTACACCTTATCTGCGCCTCCAAGAACGCCATACAGGTGACAGCACACTGGGAGAAGATAATTTGAGGGCCGAGACGTCATCGCCACGATAAAAGAAGAAGATTATGGTAACAAAACAGAATTGTCAATCCATTAAGTTAAACTTCAGTAATCTATAATGGTAAATAACATAAAGGTGGATAAAGTTAAAAATCGATTACCTCCGTAAAATAATACAGATGCAAAAAGTAGAGATGTCTATTCGTTCCACATTCACAGCCTGTACCGTGCGAGTACATGCACTGGTGCCAACATTTTTCGAGCTCATAAACTCGGGGCGTGTTTCTATGAAAGCCTTTCTGATTCGCAGTGCAAAATATTTGACTTTATTTTCAAATATTTCATACTGGATCAGCTTCTAAAAACATATATGAAATTTTACGTGATAGGGGTTGTTTTTCCGGGATTGTAAGTAATAAATCGGGTTTAATAAAGATAATGAAATTACAAGTAAATAACCTGGTTGGGGTAGGTTATAATAGATATAGTTTTGGCTTACATTATTGATAAAATTTATAATATCTGACTTACCCTATGAAACACAATAGAAATACGAATTTCAGGGAAATCTCTGGATGCGGGTTAAATTTTTCACGTACCTGTATTGAGTCTGCCTAATACCAAAGTTATGAACATTACTGAAATAATGTCACTCTTTAACCTTATAAATAACTAAATATATCTTGATTAGCGCCTTAAACACGAAGAACAAGAAATAATCAGCCCCTGTAAAACGCGCCGCACACAATCCGCCAGTGTTTCAATATAAAATATTTCAATTTACAAAGCACCGTTACAATTTTGTTCATCGCTGCACACGGCGGAATGGAAATACCGGCGTACCTCCCTCTAGCGAAACGATTTTATTGATGACAATGAAATTTGTTTGTATTTTTTCTTGTTGTTACGCAAAATTGTAAATGTTATTCGAGTTTTTAAATCATTTATGTCCGGCAAACGAGATTGGTTTAAATTTCGTATTAATTGAGAGTTATAAGGTGGAAAATCGTGGTTTTCAGGAATCAATTGGCTCATTGATGAGATTGCGATTCTTTTCTCACAATTCTTATCGATTTCAAGCAACTGAACACAAAGCACTGAACCGAAAGCTTTACAAAAACAACATACATTATTGAGACCTATTGCAAAAAACTTTTAAGTTGAAATGGCTCTTTTATTTATTACAAACTTTTTGGTTAAGTGTCAGTAATATCGATACTGCGAGACTTGATCAGTCGCATTAACTGATTACTACGATAGACACACGCCTCCTCACTGGAGCGGACTGCGAAGTAATTTGTTTAATTAATTAAAATTGAGTTCCTTTGCACAAATAATATTACTCTTCATATTTTGTTAATATACTCGCAAAGAAGAAATTAATAATTATTATATCTACTTTTTATTACGTAAGTCCCTATTCAAATATTTAAACGAGTTTAATTTTAGCGGTTTACATGATAAGGTCGGAAACCCTTCGGATTTTAATTTGTCTTTTATATAGAGTATATTTTGAGATATTTTTACTATTCATTTTACAATTCAATTTTCTGACAACTCTCTGAAGTGAAAGGTAAATGAGATGAATAAATTTTATTAAATATACAAAGTTATGAGCCCGTGCTTAGCCGGAAAAATAAGTTTATACTTGTTAAACTTCCAAGCGTAGCCTCCTTGGCGTTACAAGTAATTTCCTTTATACCAAGTTATAAGAATCTGTATCATGTGACTCGTTAGAACTTAAAAATCTTCTTAGTTTAAGTGTACAGTCTTTAAGATTCTAGTTTATTTACAATATTAGTCATTTTGAATGACAGGCTAAGTGAAGTAACAATATGTATGAGTATATACCACGCTGACGTGTCTCGCGAGCAAGTAATAAAACGTTGACTTTTAAATAACATTACAATGTCGGGCTGATTGATGAGTTTCGTTCATTTGCGTCGACTGTTTGATCCTGCGCTCATTTGTAATGGTAATGACATTACATTAATAACATTTACATAATAAACTATAATTAAAAAATAACATTATTCATTTTATATTGATTGAAAAAAATGTATAATAATCTTTAAAATCCGTCAATTTCTTTAGAGAATTACATTACACCTATGATTACTTAAAACGTTACCTGTATTACATATTACATAATTTTAACATAGTATGTACACTTGTGTTTGTCCGATATTTACAACCATGGCATGTCCTGTGACCTGTATCACATCACACAGTCAGTTCTATCACTGTCACTTTACACATAATTGTAAATATCTTCCATGTCTCATACGTTCATCTCTGACATGGCGGCTTGCGGCACTCGCGACTGCGAGAAGTGCTGCGAGGGGGGCGAGGCGGGGGGCAGCACGGAGCCGTTGCCGGGCCCCTGGCCCTGGCCGGTCTGCGCCTGCACGTCCGGCAGGTTCCCCGCGCTGCTCATAAACGTCGCGTTCTTCGGCAACGTCATACAATTGGACGCGTTACATATCTGATTCTGCTGATAACTGAACCCCACTTTCCGCGGCAACGTCGTACATTGTCCCCTATTTGTTGGCGGACTCGTTTTCTGTGACAAATTCGACATCTGTATCCCCGTGTGACAAACGTTCGGGCAGTTCGCCGTAGTGAAGTGGGGAACTCGATTTGTCATTGTGATTATCGCGTTTTTGTCTTGATGATCGATGTCCACGATCGTGCTCGAGCTCTGCGAGTGCCCGACGAAGTAATGCGGGTGCTTCGATGATACGCTGTCGAACGTTGAGTTGTGATTTCTTTTCTGCTGCTGCTGGAGCGCTTTTACTTGCAACCGGGTCTTATCTCGTTGGTAGTAAACACCGGCGAATATGAGAACGTTCAAAATAAGGAGAGAACATCCTATAGCTATCGTGACGCTCAGCGCTGTCGAGTAAGCAGTGTAGCCCGCTACTTCTATGTTAGATACATCTTGCGTGTGAGTATTATTCGGCGCCTGGCTCTGTGTGACGGCGGAGCCGGGGCGGGCCGACATCACACTGATACAAGTAGTGACGTAAGTGTCCATAGTGGTGGAAGGTACCTCTAGGGTCAGGTTGTAGGTTGGTTTGCGGTACAGTTCTAACGTAGGGTCGAAATAGTTAGCGCGTGTGAGCGGGTCGGGTCGAACGAGCCCGTCGTATAGCTCCGGGTCGTTGTGGTTCCTAAAAAGGTTGTGTTTGGCGACCACATCCTTCATGCCGGCGCGGTGGATCTCGGGAATGAGCCGCAGCCACACGGACAGCTGGTGTGCCCTATAATGGTTTTTCATACGCGGTTTCATGCCTGTAATGGAATTTTTGATTATATAACGGGTTAAAGAATTTCTGGGACCGACATTGTGCGGCGACGATAAACGAAAAGGTCCACGTAATTAACTTTGGATTTGATATCAGGCAGCGCTCGTGAGGTGAGTGAGATTAAAATTTGTCTTTTGTAGATTAATATGAAGATAACCTGGTGTCATTCGGATTTTACAATAAGGGAGATAAAAATCTTTATTTAGATATTTGTTGTGTTCAAAAAGTCGGCGCTGACTTCGCTTCATTTAAATATGTTTTATCAGCATATTTTGCTTTTATTATTACTGTGATTATACAGCATTTATACAGACGATAATTTCCATTCTTTAACATTAATAAATTCGTCTAAAATTTTTAGGGATGCTGTAGTCTAAAATGTTGACGTATCCACTCACCAATTTCTAAATATTTCTGGTACAGCGTGTCGTACTCATCCCACTGTATGCTCTTGTACTTGTTCCGTTCTCTTGATATTGGCAGGACAGACTCTTGGCGATGGGCTTCGTTAGGATTCCTATTGAACAGACAATAATACCTTATATAAAAGCTATTCAATAAATCTTCATCTGAACTGAATAAAAACGGAATAATCATCTTTGTTTTGTATTGAAATACTAACTTCAACACGAAACAAAAGCAAATATTAAGTTCGCTTGACATTACAAAGTGACAATACGGTTCAACGAGTCACTTTGTAATATAATATTGTATGAAAGTGAAGTTTTAACCAGCTTGCTTAATTTTAAAACGTGACAGGCTGGAAAGTTTGAATAGTTATTGTGGAATATTAAGCCAAGTTTTGTTGACGACTGGATCTGAAATTTAGCTACAATTTTATACTAACTATAATTAATTTACTACTGTAAACAATATTGAATTTTAAAAGTTTTATGTCTGAAGATATAACGCGATTTGTAAAGGAGACAGTCTGAGTTGAGTAAGATATATATTAAACTAGCTAACTTACTTTTTCCCGCGGCTCCACCCGCGTGGATGTCGGTTATCGCGACCAAACTTAGCCTATGACCTTTTTCATAATCTAATCTACCCCTATACCTACCAGATTTCATCAAAATCATTTCAGTGGTTTAGGCGTGAAAGCTTAACATACATACAGACAGACAGACAGACAGAGTTACTTTCGCATTATTTATATTAGGATATGGATTTAGCAATCTAAACTATTTACATAAAAGGTTACATTGGTTTACAATAAGTTTTAGTGTATAATATTTTTTTAACTAGATGGCTCCACCAACCTTAACGTATAACGGTCACAGGTGCGTTGACTATACATTAATGAAGTCTAAGTTTGTATGTAATGTGCTTTGTAGAGAATATAAACTTAAAATAATCTGTTGTTCCTACCCAGTGTCCAGAATAGTTGGAGATTTGCAATTTCACTATAGTACAGAAAAGTGACGCAGTGTTTGATTTTGTAGTTACTTCTTCCAGATAATTCTCAAAGCTTAATTTATTATAAAACAACGCTTCATATTTTGCAAGTAATCAAGCTATCATCCATTAAGTATTAATCAACGCTTACTAAATATTAATAGCATGGCGTAAGCTAAGTATGTCTGACAAGGTTAGCAGGTCAGACAGGAAGATAGCAGTTAGTACTCTATTTACGCATTCAGCGGTCCGAGCAAATAATGATACAGTGTTTTGTTTCATTGTGTTGATTAATGTGCTTTCGTGAGAAATAATGGCCGCGCTTAAATGGTGAGACGGCATGAATTTGTGGCTCACGCAATCGCTTACGTGGCGTAAACTAGGTATGTTATTGATTTGCGTTATATTATTACGGTAACGTTGGTCGTTTGTTTTGAGATTGAGTGTGAAACAAAATCAACTGTAAAAGAGCCTTTAGGCCTGTTCTAGGTTGGTGTGGTACACAATCCGCTATGTCAGTCAAGGTTGGTTTCGGTTTAAATTTCCTACCTGTACTACGACGAAAATAATTATAGAAATACTTGTTTCTTTCATAAAGATTTCTCGAAAAACTTACTTAGTAAATTGTGTCTAAAGTGTTTACTAAGGAGCCATAATTACTAACAAAACAAATAAAGATAGTCTAGAATTAATATGTTTGTATAGTATAATGAAACGGATACATATATATTATGCAAGCAAAAGTAGGAAACTATACAACATGTATGTCAATTTCAATGCATTACGGAAAGTTATGGAGATTGCGAAGCGTATAGTCACCGATTCTCGTGACCAGAAAACTGGGCTGTATTTAAGTCAGAGAATAAGCATTGCCTAACGTGGCAATGCTGCCAGTCTTCTGGGAACACTGCCACAAGAGGCATGCGATGCGGAGGAATTCTACGACGCGTTTTAATATTTCTTTTTTAATTTGTTTTTTTTTTTCATTTTAATTTCTATAAGTGACTCTATATTTTTTAAATTTTGTAGAATAAAATATTTTTTCTAAACAATTTGTTTCACTGCGATGATTGAATCTGTCTTTGCAAGTTTAAAACTTAATAAAGACTAATCATCAGCTGTTAGTAAAAAACTCACCCACTTCTCGCGAAGTTAGCGATGTAAAGTATAAACGATTCGGACAGGGCTACTTCGGACTTGGTGTAGTTCTTCGGGAAGTGGCCTATCCCGTCCACCAGTGGGGCTCCAAATAGGTATGGCAGCTCCTCCCCATGTACTGAACCCATGCGCTGAAAAAGAACAACATTTTCAAATCTAATATTTTGAGCGAAAAGAAGTTAAAAGAGAAAGAATGCAAACGAACAGACGATAATTACTGTTTTCACTCTTTAACTTCTGTTTACCGCATTTTACCGTTATAATGCACCTACAATTCAATCAACAAACAACTTCAAGAAAATTTTTATAGTGGACAATCTAGTATGATGCGTCTAACAATTTAGTTCCTTAAACTATAATACGTATAAGAAATTTCGAGCACCTTACTTACCTGTGGGTAGTCCCCATCTTTGGTTTGGTAGTCGAACACGTAGAAGAACGTCTTGGGCCCCGAGTCGGGGGAGCTCAGGAAGTCGCCGGTCTGCACCAGGGGCGCGACATACTGGGCGTCGGATAGCGCCAGCACAGCGGCGTCCCGGGTATTTATAGGATGCTGAGACAAAGAGTAACAACATGAAATATGCTTGGTCGTTATGAATACCAATTATCCACTAAATACATAAACATAATAATTATGAGCACGCGCATAAATGTCACAAGACTGCACCAAGTGGGATAACTCTTTCTGTTTTGAGTTTAGTAGGTACCGTTCGCATCAGCAAACTTGGATAAGTAATTTAGATGCTATAAAAGAAGAAAGAGGCCAGGATGTGCAGCTAGTTTGATATAAACCTAAAGATATAAATTGAAAATATTATTTATAATATGAGAGAAAGACATCAACTAAATTAAGACTTGTTAAACATTGATATTTTTGATATGACAACACATAATCTAAATAATTTACAGAACAACATATAAATAACAATGTATTCTAATCGCGGATTTATTAACTTTATTCAAAACTAATCAGGCACAAGATCTGCTTGAATTCTCTGCAAATTAACTAAACATGAATTTGAATACCTATTACAGTTCATTCAGTATATTCAGGCAACTTGATCTTAATTTAAATAAAGGTAATTTCTAAATCGATGTAGAAGAAATATGATTTAGAGATAAATGGAGCTTGTATATAATTCTGTACAATTTGGGTCAAATCATTGTAAAATTTAAGATGAATACATAAACAGTAATCAGGCTGGCACAGATTCCTGACAGTACACACTGTAGACAATACAATAGGATATTGCTGTGTATACAGTGTAGCTGTAGTAGGCCAACAAAATGTTATACGCGAAGTCTGAATGATAAATGAATATTTGAAGTTTACTAAATTGTATGATGAGAACTTTACATGCTCGACCTTAATAGTTTTGGCATTATTCTAGACTAGCTTTTGCCCGCGGCTTTGCCTGCGTGGATGTCGGTTATCGCGACCAAACATAGCCTATGTTCTATCTCAAGGTCTAACCTATCCCTATAGGTTCAATGGTTTAGGCGTGAAATCTTAACATGCAGACAAACAGACAGATAGACAGATAAACAGACAGACAGACAGACAGAGTTACTTTAGAATTTATTATATTAGTGTGGATATATCGATATGGAAGGTTATCAAACATGTAATTAATAATTGAATGAGTTCATTCAAATATTAATTACACCAGACCAGTTGGATCCAAGTTAAAAGTGCCCAGTGTAACTGATCGAAATATCAGACGGGCCATGATTGCATATTAATCCCCTAATCAAATGGATCAGTTTAGTTTCAAATGTGAGAGTATTATTTTTGAGTGAAAACTTAGCAGTTGTTATTTCATTCATTAAAATAAACATGGAGGAAATTATTTTTTTTTGATACAGGTGACGAGTGTGAACCTCAAATATTTGCGGAGACGAGTAGGCACAGGAACGTATTTTAAGGGACCAGTGGGTTCGTAACTTTATAATATGATCATTAGTCAAAATCTTCCAAACGGTGACTCCTGATGGTACTCCAACTTCTACGTTATTAAGTTTATAGTATTTATTTTATTAAAAACCGTCAAACATATTCAAGTACTGCATTTGCATTAAAAGAACTCCAGAAATTATTGTGAAGACTATTATATTCATATCCGTTGATACGAAGTTAGTAAAACAGGGGACAATGAAAATTTGGCACTGCTGAGAACTGAGAAGCATGTGCCAAAGTGCAGAGTGCCAAGTCGTCATTCACGTATGAAATATTACCCAGATACGCACGTATTTGTTTTATTGAACATATTTTAATGTGAAAAGAGCGTATATTTTATTTTTATTTCTGTATTTTATTTTGGCGGCACACTGGGAACATAGAATCTGAGAGTTGAGGCACCTTCGATTCGACAGAAGAAGATTTTATAATAACGGAAATAGAGCTCAAGTAAATAAGAAGGCTGATGAATTTCTTCGATCAAATGACATTGTCGCAACTAAGGATCTATAAAAATTGGGTCATCTAAATCTGGCTGTGAAATGCTCGGGCAGGTTTTAAGTGATAATAATGAAATGGCAACCTTATTCCATTCGATGAGGCAAAGCTTAAAATTTTATATTATTAATAAAAGAAAAATAAATAAAAATAATAATTTTCTATAGATAGGTAGCATAAACTGTAAAGTGCTAAAACAAGCTTACCTGAACAGTTCTCTCCCAGTCGGTGTACTCATTAACTATTGTGAAAAATATCTCGCTTAAGTGATATGTGTACGCATTTCTCACGTATGTCCTGCAACAAACAATGCATTTGTATAAAAATAATACAATTTCACTAAAAAATAAGTTAATATTAAATAGGTACTAGAATAAAGAACTTGGTAGATAACTAGGGCCTATAATATTTGTCACACTGCGATTCTACGAACTTTATCTTTTATCCGACTCTGTTTCGTGTATCACCATCTCTAGCTGAATGACTAGGTGGCAAAACATGATCACAAATGCTTGGCACATCACACTGGACTATGGTGCATGGTACATTCGCGGCAGCTTCCGCAGTAAATGCAGGAAACTCAGGATTGTCTATATCGATGCAAGTTTTAGCCAAAGCAACCATGTACTCTCTAAGACCCTAGTCTTCCTTTGTTTTCGTTTGTGTAGGGAAATAATATACGTTTATAAGCTATCAGATGGGATGAGTATTTGTTTGCACATGTTTGTTTACTTTGCAGATATAAAATACTCCCTATTTGAAAATATTAAACCGGAAAATTTTGTTCAAAAGGAAAGCCACCCTCCATATATTTGCATCGTGCGAAATAATTCGTCATGAAGCAACGCAAGATTACATCAAAGGCTTTTTCACGAAACCCCTTTTATACTCTCGGGGCATATAAGCCTTAATTGGTGTCAGAAAAAACTACAAAGAGAATTCGCTTTTCTCTGTACAGACAAACACAATGATATTATTAGATATGATTATGCAAGTTTTGTATATTTTTTAAAACTTCAGAACAATATTAAAAACTAGCTGCTAGCTAATTTAATCCAGCCGCAGTTTTAAGCGCCATGATTATGGTTTTACCCAAACCGAATAATCTACCTACATTGTCAATATCCCGGTGAGTGTTGCACTATAAATCTTTTCCATTTTTTTGACTAGATTAGAGAAAAAAATGTATTTTGTAGAATACAGTTGTAAATTCAATTACTACGTCCCAAACGTATATTTTTATTTCTACAAAACTCTCTTCAGTAACTTATTCGAAAAAGGAAATACAAAACATTCAATTACACCAGGAGAAAGATAAAAATATAATAATCAATATCACGAAAATGTTTTCGTCACATATACGACCAATATCTCTGATTACAAGCTATTCAGGAACAGACGCCCATGCCCCAAGTTCAAACACCAATTTGCTGAATAAACATCGACCTCACCTTATTATTCTATCCCTTCTTTCACCTTCGAAGCCATTTTGTATATCTTGCGCCGAAAATTTCCACAGGGCTTCACTAGTCACAACCCCGAATAGTAGATCATACTTATTTTGCCCTCCCCTTATCCCGAATATCCTGTCTCCACTTCTTTTGTCAGTTTTTGGGTTGTTTACTCCAGACACACTAGAGAAACCTTGAAGATCGTTTGGTATGAAAAATGTCAGTAATTCTTTCGCATAATCAGTTTTAACAACAACGCCGTCGACTGATGGGCCAAAAGCAGTCAAATAACTTGGAGTACTGATTTCTGCAGACATTAGTTCATCTAAAGGAACTTCTCTTAAGCAGTCTACTATGAGCTCGTGGTCCTTTACAATGTCTTCGGGGAGTGTACAGTTGGCCTGTTTTGCTAATTGGACGGAAAAGCTGACCGGGTCTTCTACAAGGGCCCAGGAACTTAGAGCTGATCCTGATAAAAGGATTGAGCGATGGAAAAGACCTGAAACATACTAATGAGTTAGCGTGCTAGCAACGTTTAATAACTATAAATCAATATTCTGAAATAAAATTTGCAAGTTCTGTTTTGATTGCAATTTTGATCTTACATTGAAAAATCGTGTGTTTATAACACAGAAGATAGGCAAAATTCCTATAAAATTGTGTTTAGTATACACATTTTCATATATTTGGATTCTTATTTAAACTATCATGGTCTCTCACGTTAGTATTATCGAGATATTAACCTTGGATTGTTTGGAGTTTCCGATATTTCGGCGCTGTAGCACTCCACTCTCCACTCAACTCCAAAAAATATTTGGCAAATATCCCAATAGCTTTAATAGTCAATTCATTTGGATTTTTGTCGCTCCTCTAGTTAAAAATATTTTTAATACAAACATAGCTTAACTATTTTACTAATATGACTGTTTTCACTTCTTAATTAGAACTAAGTGGAAATAGTAGTTTTCTTATTATATTACTAGTACGAATTCTAACAACGTTTATTACTTTTTCTACTTCAGCCATCTCATTGTATTAAACTAGAACATCACCCGCCCTTTCACTGTTTTTAGAATCATGCCAGACTTCAGCAAGTTTCAGCTTACAGTGCCTTTTATATTGTACCAAATCAATAGTTACTTACCAGGCATTACAGTTGGTGATATCATTAAGAAATTAATGCACGCCGCTCCGGAGCCTTGCCCCAACATGGTGACATTGCCGGCGTCTCCCCCAAACAATGCAATGTTTTGTTGTACCCAGTGCAATGCCGCTATCTGATCCATTAGGCCATAGTTTGCAACCCGCGCCTTCAGGTGAGGTATTGGATTTGCGTTTAGAAAACCTGTCGAAGAATATTCTTGATAAATAAAAAGATAATCAATCGCAGTCTACTGCTAGACATACGCCTTTCCATATTTTAGGTTTTGGTTTACTGTTTGCCTACTCTCTTAGTGTTATCCTCTGCGTATTTTTCTGAATTTTAGTCGCCTCTTACGACACTCTTCGGATGAGATGGGGTGGTGATACTTGTATAGTTTAAAAAGCAAGCTACAATTTTGTAGTTCTGTATAAACCTAACTTTTATATTACTTCTTACGTCACTTACTTCGTTTACGTCAGTTTTCTAGTTTCATAAATTTTATTCTGAAGTATTACACCCTAACTTGTTTCAATTTATACTTGTCTAAACAATGGATGCTCCCTAAAACGAACGTAGAACAATATTTGCTTGCCGTGGGCAGTATTATTTTCAACGGACTGTTTTGTTAGGCTACATTTATCAGTTCTTTTGAATGAATTACGCCTTTAGCTAAATAATTTCTTACAACTTAGTTTTTTGGAGTACTCAATTCTATTAGGTTAAAAGTACCTAGTTTATTAAAATTTAAAGCTAATAAAAATAATCAGGGATAGTAATATGATTAAACAGATGATGATGTGATGCTCAAGATATTTGAATACCTACCACAATACAATCATTACGACATTTCAGTATTGATCATTGTGTCATTTATAACGGGGTTACTATTATAAATGCCAACAATGATTGATGTCCCTTCATTAGGGACCGATGACCCTGTTTATGCCACAATGACCTGATATCCAAGAGAAATCAATGTCTAGAAAATGAATTATAAAGGAAAAAGTAAACATCAGTGAACAAATTATACAAGTCTCACACTTTGTTTTCGCAGCACTATCAAAACTAGCAAATCATTATTTTTAAGACACTACTTAGTTAGCAAAAATGTTTGCTCATTTCTTTCTATTCCTATTCACTTAATTTAATTCTTATGACTTGTGAAATAAAGTTCATAATTCATTGAGACAATCAAAGCCGTAACTTCCACAAGTAATGTTTAATTAGGAAGAGTGGTACGTGACCAAAGCAAGAATTCGAAGCTCGTCATATAATTAGATTGCGTTAAAACAAAACTACTTAGCAGATTTGAGGAAATATTTCCAGTATTTACCGCAAACGAACTGCAAAGGAAGTTAAAGTGATTAGATAATTTTAGCTTGGTAGGTAATATTTCTTGACACACTTTTGAAATATTTAAGATCAGATTCAACTAAATGGAATTGACAACAACAAATTTGTACCATTGGAATTGAATGAAAATGTTGATTCCTTGTTGTGCATCATTGCCGCACTAAGTGGCATTCCACAAACACCCACTTACGAACATCGGCAGGCTTCCCACATCGGTTCCTCTTAGGAGAATAACCCGCCTCTCTTTCCACCCTGGGCACTCTGGCAGTGTGCCCACTACACCCTAGCCTCATAACAACACATAATGAAGTGTGATTCCGCCTTAAAATAAATCACTTACCCAATATTCCAAGCCTGTAGTTAATCGTAATAACAACTAAGCCGCCGTAGCTGGCAAGAACGGAACCATCGTAGACATTACCCGAGTTCCATTCGAAGGATTCACCGTGGATAAAAATCAGCACTGGATATTTTGCTTGAAGAGTTGGACCAACTGCAACAAAAGAATATTTATTTTTCTCACTTTCATATTCCTATGTCAAACTTCTTTACACAATCTTTAGGGCGGGATTCCACGGGCAATTGAAACAAACTATAGCATTGGTACAACCTTCAATGTATACTGTCATTTTATCTATTTCTTTTAGATCGGAAAGCAGCGCACAAATTCAATCATTTCGGAAATCATTTAAAATCGTTAGACAATTCCAAATGATTCTGTAAAGTAAAGGCGCGCGCTCGTTTTTCCGCTACTTTTGTTTCTGTTATCAAGTTTTCGCATGACAGCCGCGTTGTGCACGCTAGATAAAGTCAGAATATTGGATATGTGCCAACGGAAATGAATTATATTTTTATCATTGAATAACAATGAATACATACATATTGTTTTCCAAATAAATTGTTCAGAAATTGGGGTGGCGCGCGCTACTGGCTTGGCGTATTCCGGTATTCAAAGTTAGCATGAGATGATGGTTCAATGAAAGAAACCATACATTGTGAGATGAAAATTACCATTATAAAACGTTTATGACCTTGGTAGTGTTATGTAGTGCAACTATCGTGCATGTGGGCTTCATTTTCCGGGTTGTAAAAAATATGATAGTTATCTAGGAATTTCCTAGTAAAGCACAATGGTAGGTGCTGATGATGACGGGAAACACCGGTGGAAATGTGGGTATTCAAACGTCTACTAGTGTTTTACAAGTGCATTAACATTGAAGGTGGGGTAGCATAGGTCTTTCAGATTTCATCCATCTGTGGCCACAACATCATTCTAGGAAGATGATTCTTACAGCACCGCTTGCATTATCACGGTCGCCCGCATCGGTGCTGGTGACTGTTGAGACCAATTTGAGCGCGGCATTTCACATTTACTCTTTGTGATAACGTTACTGTGGGTTTATTTTATACAAAATATTTTGGAGTGGTTGAACATTTCAACATAATATTTTGTTGTGTTGTCCATGGCAGTACTCCAATAGTCTTTGATCTTTTTCATGGCGCATTTTACCGTCGCCAGCTAATATTGAGAATGTTTGATTTACTCCAATAAGTATTTGATCTTTCGTGCCCAAATAATAATAATGTTGCTTATTTTGGACGTAATATCAAAAATATGTTATTGATTATGTAGTTTATGTACATATTTATAACATTTGTACAATACAGTAGAAATCGTGCAACCTTGAGTAGTTATATCATTTGTCAATACAGTCGGTGAGTTTTTAGGCCTAAACGATGGTGGCCAGCTAGAATAAAAGAATGAGTACCAATGAATCTGGAAGTAATGGTGTAGATCATATTTCATCCATCAATAAATCGGAGGACAAAACTCCAGATCTATTTGAAGCCAAATCAATATACCCTGATTTATATGAATCTCAGTAATATTACACGACGAAGCGTACCTATATAAATTTGGGTTTCTCCAAGAAACTTCGACATGTATCGGATTCCCGAAAACTACTAGTAGTATTCTCGTTTCAAATTTACAAGTCATTGCCGTAATAACTTCGAAAACGTTCGTAACAATCTTGCCCCCACTACAGATTTACAGCAGAGAGAATTTATTTTATAGTATTTGTATTAATATCGAGGAATGAAATGCGGTGGCCGCGTAATTGGAGGTTTGTGTGAAAAGCGAGGCGCTGGAGAGGAAAATCGGTTTGTTGGGAGACGGAATGGAAGCCTGGCGTTGAAATGAAATATTAGATCGGAATCATCGTGACGTTATTCATTATTATTATTGTTATGCAAATAAAATAATATCTGCGATGGTGCGTTCTCATTTCATTAGATTATTAATTGATTAATTAATTAACTTCATAACCTTTGAGTCTATAAAATAATTTTAAATCACACCTTCCGATTTGCATGAAGTTTCGACCAGGTTACACAATAATAGCAGATGCGAGTTTATGTATATTGTGTAAATAAGTGTAGTAACGACGATGTATATCTACTTTTAGATTCATGTAAATGTAAAATATCAAACATTATAATAATAAATCCTAGGATAACATAAAATACTATTTTGTTTGAATACTGTAAATAGTCTAAAATTGAAAAAAAAAATGATAAAGAGAGACTGCTTGGATGTCAAAAAAGGAGGTAATAAAATCGTAGCAGTTGAATAGTTGAAAACAAGTTAAATAATTTTTCATTTATTGTTCTCTTTTAAAAGACATGTATTTCCAATATTTCCATTTGAAAAAGTTATTCAATCGTGGAACATTCAATGAAAAGAATTTGCATTACACAGCACCTAAACATGTACGGAGTATTACTCGTACTTCAGTGAAAACGTATTGAATAACGCTGTACTGTACCGGTTTAACATCCTGCTAATGGATTTTCAAGTAGGCTGATATGATGTAAATGAGCTATTTAGATGATTCAAGTAAATAGTGTACGTAGGTATGTCTATCACGATCAAACGTTGAAACACTACATCAATCAAAGACAAATCAGAAGGGCTGAATTTGTAAGAAGTTTGTGAATTTGTAAGATGTCGCCGTTGTCTAATCCGAAGAAAAAATACTAAAAATGTCTTTTTTTAACCACATAAGTGGCCAACAAGCACACGGCCCTGGTGGAAGGTGGTTACCGTGGCCTATGGACGTATGCATCACCAATGACGTTACAATCGCGCTGCCGACCCTGATGAAACCTTTAATGATAACAAAATTTTAACATGATACATACCCAAAAGTATGCTCACATTAAACTTTATGATATATATATAATTATAATGCATTAAAAGTGGTTGAATATCCACGCTGACGAAAATTGCCCACACTCTGTTGTAATAAATGTTCTCTTTAAACACGTTACTAGTTAATTGAAAAACACTGTTGTTTGCTTTTGACATATTTTAATGAACTACTAAATTAATATATAAAAGGTTTAAGCTTCACAAAAGATAAAACAATACAAAGTGGGCAGCTAGAAAGTCAAAAACTTCACAAACAAATGTTAGCACAATCACAGCATAATAATTTTAATTTTAATTTGGAAATAAAAAATAAAACATTAACTTCCACGAGACAATTTCTTTGACCGTCTGTGGTGTGGACACCATTATTTGCCTACCATTAGGTGGGCTGTCATCCTATATACTAACTTACGAGTAGTCTGAAAAATTGGCGGTACCCATAAATATTCGTCTCTGCTCTTGACAGTTACCAAAGCATTTGTGGAGAAATCGTTTCAGTAGATCCAAAGAAATAGTGAGATTACACAAATATCTTTCACGATCGAATAACTTACAATATTCTGTTATTCGTATTTCGTTCGTTATTTGTAGTAAAAATATTATTTTTGGCGGTCGCGCCAACGCTATATTGCGCGTCTATATTTCGTGATTTACCCACACTCTTGTTGGACCTTACTATTGGCATAGATATTATAAAAATATAGGTATATCGGTTATGTGATATACTCTACATATTTGTATATGTAAATAACCACTATTTCTTTCTTGAGCCCCAATGGAAGCAGGTATGAGGTCAATGATATGCAAAAAACCTATACGCGATAAAGTCTGATAAATATAATATTATATATTCACAGACATTTCTAGTATTACCAGCACAGCACTTATGCTGAGTTATACTTGCTATTAATATTAGAAAGAAAGAAAGAAAATACATTTATTTCTCGCAGCTGCAGGCTGCACTACATACACAGAAATGATACCAAATAGATTTATGAATGTATTGTGAAAGTTAGTGAAGATATATTGCGTGAATGTTTGTTATAGAATCACACTCTAATGGCTGCACGAATCTGGCTGAAATTTGGTACAGTGATAAAATATAGTCTAGGATAACACACAGGCTACCTTTTATCCTGGTATTGGGTTCCCAAGGGTAACGGGAGTGGGAACTAAATTTCACGCGAGTTTAGCTGCTGGCACCTGCTAGTATAGGTATAATATACTCACCAGAATAAATCAATTACAAAATCCTTAATAATAATACATAGTTCGAAAATTAAATACTATATACTTTTATCGTATTTTTGATTTTTAGTACTAAAAATATAGGTTTCATAACTGGAATAAAATGAAGAAGGTACCGCAATAACATGGCACGGTGGCTCGTCCCGTCTTGTCTCTTGGGGAATTTATAGTTCAAATATTTGACATGCACCTTTGCTTAGTGCTTTCAAAGTGCAATAACGCGAAAGAGCCATTTTTAGTATTGTCTATTCATATGTAGGTAAGAGCTAGTTTTGCATAATTTAAAAGTCAAGATCTAACTCAGTTTTATAATAGCAAAAGATATTCATTTTATGACCGTGTGATACGCTTTTATAGTAAACTAGCTTTTGCTCACGGCTTCACCCGCGTTATTTCTAAAAAAAATTGGTGTACAAAGTTTCATGCTTCTAACTTTGAAAATGATGAACTTTCCATACAAACGTTTAGAACCTATTTTACCCTATTACCTAGTAGTTAAATTTTGAAAAACGCTGATACACGTGTTCATTTACTTCTTAAAAGACACAGGTTTATGAAATTTAGTGCATCTAGCTCTGAAAATGACGGACTTTCATACAAACTTCAATCCCTTATTTTACCCCTATGGTAGCAGAATTTTCAAAAATCCTTTCTTTGTGGATACTTACATCATAAAATGCCAAATCCATCCATCCAGCCATCTACTGCCAAAATTCCAAGTTTGTAGGTCCAACTGTTTAGGCGTTGATGAATCAGTCAGTCAGTCAGTCAGTCGGGACAAGTATGTATAGATTACCGCATGAATATTTACGAGAATTAAAATACTTATTTCATGTAAGATATGAATGGAACAGAAAATAAAATCGAAGACTAAGCTTTAGCTAGTTTTTATTCTAAAAAGTCTTAGAACTTAAAATGTTGCATTCATTGCATGCATTCTTTATTTCATATTAATGTCTTCATAATTTTATATTCTTGTAATTTTATTCCAGATTTTTCCATTCAACAGAACTTGGGGTTATTATTTGGTTGGTATATTTATACCCTTAATGGTTAGTAACCAAAATAGCATAATATGGAAAGCATGTATGTGTATCAGTCTGTGATATCACCAAAAGTTCACCACGACGCGTTCTTCCCCATTGAGGCAAAACAAAAACGATGATGATGATGATGATGCGAGCCATCTAACTAATGGCTCTTTGGGTAGTTCTTCCTTACTATGGACATTTAGTATTTTATTTTAATTTTTTGTCATGGTTACAGCCCCATTATGCCACCCCCGCGGCAATCGGAAGTGGTTATATCGACTATGGCCCTATAAAAATCGTCCACACATCAAAAAAAGTTTGCGATCACTTTGAAAAACTGAAATCTTTTTTGTTACTGTAGATTATATTATGATTTTTTCTTCTTTTTAGATTCTTAATTTAAAAATAAAGATTTAGAACACAAAACAATGACACCGTTCAATTGATTTTTCTTACAAAAAGGCTTTCAGTCCTAGCTTACGCTCATTCAGAAATCTGATTTAGTGAATTATAACCGCTTCAAGATATTTGTCGCGGAAAGTAGTGATTGAAAAAATGCCAAGAGGATTATCAGAGGTTTTACGAGCTAAAATAGTAACTTTGAGGGAAGAAGGATACACCACGAGAGTAATAGCACGCAGACTTGCTATATCCCAATCCTGTGTCGTGGCTACGTTGCAGAGGTACCACGGAATGGAGAATTTAGCTGACCGACCCCGCAGCGGTCGCCCAACTGTTTTGACAGCTGCCCAAAAGCGCTATATTAGATTGCTGGCAGCCCGTGATCCCACAATCAACGCCACTAAAATAAAAGCAGAAGTCAGGGCCGCCTCTGGGCTTGAAGTTAGCACGCAGACCGTTCGCAATTGCTTGCACCAGGCTGGATTACGAGCACGGAGGTCAAGGCGAGCTCCGCTCAATTCTCGGCAACGTCAACAACGAAGATTGCAGTGGGCTAGACTTCGGCAAAATGAAGAAGGTGAGGAAGAAAACATTTGGCAAAACTGTCTCTTCGTTGACGAATCCCGAATCTCCACTCATCCAGATAACCGACGTGTCCGTGTCTGGAGAAGACCAGGCGACCGTGAAAGACAAAGAATTGCCACTGGAACAGTTCAGCAAGGCGGAAAATCGGTGTCTTTTTGTGGTGGCATTATGATTGGAGCTAGAACGCCTTTGATCCCGTATCGGGGCTTCATGACAGCAGACATGTACAAAGCAGTTGCTATTGATGATATCGTCAAACCATTCCGAGTAAACCATGGGCACCAATTTGTACTGGTCGATGACAATGCGCCCGCACATCGAGCTCAACGAGTCAATGCTGCTCTTCAAGAATACGATATCACACGATTAGACTGGCCTGCTGGCTCGCCCGACTTAAACCCAATAGAGCACGCGTGGGATGCTCTTAAACGAGCTGTATGGAACCGTGAGCCACATCCCCAGACAGTTCCAGAGCTCAGGGAAGCCGCTATTGAAGAATGGGATAGGTTACCCCAGAAAATGCTGGATAACATGATCCTCAGCATGCCCAGGAGGATCTCCGCATGTGTTCGAGCCAGGGGAGGAGTTATTTTATATTGAATTTACACCTTTTAATAATAAATTGTAGTTTAATTTTAATTAAACAGTCTTTTTGTTTCTATGAAATTTCTATCACAATTGCATTATGATTAATGGCTCAATTTTTTTTAAATAAATAATAAAAAATAGTTTTATATTTTAATTCCAAACAGGGTATTCCTATTTAAAGAAAGCATAGAACATAGATTTTTTCTTGATAAAGTTTTTAAAGAATTCTAGGAGCTTATGCCATTGATCGAAAACTTTTTTTGATGTGTGTACGTCAACTCGGGATCGAATTACCAGGATGTGAAGTTACTCAATAAGGTATTTTCTCTCACACCCAGCCGATCCTGGGCCATCTACGGATGTAATTTGGGGCCATCGAATATTAGAAGCAGAAAGTCTCCCTCGAACCCGGTCCCGCTACCCCACACTTGTGCTTAGAGAACTAATTCATCCCTTGCCTACTCTCTTCCGAGCAGTCCTCTACAGTGTCACTCTCGCCTCGGACGGACTTGATCGCAGGCGGCAGTGATTCCTCCAGTGAGTGCTCCATCAGGCACTATCGTCTCCGTTGTCCAAGGTATACAGTGTGGAATTTCCGGACCACGAATCCCAATATTTTATTTGCCCTAACAATAATTTAAAACAGCCGGTAGCTTAGTGGTTAAGGAGTCAACCTTACGATCGAACGATTTCGGGTTTGATCCTGCCCATTACACTACTGACGTGAACCCACTCCTAGCACAAGCAATTTAGCTTAGTTGAAGGGGTTAGCGGTAATATTAGTAATTTCGATTCTAATATTCCATTTAGAAAAAAAAAATGTTTAATTCCCTACAGAGCACAGAGCCTCAGACACACGAATAGTTCAAAGGGACTACTAATTATTTTCTTTAATCATAATATTGTAGCACTCTCATAAAATCACAACTTGTATAAATATTAAATGAAAGGTCATTGAATATAATTTGAATATTTCTTGTGCCCAAACTTTGAAGCAGTCTTAAATACTGATACTTGATTAAAGGACGAGGGTGATCCACAAGCTTAAAATTAAATTAATTTGTTATTCTACTAAAATATAACGAAGTGCTCTGGATTACAATTAGTGAGTAATAATAATTTTAATAAAATATAGCTACAATTTATTTTAGCAAAATTTCCGGGCCAATTTAACTATAAGGATTGTTATTTTTCTTTAAAACTAATAGGTAGGGAGGCCACGCAGTAAAATTTGTAGTCACTCGAGCGTCGCGGCAACCTATTAGAATTGGTAGATTAGATGATAGAAAGAATAACGGCACATAAAGTTTCCACTTTTAGTGGCGGGGGAAACGTATAGATGACATTATAATAAATAAATGCAAAGATTATCCATCTTAATTAAAGTTTTGTATTACTTTGGTCTTATTTAATCTGCGGTAGCCTAGTGGTATGGGTAATGGACTGCTGAGACGAGGTCTCGGGTTCAATCCCAGGTTTACCATGGCACACACCAATGACTTTTCGATGCTTTTCGAAGTTATGTGTGTATTTACATAACATAACATAAACTCACGCCTGTATTCCCCGAAGGGGTAGGCAGAGGTGCTAGCACCCACATTTCGCCAGTTTATGTTTAGGTCCCAATGTAATAGGTGGCGAGCCTATTGCCATTAACCGGGCACTTATAAACCTGCGATAAATACACACTTAACTTCGAAAAGCATCGATAAGTCATTGGTGTGTGCCATGGTAAACCTGGGATCGAACCCGAGACCTCGTCTCAGCAGTCCATTACCCATACCACTAGGCTACCGTGTGTATTTATCGCAGGTTTATAAGTGCCCGGTTAATGGCAATAGGCTCGCCACCTATTACATTGGGACCTAAACATAAACTGGCAAAATGTAGGTGCTAGCACCTCTGCCTACCCCTTCGGGGAATACAGGCGTGAGTTTATGTTATGATATATGGTATGTTATTTAATGTTTTTCAGTTGTTTAACCTACTCTAAAATAAACATAAAAAGACCGCGTTCGAGTAAATACAGACCTAATAATATCTTTGCAAGCTTCCCACGCCCATAGTTTACGCTTAAATCGATAACTAACCTTCTGACACGTAGGTGTTAATTCGTAGAATGATTTTTTAGCGCACTCACCCATATTGAAAGCTGCCTACTGGCTGGAGGAATTTGTCAATATGTAACTAGCCTCTCCTAGCTTAATCTGACGCGCTCGAGTCACTACCCAATTTCCTTCTACGCGTGTCCTACTATAAGGTTTTAATCTGCGTGTTTCTAAGATGCACAATATACCTACTTTTTGTTTTATCATATAAACTATTATGGAACCATTCATTGATCCGTGCAATAAAGAAGTTCGGAGTAATCGCACTAGTGTGGTGTGTGTACCTAGAACACGCGGTTATAGTCGGACAGCAGTACCTAGTACACGCCAAGGAGTCGTTAACGATGTTTTTAACAGAATCGGTCACAATGGAATCTACTCTCAAATACATACTGAACTGACGGCCATAAGAACGTCAATGTTAGTCCAATTTATAGTTAAAATCGTAATAAACCTGTTCTTGGACAGGAAGTAAAGGTTTATGATATTGGCAATGCAGAATCACCTACAGATTATTTATAAGTTTAAATGTAAAAATTCTGAATTCAAAATTACAACTGTGAATTCACGTATTATTTTTATACTAGCTTTTGCCCGCGACTCCGCACGCGTGGTTGTCGGTTATCGAGACCAAACTAGCCTATATCCTTTCTCAAGGTCTAATCTACCGTTAGATCCATAATTTCGTCAAAATCAGTTCACTGGTTTAGGCGTGGAAGTGTAACATACAATAAGGATTCTAACAGGTTATAACATAACATAACATAACATAAACTCACGCCTGTAATCCCCGAAGGGGTAGGCAGAGGTGCGAGCACCCACATTTCGCCAGTTTATGTTTAGGTCCCAATGTAATAGGTGGCGAGCCTATTGCCATTAACCGGGCACTTATAAACCTGCGATAAATACACACATAACTTCGAAAAGCATCGAAAAGTCATTGGTGTGTGCCATGGTAAACCTGGGATCGAACCCGAGACCTCGTCTCAGCAGTCCATTACCCATACCACTAGGCTTTACCACTAGGATAGGTTTAACAAACTCGCTTGCTTTTAACAAATGGACAACACCTGTTTCTAACACCCAAGACAGAGAATATTTCTCTAATATAGAAGAATAATTTAAAACTTTATATTCGCGCTGAGTATAAAGAAAGGAGTTCTCAGCTCTAACGGCCAGAGATAGCCGAGGCAGCACCATCTCGTCAGCACTTCGCACTTCGCACCGGCACGGCAAAACTGAAGCTGTTGTAGATGCAACTTTTAACTTTTAGTTTGCTTCCTTTTTATATAAATTTACTGAAAGTGATGTTCTTCTTTGTCCGACACTTTCTAGTGTTTGCATTAATTTGCTGAGATAGTTTCTCTAGTTATATCAAAGGCGTCTCAGAAAATACGTCATTGATATATCGAGAAAGAATATTTATACTGATGATATCGATTTTTGTGTACAGTCAACTTCAGTTTTTTTGGAATTGGGAGGCAAACGAGCAGACAGATCGCCTGATGGTAACGCCCCTAGTGTTGCAGGTGTCCATGTGCTGCGGTGATAGCCCATGGACACCCACAACACCAGAGGAGTCACAAGTGCGTTACCTTCCTTTCAAAAGAGAGTACGCTCTTTTCTTGAAGGTTTGAAGGCTCTTGCTTTGCTCTTGACTAGCAAAGTTGGTGCCACGGCGGGGACACCGTTGTCCCCCCTCCCGAGGAGAGCCAGACCGTAAGGGATGGCCCTGGGTCAGCCGGGGTGCGAGGGATATGTCGATGACAACCTCACCTCCGGCCTAGTGCCACAACCCACAGTCGGCGTGCGGTTTTACTCGGTTCGAGTCCGACATAACCTCCCCTTCTGGCTCCGGCAGGGGAAGTATCCGAGGGGATTTCCGCATGAAAAAAAAAGACTAGCAAAGTTGGTACTAAAAATTATCTATTAAGATCAAATTATGTTAATATCAAACTATTTTACTAATTTCAATTGTTTTATCATCTGAACTATAAAGGTGTAAACCAAATAACAGAACAATCAGCTAACTGGAAGGGGGAATACCAAGCAAATCCAATATTTTAATTAAAAATCTAATATATACAAGCTTGCCGAACTAAATGAGCCAGTTGCAAACAATTGATTGCATACATAAGGAAACCGCGCTTAACGTAATTGTACCGTTTAAATACAGCCGCGATAAATCTTAATTATCCCGACAGCAACTTGTTTGTACTGAACTGAGGAAATTGTGGTTTGTATGTGCTTTTGCCCTCTATATATACAAGTTAGGTCTATAGATTTAGTATGTCGATAAATAATTATAAGGAAGTAGGAACGAGAAACCGATTTCTCGAATTATTGCCATTGCATTACACACCCAAATCTTTTCATAAAAGCCATATCCATTTTTCAGACTTTCATATTCTTTTAATGTACTTCTTCCAATCCTAGAATGTCAGGTTGGTAATTTTAGTTATTATAACATAAAACTAATAATTCTTTTTTTTTCATTCGTTCTTAAAGACGGATAAAAGAGAAGGGAAATTTTAAGTGATTCATGTGTGGGTCAATCGCTCAGTTATATAATATAATATAATAATATAATAATAATTTATTCATCAAAAATGAGGGCTGTACATTGTACTAATACTAGTTTTACAATTATGGTCTTAATAGCTAAGTCATGTAAGTAAGTACTATAATAATGTCTACATTAGAAGTAGCATGGAAGAGCATTCCTCCTGCAAGGGAAAGGTCGAGGGTTCAAGTCCCACTTGTGCGCTTCTTTTTACCGACGTATTTTGAATCTTAAAAAAAAATATTAAAAAACTTATAATTCCGAGATTTTGACTATACATAACTGTAATTTCACCTTTCTCATAGCTCAAGTATTGGGCAATAGGCAGAGTTTGCGATAGAAAAGCCACTTAATTTTACACTATTATAAACAATTTGTCTGCACTACAAATTACAAATTGTTTATCTTTCCAAGGGAAGAGATAAAAAATTTTATGCAGTTCACTTTTCATAATAGGGCTGCGTATTTTGTTATTACATAATAGTGATATTAAATATTTTTATGTAAATATAAAAAAGCGGTTTACTAGCTGTTTATCATATCGTGCAAGTTGTGAATAGTGATGGCGGAAAGCAGCCCACTGTGGACGTCGTAAACAGCGGCTCACCGCCCGCGTCCCTTCCTATAAACACCATGCCATAAAATATCGCGTGAAATATAGTAGTTTTCTTGAATATAGGACTTTATTATGTGTGAACTGATAAGGAAATAATCGAAACTGACTTTCAAAAAGAAACATTTTTTACAAAGCAATAGGACGCCCATTGCCATATAAAAAAATGTTACTTTAAGAGGTCCGGTTCTCAGCATTCCATGGATTCACCGTGCGGTCGCCGGGTCCATGGCGTGGTACAGAGAGGAACACTGTGACGGCGCCTGGGACTTGCGACCCAGGTGTAGGTTTAGGGTGGCCACCTTGTGATGCATCAGCGCTCACCTCCACCGTCAGTCGTGTTCCCCCCTCTACCTATCCAAATTTGGTAAGATCCTATCAACGCCGTTTTAGATATTCGTTTGAATAAAGAGCTTACTGAAGCTCTTGGCAATCCGAGGTCTTTAAACAAGTTATACAGGGATTTAGCTGGAATTCCCCTTGCTCCTACTTCTACGGCGTAGAGTTTAACCACATAGCCATTTTTTGTTAACTCGTTGGTCAAGTCAAAGTATTTGTTTATTTTAATAGCGTGGTCTTTAGGTATGTTAGTTTCCCACGGTACTGTGAGTTCTACCAGTACTGCACGCTTTTGCTGTTTCGAGAATAGAAATATATCGGGTCTGGATGACGAGGCACAAACATCCCCGGTATTTTATAATGTTTCTCATATGAATCTGCGAGTAATGTCCAATCAGCGGCTGCTATCAAAATTGAGTACGGCTTTTGATTTGTCTTTTTTGAGCAGCCTTCCTTTACAAACGCGACGTCATTTCTTTGGTTTGTAGTTAAACCCTTTTTCGCTCTAGCTACCGCCAAACTTACCGCCTCACGTATGATTTTTAATACCTTATCATGTCGGCGCGAGTAATGACCCCGGTCTAATAGCGTCCTACAACCCACCAGTAGGTGCCTAGCAGTACCAATTGCTTCACCACATGAGTTACATGTTTTACCTGTGGCTTTTCCCCATCTGACAAGATTGCTTTGGTCGGAGAGGGTCAAATGGAATGCATTGAGATAGAATTAAAGGAGAGCCGGTGACCAGTCCTATATTAAGGTACGCCATTTAAGGCTATGGGAATACAAAATTCACCTAGTGTTAACCATTCGTTTTGTATTTCTAGGTTCATTGCGTTCACTTTGTAGGTATTATTTTCATCTACTTGAAGAAAAGATTTTGTTATGTCTTTGTCTGACTGCCTCCTAGTATTACCTAAACCTACCCTACCAGTCTGCGAGCCTATCATGATTTTTTTATGGAATTGGAGGCGTGACTTTTGCTCTGAAGTACTTACTTTTTTTTTTAATTTTTGTAATATCCCCAAGTATCCCAAGGAGTATCCCCAAGGATCATAGTCATAGTCATAGTCATTTATTTTTCAATATAGAACAATAAAATTATTTCTTATTGACGTCAATTTTAATTCTACTTAATCTAAGTTTACCACCGCTTCCAAGGCGCTGGTGGAGAAGAAACGGCGCAACAAACTCCACTGCGGCATTTTTTGGGACGTCAATTTACAATATTTATTTTCTTAAAGCTAAATGTCAACAAGTATATAAAACTCTTTATAATTAAGAATTAAAACAAAGTTACATAATGTAACAAATAAGTCACAAAAGTAATACAGTACCATGCTGTGATTATAGTAATTTACGAGGGGCCTGCACCATGCTCAAGCCAGACATTTTTATCTTTCAAGTAATCATCTATCCTATAGTATGCCTTTTTGGATAAGGTGGTTTTTACAAAGGTTTTGAATTTATCGTCAGGCATACCAAGGATCGATTCTGGCAGTTTGTTATAAAAACGTATACCATCCCCCTTAAAAGAATCACTAACCCTGCTAAGCCGATAACATGGAAGTAGAAGTCTATGTTTGTTACGCAGATTTCTGTCTGTAATGTCACTTACTTTTGTGTAATGAGATATATTTTTTCTGACATACATTATGTTTTCAAATACATATTGGGAAGCTACAGTTAAAATGTCAATATCCTTAAATCTTTCCCTGAGGGAGTCTCTCTTGCCTAAGCAATAAATGGCACGAACTGCCCTCTTTTGCAATATAAATATAGTTTCTAAATCTGCTGCATTTCCCCAAAGTAGTATTCCATAGGACATCAAGCTATGGAAGTAACTAAAGTATACGAGCCTAGCAGTAGCTACATCAGTCAACTGCCTAATCCGTCTCACAGCATAAGCAGCAGAGCTAAGTTTATTGGCCAGAATAGTGATATGGTCACCCCATTGTAATTTAGAATCTATTGTAATTCCTAGAAAGGTAGTGGTGTTTACGAATTCTAACCTAACCTTCCCCCCCCCAGCACAACATCAACGTCTATTTGCCTCACATTGGGTAGTGTAAACTTCATACATTTGGTCTTTTCTGCATTCAACAATAGGTTGTTTGCAGAAAACCAATTTGACATGGCATTCAGAATATTATTAACATTATTTGCATCTGTACTATACCTATTTGCTTTGAATATTAACGATGTATCATCTGCAAACAGTACTATGCCAGCTTGTGCCTCGACCATATAAGGCAAGTCATTCTCGTCATTCGTACTTACAAACGAACGGTCGCGCTGTATACGATTAAATATATCTATCTCTACCTACATTATCTATCATGATTATTAAAAAATGTTATAAGTGTAAAAAAACCGTTTCCAAGAAAGTGCCTGGACTGGAGTGTAGTAGATGTGAAAAGGTAGTGCATGCTGATCCTGTATGCTCGAAGCTGTCCAATAAACAGCTGAACGCAATCAGGAACTCGCCCGAAATAGAGTGGAGCTGTGAAGAGTGTGTGATAAATATCTCACGTAGGTCCTCTGTTATGATCCCCGAAGAAGACGATGACAATGATGACTGCGAGATTGATGGAGGCATAGGTATGACACCAGTTGTAAATGCGAACAAATTAGTGCAGGATATCAGTCGGGAGATAAAGAAGACATTCCGGGAAGAAATCCGAGGTCTTGAGAACTCACTCGAATTCCTCAGTGAGCAGCTTACAACAATGGAGCAATCTATAAAAAAGCAAGATGTCAAAATTAAGGACCTCGAAAGCAAAAATCAGGACCTGCTAAATAAAAACAAAAACTTAGAGCTGCGAGTAAACGTCTTGGAACAAGGACTCAAAGATGTTGAACAACAATCCTTAGCAGCGACACTAGAAATTGCTGGACTGCCTGAAATGACTCCTAACGACATGCGGAAGGTAGTTGATTCTGTCGCAATGAAGTTAAATATAGTTGATAAGGAAATTCAATCGACAAGACGGCTTCCAGGAACAAAACTTAAACCGGGTCCCATACTCGTAGAGCTAAAATCGAAGATGTTGCAACAGCAATGGGTAGAGGCTGGCAGAGAACAAACTCTCACAGTGGGTCAACTTGTGCCGAACGTCCCGAAGGAAAAAGCTGAAGACCGTGTCTACATCCGAGAGGCCCTAACCAAGTTCCAGAAAACGCTACTATACCAGGCTAAATCCCAGTTACTAAATAAGTCATGTCGATACGTGTGGTGTAAGAACGGAAAAGTATGTGCTCGAAAGTCCGACAACAGTAAGATCTATTACATTCGTACATTAGTTGATATCAACCAGATTGAAAAATTATGTTCCACTAACTCAGACAATCAGATAAACAAACAGATTAACACTTCATTGTGAAATTATTTATAGGTAGGTACATCATTTTTAAACATAGCTCAAATTAACTGTCATTATGGACTCAAGAGTAAAAGAATTATTTAATTGTATTTCCACGAACGATTTCTTCAATCTATTACCACCAAAATCTAGTATAAGCTTGTCATGTCTGCATTTCAATATTAGGTCTATTATAAAAAACTTCACTAAATTGCAACAAACCATCCATAATTGTAAGTTTCCACTGGACTTAATAATCTTGACAGAAGTAGGTATCTCAAATAGAATTGTTCACTTATATAATTTACCCGGATATAAATTGTACTCACAACTGGTGGGACGTGTAAATAGTCCTGACCAACTGGTGTGTTTGCACACAGAGCGTAAAGAACCTATGACCTGGCGTTTGGTTGTAATAGAAAGGAAATACTCATGTGACCGCTTCTATGAATGAAAACGTAAGAAAAACCGGCACTGACCTGTGTTCCACCTCGTGAGGATTCAGCTGCAGACAGGCGTGGTTCCTGGCACGTGCTGGCAGGTAGGTATGTTTTCGACCGGTCGGTTATTTTCTTGAATTTGTCGTTTTCTTCCGATACACTTCCCTTATACTGACTTGAGAATGTGGCCAAGGAACTTATAGAATTACACAGAAAGAAACGAGGAGTTGAATTAATCAAACTTCCGTTTTTTGCGTTAGCGGAGTCAAAAAAGGACACCTTACGGTGCTAGCGGCGAGTTAGTGACTGATTAAAAAATGCGAGTGGGTAGATGATCCGCCGTGGTGCTTGAGAGTCTCGCTCATAGAAACCTCGTTCTCAAAATATAGTTCGAACAGATCCATTCACAGCGCCATTCATTGGCCATCTTCAACACTAAGTGGTCAACAAATGAGCGCCAGTATTCAAACATTATTCGATACATAGAAGCGGTTTATTAAATTACAAAAATTGAAATACAATTAAATTATGTGGGAAACAATTAAGAAAGTACCTAAGCGCTCCACCATGCACCCGGCTTTGGAACGTCGCAAGACGTTACGAAACAAACAAGCGAACACTGGCTGATTAGAGCCCATAGTGAATTTGTATAACATAATAATACACATAGCCAAAATAACAACTTAGACTAACAATATTCTATCTAAAGTATGTTTAAAGCTTGAGTTAAAAATTAAAGTTTAAGATTCTATTTAGCGTTGTAAGTTATTGCGTTGGGATAGGATACAATTTGGTTACAGCGCGTTTGTAAGTACCAGTACGCGTTTTATATATTATGATAGACATGAGGAGTCCAGGTCCAGTATGACAATTGACAACGTGAAACTGCTGAATTATTAGATCAACAACGTGATCGCGTTTAGGGAGAAGGACAGGATGTAATCCTGATACAGAATGAGGTTCGATCTTAAATTTAAATCGTGCGAATTTTAAAACGTATGTAATGATACGTAGTAGTTTCTGCCAAGAAGAAACACGTTGTGCTAATGTACATAACAATGGCGACTCTGTGTGTTTTGATGTCACACTCAACACATTTGCCTTATGCTCAGGTAAATCAGAACAGTTGGCGGGAGAGAATGACTTAATAGGCCATTCATCAGGGGGGCCGCGGATCCATGCTGGACCGTTCCACCACAAATCATAAGCCAAAAGTTGCGAGGGGAGCATACCGCGTGATAGACAATCACTCGGGTTAATGTCTCCGGCGACGTGATAAAAATGTTTAGCGTTCAAGTTTTCTTGACACTGAGCGACCCGGTTGCTAACAAAAATCGACCACCGATGTGGTGACGAGTGAACCCATGATAAGGCAATCGTGGAATCAGAAAAGGCGTAAATGTCAGTAACGGGAATGCGTAATGCATACGAATCACGTACAGTTCTTATTAACTTTGACATAAGCAAAATAGCACATAACTCCAATCGAGCAAGCGTAGTAATCTTTGTCGGAGTGACCTTTGATTTCGCACACAAAATGCGAGTTTGAATGCCAGATGGGTAGGTACAATGTGCATAAATAACACATCCCATGCCATTCAGGCTGGCATCACAAAATGCGACAAGACGTAATTCGCAATCAACTTCGACACCTATATATAGCGGAATTTTTAATGTGTCAAGCAATTTTAATTCTTGAACGAAAGCGGAAAGGCGTGAGCGTATATGCTCTGGAGCAGGGTCATCCCAATCACTCTTACTAAGCCAAAGTTCCTTGAACCTGAATAAGATGCGCAGGTACGAGTATTTACGATGGTCAACAGGTACGCCAATACGTAAATAATGTTGTTTTATGTCAGCGTTCATTGCGATAGGAAATAGCCTAAAATTTAATAATAATAAAAACAGGTCTGCCTGTAAATTGGGACCAATATGTAAAATATCATTGAGCGAACGACAAGTGTGGGTTTTAGCGCTCGCGTCTAACACAATACGCGGCATCGGTTCGTCATGTTGAACCACTGCGCGATGTGGTATATAATAACCATCCATAGACAAATTAGAGTCATCAACGAGACCAAGATAACCGTTATCTAAACAATCCCGAATAACCTTATTGTAATTTTCGCGTACGGTTGGTGATTGACGAAGTTTACGCTCGAGCGACAAAAACCGGGGGTGAGCGACGCCGCGCGAGTTCCCTAGTTCAGAGGGATCCTTGCAGGACGGCAGCGCAACAGAATAACGACCTACGTCATCGCGAGTCACAGTAGATGTGAAAATATTCTCGCACTCGGTTTCTTCTGGAGACAATAGGCGCTTCACAGGAACTTCCTCAAGTTCCCAAAAATTTTGCACTAAATCATTTAGTGCTAGCGCAGAAAAGGATGCGGTTGTAGGCACAACAACTTTACGTGGGTAATCACCCATAAGTACATACCCAAACGCGGTTGATAGTACACAAGGGGCACTGGGACCACACTCGACTCTATTTCCTAAGTAGATATACGGGAAGAGCTGTGCACCTAATATTATATCAATGTTTCCTGGAATGTTCCAGCTTAAGTCAGCAAGCGGTAAATCGCGAAGATTTAACTCGCTATCACACTTAATTAATTGCGAGGGCAATTGATCCGTAAGGCTATTCATAACTAACGCATGTATAGTATACTTATGATCTGCATAAATACGAGATTCAATGTCCAAATACACATAGCCTATTATCGTGTGCGAAATGGAGCCAACACCTTTGACAACATAATTACTCATTGGTATTATTGGTAAATTTAATAAACGACAACAGGACAATGTTATTAAGTTATTCTGTGAGCCATTATCAATTAGACATCTAACTACAGATTTATTTCCAGTGCTACCTTTAGGGCGAGCATACACCTGAGCGGTTGCCAAGAGAATATCACCCTTATGGCTAGAGGCATACGAATGCACAGTGCTTGAAGCGAGCGGTGACTCAGGAGTGGGACCGTCAAGGTCGCACTGGGGCGGCGGGGATGCGGCAACAGTCGTCGCATGCGAGTGCGAATTATTAGCATTATTATCAAAATGCAATAATTTATGATGTTTTTTCTGACAGAAACAAACTGACGTACTTTTACATCGCGGGAGATTATGTAATGTGCTTAGACAATTCACGCAACCACGCTTAGATTTAATAAACTCATATCTAGCCTTTGCATTTTGCATATTTTTAAACTGAGCGCAGTTATACAGGTGTCGGTGGTCGCGGCCGCCACATAAACAACATGACGCGTCAACTGCGGCGGGCGCATTCGACTTATTATTAATCGGCACACTGACAACAAACGACTTAGAATTACGCTGTACACGCCTATCATTAGACTGTGGCGTCTCAGCAGTGGACGACTTCGCATATGACGAAGACCGCGGGTTTGACCGTTCAATCATCTTAGCATAATCTTGTACAAAGTCGATCAGCTGTTGCGTCGTAGGTATATCGACACCTCGAACAGAAAGTTCGAAGGCTTGGATGGTTAGCGTGTCCATTTTCCTCAAGGCACATTGTAGAAACATGAAGTCCATTAAATCATTTATACCTAACTCTTTAAGCGCGGCGATAGATGAGGAATATATACCTATAAATGAATCAAGTGAGTTCACACTAGGTGAACAATTCTTTAAGTCTAATATATTATTAAGATAATATGAACCTAATGAGCGTTTATCTTGGTATTTCTTGACCAAGGCGTCCCACACTATACTGTAGGTCTCACTTGACGGAACAATACCGGCAGTGAACTTTAATGCGTCTTTGGTTAATTTTGAGAATAGGTATTGCACACGTTGCGAATCAGACAATTGTGTGTTTGAATGAATATTGGCCTTAAAGGACTGATAAAATGTATTCCAGTTTTCAGGGCGTCCGTCAAAACTCGGAATAACAAGCATTTCCAATTTCACTACAGACGCGTTTGAATTACTCGGCCCGTGTGATGCGACCTCCTTGACCTTGAGCGTAGATAATTTATTTCTAATGCGTTTTATTCTCGAATACAATTCATCGAATGAGTCAAGGCAAGAATAGTCGGGCTCCACAGGGGGTTCTAATGATAAATTTAAGCTATTTATTTGATCTACAATCGACTCGAACTTATCGCGAACGACATCGATGTTCTCGGTCTCAGACAGAAAATCTTCATTCGCTCGCGTCGTTATGTCAAAACACACAACTGATTTCGACGATTTATACCAACGATTAATGCGTGCAAACAATAATTCCTTTTTTTGATTCAACAGAATAAGCTTCGTCTCGAGATCTGACGACATGTTTGCAAATTAACGATAGGTAAGACCTACCTATTGAAATATAACAAGAAGATTATCTGTAAGGTACCTACTATAATATAATAGTAATTCAACACAAACAGTTTAGATATACCTACTTTTTATTGAAAATTGTACTACGGCTTATTATATAATAGCGCAAGTAGTATGGCGGAGCGGGAATGTAACTATGTACTTACGTACCTAGATAGGTACCTACCTACAAAGTTACGCGTATGTGAATAGAATGATGATTATTTACCAATTAATACGTAAATCACCAACTATTATAAATATCTACCAATTATTACGTAGATTTAGCGTTTTAAATGCAGAATTTACCAAATAATTTACGTAAATCTGTTAGCGAAAGAAAGTAATGAAACTAAGATGGCGGAAAGAATTCACCAAAATTACGTGAATCTTTTAATTAAATGAATAGGAAAGAAATATTATTCACCAATAATTACGTGAATATGTTATTTACTGGCCTATCCGACTCGTAAGGACCATAAATTATGGTGGGACGTGTAAATAGTCCTGACCAACTGGTGTGTTTGCACACAGAGCGTAAAGAACCTATGACCTGGCGTTTGGTTGTAATAGAAAGGAAATACTCATGTGACCGCTTCTATGAATGAAAACGTAAGAAAAACCGGCACTGACCTGTGTTCCACCTCGTGAGGATTCAGCTGCAGACAGGCGTGGTTCCTGGCACGTGCTGGCAGGTAGGTATGTTTTCGACCGGTCGGTTATTTTCTTGAATTTGTCGTTTTCTTCCGATACACTTCCCTTATACTGACTTGAGAATGTGGCCAAGGAACTTATAGAATTACACAGAAAGAAACGAGGAGTTGAATTAATCAAACTTCCGTTTTTTGCGTTAGCGGAGTCAAAAAAGGACACCTTACGGTGCTAGCGGCGAGTTAGTGACTGATTAAAAAATGCGAGCGGGTAGATGATCCGCCGTGGTGCTTGAGAGTCTCGCTCATAGAAACCTCGTTCTCAAAATATAGTTCGAACAGATCCATTCACAGCGCCATTCATTGGCCTTCTTCAACACTAAGTGGTCAACAAATGAGCGCCAGTATTCAAACATTATTCGATACATAGAAGCGGTTTATTAAATTACAAAAATTGAAATACAATTAAATTATGTGGGAAACAATTAAGAAAGTACCTAAGCGCTCCACCAACAACTCAGAAGTAAACAAAAAGGTGGCGGTATTATTAATTACGTACGAAACTATATTAAGTTTACATTTATCGAACAGAAAACAAGAACCTTTGAGAATCTCACAGGTACCCTAAAATTAGACTCACATCGCGACTTAGTTGTGTGCGCAGTTTATAGGCCTCCGTCTACATGTAAAAATCTGTTTGTCAGGGAACTGAGTAATCACATCACTAAATTTGATTTAAATAGGCACCTTCTCCTTATTGGTGATACAAACATTAACCTCAAAGCTATCTCGTCATACAAAGATGCATACTTGGGAGTGCTTAGCGAACGCGGATTAATGTGTGGAATAACAGACTACACTCGTATTCAAACAAAAGATAATATAACTACCAAATCATGTATTGATCACATTTTTGCACGTTTTCCCACATTAACTCCGTTCGCGGCGGCACTCGACGTCGTACTGGCAGATCACCGAGGTGTTATGTTTACCTGCGTTGATGAATTCTCTGGGATTCCAGGGTGTGTACAGGATGTTACTAAAAAATATAGTATAAATGACGAGACTTTTTATACGGCACTCAAAAAAGTTGAATGGATTAAGACCAAAAGTATGATGTCCCCCAATGATATTTTAAAATTTATTTATGATTCTTTCGATAGTGCAAAATCGGTTGCAAGTAGTAATGAATCGCGTATAATGTCTCGCAAGCATTCAAAACGTTTCAGTTTACCTTGGCTTGATGATAATGTTGCTAGACTGTGTGATAAAAGAGATAAACTATTTTCTGAATGGAAAAATAATCCAAATAACTCAAAAATTAAATTAGAATATAATAAAATTAGAAATATAGTTCATAAAATTATAGAATATAAAAGAAATAAATATTATGTACAATATATTAACAATAATTTTAAAAATATTAAAAAGGTGTATCAAATAGTTAATCAAATGTTAGGTAGAGTGACACTGTCAATTGATACGGCTATACTTAGGGCTTTTGATGCGCAAGGAATCTCTTCAAAAAACATTGCCGACAACTTCGTAAACAGTTTCGATAGAGTGGTTAAAGACATAATTCCCAAATGCAAAATAACACTGTCAGACTCGAACGCCATTCGTAAGCCCGTGAATTCAAGTATCTTGTTTAAAAAAGCCACAGCTAGCAATATTCTAAAAACCATAAGACAACTTAACTCAAGGAAAGCTCCAGGTGCGGACGGCATCAAGGTTTCGGATATTAAAATGATAGGTGAGAGTATATGTGGCCCCATTGCCGACCTAATAAATAGGAGTATTGCAAGTGGGTTATATCCAGATGAACTAAAAATAGGGTGCATAAGACCTATCCACAAAAAGGGTAAAAGAAATGATTGCTTAAATTATCGTCCAATAACATTGCTCTCATCTATTGACAAAATAGTCGAAAAATATATATGTGAACAAATACATGCATTTTATCGGAAACATAACGTTATTAACCCGAACCAGTTTGGCTTTCAGGCTGGTAAAGGTGCAGCGGCCCTGTTGTCGAATTTTACGGACGAAGTCAATAAGCACTTAAATGATAAAAAACATGTTCTTGCTCTCTTCATTGACTTTTCCCGGGCTTTTGACACATTGGTGCATCGGCAGCTGATTGACAGACTGGATGACTGTGGAGTGCGGGGCCCATTACTGACTTGGTGTACCGATTATCTTCAAAATCGAACCTCCTCTGTTAAAATTGACAACGTCTGTAGCGAACGTATACCTATGACGGAGGGCACGGCACAGGGCTCGGTGTTAGGACCACTGCACTTTCTGTCCTATGTAAATAACATGACCAACTGCATTACTAACAGCACATGCTATCAATTCGCGGACGACACCTGCCTTGTAATTGCCGATAAAAATCCGCAAACAGCTTGTGAACGATTGCAACACGACATGAATGCTCTTGCAAGGTGGTGTCATGATGCTGGCCTGGTGCTTAACGCAAGCAAGACTAAATTAATTATAATTAAATCACCTCACGTTAGGCAACTAACCTGTCAAAATATAATAGCTCATGACCATGACTGTCTGCACACTGTCGGTACTGTGAGCTGTGACTGTCCATCAATAGATACAGTAACAAATCAGATTTATCTTGGATTGCAAATAGATGACAAGTTTAACTGGAGCCATCACATTGAAAGGGTTTGCGATAAATTGCGGCAATTTCTGGCGAACATCACGATTTTGAGGAACCGAATCCCGTTTAAAGTCAAAATAATGCTTTATAACGCACTAGCTGAATCCTACACACAGTACGGACTAAGTAGCTATAGTCGTACCTATAAGACCTATCTGGATAGCATTTATAAACTGCAAGTGAAAATTCTCAAAAACTTAGTGTCACCAAAAATAAAAAATCAATTTCACAACAATGAAAACAGTCTCTTCAAATATTGTTACGTATTGCCAGTACACATGCAAGTTCATCTATCACTATTAAAGGAACAATTTTTTAATAATTCATTAAGGCAAATCATGGAGCATCCTGTACGCACTCGGACAGTTTCTGGGGGTCGGCTTCGCACACAGCGTGCCAATAATACGTATGGCGAGCGCACTACCGGCTATATTGTCCCTAGGCTTATCAATAATCTACCGCCTAATATACAAAAATGTAACACTGTGTCAGGTGTAAAAACTAAACTTAAACAATATTTGTTAGAGTTACTATAGGTAGAAAGAGATTCATATGTATCGTTCTATATTATTATATGGTATCGAATGTTGAGTAGGTATTTTGATAATGTTTTGATAATGTGACGACTTTCAATAGCACAGGTCTAAACCTTAGTGGTTTTTTGTGCTATCACTAATTATTCTTTCATTGTTTTGTTTTAATGGTAATAAATAAAAAAAAAAAAAAAAAAAAAAGTCATTGACATATACCAGGAATAGAAAGGGTCCTAGGATTGATCCTTGGGGTACACCTATTTTGACATTTGACCCATTTGACTTTACGTTATTCACAGTAACAGTCTGAAGCCTATCCGTTAAGTACGACTCTAATAGTGCTATTGATTTCTTATCAAAACCATATCGACGTAGCTTGAGTAAGAGTGTTTGATGGTCAACACAATCAAATGCTTTGGAAAGATCACAGAATACCCTGCGATCCCTCCCAGGCGTCGTAAATTAGGCTAACTAGGGCCACTCCCGCATCGGTGGTAGATTTCCCGCCAGTAAAGCCATATTGTTGGCTGTGGAAAAGATTGTTGGTCTTGAAGTACAGTTGCATCTGATTGAGCATCACTCTCTCAAACACCTTACTCAGAACTGGCAAAATAGAAATGGGGCGATAGTTTCCAAGTTCTGACTTGGATCCCTTCTTAAATCCTCAAGTAGATTCAATAAATTGAGGGTTCCAAACTATTTTGTAACCATAAATTGTACTGTCGAATATAATAATGGAATCTCTATAATAACCCGTTCTAGGATAACACCGTTTCTAAGGGTGGGTATGTATAGAAGTACTAAGTACAGCAAGAGATATATCTATCATAATCTACCCATAATACCTTCTTTATAATATGATTTTCATTCCATAATATCCCAATATCCATACCAAAATAATAAGGATAATATGCCAGATACGATACCTTATGTAAAGTTTTATCAAGATGCTTAAAATGCCTTTTTGTGAAAATTTGAAATTCGAATAATAAATGAGCAATTTAATGATAAATTGCATATCATTATCTCTGACGACGGGGCCACCGATGGGAAATTATCCACCTGCGGTGCCTACGGGTTACTTCATCCCAAATTGCATATAGATAACCATATCCCAAGTATGTATTCGGGAAGGTGTAAAGGATAAGTGGTTCCCGAGGGAACTTGCAAGAATACCCGCTCGATCACCGCAGGTCGATACGACCGAAGTATTAGTTTCCCAATAACTTAATATTAACAGTTAAGTGGATGTGTGTCGCGGTCGGTTCACCGAGGTGAACATCATAATATATGGGACCTCGCAAGTTAGAGCAGGGTTATATTCTACGTCTATATAAATATGATCAGTGCGATGATTTATTTGATCAGCCACCACCATTACGCGAACGTCTCTCGGTAGCTGAGTTGGTCAGGGAAATATCGCGGGTTTGAGTCCCACCCGAGAATTATCATTTTCCCTATGTATTCGATTTGTATAGTTAGCATACTTAATAAAATTCATTCAAGTATTTGGGCGGGGTATCAAAAATCAATGTTTAAAACTGATTATCAATCATTGGTAATATCATTCATTGGTTCCGATAGTTCGTAAGAACATCGGTGGATGTCTCCACCGTCGCCTTCAAGACGAATAAAAATAGAAGGGAAACTTGAATCACATCGGGCGTGTCTCGGTAGCCGAGTTGGTCAAGGCATTCCCCCTATAAGGAAAGATCGCGGGTTCGAGTCCCGCCCGAGTAGTTTCATTTTTCCTATATATTCGATTTGTATAGTTAGCATACATAATGCTGTAAAATTCTTTCAAATGTGTAAGCTTGGTCAGTTCGAACTGGTATTTTATACTCTTATCGGTATTACTATTTCATTCAAGGTGTGAGTTCGTAATTGATAAGATAAGATTTGTTTAAAAAATAAAACTTCGGTTACTAGCGAAGTCGCATCTTTGGCTACGTCGGCTGCGGGCAGCAGCCAGCAATGTTTGAATCCAAAAGACCTATTAGTCTCACAAAAATGTACATGATAATATCTTAAACTGACTCGTTCTTTTATATGGAGAGAAAGTGCTAGTGGAGTGACGGTCAAGCTGCAATCGATCTAGCCCTCTTGAGTGTATAGAAAATAAGAGCTTCTTATGCCTTTGTTCGTTCAGACCTTCGTATTTACAATACGATTTTCCTGTTCTCTGTCAACTATTATATATTTCTTTCCCAGAAACCTTTATTACACTATCAATGTTACCTTGCGTTTGTCCCGAGGCTTTTATCATTGACCACAATAGTAGTATTCGGTTGGACGCCAGTAATTTCTTCAGAAAATACTTCCTTTGCAATCTTACATTTCCGCAACCTATAAGATTACCATTTTTTTGTTGGGATGTAGGTACTTTTACTGATATTCGTGTCTTTCTATTCTAGTAACATACGGAGAAGTTAGCAAAGCAAATGCTTGTGATATAATTTTCATTCATTTATAATGTTTATCTCTATGAGGCGATAATGATTCTTTGATAATAATTATTACTTAACTTCGTTGCGGGTTATAAATATATAAAAATCAGGGTTATATAACAAAAATGTGCATTTGGCATACAGTTACCCATTTTTTCAGTACCACATAGTGAGGTTGTAGTCATCAATTGAACATTTTTTGTTAACTATTAAAAATGTATGTCACATGCCTATAGAGCTATTGATGAAAGATATATTCGTTACTTGAATGAATCAAACACAATAGACTTATATCATCTCAACCGGTCTGAAAAGGCTACTGACGACAAGGAAACATTAGCAATAAAGGGGAAATTGGGTCGAAACCAGGACATACGTGCTTAGAGTACTAAATGAAGTTTCGGTCACATCACATCCCACATAACGATGACAAGGCCTTTGGACGAATGCAGTCGGAATCCTAAACGAAAAAAGGGGAATAAATATAAATACACTCGAAGATCTTTGAAGGATTGTACAGCTTATCAGTGAAGTTTTTATCTGTTTTATCTGATTTCTAGAAGCTTTTGAATTGGTTCTGTAGTTAGTTTCAATAGATTTTGAGGCTACAGCTAGGACACACTCTAAATCTAGACGAATTTTATTTTTAAAGTGAAAAGTTTTACAGCAACGTTGAGTACTTCTTGGTTAAACAAAAATCATGGAACACGCATCATCGTCGCATGAATCGCCACCCACCGCGTCACGATGATGTAATTCACAAATTACTTAGTTACTTATATCGGTTACTTAAAGACTGCCCCGCATATTTTTGCACAAATGACCACCATTAAACTTTTTGCAATAAGCATAAACTCTCACAATTATACTAAAAAAATTGGTATCACTTCGGGTATTTTGGCAGTCTCTGTATGTAAGTGAATTTGCAAAATAGATAATAGTACTGACTTTGCAAACGACTTGGTCAAGATCTCAATATCGGATAGAACTGAAACAAAACCATTGTTGTTCAAACTTTTTCACTAAAAGATGAATTTGTTGTTGTTTTCTCGTAAAATTGAACAAAGCATGTTCTAAATCATCCATTCGACCGCTTTGGTTATGGTAAAATTATTCATAATGAGACAGTTTACTTACCCCAAGCAATAAAACATTTCGCTTACCATAAGCATAATATTTCCTTAATTTATGAAAAATTAAATGCAATATAGAATTTGCTCTAACGTTATTACGCCGGGGAAGGTATTTCTCTCAAATATGTATCTCTGAAGCGTTTTGTTGTAAATAAAGCAGAGGTATAGAAAGTTGATAGATCCCATGAAGATCTTTGACGCCCAAGCCAACTTAACTTGCTAGCCGATACACCTACTGAGGAAAACCAAATTTAAATTAAGGTGATGATGATGGTAATCAAGATAATTTAGTCCTAATTGAGTTTAGCTTCAAATACAATAAAATAGAACTTTAAAAGCCGAGAAAGCAACAATAACACTAGTAAAAACTCCAACCAATATTCATTTGAAAAAGTTTGCAGCAACTTCTTGAACAAGACATTTTCTTCTCGACTTTCACATTTTGAATCCAATATTTTCATTCTGTATCTGCTCATATAACCCAACTTCAAACGTTTTACTCTAAGCAATTTTATTTGAACTGGAAAGAACTAGAAATGCAACCGCTAGAGAAAATATTACATTTCCCTTTTAGGAAGTTTCTTTACGAAGTTATTTTTATCCGGACCTACCTACAGCCACTACAGCGATCCACGACAAATACGTCAGAGTATCATCATAGAATATTTCCTATGATTCTCATCTAAAAGTATTTCCGTATTTTAGGATACCCGAGCTCCGATATTGTAATGTTTGGTAGTAAAACTGAATGAAGTTGGGAAAATAAGCGAAACGAATACATTCTTTCTGATAATACGAGTACTATAAATATCATTATTATCGTCTATGTTTCGAATACCTATTAGAGAAATGTTAATGTACGGCTCGGAGGAAGCTTTGATGTTAACTGTACAGAAGGGTTACAAAACAAATTTAAGACAAGGTACAAAGACGTTTATAGCAATTAAAATTAGGAATGTATAATTTGTGTCCGTGAAACATTTTCAATTTCGAGTAAAGGATGCCTGCCGGTAGTTTGTGAGATAACGATCACCTTTCTGGGGCTCCTGGGTACCTTTATAAATGATTGATCTAGTAAACTATGCTTCTATGAATTCTAAGTATAGTCATTTGTCCATATCCTAAAACTCATATCAAACTATGCTTAGTTTGAGTCTAATAAACTACATTTGATTGCTGGATTAGGCACGTCAAAAGTCCACAAGAGTATTAAATCCTTTCTCTTAAAATATATATAGCGATGAGAATGTTTTAATTGTAATAGTAATTATAGGGTACATTAGTTCTAGTCAAAATATTTTTGGTCATGTGTTATTCAAATAGGCATTAAAGTATCTATGTTCATTTCAGTTTAGATTATATCTATTAGCTTATCGCAGTCCATTTGCTGGACAGATTGTTTCTTGGAATGTGCACCATATTTCCCGATAATCCGCTTTCCAGTAGATATTGAATAGAATATTAACTAAGATTTCAAACTCACCTTGTACAGGTGTGTAGATATTCATATAAAGGCAGTCTTCGCTCTGATTCTTTAGCCGCGGCAGCAGTCTTCGCAAGTACTCGAGCCTGCCTTTGGGCATCCTCTCCAATACCAGAGTCTCGTTGGAGATGTCTGGTAGTCTTTGAGGACAGACTGGTCCCATCGTGTCGACTGTCTTCACGTCGTCCCAGGGTGCTGGCGCTCGTGTAGGTGCAAACCTTAGAAGAAATAGGGAAGTTATTACTGTTAGCGCAGCTTATAACACGTTTACGTAGGTTTTGGGACATGAAACATACCTAACACAGACGTTGATTATAATTCATTTACCATTTAGTGGCGTTGTTACCAGACTATCAAGAAGGGTTTTTTATTTTCACACGTATTTTGTATGTATGTTTGTTATATTCTTTATTACTTAATTATCTTCTGAACCACGGCACGGATTTTAATTATTCATATTTCATTTAAAGGTATTTGTCACCCAAGTGTTCTTGGATACATGAAATGAAATGAAAAAAGATATGCTATATGATGAACTTCTGGCACTAGATTGTGTGCTGTTAAAAATATATTTTCAGGTTTCAAAAGGAGATTACAAAATACATGACACATATATCGTAACTATCAATTATTAAAAAAAATACATTAAAAAACCCTGATACTGAAAAAAAATAATAAGGCGGTATCCATTAATTTTCATCCAGTTCATGATTTGCAAATAGGCACCGCCTGCTATTAAATTTATTTCGATCTTTTCAGTATTAGTCGGGTTTTTTATATTGAATAATTTGCAGCATAAAACTCAGACTAGTAGCAAGGGCATTTTGCAAAAAATGTTTCATAAATTACTATGCCTGTCAATTATTACTGTACTACCAGAATCACGATATGCAATATGCCATCGATATGCAAGCGATGTGCCATCCCATAAGATAGGTTTGAAGATCAACTAAGGAGTGGCTTAACCACAATAAGAGAAACGTAAATATTTTCTTAATGTTTGCACTTTATAACGCATTTCTAAAAAGTCTGGGAATTTCTAACAAACTTTTGGTATAGCGCAAACTTTTCCCCACCGGGGTTGTGTGTACACAATGTAAACACATTTGTTGTTATTATTGCGCTTGTTTCATATTATAATGTCAGAGATACGCCGGCACAGGTGAGGATTACTGTGAATAAACACGCTACCATGATACCCGAGATACTCATGTTGTAAAGAGATAGAATGAGAGGATTACTATAAGGAACGTCGGATAAACTCAAGGTAGGGTCGTGGAATTTTTCCAAAATATTCTATCATGAAGCGTCAAAGCCACACCTTCGACTCAAATGCAGTATTTGAATTCCGACTTTTTTTCTTTTGATTGTATTGTTTCCCTAAATATGACTTGACCTTGACCTAGTGGATCTGAAGGTGAGGTTTTTACGTCTTCTTTATCTGTACATCATTCAATAGACTTCGTATTGATATCTTCAAGTAGACCCATTTGATAAATATTTAGTTAAAGATTCATTTACTTAGTATAATAGTTTACACGGTATACCCGAAGGTAGAGAGCGGCGACGACGTGATGGGGCATAACATTATTATAAACGAAAAATAAACGACGTGACTTTATTATGTCGTTTGTGGTCCCGCTGATACAAATTAACCTTTACCAACAAGGTTGATCTAATAGAATCTAGGCTAACTTTAGAATATCTAGACCCTAGATGTTTCACATCAAAAAGGTTGGAGGTCAAAATTGTTAAAAAGAAAATACCCTATTGTGTGTTTTATGAATTGAAAATAATTTAACATTGTTTGAAGTTATTCTTGGTACTTTTTTCGGCGGTATCCATTTATTTGGTCTATAAAATAAGATGTTATTTTATTTAAGTTATCCAATTCAGGTCCATTATTTAAAATAACAGACACATTTAGTTTGAAATTATACGTTACGTGGAATCAGTGATTTTATACCCACGTTTTAAATGCCGGTTTAGTTCACAAGATAGAAATAATGGTCTATCTAGACAGAGAAACAAAATATACTATCAAAATTATGTAAGTATCTCACGCATTGGATCACGGACATAGCCGAGCTTGTCAGTCTGTATCCACGGCTAGTGTAACCTATTGAACCGTCAGGCTACACACTGGAAATGACCGCGTTAATTAAATCTGATGCCACGGGCACCGCGTGGGTTTAGTTCATTCGGCTCTGACATTTATTCACTTTCAACTTCTCCTCTGCGTTTTACCCGGGAGGCTTACAAAAATTAGTGTCTAATTCGAGTTTTTCTGTAATATGTTCAAGCCTTTTATTTTTACTTGTACATTGTACAAATGTGCTGCATTGTACTATAATCTTTTATTTAACGTACCTGGTAATAAGTGTGCGAAGTTGTATCAGTACTATTATCTCTTCAATATCAATATAATAACCTTTATGGCAATTTACAAACATACATAAATTCGTTTCGAGAAACATATCCTTCCAATCGAAATTCCCACTTTACCAGAACGTCGGAACCGAGCCAAGCGTTTAATAAGATGTAACTAGTTGACCATAAACTAAAGAACTTACCTGTTCGACCCCGTCGGTGGTGTCGCATACGGCACCCCAAGATACGCCTCGACAGGCTTCAAGTACTTGTGCTGATCCATCGGCAGTATCACACCTTGGAGCTTCCCGTACCGTGTACCAATTACTCTCGTCCGTAACATGGAATTTCTCCCGCCAAATCCGTTGCAATCCGAATTTTGGCACATTAGTAATACAAGCAGTAGCACAATTTTCAATTTCGCCTGCAATCCCAACTTTAAAGCTAACTTCGTTTTGAGCTCGTTAATTTTCTGGTAGCGTATCCTTACTATCTGTGAAACTATCTCTAACTGTATTACGTACTGTTTTATTGAATTGCAGATTTGTAATGGTAGTTTTTGGGTGTCCATTTTCTGTGAATATCACCTGTGTATACCCATCTCTTTATTATTGTGCTATTGTTTCTTCTTTTAAATTCATTGGCTTGAGGAATACGACATCTTCGGTCAGAGTCTAATTCGTTGGCACAAGATCACAGTCATGTTGGGTATCTGGAACAAAAGATTTTGTTGTTGAGAAATTGTTTTGTAAAATTTTAATAGAACATAGTTTTGTTACAAGATTCGAATTACATAAAAACATTGTCCTTTCAAAAAAATTTTTTAAGAAGTTCCTTCATTGGTGAAACTTAAAATGATAATTTGACTAAAGGGCACAAAAAAATTGACAATATTTTTGAATATTTCATGAAATAACGTTGGATTTTGTACAATAAACTAGATTCGCGAGATAACAAATAGTTACCATTTAAAAATATTTGAAATGAACATAAATATTATATTGAAAATATTTCAACCACTTCTTTACGATACGATATTTACCATGTACAGAGTGTACTGTTTCGAGTGTCCGATATTTTGGCGCTGTTGCAAGCACCAATAATCGACTGTTATTTACATTTCTCAATTAAACAAAAATCATTTCACCCTATACGTAAAATTCCAGAAAGCAACTGACAACAGGTATAAACCAAAAATAAATTAGTAATTTATTGACCACACCTCATACTAAGATACTTCATTGTGAAACATACAAATTAATACAAAAGAGCCTGATTAAATTCCCCAGCACGGTGTTGTTACGCGAAAAAAATTACAAATATGTGTTTGTCGTTACAGGGCTATGATATTTGACCGTTTTATGCGTACATAACCGGATAACGCTTGCCCCTATGACCGTTAACGTGAATTAATAATACAGTGCGGACAAAAAATACCCTTTTTGCATGTGTATATTGAATACGTAATACAAAGCTTGTGTTTTTAGGTTAACAAGTCTTGTATGGATAAAATAATGATTCATTAACCATAAATTGTTTTGTGGTTTTGTTGTGTAAATTCGTTTCTATTAGGTACTGTAAATTATATTTTCCGGAGTTTTTATTTGCGAATGGGTACACAAATTTATTTGTATTGGGTATGCTTGGCTGATTGATTGTGCTTTTTCTGAAGGATATATCTATGTAGGTATACAGGAAAAAATAATTTGCTTCGGAATGTTTGTATCACTTGGAAGTGGCTGTTCCAATTGGCTTCTTCGCTTATTCTATTTTTTTGTCATATTTTTAGTTATCAGGACTAGGTGCTTGCAAAAAAGGTTGACACCCGAGTGATACTGGACGAAGTTGTCAAAGTTAAATATAACTGTATACTCGTATTATCCTGCCACAGACATATTTCGATATTAAGGCTCAATTAATTCTCAAATGAATCTTCAATCGTATCTTCATCGTAATCGAATTTTCTATCATACATTAGGGACGAAACCTAAGGAATTAAAAACATTTTGAGCACTTTGTTCATCAACATCTTTCTGATGCTAACTGAAAAGTAAATAACAATGTAATACATAAGTAAGACATTTTCATGTTCCGTGCGCCGGGGCACAGAAGACAGAGATGTCCAACACATAAAGGATGCCATTCTCCACTGTCGTGAACGTCTATAGTACCGGATATGAACAGTCTATTGATGGTTTTGATCTGACCTCAATATCGTTATTCACTTATCTTGAATGTTACAGTTATTGCTACGCAGTAATAGTATTCAATAATATAAAAAGTGACTATAAGCTCCATTATGAGGAGGGCTCCAATAAGGTGTTCGTAACCCAAGCCTGCCTCATCTGTTAGCCGATACATAATATACTCACGGTTAAAGGATCAGACGGCAATAAAATTGCTTCAGTAAAAATTAGTCCAGATGTAGACTCAACAGAGACAGAATAAATAAACAAACAAACATGATGAGATTTGATCCAGATGAAAAATCATTACTTCTGATACATCATGTAATGTTATAATGTGTGTGTCAAAAATAATAACAAATAGTCATTGATTACAAAAAGTTACCGTGTGGTGACAAAGTAACAAATAGTACAAAAAGTAGCGGTGACAAGAGGTATTTTGTTAGGTAAGGTATTTTGAAATGGTTTAGACACGCATAACGAATAAGTAACTTCTGAACGAATGACAAATCAAATATATCAGGCAAGGGAACGTACCACTCAATCCAACATAACGTAGCATGACAAATGTAGTACATTACGTGAAAGTTAGACGTAACACTTTCCACGTGAAACCTAATATTATTTCAACATCAACAATTTCCTCGGGACATCGATCAACAAAATCATGTATTATTTATTCAAACAATATTGGCATGTGAAAAATGAAGTCTTCAAGGGTCTGACGTCATGGAGCTTATAAAATATGAACGCTAAGGGTATAGGCACGATGAAAAGTAGCGTGATCCATCAAATTAATATTTTAGTTGTTTCTAAATTAAAGCACGTACCAATTCCGTGAATATAATTTAACGTTCAACATGCAATCTTCAATACCTGAACCGGTTTCAAATCTTGTTCATGGGTTTTTTATGTTTAGAGATTTGGAATCCCAAATACGAGACATAGAGCCTGGTAGTCAGATAACACTTAGTAATTTGAATAGTGAGGGTGCTGGTCTCGTCCTGGAAGAGTCTCGGATATAAAACTCACTGTTAAATGGACAGAGATCGTACGGTATGCATAATTATTTAATGCTATGTAGTCAAATTGGGACAGTGTAGAACATCAAGGTCTCAAAAAAAAATATTGAAATCACCTCATCAACCACACTATTGAATATGAATAAATCTGTCTGTTTATAACATTTTCTCACGTAAACCACTGACTCGATGTTGTTATAATGGCACAAAGAATATAAAATCGGAAAATTGTTTCCTAGCAATTGCTGCCCACACAATAAATAACATACATGCTATAATTGAAAAAACCGCTTCCCAGCAAAATAAATGTATTTTATTCCAACCAACAAATAGATATTCATAAAATCATCAAACGAGCCATTTACGTCTATATCAATTCGGCGAACCAATTTATACCCCGAAGCGAATATATAAATAGATCACGTACTGGTCGTACATCTGTAAAGCTGATGTAACTATTGTAATCGGAATAAACTGAAACTCAGTCCAGTCTCCCATTACTTTGGGTATTGTTTGTAAATGAAGTATATTATGTAGGTGGCAAACAGGTGGTTATCTGACTCAGGTGGTCGAATAGCTGAGTTGTCTCGGTTGGTTATTTTATAGCAATGTAAGTTGGAATTATTTAGTGATGGTATTAGCTCGAAGATACTGGGGCATAATAGGTTCCATGGTGGAAACAAATTATAAAAACTGAACTCTATGTGTAATATTAATATAGTCAACGTATTTTTGTTATAAAGGACACGTCAATTTAACTTCACCTCATGTGATGGTAAGCTAAAGACAAAGTCTTAGAAAGAGGGTCACCATCGTAAACATGTAATTTAATTATGACATTGACTTCATAAATGAACCGTTTCATTCAATTAAAAATATGAATAAACTAAAAAACTTCAGTTAGTGCCTGCTTGTAGGAATTGATTTACTTTACAGGATAACAAAACATGGTTCTAGGTAGTATATCAATAAAAATGTTTCCATTCGTTTCAATTTCAGCTGCAGTATACGAGCTAGTGTCAGCGTGGTTCAAAATATTCTTCCAAAGTTTAGCACTTTTTAAATAAAACCTGAACAATTCGGTATTCTGAATTTTATCGCTAGCAATTTCACTGTTAGGATCTGCAGTCAATATAAAATATCTGTGCGTTTTTACATCTTTTTACTATTGTTTTCACCTTGCACTTTTTGCTTTTTTACCTATTGATATTGCCTTTCGTACACAATATATTATGCTTTTAAATAAAAAAAAATGTTTTGTTTTCGCAATTTCACTATTGTACAGAAATATCGTTGTGAAATATGCACAGACAGAATAAATAGTTACAGAAATATGGGTTACATAATGAGTAAAGAAGTATAGGTACTTTGCCTCGGCCAGTTGCAATTTGCCGCAATCACAATATCAAATTGTGTCTACGAAAAGAGTAAGTGAACTTTCATCTGTTGTTCGCCGGTTTATTAAGTCGCTGATGACTGAGCTAAATAAGTAGGTACACTTAGAAATTAAGAAATATCCACATTTCACCAATAATTTTATTTGGTCCCATGTAATAGCGAGTGAGCCTATTGCCATATTCCTGGCACTATTTTGACTCGAGCCATACACCTGAGGCTGAGTCTGGGCTGTATTATATCTATCTGATGTTAAACAGCCCTATCCCTTAGTCGCCTTGTACTATACCGCATGGGAAGAGATGTGGTGGCCCAAATTCTACTCTGCCGGGAACTATGCGGCTCTTGTCCTTTTTATTTATGTTTATCAAATTTGGTTACTATAAGTGCTTACACCTTAATGCACCTGGCATGACGTAGAATAATACTAATTTTAGATCAGGCTAAATAGCAGATATTTATTTTTGTGTGAAAAAATTTATTCACCTACCCTGATCTCACTCCAGTACTGATGTTATTCATTGAAAGCAGCCACAACAATTCAGCAGCATGATCATCGAAAATATTTGAAGAAATATATTTAAATCTCACGATAAGCTTTGCTTTTAGTGATCCTGTAGTTGAATATCGTGATATGCAACTGGAGTTTTGAAATAATGTCGAAAGTTAGGTGGAATAAAACTGAAATCGTCGTGGGAACGAACTTGTGTGAAGACAAAGAAAACAAAATTTAAAATGAGCGGTTGCAGCTAACAGCAGTTAGACTTTGTTTAAAACGGTGGGGATTGAACATCGAGGCAAATATTCCAATTTTCTCTTCAACTAGATTTAATTTACTAGTTCTTACTAAGATTACATTTACTAAAATATCAGTTTGACCCAAAATATTTAATATGAATTTCATAAGCTGCGGTGATCACCTTATATCAGGTGGAGCTGTTTACTATCTTAACGGTTTATAAAAGTCATTTTGAAACTTACCTTGCACATATTTTTATAAGCAATAGTGCGGTAATCCCATCGGATAAATCGACACCTTTGTCGGCGACAACTCGACAGCCGACATGTCGCAGGTTAGTGACTTGTAGACTGTACCGGGCCGTACACAAGGTACACGGTTCCAACCTTATTTTGTCAAATAAGTAAGGCGTCGATCGCTGTTAGCGATAAGGCCACCCATCGTGCATATAAATGAATTCTTATCATGTAATACTTTTATGGTATACAATAAAGAATATCTTATCTTATCAGCTAGTTTGTAAGCTAACATACATTTTCCATGGTCCTACCTCATTAGGTGTATTTCATTTCATACAGATTGTTTTAAGGCTTTATCAATTTGTTGTTGGTTCTAAATCGTTTTCAGTTCATCTATACTACCTATAACATCAATGCCGTCAGCAATGTCTGACAAGGTAACCTTTGTACACTATTAACAGAAGTTTAAATAAATACTAACTAATGGATCAATGTAATACATCACGTTGATCGACGGCAATATTTCAAGAGAAGACGTTTGAATTAACGGTAATTGAAGCTGGAGTACTTATAGTTAAATTTGTTGCTAAGCACTTTATTCAATGTACTTTTATCTGTGGGATCAACGTCTGGGTAACCTTTAGGACTCAGCCAAGTGATTATAATGGAAACAAACTGACAGAAAGAAATCTCGGAGTTGGGTATTTTAACAGTTCCGTCAATAATATATAATTGAGGTAGGACCATTTGTTAAAGACAATTTATCGCCAATCCACCTGGTACTAGGAGCGAGGGTACCTTAAAAGTCGTACCAAGCAAAACACAGTTGTTACGTAGTAGTGTGTTTTGTATGGCAACCTCTATTTATAATAAAATACCTGCGAGGATCCGCTTGGAAAATGTTAAAGTAGGTATTTAAGGGTAAACTTAAAAAAAAATGGCAAATAAGGCTTACTATTCCATTGATGAATTCTTAAACGATGATTCTCTCGCATGACATTATTATAGTATTTCATTATTTATATGATTATGTGTGTTTGACATTGTTTAAATTATTTAATATTTATTTGATTATGTTTGTTTGACATTGTTAAAGTGTTCACTATTATTTCATTTATTTTTTGGTATGTAAATTTAATTTGTACACCATATTCCATGGTAGGACATAGCGCACTGAAATGTAACTTAGAATAAGAACTGTACACAAACCTATGATCCACAAATAAGCAATTGAATTGAATTGAATTGAATTCCCCGATTGTGGTCCATGCCTTTCTGACATCTGAGTCACGTAGAATATGTCGCTGTGTCTTCAGCCTAGGGCGTAAATTACTAACCATGTTGTATAAAACATATTCAAATCTATAACAGACTTTGAAACCTTACCTTTAGTTACGGTTAATACAATATTGACACCTGCAAACCTGGCTATATAATCAGCAAAATTTCTGTTGGTAGTTGGAGTACGTGCGGGCAAATTTACCTACAAAGTTGCGTAGAAGTCATGAAAGATTCAGGTTAGAAACTTCACACGTTCAAATTACGAGTTACGCAGCTGCAAAAAACCTTTCTTAAAATATTATGAGAGAATTTTCTCATCAGTAAAATGTGCCAGGGTTCCGTGATAACTCATGTTTTATTGAAGCACTTCGCAATACGGAACCCTAATAAAGTTGATATTACTAAAGACTGGAAAAACCAGGTAGTTAGGTGTGAGATTTCTAAGTTTTACTGGATACTGCTTAAAATGATATTGGGAGAGGAATGTAATGATTAACCGTTGAATATTCTATAAATATTGTGAATGTGAAGATGATGTAAAATGGCTACATTATTTAAAATACTCGACTATTCATCAAGTCAAAGTCAAGTCCAATTATAGGAGAGGAATTTCAAGTCATAATGCAATCCACGTAGAAGTCAGACAATGTTCACTACATTTGCTTATCGACTTAAAAAATGGAAAAGAGTTCTCTCTTTATTTCCTCAATTATGATTTAAAAATACTAAGGTAAATTTCTGACTTTAAAATGGAAGGTAAAATAAATTATGGCCGACATTGCTTCCGGTATTTAGACACGAGTCGGGAAACTCAAGGAGAGAACTGGCAATCAATTGTTTTGAAGTTTTTAATTTTTCCCCATTTTCCCCTACTTGCGTCTTTTCCTTGTCGTTTTACTTCGCAATTTCTAAGTTTGTCACGTTTTAATATGCTTCAATAAAGATACACGAAAAAGGGTCCAGTTACCTTCCTAAGTGTTTAATTAAGGTTTTTTGAACTTTTGTGACAATGTTGAATTTCTGTTAAGAGTTTTGATGGTGTACGAAGATATAAACAAAAAGTTTTAGTGTTCTGAAAATATACAGAAAGGCCTAAATGTGACCCAAACAAAAAAGAAATAAAATTGTACACAAGCTATTATTTTCAGCATGTTTGAAGTAATTTGATCAAAATGCAGGATGGACAGGATTTGCACTCCCGTTAAAATAAGAATAAATCAAACAAAAAGGAGGAGGGGGTAACGTGTTCAACCAAAAATATTTATTTGGTTGAACACTAACAATATGTTCAGCAATTACGATAACGACTGTAAGTAAAATAATAGTAGTGGCATTGTTTCAGAAGCCTCCGTACTCCATCTCCGCTTATCTCTTGTAATGTATGAGAGTAATTCTGTTTAAACGCCTTTCCAGCGCTCGTAACATGAGATATTAGAATTGTTTCGAAATTACCGAATAATTTGTTTACAGAATTTTGATGAGGAAACAAATTTAATATGTCAGTCTTGAAGAAGATGTAAGGCGATGTTGGTAATTTTGGCGCAGGCAATGAGGCCTCATGTGAATAAATTTGTACTTAACCGTTGTATATTTTATGGTAAGCGAGCCATATTGAAGAATGAAGCGGTTGTATTCATAACACAATAAAGCTGCTATTGTCTAAAGGTGTTACACGTTTATGTGCTGTTTTACGATGAATTAAAAGCAGGCAGGAAAACGTTTGAGTGGCCCATAGATTACGTTTACATAAATATAAATAAGCTTGTAGTAAGATTTCTTCGGTTAAGCAAATTGAAACGGTTAGGAAGAGTAAGGAGTGATGAGGAGTGCTGAAAAAAATACTTGTTGTAAATCTTACATTTTAATTTTTGCGGTAGGATTTTATATTTTAAGTTTATAAAATTTAGATTCAAGACAGAATACTGGAAGCCACTCCACCAACAAAGTTCCACGAATCTGATAAATAAACACGGTTTCTTCTCTGAATATCTTTATTAAAGCAAAATAACTTGACTTAACGTCTATTTTTGTATTTCACGAGGAAGTACAATATTGTTTTTTTTTGTAATTTGGAAAAAATAGTTTAGGTACAATAAATGAAATTGGCACTGACTGATGTTTACCATTTCTACAATAGATTAATTATAGCACAGAATGTGGGATAATTTTTAATACATGGACCCTTTCCCAAAATAAAAAACAATGGATTAAAAAATTAAAAAACCCGACTGCCACTGACAAGACCGAAATAAGTTTGATAGCAGGCGGTACTTACCCATTAATTTTCTTTCGTTTTATGATTGGGAAATGGGTACCGCCTGCTATAAAACTTATTTCGGTCTTTTCAGTGGCAGTCGGGTTTTTTTATTTATTAATCTTTTTTTTTTATACCTTTTAGTTATGATATGACATGATATCTTTTTGTAACTTATAATTATGTTATAATATCGTTTATACTTGAAATAAAAACTTAAATCAATAAGTAAAAAAAATAGCGAGAATGATTGTTTTGTTAAAAAACTTTAAATCGTTATATATCCAAAACTATCATTTAAAATGAAAAATGATAAAAGGAACCTAAAGATGATTTTAAAATACCTATTCAACGACACCCCACTTGACATAGTTAATCGACTTTTTTTCTTTTTCATTTTGACAATATGGCGTCTGGTTCTCGCTGTGGTGAATTTTGATAACTGTCATGTCTTTAGTTACTTGCAAGGTTAAGACGAATCGATTGACGTAAGAATTATCAAAATCGGCCAACGCATTTAGTCTCTAGAACGCCACATAGAAACAAACAAACATACATACATACATAAGACTGATAATAAACACATTACCCTCCTTTGCGTCGCGCAGTCGGGTAACAACACTCTCAATCGCCGACAAACTCATACCATTTAAAATAAAATGCTCGCACACATCGTTGTCATATGCATTTTGTGAAATACAAAATACTGTGATGATTTTCTCCCCGGACTAATGTCACGTACACACTAATTACATTTTGACATGCATTATTTTGTATTCAGTCTACGCCAGCAAAATGCGTAACATGAAATTAAATTCCGAATTTACACAAAGGATTTGTTCATACAGGTGAGGTTTGAGTTTTACGACGTTCGTCATGCACACAGCCACACAATAATTCACACCAAACACCCGCCATTGTAAGAAGAACAAATTCAAAATTTACACAACTTTAGTTGCGTAACCTTCAAATAACGTTCACGCACACACACACACAAAATAAATCACGGATACACTCACACATTGAACAAACGACTCTGATTGGTGCGCTATAAGGTTGGAGCTACTGAAATATTCAACACACACAAAGCATTTTAAACTGCAATGTTTCCCAGGAGAGAGGCTTTAATTTGAGGTTTGAAGTGTAGTGTTAAAAGCGGTCAAGTGCGTGTCGTTATAAAACCACATTTAAAATGTAATCGTGCTAAATTGTACAACCTCTGTCTGTGTTTTACTACGCTATATTCAAGACAATTTTTATATCGTTATTTGTTATTGGTTACCGAAGTTTTAGGGGAATGGTGCAATGGATTTAAGATTATTGGTATTGCAGAAACTGCAGGAAGATTACTTCAGTTACGATTCTTTTAGGATTTTCAATGTTTTATATATATATACATGATCCATTTTGATCATTGACATTGACATGTTCATTGTTTTGAAGTAGAATAATTCAATCCATTATCCTTTCGCAGTCCACTGCTGGACATTGGCTTCTCCTAATGTTGATAGACTTCAACCTACTGTCTCAACACTGGTCAGATGGGTCAGCGTTAGAAATATCTTGACGACGAATCTCAAAATGATCCTAAAACTCTCGTATTTAGAGCAAATCAAACTGTTTTATTGATTTAAATGGTATTATTATCCGAATTACATCAAATATCAGAACCATCAATCAAATGGGAGAGGGTAAAAAAAAGAAATTAAGATCATTTTGAGTACTTTGTTCTTCAACATCTTTCTGATGCTGACTATACAGGGTTTTATTTCGATTGTTTTTTTTTCTCGCAGTGATCTCGTCTTATCGTATTTGTACATTAGTCGCAACTTACGGTACCCTTCGGATGAGATGAGGTATTGTATTCTTCCATTTCAGACATTTTCACATAGTCGATATATGCATTGTCTTGGATAATTACGTTCGTTTCTTTAATAATGATTTTATTGAAACCTTCCATTTTCATAATATTTCTATGTAGGGTAAAATAAGGTCAACTAAATATTTCTTTAGGACGAAGAGTATGATTCCGCTCACAATTTTTTTTTTTTACACAGGTCTCGTCAATTTGACTTCACCTCGCCTGATGTTAAGCTAAAGGCAAAGTCTCGGAAAGAGGGTCACCATCGTAAACATTTACCATGTGAACAGTGGTGGCACTCAGCTTGACGGCCTCATTAGATGCCTTTTCACGCCCCGCTTAAAGAACCCGGGACTGTAGGAAGAAGGAAAGGATTGCCTGCCATAGTTCCCATTCAAGTCACATTCTGCAATTTAAAGCATTACTATCTGATGCCTCTGACTCTCTCTCTGACTTCCAAGTGGAATTCTGATTCTAGTTCCGCAACCCATGAGATCGAACCCAATCCAGGGATCAAATCAGCCAGATCTGTGCAGTTGTTTGCTAAACCATCGACATGCACACTCGAAGTTCTGAAATTTTGTACAGAGATAGATTATAATCTCATTTAGGCTTCTTTACCTCCCTGGAATAGGGTCCTATTCCCGCAAAATAGGATCAGTATTCTTATCTAAATTACAACGTAACGTTATTTATTTCTTAAAAGTTTATAGATAATACGTCGTTATTAAATCTTCTTGGTTTTAGTCACTCTTTTTTCTACAGAATTAATTAACTCCCACTAGATTAGTAGCCGTTATCTGAATCCACTCTCATCCCTCTTTTTGTACGCTTTCTTGCTTAGTAGGCAGAGGATAATAATATGTTAAATGCCCGCCACCTTCAGTTTACTGCTAATTAAGCGCCTAAGCAATTTACTGCGATATTTTTTCCACAAATGTAGGTTTGAATTTCAGTCACGAAGGTTAATTTTTCTTTAGGCCTTAAATTAATTGTTTTCGTGGAAATGTATTTCATGCTTGGCGAAAAATGTTTGTTTCTTATACCTTCGTTCACATTAAACTTATCAGTCTAAATATGACGAAGTTGTAAGTAATGATAGCAACCCATTTATGTCCCATTGATGGGCACAGGTCTCCTCTCCTTTTACGAGAAAGCTGAGACCTCAATCCACACACGCTGGCCTAATGCGCGTTGGCGGATCAGACATGTTTTTCCTTCGCCATCAGCAGATAGTGAATCATGCGATTAGCACATATGAATTCCACAAATAAAATACACATTATTAAGTGGCGAGACAGAGAAAGAGTTGCTGGATACCACGTAGTAAGCGGAAGTCACAGCACTTCTCTTTCTTCTTGAGGAGGAAATGGTCTTCTCAACAAAGAGCAGATTAGGTTTAATACAGTACATAGCAGAATGTTTAAATCAACGAAAGCCCCACATGAGGGTATAATAAATATACCCAGATATAGGTATATTTATTATTGCCAAAAAGGTAAAGAAAAGGGTTAGACGTGGTTATAATTTAACATTCAGTATCTTAAAACAGATATTCATTTGTACATTCCCCGTTCAAATTGCTGTTTTTCAATTCAAATACCTACCATCTACTAACAAATTATATCTGAGTTTCTCGTGTTCCTAAGTCTATGTAGTAAAAGCAATGCTTAATTTGAATATACTCGTAGATGGCGTCTCGTAATTTGTTCCAGAATATTATTCTATCATAGCATCACTTCTCAGCAATTTATGCATTTCATTATTTACATTCCTAGCTTATTCATATTACTGTTCTGTTTTCCTTGTTTGTGTTATAGCAGCCAGGCATGTTAGATGACTGCTATACACATTCCCCATGTAATGAAATTGTAATTTTCATATACCTAATAAGGGAAGTTTTGTTCTTGGAACTTAACATAATAAAGGTATTTTGTCCATTTCTAGACTAATTTGGTTTGTGAATAAATTGATTGATTGAATAGATGATATGGGTAGTTGATTGAAAGGTCAATAATATTGAAGCTAAAAACGCTATGAGGCTACTAAAACATAGTACGAAAGGTTCTTATCAAAGTTTACTTGCTAATCTATTTTAATAATTTAATATAGTGGTTTTTGATCGTAAACTCGAAGAAAATAATAATAACATCAAATTAATAAATAACCAACAGCGTTAATTAACTGTTAGTTGAAGTAATTTAAGTGTAAACCGCACGGAAGTGACTTTTATAAGCTCGGACCACGGCCGAACGTAAAAAAGAAACCTACAAGGCGGTATTAAAATAACCGCAGAGGTTGTAATAAAGTTTCGTAGAAACAAGTGTGAAGGAATAATTATTGCTCTACTTAGCTTGATTACTGTAAAGTGAATTAAGATGAGCTTCTAGTACAATCAGCGTCAGAAATATCTGACTACAAGTCTCAAAATGATCTTAAAACTTCCGTATTAAGAGCAAATCTGACTGTTTATAACCGACTTCCAATTCGATGGTGTTTTTTATTGATTGAAATTATATTATTATGTGAACTATAGGTGTGTACCAAATATCAGATCTGTCCTTCAACAGGAAGAGAGGAAAATCAATTCATTGAGATCATTTTAAATTCTTTGATCATAAAGATCGAACTGATGCTTACTGTACAAAGTTTTTAGACAGGTACCTAGTTGTTGCATAACAAAACTAATCACTTTTGATTACGACCTCCTTGATTTTTAGAACACTTCACACACGAAGCTTCGATGTTAAATGAATGACAGCTTATAGGCTGGCTCCATGAGTCACGAATTCTTTACGTTATGTATTCAAGAAGGAATCAATAAGAAAGTATAATATCGTAAGTGGTCGCCGTCGTAATATCTTTCGATACAAGTACTTCATCTTTACTTGATATACCTACTTTGCTGTCTTCATCGAATCTTTAGCTGTTTATACCTATACTAGCTGTCCCGGCGAACTTCGTACCGCCAATTTTTTCCCGCCCCGCGATCCGCGTCAGATCCCGTTCCCGCTGCACCATTTAGGGGGATGAAAAATAGATGTTGGCCGATTCTCATAGATACCGGATAAGCACAAAAAATTTCATCAAAATCGGTCAAGCCGTTTCGGAAAACTGTGACACGAGAATTTTATATATTAGATAGTATATACTAGGATTTGTATTCTAGAACGATACTCAGTTACAAATTTCAATTTTTATCTACTGCTGAGGACAGATTATCCCTAACATCACTGTCAAATCTGTCAGTGAAATCATTATCATCATTCTGGAATATGGACGTAACATTCGATTTTTACGTTTACGATACGTCAGTTCGTAAGAAATTTGAGAGATGGCTCCACCGTCGCCCTTAAAAAACGGATATAAAAAGAAGGGAAATTTGAAGTGATTTAGGTGTGGCTCAATAGCTCAGTTGGAAGAGCATTCCCCCTGTAAGGGAAAGTTTGTGGGTTCAAGTCCCACTTGAGCGCTTCTTTTTCCCGATGTATAGTATTTCGAGTTTTAAAATGAAATAGAATTTGTAAATGGTAACGTGACCAAAATTACTCATGACGCAATCAATGATAGATCGCAAGTTCCTTGAACGAAAATAAGGCTATAATAGTCACTCCCATGTGGTCGGTTTATTGCTTCTTTCCCCCATTACCCGTAAGTGGTCCTCTCTCGCCTGCGATTCACACGTACAGTTCCCGTATTTGTTGGCGATAAAAATAGGGTCCTGTGACACGTGAACCCGTTGAAAGGACTTGGCTTGTTTGAGCATTGTTATTGTAATACTTGTAGCTCGGTCGAGTGTACTGTTACATACTGCTAAATTGCTTGTGTTAAAGCTTTATATAAATCTTTGCGTGGTATACAGTTACTGGGTTTTATTTTGATAGTGTTATGTTTAGGTTTAGGAGATATTATATTTAGTATCTTATTTATTATACACAAATGTTGTTGCATCTACTTACTTTCATATTACACGAAATTCCTTCCTAAGTTACTTATTATTTACTAACATGTGAAGATCAAAGTAGCCTTTGTAAGAATATGTTTTGCAATTTTAATTTACGTAATAGATATAAATTGAAATACTAAACGGTAAAATTTTTACCCGAATCTATATGAAATCTGAAAGCAACCCTAGCACGAGTTCAAAAGTTATTGAACCAAGAACAGGTTTTGGGTGTCGACGGAGCTGCTTCTACGAATATCACGAAGGGTGCCCGGTAGAGTGGCAGGCAGTAAACATGTTTTGTATAAAATTGGAAACTAGGTTTTGTGCTATGTCTCACGCGAGAAATTTCCGAAATGTATTTAGATAGAATGGTTACTTTGTTATTTCAATGGTATGTATGATTTATTGTTTGTTTAAAATTATATTTCAACTGTAAAAAACTAATGTTTTTTTTTTGCCATCGAACTACGAAAATGGTGACGGTGGTGGACGGGCATGGTTATGTTGATATCAAACATTCTATAGAAATTTTGCGTAATCATTAATAATGGTACAGTATCTTCAAATTTTCCATTATTGACAAATATATTTGCAATAAATTGCAAATCTCTATGCTGTTTCTGAACTATATAAATTTTTGAAACTACAGTTTATGGGCCAAGCCCAAACTACGTAACAATATGCAAGCGTGAACAAATGCCACTAACAACTAGAAACAAGAAAATCTTTGTAGAAAAACATCACTCAAAACACATTAATACTTACATCCCTTTTAAGAGATCATGGTACATTAGTGGGTATTGCGTCACTCACTAAGAGAGAGTCAGCAAATATTTCACATTTAATATCTGAGAAAAGAAACCCGTTGGCAGTTGTCGAGCGGCAAATCTGCAGAGTAATGTTCCCGCGGAAATGGGTCAAGATGGAAGTACTTACTATTAACTATAGGGTTGGGAGGTAGCACTATGCCGAACTGATGTAAGCGTATTGTAAGTGTAAAGTGTCTCTGTAGTACTAACATCAAATATGAATATATTTTTAGACAAGTTATGTATTTACAAATGCACAACATTAGTTTTCGTGGACACAATTATATAAATAAAAGCTAGAAAAACATCGAAAAAATTAAATGCCCAAGTGAGACTTGATTTTTTTTTTGTTTTTAGTAAGTATGTTTTTAAAAATTTAATAAGCAGAAAGTAAGTAAATTCAAATAGATTCCTGTATATTTGTTTGTAATATTTATAACTAGCTGGTTTTTAGATTAGTACTACTCCGTTCTCTTGAGTAGTAGCGTGATGATATATAGCCTATGTGTTATTCTGATGTATAAGCTATATATTATTGTAAAGTTTCATGAAAATCCTTTCAGTAGTAACAAACATCGATTCATACATACATCCATCCATACTTACAAAAAAAACCATACTCACAAACTTCCGCGTTTATACTATTAGGGCCTCGTTCACCATCTCTGATTAAAGTGTCAAGTAAGCTAATCATAACTTAAAGTCCCCGGTAACTGAGTATTCGCATTTCACAATGTCCGAGTAGCACTACTCAACGGTTAAACCTACGATTAACTTACTCACTACTCCTTCTGCTGATTAGGGACTTTAACTGACGAGTAAGAGATCACCACATCTGTTTGCCATTTACGAGTTCTGTTGTTATATTGTTCTGTGTTCGGGTAGCAACATAATATTTGTAAAAATAAAAAAAATAATGTATTTGTTCGAGTTAATTGATCAGCAATTAGATGAAATAGATCTATGATGCGGCGATTACCAATAATTCGTGTTTTTTTTTCGTGAATATTTTTGATGACCTTGAAGAAACAGAATTTTGGAGTAGATTTCGTTTATGAAAGCACGCTGTGAACATAGTGCATAATTTGAAGAAAAATAAAATAGCCTCTAACTCTAAAACATAAAGGTTAGTGATATTTGGAACTAAACATTTTTAAATGTTTGGTTATGTATCGAATTTTTTTCAATATCCAAAAACCACCAGTTGTAATAAAATTGCAACAATTTATTGATACAAAAATAAGATGGGAATTCCTATAGGCGTTTCTAAATAGGAAATCACCGTTAGGCGCTCTTTTGTACTAAAATTTTGTAAAACACATGTTCAGCAGATGTTAAACTTTTTTATGGTAAGACTGCTGTTTAAGTTTATGTTTGACAAGACAAGTGACATAAATGACGTAGAATTGAACGAATGAGCGTATGATTTTGCTATGTCATTCAGTTAACTCCTAAGTTGTTACTCAAAGGATCGGTTTCGATTGTGAAACTGGCAAAAGATACTCGGAACTTTTAATTACCAGTTAGCGTTAACTGAGAAGTTACTAATCAACGCTTTACTTATGGATGGTGAACGAGGCCCTTAGTAATATAAAGTTACTCAACAAATAAGTCAAAATGTATAGCAAAATCAAAATGCTCAACAATTTCATACTTATACCAAAAAACATTTTTAAATCAGCTCATAGGGATCGCGTAGAAGAGGAAAAAAATACTATTACCATTAAGCACTTACTTTGAAGAATTCATTAGTACCGTACTCAACAAAGTTAATTTGTAATAACTTGAGTATATATTACCACAGAATAAATAATACTACTAGGTATTACATGTATACATTAATTTATATTGTGGCCGAAGGGGAGGCAGAGGTTTTTCAGAGGGGGGCAGAGGGAATTTTGATACTTGACTCCTTACTTTAGTCTTAACGCCAATTCCGATCAGAACCAGCCTGGGAAATATAAGTTTTACTAGCTTTTGCCCGCGGCTCCGCCCGCGTTGATGTCGGTTATCGCGACCAAACATAGCCTATGTCCTTTCTCATGGTCTCATCTACCCCTATACCAAATTTCATCAAAATCGGTTTAGTGGTTTAGGCGTGAAAGCGTAACATACAGGCAGACAGAAAGAGTTACTTTAGAATTTATAATATTAGTATGGAGTGTGGATTACCTATATGCGTATACACATATCTCAAAGAATTTTCCAAGCAACGAAGTACAGATCTTTTCTCCTCCTCCTCCGATTATATTATAAATAGAAATAAGAGGGTGCGGCTTTAGGGGATTTTCTCGAACATTTCGCTTTCATTAGCTTTCATACAGGGCAAAGACCTCTATCATACACAAATCCGGAGATTAACAAAATTACTTGAACAATGTGGCGCTGTTCCGGCGCTTGCCAAGGGTCCTTGCCCTTTCAAGGATAAAGGTATCGCGCAAGTGAGTGACATCACTAGAATAGTTGTCATCAGGCGGAACTTCCAAAGCGGGAAATCTAAGGACTGTATTCTAGAATAGATTATCCTAAAATACCCGCGAGTTTCTTGCCAGAGTCCTCTCTCAGAGCCGCGTTTCGTACCGGTGATCCATTTGCTAAATTAGTCTTTATATTGACGCTTTGTAAGTGTCGATTTACTGTTCTATGCAGAATAAATTAGTTTTGACTTTAACTTGAATCAGTTTTAAATTTAATGTATCTGGGAAAAGACAAACGTGAGCGTTCTTCCTATATCTATGGGAAAGACTGAACAGACTATCTGTCAAATATGTCAGTCTATGTTTGTACAATATCTGACCTCAGATAAATCGAGATTCAGGATTGAACATCTTTCTGGAATCCGTATTCCAGAAAAAAGGGCCTAGAATACGGGAATACTTATACACATTAGATAATTATGCCCAACCGATCGTAGTTATGTCGAGTGTGAGCATCAAGATATCAATTATGGTTTACTTTTAGGGTACATAAGTAAACCAAATATAAAAAAAATCGCCTGAATTAAGCAGACTGTGTGAGAATATATTGTACAGACCACTGGTTCAAATATTGAATATAAATTATTTCTTAAGCTCGTTGAGTTATGTGCCTGTGACTGAACATGGGCTGAGTAAAATTTCTTGTTAGCAAAGGAACTCAGGTATGTGAGAAAGATGAAGCTTGAAACAAAATGCGATGATAAGAATAACAAAGTTACCTCCCCTTCTATGTACAAAAGTACTTTTGAACTAGCAGTAGCAATGTACATTCCTAATAAAGAAGGTTTATTTCAAAGCAAACTAAATTATCAGGGTTAAAATAATATAGATCATGAATTTTTATCGAATTTGATGGTCGGCCGTTCGCAACTCGTGGCGCTGTAAAGTTCTAGGTGAATAAAGATTTTACAGTTACAACCCTAATTCCAACGCATTTTTATTACATCGACCTAATTTTGGGGCCTGCTAAGCATTTCTTACTGTATAGAATTTTTATAATCCATAACGTTTGCGAGTGGTATTTGCTAAATAGACCAGCCAAGGTTTATTCCTTAATCGACGAATAAATGCCAACAAACTATATCGTACAAAAGTTCTTTTGTCTTTGGCGGTCTATATTTTTATAATCATCATCAAGGTATTAGTGCCGGTTAGCTATATACAAACCGGAATGGGCAGTCCAACAAGAATCTATATAAAGCTAAATTGACTAAAATACGATCTTTCTAATACACTGAAAAACTTGTAACAAAATTATAATAAAAGTGATGATAAATAAAAGTCACTCCTTTCAGTATTCAATGAAACTGATCCCATTGAAGTTATAAATTAATTGTTCCTATCTCACACGCACATGCCGACACAACAATGTAATTAGTTAAGCCAGATTATATTAAAAGTTAGGAATGAATACAGCAAGCCTTTGCGAAACTGAAGCAAGTGTCGAAATTATAATTACTCCTCAACTTTACTTTGTAACTTGCTTACGAAAGCGTCCATGAAATGAACGAGATAATTAAGTATTTAAACTGTATACATGAGTGCTTGCTTAGAGATTATAATAAGGAGAAATACGTATATAATATTATTATTATATTTTAAAGAAGATGAAAACTTTGTGTGTTACGTGATGTGATAATAAATAGCGAATGTATTTTTCATTCTCTTCTTCATCTTTGCGTTGATCCCAGTAGCTTAGCTTTCACTTCGGGGTCTGAGGTTCGTTTTTTTCCAGTCTAACTGCGAGTTTAGTAATACTTTCCATGAAACGACTGCCATCGGACCTCCACAATCCATTGGCGATATAGAAGTATTGTGATTATAACATTTGTTGGACTCTTTTGGGCCCAAACTACCCGTAACGAGTGCCATAGATGTTTGTTTGACACTTAACGTGCTCTGCAAATAGCCATATTCAAGCATACAAATATTTTTAATGAGTGGAAACGGAACCCCCGCCGCCGGTATGGAAGCAGCGCATGTATTACCTATCAGTACTATTAATATGCACCACCCTAAATACAATCTAAACGTTGTATAAAGATACAGAATCTCTCTTGGATTTCGATAGGCACTTCGTTTAGAGAAGAGTCCCCGCGGACAGAGCAATTACCATTTATTTCAGCAAGTCTTGTGTTAATGGCTAACGCTTTATAGCCTTCGATTTAGAGCTGATCTAGACCTTGTTGAAAGAATAACTCAGAGCACTGACAAATCACTGTAATCTCTAACGAAAGGTTCATTCAGAATTAAGAATTTTAAGCATATGAATGAAATTTTAAAGCATTTAGTATGGTAATTATTCAAATCGATTAGGATAGGAAAAAGAGATCGATGCAGACGACATTCGAACCCGTTATCCTTCCCTTACAATAGAAGGAATGATCTGAGCTACCGGAGCCCACCTGAACTAATCCATATCTTGCCCTATATATCCTTATATAGTCTTTGGGGCGACAACGTGGAGCCTTCTACCGATACTTTTACGAAGTATCGGAACCAATGAACGATCTTTCAATCGTATTTAAATTCATTAATTCAATGATTTATTTTTTTATTACGCCGCCCAATAACCACACTCCGTATATCGATATCTAAAGGTCAAATGAATTAAAAAATTGTTTAGTTACACCACACTCAGCTAAGGAAAGTCAAAAATGATGGCAAAGCCTAGGGGATAACTTTCTCTCAGGAATGAGAAAGAGTCTACTACTCTTTTATTTATGATATATTAATTAATGAAATATGGGCATTTTTAATGTATTAAATCATTTTAGTAAAATATATTACATTAATAAATGGACATTTAATTACATTAAATACTACCAACTACTCTAGCTGAACCTCCAAATTAAATTAATCATTCAGGAATATTTAATGTGAATATTGATTACGTCAAATATAATGATACTGAAAATGATTCATTTCAAAACCACTATTTTCATTCATTAAGGGTTGTGAAATGAATTGTAAGAGAAATAAAGGTTATTTTACAAACAAATTAATATAACATTTAGGTATTTGTTATGTTATTTTGTAATACACTTTGACTAGATATTAATAAGGATAATTTGCCATGTAATTCTAAAAACAGAAACTTTTATTTTACAGAGTCGGTAGTACGAATTGGACGCCTCTGGTGTTGCACTTATCCATAGGCCACGGTAACCACTTTCCATCAAATGAGCCGTGTGCGTGTCTGCTACCTGAAAATGTTAATAGAACCTTTCACTTGAACTCAGGTTTGAGTTCACCTGAGTTCAGGTAAAAGGTCATTCATTGCTCACAAGTCAAAGACTAACTAACTACTTACCAAGAAAACATTTTCTTTTAATACAATAGTGGTATCATAATAATGGCTGTCATAGTATCCTTTATTTCGCTGTCACTATCCACACCTACGACATGTATAACCTATTCTATCTTCGACTGAAAAGCTTTTATAAATAACAATTTCCCTTTACAATGGCATATCTAAGGTTCTTCTAACAAATATGAGCATTATGAACTGAAAAGTGCGATCCCATTAAACAGCTATCAGATTACCAAGAGTCCATTAGGGGACAAAGAACGTCTTTGCTGTGTAGATTTTAATTATCTATTGTGTGAACAGTTTGACGAGAGACAAGATGTTGCAATGGGGCGGGGGTGTAAAACTCTTGAGACGCGGGCTTTTTTTATATATCTTGATATTTAGTTTATTGAGCTAGACGAAACAACTTTTGTTATTTGATAACTAGAAAACTTAGAAGTAATTAATTGTTCTGGTTAAATGAAAAAAAAAAACGACTGTGCAAAACTTACCTAAACTTACTACAAGTATAATATTGTACCAAAGTAAAGTGAATAAACTAAGTTGAATTTTCAATTGAATTTATACATGTTTAAAAAATATTGAAAGTACAAGTCTCAAATAAAGTAGATACAAGTTAATTTCAATTAAAGTTTATGCAATCGAGGAATAATCTATTCACTACACGTTCTTCGCGATTTAGCGGTTATTGCATCAGTAAACACCTTTCAGAAAATGCAAAAGATTTAGAATTATCCAACGATACAAAAAGCATTCAATGAGACAGGTAATGCCAACACGAAGGCAAAAGAACGAAGCGTCTGCTTAAATCAATCATCATTACGCATTTCGTCACGACAGGCCTTAAACGAAATACTTCCTAACAAAACCTTTAATTTAAGCGTGTCTCGGTGGGAGCTCGTAAAGAAAACGCGAATACATTCGCCGATTCTATCTTGGCAGTAAAAAAAGTCTTTTTGCACATAAAAAGCTTGAGATCCATATCGGTTGTTCTCTTTTAACAAAATTGTTCGACTTGATTGCGTTGAATTTAACTTTACTAAGATTCGTGATCATAAACCCTGGATGTTTTACGAAATTTGCGGCTCGCAATAGACGGACTTTATGGGGCTTTAATGGTATAGAATTTTTAGGAAGTTTGAACAGAAGAAAATAACTTTGAGAAAATAATGGGTAATTAGAAAATATTTTACGTCTAAACTCAAGAAAATGTTTATGCTCTGTTTACAGAATATTTTGTGGCTGTTCAATGAAACCATTATCTCTGCTCTGTACGGGACTCGCTCATTTTGTTGTAGTAACCACTTGCCACCTGGCACTGATGTTAGGCTTCGTAAATTATAATATACTAGCTTTTGCCCGCGGCTCCGCTGGCGTGGATTTCGGTTATCGTGACCAAACATAGCCTATGTACTTTCTCAAGGTCTAATCTACCCTTATACCAAATTTCATCAAAATCGGTTTAGTGGTTTAGTTGGGAAAGCGTAACATACAGACAGACCGACAGAGTTACTTTCGCATTTATAATAGTATGGTTTTCTGAACAACACGTTTTCCTAATTAGGTATTTTGAATGTCACATAGAAGTTACCTATTATTTTTGTAGAATTACCAGATTTTATCAGGACCAATTTTAATAACAAAAATATTTTATCAAGGTTAACGTCCCATAGATAGATACAAAGAAATATACAAAATGAATAAAAATAAAAGCCTAAGAAACGTGAAAGAAAAATATATTAAGAGCTACCAAACCAATAACGTGATATTTTACCAAGCATTAGACTAAAATAATTTTTCGTTGATAAATAATATGAAATTTTAGCATGGTTGTAAACAGTATCTTAACGTGTCGTGAAATTATTCCATGAAATATTTGAGTAGAAATTCTTTGGCTTAAAAACTAGCACTTTGCTATACCTTAGAATATTTCACATAAGGGAGAATGTGCCACAGAATTTTGGCGAGAACAAATTCTTATCTCCCACATCATTCTTCACCGAAGGCCGCTGAAGTAAATGCCCCATTTATATTTTTGCACACGCCTTAAAACGAGCTCTACTATGATACGAGCTCACAAATTTGTCGTTCGTACGTCATGCTGGCAAAACTATTATATCCTGAAATGATTATAGCTTCTTAGACCTTGCGTAGTTTTACATTTTTGTTGCTGAGACAGATATACGTAGAAGGAATTTTAGCTAGTAAAACATACTTTCATATTCTGGCAGCCAAAATGCGGTTCAGTTGTTTTGAAACATAGTTAATCCTCTTTGAGCAAAGTATTCAGCATCTAGAGAAATAATAACTTTTAAGCCATCGCGTTTTCTGACATACAATAATGTTAACGGGAAATAACAGGAAATTTCAAAACGTCAGGCAAATCAAAGGTATGTACGTACTTATACCATGATCGCGTTAATTCTAGAGAAATATTCTCACTGAATAAAATAAGCTAATACCTATAAATAAGGCTTGCCAAGAATTGTTAGGTTAAATGCTAGTAGGTTTAGTTTAATAATAAAATGAATGTTAGGGTTACTGGCAAACTTATACTGCACTGGTCAGTCAAATATTCAACAAAAGGACAAATGACACGCGGCCGTTGAGCCCGTAATTATAGTAGTTTACTATAATCTATGATTGGCTGCCTGGCGCGCTCCCGCCACCCCCGCACTTACCACCCAAGAGACCTTAAACACGCTTTGCGTCGAAGTTTACTGATCTCTATACTCCTATATATCTAATTGTAGCTATCAACGATCGTCTCCAGTGCCTGTTAGCGGACGCAGCAATTACCGTACGCTCGTCTGAGGCGGCAACAAAGTGTGTCAATATTTCCACAACGTCTAAGGGAAACAAAAACATAAAAGACTACGATGGCATTTCTGATATCATTGTAATTGAATTATGATTGGGTATTTTGTGTGAATATTATGTATGACAGTATATTATAACTTATCACTGGCATCGAGTACCGATAGTAAGCTCGGCTCCATTCTCCCTCGTCTCCCAAAGAGCCGCGGCAATTTTGAATGAAAGACCGCCTTTACAGTGCTTAATTTATAGCATAATTTATAAGAACAACGACCTGAGCAAATTGGATAAACAACGTATTTCTAAGTCAATATTTGATGTTGATAGCAACGGATAGCGGATAGCTAATGATTCCAGGCAAAATAGATACTACTGATAAAAAATATTTTAAAACACTTGTTTTAAACACTGATTCCCAAAAAGGCTTTTTTTATGAACGCCACCCTCACCCACCCCCAAGACCCTCATTTATTCTACCGTTAATCTAAAGGGGAATATAATGCTACATTCTATAATACTCTTAACAATTAAATCACAATGTTAATGTTTCATGACAACGCTATTTTACTCGTGTACTCATCGTATTCAGTTACGTATAATCACTGGATCCAATTTTCAAATCGGATCCAAGTGTAATTGGGGTTGCTGACTGCAATTTGAACCGGAACTCCTAATATGACCCATCATTGCTTTAGTACCGTCTTTAAGATTGCTGACAGTCATCTTAAGTGTACATTGACCTACCCTTTCGAAAACCCGCAGAAGAGCCTGATTATATTATGTGTATTAAGATTAAGCAAGGCATTCACAGGTTATTATGTTACGGTCAACAAATACATGTGCTCATGCTACATTTTTTTTTCTTTTTTATATTTGGTCCGTCAATTGACTGCACCCCGCTAGATGGCAACAAAGCTGAAGTGCAGTCCAGAAGATACAGACCACCATTCTCGGTGCCATTGGACGTAAAATGGTGGTCCCTAACTTGACGGCCTTGATAGGTGCCTTTTCACGCCCCGCTTGAAGAACCCGGGACTGTAAGAGGAGGGAAATACATATGCGGGCAGAGCATTCCAGCTCTTTATCGTGCGGCAGAGGAAAGAGCCCCCAAACCGTTTAGTGCGAGATGGTATGGATTCCACCGTGTGTGGATGGCACCGCAGACCAGCACGTGTTGTTCTGGATAGGAAGGGAGAGGGTGGGATCAGTTGAAATAACTCCTCAGAACACTCGCCGTGGTAGAGGCGGTAGAAAACGGCCAGAGAGGCAACGTCTCTACGCAACTGCAGAGGTTCCAAGGTGTTGGTAACCTCAGGATCACTTATGATACGAACTGCACGTCGCTGCATTCTGTCAAGAGCGCCTAACATAAATGCGTTATTCTATGTGTATATCATAATATCACAAATACGCTATTTTTTCTACTTGTTCGTTTTCTGTTTGACACCTGTCATGATATTTTCTAAAGTTTACGCAATGTTACTCATTGAAATTTAAACCTAACATCATAAGGATATTTCCTTTATATTACATTGTGAATCGCTACATCATAATGAACTACGATCGGTACGGTACGGACATATTGTAAGGTGTTTGCACATTGATTCAAGTCGCATACAGGCATTACATAGACAACATGATAAATATCCCGATATCTGTAATAATACCTACATCTGTAATAATAACGTGTGTGACCATGTTAGTAAATACCTATATTATAGCGAACATTTCATAATTTTTCATACTTCAGAAACCCTTTACATATTTTATCACTTGAGAAAAACTGCATAAAATACCTTAACAATATGAAGGTGTGTATTGTATATTATACATAGTTTATACATAATTTCGTAATGTAAAAAGTATGATCGAATCAGGATTACCTTCAAACAGATCACATAAATATTTCAATTACAGTTAGTTATATCACACTTATCACTTACGAAATTCCAGCCAATGTCTTCCGATATGATTTATCTTTCAAACAAATCAAGGACTTGAGGAAAACAGGAGGCTATTCTCCTGTTTTCCTCACGTCCTTGATCTGTTTGAAAGAAAACAATGGTAATGAAGAGTGTTGTATTGGCAACATTCATCAAGTGTAACTTTTTAGTTGGGGTCAAAAACATTTGGGACTATTAATGTGAATTATTGTTATTTGATAGGTACTTTTTAAATGGCAGACAAGCACACACCTCATAAGAATGGCAGACAAGCACACACCTGATAAGAGGCGGTTGCTAAGGCCTGTGGACGTTTGAAACATCAGAGGCGTCACAGGCACACATTACCTTTTTAAAGAACTCTATATTTTATTCGTTAAGGAAACCACACGATACATCCACTAGATTTAAATTATTCAGGTAACACGGCCAAGGTCTACAGTTTGAAAATCATCCACAGTGAGAACAATGGCAGATAAAAAATAAATCTACGAAACAGTTCTTACGAGAAATGCCTGGCTTGCACGCCGTAGTGTAGGAATAAAACATCTCGTTTCGTCCAGGCGAAGTGGAACAAGAAATGTAGGTCGTGCGCAATGTGACGCAACATTCATAATGGTCTAAAGTCTTAGCCCAGTGTATATTTTTGTAATTACTTTATACATATCATGTAAGTCAGCATCCGGATCTGGATCAACGAAGCGCTCAAAATTATTTTAATTCCTTGCTTTCCTCCCTTCCTGTTGACGGAATTTTGTTAATTTATTTGACGTTTATGTCGTGTCTCATATTAAAAAAAAATGAATATTTAATACAAACCTACAGTTCGGACAATAATATAACAACAGTTTGATTTGCCCTAAATACCTCATATTCCAAGATCTTTAAAATAAATAAATAAAGATATTCTGACGCTTACGTAGGGATACATTGAATTTTAAAGTATTAGTAAAATAAATCTTTCATCTTGAATTAAGCTGCTACCTGTAAAAGTTTAAGCATATATAGGCATTTCCCGCGCAGCCTGCGAGGAGCGAAGGCGAATCGGGCATCGGAGGTCGTTCTGCGCGGCCCTGGGGGTAATCGGTGGAGCCGCCTGTCACCCTAACAGAAGCAGGCCGCGGCGTTGGTGCAAAGTGCGCCTCTGCATACCCTTGGCTAGATGTGGACACTTTGGGACCATAGTGTCACCATCCCACACAACGCGAAGGGGTTATCTTGATAGAGATGGTCCTGGGTCTGCCGGGTTGCGAGAGATATGTTTCCTGCATTCTCACCTGCAGCAACCAGAGACCCAAAGACGACGTGCGTTTTAGTCGATTCGAGTCCGACATGACCACCTCCACCGGCTCCGGTAGGGGGTGGTTTCCGTTGGGATTTTTCGCACGATAAAAAACATATATACGCATTAATCTTGTGTTATTATGATTGGACTAATTACACCATCCTATATGCGATTCTGGCAGACCTTATGACTTTCATTCATACGCTTAATTTTTGCGTCACATTAATGAGTTACCTACTTCTATCTACTGATTGGCTACTGATATTCCTTTTACACAACTACAACCCTGTTAATCCAACGCTTAGCAAGACGCGTAGTCCGCCATACACACGTATAACGCAGATGACTGGAACTGCACTCTAAGCTTAAGTTAATGCCTCAAACGCGTGATTTACCGTGAAATCCTTTGTATAATGGCACAGGGCACTAACACAAACACATACTAAACAGCGTTCTTATTCCCTTGCGTTATACCACAATCAACATACCGTTATTGGAAAATATCTAAACTATTTAACCTTTGTGAACTATTTCCTCCGATATTTGGTTGCGTGTTCGCCGAGGGGCTAGATAATAACGTTTATTTCTTATGGTGTTCATTTTTGTATCACGAACGAGGGGAATTTTATAGGCGAATCGATGGAATGTGTACGGAAGTTTGTCGTGAGTTATTGTGTATGGATGTTGTGGACAGTTTTGTATGTATGGCGCTTGGGAATGTATATGTGTATTGCGCATTCAAACACGATAAATGTAAATATTCTTGTGAACTGAGTGGAGCCATAACTATTAAAACCTATGGATCTTGCTTGTCTATGAGTGATAGAGGTACATACCTACACAATCAGTGTACCAATGGATTAGATCTTTTAAAACTTGAAATCTTATTCACGATATCAAACTGGTTACCGGTGGAGTAGAATAGAACCACCCCATTTCTTCCTGTGGGTGTCGTGAAAGGCGACTAAGGGATAGGGTTATCCGACAGTAAATATACAGCCCAAGACAATGTGCCCGCTAGACGGCTCCTATTACGTGGGACCAAAAATCACATTTGATGGAACGTGGGTGTTAATACACATCTGCCTACCCCTTCGTGGATTTATAGGCGTGAGTATATGTATGCATGATAACTCGCAATAACAAATAACGACAAAAAACTTACATCAATATTAGTTCAGTCCTGTAATAGATACACAGATACAGACAATAAACTTATAGATATCATCAATTTTTGTTAATGAATTTAGTATAGATAACTACGACATTAATACTTTGTTATATTGGAGCCCTATTTTCACCTGTCACAATTTCAGGGCCGCCATTAAAAGATAATCTATTCTAAATCCTAACTACGTAAATAGATTATAGTAAATTCAGGACATTCACCATAAACATGTCTGAATAAATAAAGCCGACAAGCTATCGTAATATGTGCATAATTATGCAAACGAGGTGACAACTTGTTTTCTCGCCGTATAACCTATTTCACTTCGTTAAATCCCATCATGCGGGCAATATGCTGCTCGTAAAATAGTTTATGATTTTTCCATTGAGCCTAGAAATAAACGCAATGCAAAGGTGCCTTTTGATAGCCGTCGTTTAAGGCTTATACAAATCGATAGTGAAGATGATCGATTCAGAGAATGATATTCTTGGAAGTTTACGCGAATGTCGCTCATGGAAATAGAAACCATTTTCAACGGTATCAATCGCGGTTAATTTGTTATTATTTTAGTATTTACACTTGCCCCGCAACCATTTTTTTTATCATGCGAAGAATCTCCACGGATACCAACCCCATGGAGCCGGTGGAGGTGGTTATGTCGGACTCGAACGGACGCCGTCTTGGGTCTTTGGTTGCCGGAGGTGAGATTGCTGAAGGCAGATCTCTCGCACCCCGGCTGCCCCGCAACCATGGCTGATAATTGCAAGTTATATTATAACCCTCCTTTGTCTTCACCGTAGTCGGGTATGCATATGAATTTATATGATCAATCGATTTATAATCACTGGTTTAACAACACCCTTGCTAAGTTACGATTTGTCAAATTGATTATGTCTATAATATCGTAACAATTTAAATGTAATAGTACTATAATTTAAAATTAAACGTCAGAAGGTAACCAAACATAATTTTTATATGTTTTAATTTGCAAATTATCGGTTATACATATAAATTTTCAATTCCTTCACCTTACTAACTCAAACAAAATTATTGCCACAATATTGTTTCTATACTAAACTACTCAAAATTTGTTAGCGAACAAGTTAGACCGCATAAAATATAGGTAAGTAATAATGTCTGTCGCCGCGGGTGTGCTCACTGATAGCAAAATAGCGACAAAATGTATTGTGTCAAAATGAATATTCTACGATATTGTACGGAACACTATAAAGGCAAGAAAGTAAGTATAGCTTAGCAAGCTTTTGTTATGGAATCAACAATATGGATTAACATACTTAAATAAGATTTTTTTCTGTAAATACATATTATACGTAGAAATACGAACCGATTCAAATATAAATATTCACAATTTTTTTGTGGTCTGCCGGAAAATAAAACCGCGTCCACTGATATAGCAGTCGAACGCACTACAAGTACACCACAGGTCATCAATTAGGTTTTTTTTTTACCAACGCGGAAATGCTTATAAATGTGCAAATTCAAATCTATCCAAATGGTAGAAATACCAATATTTATTCGCAAACATTTGCTAAGCTTCTAAGTTTGTGTAATAAATATTAATTTGTGACGTCGTCGTATACAATTCTGAATCCATTTATCTTAAAGCGCCTCGTCGTCTTTTTGCGGTGTTTTTTAGTCGAAAAAATATTGAAATTGGCTTCGAATCCTCATCCTCCTTCCTTTGAACAACATGCCACCTGTCTCCACATCCCAAGAGCCGTTATTGTACACCATTTTGCTTTGTGACAGTCGGCTTGGCGACAAAGCGTTTTATACTAAGTTGATTGTGATTTGAAACCGACTACAAGTGAAATAGAACAAATTACATCACGTAGGTATTTCAAAATTTGATGCGTACGTAAGTATATTTGTTTCATTTTAACAGCGATGTGTAATTCGAGGTGTACTAAGTCTTTCCGCCTACAATCGAAGTAGTGCACTGTTACATTCAAACTAATTCTGGTTTCATTCAAAGTAAGCGCTTTAGAGTCAGGTCCTCTTTACTCTTCCATAATTTAGTATCCCAAAGCCCAAGAAGGCTTCACCAGAGCTTCATCCATCAAACAGTAGATATGTACCAGCTTGCAGGCTATTCTAAGTGGGGCCCATATGCCTACTATTATTGATTATATTATGAAAATTTATCATACTGAAAAAGAAAATGTTGGTTTACAATTTTACACAACGTTGCAAGGTTTATAATAAGAAAATTAAATTACTTAGCTGTCACTGCTTTATAGATGAAAATAGAACGTCTACCACATTTCTTTGTGTGTTGGAGAATCGTTTTCCAATTTGAATAACTTTTAGACGTAACATAATCTATTGAAATCTCAAGCCCCTGGGAGTTGAAAGAAAATATCAAATAATATGAGTTGCTTTTCGGTCACAAATGGTTTATTGAAATTTGAACAGCTTTAATTAAATTGGGAATTCAGTATTGTTGAATTTGTAAGTAAAAATATTTTTTATGAAATTAATATCAAAACAGTCCCAATAGTACCTTGAGACGTCTGTATATCATTGGAAGTAGGAGAGGGCATACTTTACGCCTACATTTTATTAACTTTTAGATTGAAAGATTGTAAATTAAAACATGGTTTTACTTAAAGATTATTATAAGCTATATGAGTGTGATATAACTGGAAAATTTTGAGTCGCACCCGTGCAACCGTCAGCACTGAAGTTTTCCAATATATTATTGTCATTATTAGTGAAGTTACTCGTCTACTTTAACATGGCATGTGATATATACTATACACAGTAACCAAACCATTCTCATAGATACCTAAAATATTTCATCTCGTTCGTGACTGGCAAAACTGCATTGTACATACATACATATTGTAAGGTATTAAATAATTTAAGTAATATGTACATTGGCAACTTTGTAAAAAGCTAACAAACGTCACTCATGTTTTTGTCTTTGTCGCGAAATAAATGGATACAGCAAGACGTATCATGGTCTGATTTCCGAGAAAATCCTAATACTTTTCACATAATGACACATTTTCTTAAGTAATGAATAACACACTTTCATAACTATCAAGTCCACCCAAATCTATACTCTAAGGTCAACGCGTACGCATAAGCATGTAACATCAAAAATGGCTGAGTATTAGAATCACCCTTTCAAAGATATATAGCACACGTAATATTACGTAAGCATCACAAAGTCGTACAAATATATCAAGATTTAAGTAAAAGGTCTAAGAGGCCTTTGATATTCAATTTCCTCGAGCACAAAACTGTAATTCGATTCAATCTGTTAGATATGCATTAGTTGGGTACAATTGAACAACTTCCTTATTGGATCAACTTACAGCATTTGCTTAATAAGGATGTTTGTCGTCTTAGGGGTAGGGTTGTAACACGAACACAAATAAGTACCACATTCATTTTACACAATACTTGTGTAGAAAATTACGAGATTCTGCAAAACTATTTTGCACTAAAGTTTTAAATTCGACCATCAATTGCCGTGGAGATTCTTTAAATTTCAATCCAAGATGTCTTTGATTTATATGAATATTTATGTGACATTTTCAACCATTTGTGTAAAGAAAAACATTGCAATTTCAAGTTATATATCGATAAAGATTTACAATATTAGTAGGTATATAAATATATTTATGTTCTAGAGCCTTTTCCAAGTTTCTGCCATTGTGTCGGACACAATAAACCACAAAGCAACACAATCATCCTATCCTCATAAAATTTACGCCGTCTACGTTTCTACGCTTGCAAACTTAAAACATTCCACGTATCTTTTATCTCATTCACAAGTCAGAGGTCAAACCCTAATATAAGGGACGCACCAAGGGTTACCTTGCTTGGCAACAGTTCAACTGATGCGATCTAGTTCCTGACTATAAAGGTCGTGACTGACTTAAGTGTAGCGAATGTGTTGCAAAGCGTACACTATCACACAAAGCGGTGCAATTCAATACTCGCTATATTATATTGTGCCAGGCTGAATATGAGAATAGTTCACAAAGCATTCACTTTGTTACAATGTTTTCCTCTCAAACGTTTGTATGTTAATTCAAACCCAGAAACTGGAAACACTTTTGCTATTTTCATGTTATTGTTTCGTTCGTTTATATAACACCCACCCCCGCAAAATAATAACCTCGTTCCCACATCAGTTATTCTAGACCGTAACTGTGTGCCAAATTTAATCCAGATCTATTCAGCCGCTCAGGTGTGATCCAGTTATAAACATAGACGTAAAATCTCACTAAAACATAGGAAGTATAATAACATCAGAACTCAATATTAACGAATCAAACTTGCATTTGTGAAGAGGCAGCCATTAATTCCAAGTGAACTGCTATTTCATTTTATATCACTTCACACCTTATATAATATACGCTTCACCTGGCTAGTCGGCTATTGTATGGCTACTTCTTTATACCCTGGGAAAGTGACAGTTTAGGGTATACCATACAGCCGGTAGTCAGTCTGTATGATTAAAAATTGATAACTTAAAATAATTCCCTGCTATCGATAACAATATAATACTTTTTTCTAATAATAATACTTTGCTTTAGAGTAGACATAAATAAAAAAGATGAAAGACTAGAACTATGCTAGATATATTATATGTAGTTATACACACTAAGCCTCGCACAAAACGAGGAATAAAAGAAATTCCCAGTGATGTCTTAATCTGGCTCTGAGCTAAACATGAACAATGCTAAGCAAAATATGAATGTTATCGAGACCTTGCTTCACTTCTTATTCGTTGGTTATATTATGTAAGTAAATATCTGAAACCGATGGTAAATGGTCTGAGTTGATAGCAAGATTGACTAGACTCGATAAGCCGACGGTATACGTTTCAATAAGCCATCTTTACTAATCTGAATGTCGCGAGCTAGACAGATCTCTTGAGGCGTAACTCGAGAAGATTGTCTGAAAGTCAATCAATCATGGTGCTTTTGTATGCCGAACAACCTAACTAAGATTTGTATTTTATGTAAATAAGAGGAAACAAAGTACACTTTAAATAAGATGGATTTACCTTAAGTGAATTCACAAAAAAATTGATGGTATCTTATGTCTTATCTAAAAGCTGTAAACCTGTTAGTATTATATCCAAAAACGAAAAGTATTACTGCTATTCATTTGAGAAGTAAAACATAAAATAAAATTATCATTCATTCCTATTTCACTTTTCAAATTATAATAATAATAATAATAAGTCCGGACTCAGTTGACTGCATTCCGAATGCACCACCCAAGGTCGTCAGTCATGAGATTGTACATCCCGCGGAAATGTGGGGGTCGAGGTTTTTTAAATGCTAAGACCCTTCATAATCGCGAGGTGTGCAATCTCAGAGACTACTTTCTAAAGTCGAACGTGGATATGCATCGTGATGTAGTCAACGTAGATACCGGGCTAACCCCGCTCGGTTTGGCTAAAGAGAACTGGCGCAGGCCTACAATAGTTGGCACTGACAGCCGCAGGGAGGTATGGCAGAGTAAGGAGCTACATGGCAGGTTCTATCGGGCCCTCCACAGGCCCGAAGTAGACCTACTGGCATCCGTGTCCTGGCTACTTTTCAGTGACCTTTTTGGGGAAACTGAAGGTTTTGTCTGTGCAATTGCAGACGAAGTTATCAAGACGAATAACTACCGGAAGTATATCATGAGGGATGGCACAATTGACATTTGTCGAGCGTGTCACCAACCTGGTGAATCCCTCAGGCATATTACTTCCGGTTGTTCTCGTCTTGCTAATGGCGAGTACTTGCACAGACATAATCAAGTAGCCAGGATAATTCATCAGCAACTTGCTCTGAAATACAACCTTGTGGAAGTTGAGGTACCGTACTATAGGTATGTTCCTGAGCCAGTTCTAGAAAATAGTCATATCACATTGTACTGGGATCGATCTATCATCACTGATAGGACTGTTATAGCTAACAAGCCTGACATTGTGGTGATAGACCGATCCGAACGCCGAGCATTGATTGTTGATGTCACCATTCCTCATGACGAGAATCTCGTGAAAGCTGAGAAAGATAAACAAGTTAAGTACTTGGACTTGGCTCACGAGGTTGTCGACATGTGGAATGTTGACTCAGCAATCATTGTACCGATAGTCGTATCAGTCAACGGACTGATAGCAAAGAGCCTCGACCAACATCTAAAGAGGCTCGGGTTGGATGGTTGGGTCAAGGGCCAGATGCAGAAGGCAGTACTCCTTGATACGGCGCGCATCGTGAGGAAGTTCCTTTCTCTGGAGCCCTAACCACCGGTAGCTTGGTCCCTGTACCCGATGCCGGTGGGGTACTATTTTTTATATTTTTAAATATATGTTTTATTTTTTATATATATATTTAAAAATGTAATTAATAAGTTTAAGAATTAAATAAAGAGAATAATAATAAAGAACTCTTTATTGTTCACCAATTCAATATACAATAAATGGATTTTGTTTAGGTACAGGTTATGTGGTAGACAATTGGCGGCCTTATCGCACTGAGGCAATCTCTTACAGGCAACCATAGGATGGAGAAGGATACATATGAAGAGATTTGGGGCCTACCTACTTGGATATGTAATTTGGAATCTTTGTAACTATGGAATTTGAGGTAAATATAATCTTTGGACCGAAATACTCATTTTTGCAGACAATTTGCACATAGTGGCCGATTTTATATAATTCGTAAATCTTTTACCAACTAATGATTGCCTGAGAGAGATTGCAAATTACCATAATGCCTCCAATTGTACAACAGCTTTAGATTTTAAGACAGGAAAGGACCGATATTAGGAGGTGACAAGTAATATTTGCGTTTAAATATACGGCTTGTCTCTTGTTTGATTCACCTTACTGAGAGTATGTACTCGCCTTTTTCACGCCCAGAAACTCCCTTGGGTTTCATCTCATCGGAGCTAACACTGAAGTGGGTAACATGTAACAATTTTATGCTCGTAACGCTGGTCTCTCTGGTCACTATCCACCTTTAAGAACTTACAGAATAATGTTTTCTTTTTTACACTGGTTTACAATAAAGAGTAAATCTATATTTTTTAAATTATAAAAAAATATAATAATAACTAACATTCGTGTCCATGTAATTACACATAATATTACCATGTATGTTACGTTGTTTATCAACAATTTTCCACACGTTCACCTTGCGGGTAGTTATTAAAAATCGTGACGCACGATACCCGCCGGCGTCACGTGAGCCCAGGAAATCCATTATCAGCAAAATGTGGTTTGTGTGGTACAATGTAAAGGAGAGGGTGCGAATTTTGAGAATTTTTTTTCTCAAAATTCGCACCCTTGAACACAGTTACGTGTGACGAACTAAGGAGCTTCATTCTACTGGTGTTCAGAATCCCCTGTTGTTATATATACAAAAATATTACCTACATATTATTTATTACATATCTATGACAATTTGCTGTTTAAGCTAACATAATCAGCGTGTACGTACAGCAATTTTTTTTTTCCACTTGACTCATTTTCAATCATTCTTCTATTTACAGGTTCAAACGGAAGACATGTTTTCCAGTTCACACGGAACGCTTCAGGGAATGAATGTCCTAATTAAAATCGACGTTAAGTTATAATATACTTCCTCTACTACGATTTGTCTATGCTGTTATAAGTCACTTAAGTTCAACAACACGTGTTGGTTTACTTCTTTACTATAAATTTAATTCCACGAATTTCAATTTACCTAGTCAAACTTAAGCGACATCATAGCATTCGATACATAAGACAGTACACAGTTACAGTTTTATCCATTATATCAATGTAAATTCGTTCTCTCGCTTGCTCCTACTTCATGTAATCACAAAATGCGGATGAACGTGGATTAGAACTAGAAACGAAATTCGTTCCGAGCCCCGGACCATCTAAGTTAAAGTACGTACGAAGTTAAATCTAAGTAATAGTTTCACTTGGCTACGGAATGCTCATGTTTTTAGTTTGTTACAAGGTTTTATTGCGCTGTTTGTGGTTGTACGGAGCTTACCGAATTCTTTTTTCTAATAGACCACGATCGGCAAACTTCGTTATTGCACACGTCTAAAGTAAAGCCAACGAGACGAGAGAAAAAAGGTAAACAAAGCGAACATTACTGAGCTACGTTGCGATAACTAGCGATTATTTTTTCTGTCCTTGTCGCACATATAACACGCGACAATGGCCGAGCGACAGCCTGCTGTCGTTGCGTGTTTCGTAGTACAGGAAAGCAGTCAGCACGACAAACTGTCAGATCCGCCATCTTATGTGCAATTTCATTCCTGTCAGGAACGCGCTTGAAATTATAGGTAATCATTTTCAAATAAAAAAGTTTGGAACCGCTGAAACATTGTTTACTTTTTTCTCTCGCTTCGTTGGTTTTATTTTACAAGTTCGCACGTGTGCAATAGCAATAACTTAATCAAAAAATAAATAAAAGCACTGATCGACCAATGACGCGAGCTTTTAAACCCGTGATTACTTTACTTTAATATAATCAATGATTGGTTGATTGGCGCACCTCTCTCGTCGCACCCCGCACTTTCCACCAAACAGACCTTCCGTAGAATTATGAATGCCATGGTTTTCCCAAGCGACTACAATATGGGGTTCTTCAAGAAGGGCATTAGAAAGTTTCTTCAGGGTAGGCAGCACGTGTAACGCCCCTGGTGTTGCATACGTCCATAGGCCGCGGTAACCACTTTCCATCAGGTGGGCCGTGTGCTTGTCTGCCATCTAAGTGGTATAAAAAAAAAGTTTTATACAAATTTTACGTAATTTGAGTTCATTTTCACGAAGTTTGCAGATCAGTATAAAATAGGTTTTTCATTCAAAATAATATCATACGTATGTCTTTCTATTTTTATACCCTTTCACACGTAGAACACAGAATTGATTTTGTTAAAACTTTGCATAGAACAGAAAATATTTTTATAAACTATAACAAATTTCCACGATAAAGGTTTTCCACGCGAGTGGAGTCACGGGCAGCAACTAGATTCTAATAGTTTCGTTAATCTTCCGAACTAAGCTAAATTGTTTTTGTTGGAAATTGGTTCATGTTGAAAGTAATATTGGATAGGATTTGAACATGCCACGTCACGATTGCAAGTGATGCGATGCGATATACATGACTATTATTTCACTCTAAAATTATTGTGGTCACATACTGTATCCCTATATGTATTTGTGTAAAGATGTAAAGGACGTAAGCACATCCATACATTTTTTTTACCCCCCCTGCCGGAGCTGGAAGGGGAGCTTATGTCGGACTCGAACCGCCTAAAACCGCACGCCGACTGTGGGTCGTGGTGCTAGGCCGGTGGTGAGCTTGTCATCGACATATCCCTCGCACCCCAGCTGACCCAGGGCCATCCCTAACGGTTTGGCCCTCCTCGGGAAGCACATCCATACTAATATTGTAAATGCGAAAGTAACTGTCTGTCTGTCTGTCAGTCTGTTTGTTACGCTTTCACGCCTAAACCACTGAATCGATTTTGATGAAATTTGGTATAGTAGTAGATTAGACCTTGAGAAAGGACATAGGCTATGTTTGGTAACCGACATCCACGCGGATTGAGCCGCGGGCAAAAGCTAGTAATCTATAATTAGACATCCTATTTTTTCACCACTTCATACACCCGTTTGGGTTTTGACTAACTGTTGAAATTGCTGAGAAACTTTGAAAGACTTGTGACTAGTTGTATTACAATTTAACAAATATAATAAATAATAGCTCTGACGCCATCACAATACAATTCAATTTTTTTCACAATACGGTTTAATCAGCGCGTGATATTTGGCGCTGACAGTTGATTTGAGGCGAGTGACTCTTGGAGGGAAATGCCTTAAGGTTCCACAATCATAATTTATTCTAATATATTGGAAGTCGGAAGACGTCCTTCCACTGAAGTCAATTTTCTTAAGTATCTACGTTATTTATCATCTACGTCTATATTAATTGTTTATGTATAAACGGTTTTACATTTATTGGTTATTTTTCAAGTTGCCCGATAGAAAACACTATTATTGAATAGTGATAATTAAATGCGCTGATATTTATAATTGTTTATGAAATTAACCTTTCAATTAAATAGTAAGTATATACTGTATAAACGTATTGTATAATACTTTATTTAATTGTTTATTCCTTAAAATAAAATGTGTGCCAATCGCCTACTACATAATTTCGGACGTGTCGATTCGCACGCCAATAAATTAACTTCGTGCGAATCGCCTGCAGAAAATAATACATTTTAAAGGAGTCAATTCGCACGTTTCGTGCGAGTTCAATTCGTGCGAATCGTCCAATAAGCCGTATATTATGATTTATTCAAATAGGCATTTGAATTTTAAAATAATGAATTCCATGCAATATATTATAATATCTGTGATCAATCCTAAAAAACTACCCAGACTATTAATTTCAACGACGATAAATTATTTTCTCAGCTATCATTGGATAAAAGTATTTTTAAATACATTCAAATTGTTATCATCGAAAGCTCTCTAAAACTCATTAAAAGCTACTTAAAATTCAATTTGAGTACTTTTACTCAGATAAAAGAATTGCCAGATCCCTATGACATTGTCTACAAAGGACATGCCTTCGTTTTATATTTGCCCTTAAAAAATAAATTAGAATGTTTCACCTAAAGGTAAGCCCTCTAAATTAAATTCACTCACCTATGAAATGGAAACGTATATAGAATTTATATGTGTCGAATAGCCTGAATGGCTGTGGAGGACTTTCATCATACCTTGTAGGGTGAAATTAACTCTGTGACAGACTATTTAGACAAACTGTGACAAAATAAAGGTACATTCAGAGACGTTTTAAACGAATAATTCCTTTGATGTCACGGTTGCTAATGCCCGTAAAGTAACTCTCTTGGTCATTTGAATTTGTGCCTGTTGTACTAAAAATACTGAGAGAACATTGTTTCGTCGTCGGCCTAAATATTTTATGTTAATTTGCATAGCTAATGAAGAACGGAAAGAAATTAGGGTCTGTCAAATGCTTAATTAGTTTTCAGTGTTCGCTTTTAAATACGAATGTGAGTAAGTTGGCTAAGTACTTAATAAGGATACTTCATTTTAAGTATGAATATAATAAATTATAATTACTGTATCGTCGATTAGTAGAAAAATTAAGTTTAGTTTACCCCAAGCGCTCCACACGTATATTGCTTTTTAGGTGTGAGTTGTTCCTTTGGCAAAAATCACTGAACTGAGGAAGAACATAATTCAATTAAATACAGTAAACTGTGAATACGCAAAAGTATTGAAATATATCAGTAACAATCTCATCTCCGGCATCTTAAGACCGAAAATGGCGTGCGGTACGAGTCTGTCACAACCACCTAGGAGAGTGTTCGAGGGGATTTCCATAAGTACTATAATATCTAATAACAAATTCATTATATATGATAGTTTACTGACGTAGATACAAGCATAACATGTCACAGTATATTCATGAGCGCAGTATTTGATTCCTTTTTGATCATTGTTTATAGGTTAACAGGACAGTCAGGGATTCAAATATTTATAACGTTATATCGAAAATCTATAGGAAAATTATGAATAAGGAAAATCCTGCAGACCGTTGTGGGATTGGGGTCAGGTCGCACATTTTACGGAATTTATGCATGAGTGTGTGTACTTTAAAGTTATAATACCATTCATGTAAGGCATTTTTATATTACCTAATGTTATTACGATGTTCGCCCCCATAATAGTAATTGTCCACATATTTTAGGTGTCTCTAAAAGTAAAATGGTATAAATCGTGTTTTCCAATTATATCAAATTGAGCAAACTGTAGGTAATGTCAAATTATAAGATGTCGAGAGTAAAATAAAAGAAAAATAATGTTGAGATTTTATCTTTCTTGGTTCAATTACGTCTTATTTTCTTATTATTTTTTCTATTGTCTGCCAATTGAAAAAACAAACTGTCTGTTCATTGATCTTCCCGTTATACTAGTTCATACCCGGTCTAATGACCACAGACGCCCAAGATCGTGCGAAGTGGAGGAGGAAGACCCGGAAGGCGAACACTGATCTCCGACGGCACATTGGCCTCAGATTCAATCAGGAAAATACAACTCAACGAACATGATGATTATGAGTCCATACCCTACTTACATTCCGTTAAAGTTTCATCATTATATTTTCCTAACACAAAATAAATTTACTGCAAAAAAAGATGTCCCCAACACAAAAAAAGTGTTACAACCGTTCTAACTTTCACCAAACTACTTCCCAAACCAATCCACAAATCTTTTAGAACAACCTCAGTTTTTGCTGTGATACCGTTTCGGTATTTTTCCGAAACTTGCTCCTATGACGTAACACTCACATATGTCGTGACCAGGAAAATATGTTGCTCAAGGACAACAAACTTTTTGCAACCGTTTTGCCCTAAAAGCTTAATATAGATACGAAAAAGTTTGAATGTATATGATTAAGTTGCTTTATGACTTCGATGTCGTTCGTGATAGACATGAGGACGTGAGGTGTACCGGCCAGCGAGTTGTAATGTTTGTTTGATTATGTCTGTCGCAGCTATTGCCAGTTTTCAGGAAACATTGAGACGATGTAATTTTTCTTTGATGTACTAAGTTTTTAATACGCTATTTTACAAAAATAGGTAGCGTTAGTGAAACTAGTGTAGGTACTGGAAAACTAAAAGTATAAGTGAGTGAACTCGCAACTAAAAATGCCCAGTAGATGGTAATAGGTTTAGCATTAGTACGTGGGACCAAACACGAGTCGTTGATTTGTTGATTGATGAGGTGTCAATACACCTCTCTGTTTAAAAATCTTTGTGTGTAACACAGAGTGAGTTTATCGAAACTTAACAGGCACGTTTCCAGTAGTTCTTTGCTCAGTTCTATCTACCATCGAACCCAAGACCAAAAAAATCGCACGCAAATACATAAAAGCTTAAAATTATGCCACATGACTAATGATGCAGACGCCATGTTCACGTTAAATTTATATTTCAATCTGAATATGTTCAATGAACTTGAAAATATGATGAGTAAAATGAGTGCCTACGTACATCATTTTAACAAGATTATTTAATGAGATCAGAACTTGTTCCTTTTGAACATGGAAGCGAAAACTTCGTTCATTTATGAGATAAATAAGTACCCAAAGCGTGTAAGACGCTGCGTGATGAATATCTAAAAATAGGGAATTCTTTTGATTAAATCACGTTGTTCGGCTACTTAGGTGGAGCGAAGTAATGTCAGAAATAATGACGTGCTATGTTTAAAAAAAATCTTTTTCGTTTGCTACTTATAAAAGATTTTAATGGGTATTATGGAGAATATTAAGCAAAAAGATGCTTACTTATGAACTCGAGAGAAGAAAGAAAGAGAGAAATATATTACACAAGTTCTTTAGCAAAGTTTGTATCCTTCGTTATCGTTCGAATACTTAAAATTTTAAAAGTTAAGAACAAGGAAGTACCGATGAAGTAACAAAATTTCTTTCAGCATAACCTGTTGATTATCTTAGTATTCCCTGTTCGACATAACCCACACTGTTATGTAGGTTATGTCGAACAGGGAAAGAAAAAGCTGTTTTCAACCAAGCATTGTGGGTAAAAAAATCTCAAATAATTCATGAAACAACAAGTTTTGTCAACTTTTTTGTAACTTTTGAAAACCGATTTGAAAGAAAGTCGATTTGCAGTCAATAAGCACCAAAGTACCTATTTTGAAGAACTTTTGCACAAAGAATAATGACTAAAATAAACAATGACAAAATCGACAAAATGGCTCGGATTACTTTATTTTTAAATTACAATTTGTGTTAAATAAGCTTTATTTATTTCAAATTTACCTGAACAAATTAAAATGTCCTAAGGTATTTCATATTAAATAAATAGTAAGCACAAACTTGAAGTATAATTACTTCCAGCAATGTAATCCTTAGTACCTTTAAAGATACAACCAAAACTCCTTTGAGGTTTGTTCAAAAATTTGCCAAAAATGTCTGACCGTTGCTCACTGAACCGAACATGATATTAACTTTTCTTACAAAATTGATGATATCCTGGGAGCTAGGGTCATCTCCCATCACGGTACATTGACCCGGCCGTAGATTAATTTATTGAAACGGAAAATACAGCACTGTTGTTTCACAAGAGAAGTTATAGAAGACACGGCCTGATAACCTTCGAGGTTATCTTATTTTTTGCATTTAAACTCTTAAAAATGTAGGAGTATGAGTAAACATGGTTATAATCAAATAAAACATGAAAAGAACACTTAAAAATATGAGCCTATGGTAAATAAAAAGCTCTCTCACTTTCTCGCTTATTTATAGTGTACTTCACAAATTAAATTAAGTCTTTCCATTTGTTAAACATATTTATACAGTTCCTTATTTGTCTTATATATTTTGAAATAAGTAAGTAGATAGAAGCATACCTAAGTAAATATCTATTTGTATGTTAAATAGTAAGTCTAAATTCACACGAATTCGTTATACTAATAGAGACCAAGTCAAATATATTTGGTGCCCTAGGTAACTATTTACTTTAGTATTTGTCAATGCCATCCACATCCTTCTACACCGTCAAGCAAATGATATAAGTCTGTCTGTGTATCATCAATAAGCGCCGATTTCGTATTCTTCTTCGCCACAACCGTTTATTTCTATTTGTTTATATGTGTAATTTATATTATAATTCTACTACTTAATCTAATCAACTAAGATTATAAGTGAATATGTGGCGATACCACATGTACCCAGCGCCATCTAGCGACAGCAAGCCGAACTACTACGCCACTACTACGTCACTACGAATCCTGCATCGCGAAAGTGAAGTTCGCGCGCTGGTACAACATATATATAACATACCAACGACAATCGTTGGGCCGCGGCCCGCCAGGCGTGATCACCTAGCCTGGTCGGAGGATCCTCCCTTTGTGTTGGAGGAACATCACACCTCGTTCCTCCACAAATATAATAGCTAGGTCCTTGTATTTTTAAGGAGTACTAGCAAAGCAACCAATCTTCGTAGTATCTCGGTCTTTGCCAGTTTAGTGGAGATTAAATATTTTTATGTAGCAAGCCATATTATGAATATTATGATTATCTACTGTGAGTACGAATTAATATTTAATTCCACTTTATACTTGTTAAAACAATGTATTATGAGCTACTTGAAGACTTTTGTAGCACTTAAAATTTAATTTATAAAAAGGACACACAAATATAATATTCAAACAAATTATTATAAAACGTCACTTATTTAAATGGTGTGTCTTTATTATTAGTACTTTCTTTCCTCTTTCGAATTTGATTTTATATTATTTTTATTCACTAAAGAGCAAAATACAATGTCCCTAAGCAAAAAAACATGTCTTAACCCTCACCAAATTCAATAATAATAATGTCCAAAGATATATAAGGATCTATAATAAAATTCCAAATACAGATATTTTTCGTTATCAGATAAGTATCAGACAGAAAATACGACGAGATTACTGGTTACCGTCTTGATCCTACGTTTACTAGATAGCAATAAAAAAATACATTTTGGAATGTTGCCAACTGCCACTGGGTATGTGGTAATAAAATGTTTAGTTATAAATGGAATAAATATACACTATCGCATAAAAAAGTTTTATGTCACTATCGGTACGACCCGAACTGCTCCGTGGTTATGTAAGTAGGTAACGGTCGGTGACCATATTCTACTTTTATTACAGGTTCGTAAAGTTTTTCTTATTTTTTAAATCACAGGAAAACTAAATTTAGGCTTAGACGATTTTTTTCTTCCAAGCATGAGGTAGTAATAGCTCAGGTAGTGATCACATTGAATCTGGAATTCACCATATTTATATCAGTAACTATGTATATGGTTCCAAATTGCAACTTACGACAAATAACTTCCTAAGATCCAAGAACCAGTAGTTCCTCTTCCAAGCTTCGAATAGGGACAATAAAGAAGCAAGTTGAAGAATAAAATATATTCTTTATAAAGCATCTTTATGAAACAAAGCAAGCACAGGATGAGCAAAGAGAAAACAGAATTTGATAGTAGAAGTGCAGTAGATTCGACAGTAGAAGAAGATGAAGCTTACTAGCCCTGCGTATTATGAAGAGTTCCACAATAGTACAATATAAAATTAAATTAATTCCTAGCCGTTCTAATCCATTCTCCTTTGCCCTGGTTTCCGGTTGAACACCATTTAACCTGTATTGTTTTAAGTTATTCAACTGTAATCATACTTCAAAATGTTCGTTGTTCTTCAACCAAATACTTGAAATATATTTAATACAGTATTATAACAAAAGCAATATTGAAATTCCTCCCAAATAATACTTAGTCTTGATTCAATTAATGAGTTCTGTTTACAACAAAACACGGCAACAAATATCGGGAATAACTTCAGAACCACACAATTATAAGTTTGCGAGTTGGTGGAGCAAGCCGGCGGAGTAATGTACGTATTATGCTGAAACTGTAGCAACTGTAGTACTAAATCATGAAGGCACATAGTTACTCTTGATAGAGGAGGAGGTACGTAACATATTTTGATGAATACTGGTTTAAGCTGTAAACAATGGAACCATTATTAACATGGATAAGGCTGAATTGATGAATTTCAAATCAATTTGCTCAGAAAATCTTAAGCTTTAAAAGAAAAACTTATGCCACGAATGCAATTAATATTTGGCCCTAACAGGAGCGTAGGCCCTGAAAGTAATTTAGATCTGTTACCGTAGAATCAGATGCAACTGAGTATAACATTGATGAAAAGACTTTGCAGTTTATGTACAAACTGTAAATTCACTAAGGAAATCATGTATTTCTGTGACCGTAACCAAAATGACGCACTTGTCACGTGTAGCTTCACGTGACTCGTGTCCAGACACCGGGTTATGGTGTACACAGGACACCCCGTTCGTTGCCAAGTATTTCGTTAGCGCAATATGAAAAATTCAACAAACAACTCCGTTTTCACGTACTTTTAAAAGTTTACGCAATTAAGTTTCTTTTGTGCGACGGTTTCCTTATTTCTTAATTGCTTTTCTGAATGTCGTATATTTATACTGTTGTGATTTTTACGGTAAATTGGGACTACCTCTTATTTCAAAGGAATGTTTTTTTCGTAGACTACTTTGAGTGCGTAATTTTAATGTGCTAATATAATGTTTGAAATTTTCTTAACCATAATTATGTCCTTGGAGAGATTGTTTTGAACACCTGTGGTGCAGTGGTGATGAATTTATCAACTGCTTAACACGAAGTTCCGGGTTAGATGTATTTACCTTAGGATATTTTTGATACCAATATAGATTAAAAAGCTCTCTATTCACGACAACTTTGCTCCTTTGATGTTACAATCTTTGCTTATGCCTTCCTGCCTATGCTATGCTATGCTGCTTATGTGGAATATATAAAATCACCAGTAGTGACGTACACCGTTCGCAACATCTTAATCTCATCTCTACTCGACATTAGCGTCTATAAACAAAATCACTTTACACCAGGCGAGGTGAAGTCAAATTGACGTGTCCTGTATAAAAAAAAAAAACATTTATTTATGACATGATGTTTATTTATTACGACTGTTCAAAAACAAGACTATTGTACATAATATAGATTAAAAATCGTGAGGTTTTCAAATAAACTGAAGTTAATAGTGCACTCTTGTTCGACAGACACTAACCCCACGAGGGTCTGTGCGTGACTGTAATTATGTGCGTGACAATAAACACTTATAAGTTAGCTCGGTCTAGGCTGTATATTTCTACCTAAGCAGCAGCTAAAAACAGTAAGTACTGCAATTATATTTTGATTAAATTTACTACTCTATATTGTAATGTTAGTAATTGATTTCGATTAATATACGTTTTTTATGATTTATGTGGTAGTTATGTAAAGTGAAGTTATCAACACAGTTAGTATTTATTTCGAATCTTCGTATTCGAGTGTACTTGGAGACCAGGGGTAAAACCGTAGGTTTAGAGGTGTGAACAATTTCACTGTCGATAATTTCTGGCTATTAAAAATAAATGGCGGTAAACTTAATGGCTAGATCATTACTCACTAGTTATAAATGTAACAAGCATTAAGCATAAAGTTCACAAGCAATACTTTGTTACCTAAGTCAAAAAACTTTAAAGCTCACAATTTTTTGAGAACCACATATCCTCTAGTGAATTGACTGATATTATGCATTATTGAAGTCCTCGCTTGCTGCTCACATTCAAACTCTACTCGTGAAGCAATTGTCTACTTTTCCGGTCCCAACAGAAATATTATATGAGACTTTTCCTGGTATAATATTTCAATATTTGGTTCCTTGTATGAAAAATTTCCTTTAATTTTTTTAAGAAAATTAGTAAAAGAAACTACTAGAATCCAGCTTAGGCAAATTGTGTCAGGAATGGATTGACTTCGGTTATGTATTAGCCTGGATTCGAACTCCACACTTCTCATTCGTAAGGTTATTATCGCCCTTAATTTAATTTACAACCTATTTTTTTTTTTTACACAGGACACGTCAATTTGACTTCACCTCGCCTGATGTTAAGCTAAAGGCAAAGTCTCGGAAAGAGGGTCACCATCGTAAACATTTACCATGTTAACAGTGGTGGCACTCAGCTTGACGGCCTCATTAGATGCCTTTTCACGCCCCGCTTAAAGGACCCGGGACTGTAGGAAGAAGGCAACACGTGAGCTGGCAGGGAATTCCAGGTCTTAGTGGTGCGGCATAGGAATGAATCACTGAAACGCTTGGTTCTAGCAGGTATACTCTGCACCGTAAATGGATGACATCTTAGCCCTGCACGTGTCGTCCTGTGAAGGAAAGGGGAGGGTGGGACTAATTGGAAGAGCTCGTCAGAACATTCACCATGGTAGAGACGGTAGAAAACTGCCAAAGACGCAACATCTCTACGCATCTGCAAAGGCTCGAGGGTGTTCGTGACCTCAGGATCCCCAATAATGCGGACCGCACGTCGCTGCAACCTGTCGAGAGCATCTAATAAGTACTTTGCGGAGCCGTCCCAGAGATGTGAGCAGTATTCCACGCAGGAACGAATTTGGGTCTTGTATAGAAGACACCGCTGCTCCGGCGTGAAAAAACGTCTCACTCTGTTCAGGACTCCGAGTTTACGCGAGGCTGATTTGATGATACTCTCGATATAGTTTTTGTTATTCAGTTTGCAGCGAACATCCATACCGAGGATAGTGAGGTGATCCTGCAGTGGCAGTGGTGTGCTCTGAAGAGTGGGAATTTTTCAGTATACCTCCACCACATAGTGTAATAAGCCCTTAAATACTCATATTCCTTCATCATTAATAAGTGACCTAGGTTTTAGTGTTACAGAACGCGCTGAACTAACATGCACCTATTCAATATTAAAGAGAATCCAGAAAAAAAGAAATAAAATAAGGTAAGTTGTAAACCATAATGCTTGTAACAAAGCAGCTATAAACTAGTTTTAAGACAGTACTAAAACAAGTCTAGACTGTTAAAAACCTTTATACAAATGACGTGCTCTCATCAGATGTAACTAAGTATTACGGTATTACTACTTGTAAATACAGTTCCATTAGAGAAAAGGATCTTGATTGAAAATGTAAAAGCTTGCTGTAAACTGAAACTGTTAAAACAATACGATTACATTAAAAGAAATAAACAAATACATTACAATTTAATGAATGGTTTAGATAAGACAAAATATTGAGCAACAAGTAAGTAAAAAGATATACGAAAAACTGTTAATAGATAGTATTTCAAAGGAACATGCTACACCAATAATACTAGGAATATGCGACCCACATCACTATAAATATCTTTCTGTGACGTCTAAAATACGATACTACCTACATTCTTTTTTTCTATTGCCTAAACTCACAGAAGTACTTTCAATAACGTATTGGGTCCACTACAGTCACATACACTCGTCGGTCTAAAAGCATTTCTACTATTCCATTAACTCTGCGACCAAAATCTGAGCTAATATTGATACTTCTAACTTGTTCCAACAAAATTCTGGTCACGTAAAATAACACTCTGACATATTTTATTACGGCTTTAAATATATATGGAAGTTTATGCGCTAGTGTTTTGCATATATTATGGATTGTGACGTGTTAATATTATTCGGTTTGACTTAGCGTTATTAGATATTTTCTTGAAATTTGTTTTATTTATTTGTTTCTTTATATAATCGTTGTATTTCATCCATAGTCCATAGTAAAATTATAAAATGCGAAAGTAACTCTGCCTGTCTATCTGTATGTTACGCTTTCACGCATAAAACCACTGAACCTATTTTGATGAAATTTGGTATAAGGGTAGATTAGATCATGAATAAGGACATAGGCTATGTTTGGTCGCGATAACCGACATCCACGCGGGCGGAGCCGCGGGCAAAAGCTAGTGCATTATAAATGTGTTACGCCGTCCAGGAAAGTAGGTACAGGTAGGCTGTACGTTACATTGGCCTCAAGATTTAGATTTGTAATCATTATTATTAAAATTAGAGTTAAATGAACAAATATATGAACATAAACAAAAGTTTTACACATTTTTCACTTTGCACCCACAAAGCTATATCTGGAAATACAAATCTGTGTCAAATACACAGCTACTTGGTTGCTTATCATTTCACCCGATTTGGTTGAGGTAACTGAGCGAAAACTGCGAAGCAAGCGAACTCTCACCAACATTCAGAGAAATGCCAATAAAAATATTCTTCTCGAAGAACAGCTTTCACCTTCATATCCTAGAACACTCAACAATGGTAGTTGGAATACATTGATCATAAGATATTAGCTCGCGCCTATATGCATACACCCATGGGTAAAGTGAACATAGCAATTTTGTCAACCATTGTTTTAATCTTACGTAATAGGGGCAAACTTATTACAACCGAAAACTTTCCTCTTTTTACATCTACTGAACTTCAAAACCTTACATAAAACAATGAGCCTCCCTAGCTACATTCATTTAATAGATTAAGCATAAGAGAATAAATATATATATATATATATAGGTATTCCAATTTTGTAACTGAAAAAACCGTTTCAGTCGGTCAGAAATCGGATCGGTTCAGAACAAAGTATTTCAGTTCTAGTCACATAATAATGTATTACGCTTCTTTGTTCTAGGAAATAGAATGAATTAAAAATCATGTGTAAGTTCAAAGCGAGTTTACACTTTCATTTGATGGAACTAATACCTCGGCTTAGTGCTCATTACCATTTGAAAACGTATTATTCCAAATCTAGGTGGATTGTGGTTGAATATTCGACAAAGCGAAATATAGAGTTACATTGTTTAGTACCTAAATGAATATTTTCCTTTTCTTGTGCTATAAGAACTTTGTTCTTGCCTATTTCACGATTCTTACATAATATAAACTTAACGAAAAGTACCTTTCATATTTTGATTCTTCTGCGATTATCTAAATATTATATTAGTTCGAAAAACATTAAAAAAAATAAAATGCTCAAGTGAGACTCGAACTATTACATCGAACAGTTAGCATAATAAATGCTAAAAAAAATTCATTCAAATATTATATTAGTTTTAACCAGATATAAAATTAACAGCGTGGTTCCCGGCAGATAAGAATTTGGGCCACCCCATTTCTTCCCATGCGCTGTAGTCCAAGGTGACTCAGGGATTGGGCTGTTTAACATCACACAGATTATATACAGCCCAGACTCAGCCGTAGATATAGGCTCGAGTCAACAATAGTGCCCGGAATATTATGGCAATAGGCATACCCCCTATTACATGGGACCGACTACAAAATTGGTGAAATGTGGGTGGTAATTCACCTGTGCCTAACCCCCCAGGGATAAAGGCGTGATTATATGTATTTTTGTACATGTGTAGAAGAAAATGGTCTTATTTTATTAAGTAGTAAGGTCTTATTTCAGTAAGTGCTCAGATGAATTATTTGACATGATGCCCACAGCTACATTCTATCATCGCACCGCTCGCCATAGACAGGGAATTTATCCCCACACATTGCATCCGAATACGCTGCGCACCGTGCGGTATGAAAGGAACTTCATCCCACGTACGCTCAAGCTGTGAAATGAACTCCCTGCCATGGTTTTCCCAAGCGACTACAATATAGGGTTCTTCAAGAGGGCATTAGAAGGTTTCTTCAGGGTAGGCAGCGCGAGTGTAACGCCCCTGGTGTTGCATACGTCCATAGGCCGCGGTAACCACTTTCCATCAGGTGGGCCGTGTGATTGTCTGCCACCTAAGTGGTATAAAAAAAAAGTAACCTTCGCAGAAACTTCTGACAGTAAATATCATGAAAATAATATTTAAATCCTATAACATTTCAAATTACTTATTTCGTATTCCGAAACGAAGTTTCTATAAACTCTGCTCTGCATGCTAGTACATCCATACATTTCGCACTCCGTGCCACGTAATAGGGGCAGTCCATCCTGCCTGGCACCATTCCAGCCCCCAGGCTACCGAGAAAGAAAAACTTAATTACACTTGCCCGATCCGGTCATAAACCCAAGATCGCATGCAAACATGCCACTACACCACAAGGCTGTCTCGAACATTAATTCGTAAACATTTTTAGAAGTTTCCTTTTATTAAAAGCTTTTATTTAACTTGCCTTGTTAGTATGGCCCAAATTATGAAACTTTGTGAAGTAGATTTTAACGTAAAAATTGTTTCGATTTAAAACTTTGTAATTACGTGGCATCTGAATGAAAATATTGAAAACTAGCTTTTGCCCCCGACACCGCCCGCGTAGATGTCGGATATCACGGGTAAATGTAGCCTATGTCCTTCCTCATAGTCTAATCTACCTTCATCAAAATCGGTTCAGTGGTTTAGGCGTTTAGCCTATGTCCTTCCTCATAGTCTAATCTACCCCTATACCAAATTTCATAAAAATCGGTTCAGTGGTTTAGGCATTTAGGCGACAGACAGGCGCATTTATAATATTAGCATGGATGCACTAATTTGATAACGTGGAGTAATGAAGAGTAACAGCCTCTGTGGCGTGGCGGTAGTACACGCGACTCCCACGCAAGAGGCGCGGGTTCGATTCCCGCTCAGTGCAAATATTTGTATGCATGAATATGGCTATTTGCATTGGTCTGGGTGTTTCTATGTATTATATGTATATATTTACAAAAAAAAAAGTATCTAAGTATGTTTATCCGCATTCTAGATTCCATAACACAAGCTAAAATAAAGAAAAGTGGGTAGTTAAGACAACAACACACATATAAAATTGCTCCTATTTAAAATTGAAAATTAAAATATATAATCTATAATATATTCAAGTTTGATGACAAAAATAAGTGTATAAGTGTGCATACCCGCTGGTTCCGTGTTATCTCCAAAATATCTACGCAGATTAAGGCAGCAGTTACACATTTTCAATATGGATCACATGAAGCAGTCTATGATTGATATGCAAGCTAACTTCATGGAGCGAATGGCTAGCTTCGAGGCAGATACATCCCAGGTACATCCAACTTGAACAATTTGGCAGAAGAGTTTGGTACCTTCAAGGTGTTTGTGCTGGAAAGTCTGAAGGCTTTTCAGCATCAGATGGCTTATTTGGCTCGGGAGGTGGACAGCATAGAGACACGTAGCCGCCGCAAGATCCTGCTTCTTCATGGCGTAGCTGAGCAGAAGGATGAGCAGACTATGCAGGTGGTGGCAAACACAATCAAGCGAGAACTCAAGGTGGAAACTTTCACAGCCGCAGACATCAAAAGGTGTCAAAGAATGGGCCGAATAGCACCTGGAGGCAAGCCCAGGCCCATACTGGTGAAGTTTCAGTCGGTACTTGAGAGGGATAATATCTGGATGTCGAAGAAGAAATTGAAGGGCACAGGTGTGACTCTCTCAGAGTTTTTGACTCGCACGCGACACGCAGCATTCATGGCGGCGCGTGAGATAAACAGAGCCCTCTCTGGTCCAGCATTTTATGACCCCATGGTCATAAAATCCTGGACCAGAGAGGGCTCTGTTTATGTCCTGAGTCCCGATGGTAACAGACACCGGATAGCATCTGTCGCTGACTTGAATAATATCCCAGACTCAATGAAGCCGGCCCCCAAGACAAGACGAGCTGCTGCTTTGGCGAAAAAGTAATAGTAGTGTTGCTCCGAACATTGTCCAGGTACATATAGTTTGTATTATTGCAGGCCATTGATAGCATAATCTTGTACCCACTTTTCTGTTGACTTTAACAATCAAAATATATCTCACTATGTTAACTACCTATTTTCTGTCTCCTTCACTACCTTCTTAAACTATAAAATTGTGATACTTTGTGAAATTTTAAAGTTACCGTAAAATAAAACTATAATAGTGTAATTTATAATGTAATAAAAACTTTCAAACGCTGTCAATGTCATAGTCCACTCACTGTCATGTCATATTTACGCGTTTCGTTTCTCATAATTCTGAGCTCCAAAATTGACAATGGACAAGAGACTTTTGAGCCCACACTTAAACCTGGACAATTACATACTACCAATGTTTTTGTATGTAATATCATTGCATACTACATTATTTGAAACATTGTATCAATTGTAATTTTGCTCTTGTATTTTATTGTATTGGTATTTTATTTTAACTATATATTGTGACTTTTTTACACGCAACTGGCCGGTGGACTGATACATTTGAGTGTATTTGAGTGCCATATTTATATTATTTTATTCATTAATTTATCTAATTTACAAGTATATAATATAAATATTATATTTAAGTATTTATTAAAATTACAAGTATATATATAATATGTCTGATGATTTGTCCTGTAGTGATAATGAAAGTTTTTACACAGCAGACAGTCTTGATGATAGCTTTACTAGCTCACCAACACTTGAAAATACCCTTCGGTCTCTGTTTACCGATGTGCCGAGGAATTTCAATGCAGTCCATATAAACGCCCAGAGTATTCCAGCCCATTTCCCAGATATGCTGGCCACCTTTAACTGTCAAAACATTCATGCAATCTTAATCACAGAGTCGTGGCTCAGGCCATTTCTGCCTACAATTTCTTACACTCTTCCAGGATTCACTCTTATAAGAAACGATCGCGCGATTGGTCGTGGTGGGGGTGTAGCTATATATCTGCGCTCTTATATTCCATACTCAATAGTAAATATATCTGCACAACCACCACCGGAAAACGCTGGCGAGCATCTTTTCTTGGAAGTAGAACTGTATCATACTAAGATTCTTTTTGGCGTGTACTACTCTCATTCTTCAAACGTTGACTACTTCTCCTCTTTTGAACTTCTTCTAGAAAATCTGACTCCAACTTATACACATACTAATAAAATGGGTGATTTCAACACGTGCCTCAAGAAAAATGACCATCGCTCGTCATTACTTACCCGTATAGTTGAATCTAGCAACTTGTCTATACTTCCTCTTGATGTAACCCACCACTTTCCTAACTGTATCCCTACTCTTCTAGACCTCATCTTAGTTTCTTCACCTGGACATGCCATCAAACATGGCCAATGTTCAGCTGATGCTTTCTCATACCACGATCTGACATACTTATCTTATAGAATCCGACCTCCCAAGGCAAAGCCGAGAATTCTTTTGCAACGCAGTTTTGGAGCTATGGATCGTGACAAGCTTCGTGAGGATGCCCTCAACATTGACTGGACCCCTCTCTTAGCAACCCAATGTATTGACACTAAAGTAGCGATGCTGACAGACAATTTGATTAGTCTCTATAATGTCCATGCACCGGCCCGAGCTGTCAAAGTCAAACATTTACCCTCTCCTTGGCTTACCGATGACATAAAGCTAATTATATATAATTATATATAGCATAAAGTGCCGTCCCACTCAATATAATTTAGACAAATATGTAGCAATTAGGAATCTCTGCAACAAGATGTGTAGGAAAGCACAACGCCAGCATATTCATACCTCTGTGGAAAATGGAGCACCAGCTAAGGTTTGGAAGTTCCTGAGAACACTAGGAGTTGGAAAATCTCGCCATGACTCAATACCTAAAGATATAAATCTCGATTCACTGAATCATCACTTCTCATCTTCGTCCAATATTGACGGGACAACTAAAACAAATACACTTAACTATCTTTCATCTCTTCCAACTCCTCAATATCCAACTTTTGTCTTTGATCAATTTACGGATTGTGGTGTTAAGCAGAGCATTACGTCAATAACATCCAGCGCAGTAGGCAGTGACTGTGTCAGTCGGAATATGATACTCCCTATCCTCGACCAAATCCTACCCATCTTGTGTCATATACTCAATCACTCTATATCCTGTGGCAATTTCCCATCTGCGTGGAAAGAAGCGCAAATTACTCCCCTTCCAAAAAAATCCAAGCCCTCCACGTTTTCTGATTACCGACCTATTTCTATATTACCATTCCTCTCCAAAGTCTTTGAGCGCCTAATCCATACCCAACTTATCTCCTTCCTTAGTAGAAACAGCATACTAAATCCATTTCAATCCGGCTTCCGACCTGGGCACAGCACTGTTTCTGCTTTGGTACACATCACAGATAACATAAGGCTAGCCATGGATCGAGGACATTTAACAGTTCTTTCGCTCCTTTATTTTAGCAATGCATTCAACACTGTAGATTTCGACGTCCTGGTGAGTATACTTCGCTCTATTAACATATCTCCAACGGCAGTTGATTGGTTTCAAAGTTACCTGTCTGGTCGTCGACAACGTATACGCATAGAAGAGTCATTCTCTTCATGGTGCAATACAACAGTTGGTGTACCGCAGGGCGGCGTTCTGTCCCCTCTACTCTTCGCGATTTTTATCAATTCTATTTCCCAGAAACTAGTTTCATCCTACCACTTGTATGCAGATGATTTACAGATATACAGCCAGGCCCCACTTAACCAGCTATCAGAGGCACTAGGCACAATAAACATGGATCTAGCGCATATTAGTTAATGGAGTAAAAATTACGGCCTAAAGATAAATCCATCAAAGACTCAGCTAATTGTTGTCGGCAGTTCCAGAATGATCTCCAATATAGATTGGTCCGCTATGCCACTGATACAATTTGAAGGTACAGTGGTGCCTATATCTGACTGTATTAAAGATCTGGGGATCTACCTTGACAAAACGTTGTCCTGGGATCGCCAGCTGCAAGAGGTCAAACGCAAGCTATTTGCCTCAGGGGGATCCTTACGAAGGTTACGAAATTTTCTGCCCACGGCAACAAAGACTGCGCTTGCACAGGCCCTCCTTCTACCAATTCTCGACTATGCCGATGTCAGCTATCTAAATCTCACAGAAGCACAATTAGATAAACTTGAGCGACTTCAATATGTATAAGATTCATATTTGGCCTACGCAAATACGATCATGTTTCAGAATACCGTATTAAACTCAAGTGGCTTCCAATTCGCCTTCGCCGGAATACTCATATTCTAACGTTTCTTTACACTATCCTTTTTAACCCCAAAGCACCCCCTTACCTTAAAGAACGTTTTAGGTTCCTATATGAGACACATTCGAGGTCCCTACGGTCATCGGAGAACTTGACACTGAAAATGCCAACGCATTCCACAAACTACTATGGTCGATCCTACACCGTAGAAGCGGTTCGTCTGTGGAATGAGTTGCCGGTTGGTATCAGACGAGCACAATCGATAACAAGTTTTAAAAAGCTGTTACATGAGCATTTTATGTAACTTTAGTACTTATATAGGTATCCAACTGCTGTATAGTAAAGTTTGATGATCCGTGTACATTTGAATATGTATGTATGTATGAGTGTATGTATGTATGTTGTATGAATGTATATATGTACATTTATGACTATAGGTGTATATATGTGTATATAGTTTGTGTATTCATTTATTATTTTTTGTCACTCCCAGTCACACCAACTACCACCTGTTCTTACACGTAACTCTAGTCCATCCAAAGGTTGCCTGGAAGATATTGCCTATTATGGCGATAAGGCCGCCCTTTGTACAACAATTGTATAGAAAATATATTTCGCTCATAAATGTTATGTAAATGGTGTACAAATAAAGTATAATTCTATTCTATTCTATTCTAATTAAGCTTACCATGGGTCTAGATAGCGTTGCGTAGAATGTTGTGGAATATAAAAAAAAGAAATCTATCAATGCAGAACACCTCAATTTTTATTTGATCTCATTTAGTTTGTTTTAAGGAAACCCAAAAGTTACTAATGATGATGTTACTTATTTAATAAAATTATGGATTTGGCTTGGCTCATCATCCTCCATTATAATTGATGCGGCAGGTGGAATAACTAGATGGATATTATGTTACATAATTGACAAAATTGCTGAACGGATCTGGATGAAGTTTGGTACAGAGATAGACTCTAGTTTGGAATAGCATATAAGATACTAGCCTTTGCCCGCAGCTCCGCCCGCGTGGTTATCGGTTATCGCAACCAAACATAGAATATGTCCTTTCTCAAGGTCTAACCTATCCCTATACCAAATTTCATCAAAATCGGTTGTGGTTTAGGCGTGAAAGCAGACAGAGTTACTTTCGCATTTATAATATTAGTATGGATTAGTGACACCGGGATTTTATGAGTCACGAGAACTCTATCTTTATTTAACCTAAAGCTTCAAAAGAGAGAAAGTTACCAGGAGACATTAAAATAGAATGTTCTATCAGAAAAACTGAAGACTGGACTGACCATTCCTCAAAATCTGTGTCAAACACGCAACTGTCCGAAGCCACAAATTAATCCGTTCCACCTAAACCACCGAAACACATCGCCTAACCCTTTGCGATTGCCATTTCTAGTAAAACCGTGTAATTACCCGATCGGGTCACACAGACCCTTTACAGGATGACCCAATAGCCCTAAATACTAAGTAGATACTTACATAAGAATCTTAGTGGGCAGCGGCTTAAACGATTTGGTGTTGAATTGAATATCGTATTCGATATTTCTTTGGTGTATATGATTACTAACAGCTGTTACCCGAAGCTTTGTCTGTGTGGAGTTTCGAACAATCCATGAGAACCTCTTCCCGGGATTAAAAAATACCTACGTGTTATTTTATTCTAGAGACTATTCATAGTCTATTCTTATATCAAACAACTGGGTTGAATAATCATAATCCGAGGAGCGCAAGACCGTAAGGGATGGGCCTGGTTCAGCCGGGGTGCGAGGGCTATGTCGATGACAACCTCACTTCCGGCCTAGCGCCACGTCGCACAGACGGCGTACGGTTTTAGTCGGTTCGAGTAGACATAACCTCCCCTTCCGGCTCCGGTAGGGGGGGTATCCGAGGGGATTTCCACACGAAAAAATTATGTATGTGAATAATTTCACAGACTGTCACATGAATATCAGTAGGAAGTAGGATAGGATGTCATCATCATCATCTGATAAAATGATGATGATAGTGTAGGATAGTGTAATCACGGTGGTAAATCCCCGATGGGGTAGGCAGAGGCGTACTAGTAGCCACGTTTTGCCTATTATATTTCGGTCCCCGATGTAATAGGGGGCGAGCCTATTACCATCTATTGGGCCCTGTGTATTGGGCTGTATGTTTACTTTCGGATGGAGAACAGCCCTATCCCTTAGTTGCCTTTTAAGACACTAACAGGAAGAGCTGGGGTGGTCCTATTTTACTCCACCGGGAACTAATACGGCAAATAGGATATGATGTAATAGTTATAAAAGTGGACTTTTTAATGTAATAAGTGATGCAAAAGAGGGAGATAGTAATCAGCGCTAGCTAATAGCATGACGTCATTCACACATAGCCAAGTATTGACCACTCCTCCTTTCTGTATTGACCATCAGCTTTATATCTATTGAAGTGGCGACAGTTACTGAGAGATCTATAGAATAACCTTTCACTTAACCTAAGGATACATGCATGAAATGAATCGATTAGTCGCATCCAGATTTGCAAATCATTTTGAATGCGGAACACGTATTCGGATTTGCGGATTGGCTCTGGTATTGCATTGAGACGTTAGCTCAGTGGGCACTGTAGGGAGGCACGGTTCGACTGTGCGCTGTGATGCGTGTATTCTACATACCAGGTGTATCTTAGGTTGATTTGTGCTGGAAAACACTGCTAAAGGATAAATAGGACTCTTGTTTTCTCTTTAGTTTTCGTCTACATATTTCATTTGTTTTTTTTTTATAATGTATTGAACAAAAATCTTGGGCCCAACTCGTTCTAGAATAGACAGCTTTGCATTCTAAAAAATAAGAAAATTTGTATTTAGGAAATAAACTGTAAATAGATGCAATAGTAGCACGATGTCTAAGTGTCCACATATCAGTCATTGAAATACTCTCTGTTACGTGGAAAATTTAATTATTACTACATAAATAGTAGGAGTAAGTGGGACTGCGCCGCCTCTTTCTGCGAGCAGGTCATGCTCGTGAAGGAGGCGGCAGGGCGGGAGCGGGAGAGAACTCTCCCACCCGAGTTCCGCAGTCGGCGGCTTGGGCGCCGCCGGCGTGTCTTCGCCGAAGACCATCGGCCTCCATGACCGGGGGCCTGAGGACGGTGAGTTGGCTGTTCATCGTCCTTACAGAAGCAGGCCCATGACGGCAGCTTGACGTGACGGACTCACGCACGCCTCCCCCCTCCTATGAAGCGGGATGATACCCGAAAACCCCCCATAGACGCGGGATAGCACCCGAACCACCCCCTAGACGAGGCCGCATTAAAGCCGTGGGTCTGTTGGGAGCCCTGGGACATCTTTCCGAGGGCTTACCCGGGGCTCCCAACTATAGGCTGCTGGGCAATACCGTGGGGGTTTTAGTCGGTAGGAGTCCGGCATAACATCCATGAAGGATTTCCCCCACGGTCAAAAAAAAAAAAAGGTTTATTTATGTAGTAATAATTACATTTTTTTACTAGATAAATAAACCTAACTACATGTTAGGTTTATTTATGTAGCATGCGCAGGTTTTGATTAGTTCAAATTTCTTTCAATAAACAGAATTTAATTTTGCTATTAATATCGTGTAATTAATTAGGCGTAAACTACTGGCCATGGTAACAGGCTGTTGACATCAGCCTGAGCCCCGAGTACCTAGCAAACCTATAGGTAAATATACCATAATTGCGTTAATTACCGTGATCAAAATCGTACATGTATTATGATCATAAAACCTTTGTATAGTAGAAGGCGTATTTCCTACACACATTTGTAATGATACTACAAAAGGACTGTAATTTGGGAGGATTGTTTTATGGTTTTCAAAAGCAAATATTCAGTTCAGTGGAAGCTATTAGTAGCAGGCTTCGGAATGTTTCCGAAAGCTTTGTTTGAGCAAAGTTACAGTTTGTGGTTTTTAGTATGAAATTCAAACTGTAGTCTGGGATTACAAAACTGCTCTGGTAGTAGGGAAATAAACCCTTGTTATTAGTTGGGAGCCGTTCAACTAGAATAATGATGGCGGTTTAGGACTGCTTTTATTAGAAAATTCTATTATTGGATATTGATTTAAAGCGTGAATTTAAAGCTTAAGGCGTGGGAGAGGTGAGCATAAGGCATACAACGAAAAAACGGTATGATGTATCAAAAGCAATACACAGTGTTGTATATACATTACAAAGTATTATACAGTTGGTTTTTTTATATACAGTCAGTCAATTAATTACACCCTACTGGATGGTTACTATGGTTAGAAAGTAGGGTGAAGTCCAAATGATGAACACCACCAGTCTAGATTTTATTTTATGTTTTGTTAGTAAACATCTATTTGATCACAATAAGTTTTTTAACATGTCTTGAACAATAATAACAACATTAAATATGACTGATTTCGTAAACCGAGTCGTTTTTATTTCATTAAGTACTCGTTCACTTACACATTCTCGGGGTAAGTGTATAATAATTACTACACACACATAATAAGCAACTACAATTTTGTTGGTCGCCTACAGTTCCACACTGCGTGCGACGTCCGAGAATTTCCTTACACAAAAATTCGGTAACTATTCAATATCGCACGCAAGTGTAAAGGAAATTGTGCTTACGCCGCTGGACAAACGACATAAATTGCCTAATAACTATGTATAAATAGTGTTAGTGTATAGTTTGCCATTGATTTACGTATAAGTGATTTTATGAGTGCTATTTAACTTAAGTAGCTCCTACATCGGTGTTCACAAAATACTTGTGGACATTTAGAAATATCCGGTGAGGGAGTGGTTCACAGAATGAAGTAGAAAGTTATATTTATACCGGTCTTATAAACGATAATATGCATATGGAAGTATGCATATAGAAGCAGCGAAAAGAGTCAGGATCGTAGCAAGTGGAAACATGTGGTTTACCTACCTTAAAGGAAAATGGGCGTGACTGTATGTATTATAATATAATATTCATTCTGCTAATATATCTCTCTTATATACTAAACTAGCTTTTGTCCGCAGCTCCGCCCGCCTGGATGTCGGTAATCGTGACAAAACATACCCTATGTCCTTTCATAAGGTCTACCCCTAGACCAAATTTCATCAAAATCGGTTCAGTGGTTTACGCTTGAAAGCGTAACATACAGACAGACAGACAGACAGAGTTACTTTCGCATTTATAATATTGGTATGGATTATTGCGGTATTTCCCGGTAGAATAGAATAATGCCACCCTAAAAGGCGACTTGGAGATGAAGCTGTTCACCATCTCACTGCAAACATATGGCAATAGGCTCGCCCTCTATTACGCGGGGCCGTCGTATATGGCGACGTTTAAAATCATAATTGGCAACATGTTGGTGTTCATACATCTCTGCCAATCCCTTTAGGGATTTAAAGGCGTGAATATTATAGTTATGTTACATACCGAAGTTATTCTTAGGGACAGTGACGTCAGCATACTGTAATGTTAAATCGTTAGTATACGTCCGGCCTGGAGCCAGCTGGTCTTATAAATTCGAGTGTAAAATTTTATAGACCACCTTCTCAACGAAAACCTTTACTTAGAGCTTCGTCTTCGGCACTGGCATCTGGGGATTTTAGAGCCTTTTGAATAAATATTTTATTACTTCTAGCCTCGCGTTCATAAAACCTTTATTGGGGCTATTAACATTGTCGGTAATAAATTATATTGAAATAATAACCCTTTCTGCACTTTCTTCTCTCGCTAGCAATAAAGTGATATTTGCTTGTTTGTACAGCGAATACACCCAATGCCATCTAGTATGGATGACAGGAACTATCACTATGTGACTACGGAACGAGATGACTACGAAGAACAAAATGAAACTGTTTCATTGATTTAAATTGTACTATTGTCTAAACTTAGGAGGTGTCAAATATCAAAACAGCAAAGGGGGAAAAGCAAGGAATTTAAGATCATTTTGAACTTTGTTCGTCAACATTAACGCTGACTGTGCAATTCGGTAAGTTAGGGACTACATTTTTGAAATTGTACAAGGTTGATAGACAAAGTAGATGTAAAAAGTAAATATTTTCTAAGTGTATAATAACGGCATCTTTTGCATAATAAAAAGTAAAACAATAGTACTGAATTTTACAAACAAAACGAAAGGAACGTCTCCAATCCGCGTATTAAAACCGGCTGGTAATAGAGACTGGAAGATTTAAGGAAACGGGGATTTTCGTAAGCAACAATATTACCATAACAATGACGAAATATAATTTAAACGCAATCCCGTCACTCATAATCCTAAGATGAATCTAACGCCTCCTCGTACACCTAAATCCATTAAATCTGCTGATGCTTTACGAAGCGGCGCTCATGAAAATCATAATCCCCTCTTAGCATGCGCGAGCGGTTCTAAATACGTTCATTTGCTGCTTTTCAGTATTAGTGGTGCGAGTCAACGGAGGAAAATGGATTACAGCTCCTCTGGCAACTAGGTATATGCTTCCACTCTGGGAATTCCACCTTGGATTGAGTGAGTCTGCAGTATGTATGAAGGTTAGTTGGTATGAATTTGATACTAGTTTCGATTACTTTGCATTGAGTTTAGGCGTGGTCTGGTGACTTAGTGGTCAAAGCAGTCTTGCAGTCTCTGTAAGAGAAGGATCACGGGTTCAAATCCCACCTAGACCGGGAAATAAATATATTTTTTTCCTTTCTAAATCGATTTGATTACTTTAAAGCAGTTTAACTTGGCATAAAGGTTTTTATAATAATTTATGACATAAAAAAAAATAACATAAACTCACGCCTGTAGGAATACAGGCGTGAGTTTATGTTATGTTTTTGTTCGGGAACCGAAGGGGTAGGCAGAGGTGCTAGCACCTAATAATTTATTACATACATAATATATTATATTCATCTTCAGACCTGTTAAGCATAGCTTTTCGCTACTTTTCCACTCACCCACTTTTCGCTAATTCATACAGATATATACAGCCCAGACTCAGCCTCAGATATAGGCTCGAGTCAACATTGTGTCCGTAATATTATGACACTAGGCTCACCCCCTATTACATGAGACCGACTACAATTATTGGTGAAACGTGGGTGTTAAACCTTCCGAAAGGCGTGATTATATGTATGTATAAACCTCTTCCAAAGACAAATTCTCACATGGTAAAGTTTAACCAACCCATTTTAAATTAACGTTAAGTTGTAATCACTCGCAACACTGTCGGGCACCTTTACTTTCTATTTCCTAATCTCAGTATTAGCTTTTCTCTTCATACATCCCTGGAATATCTCTGATATACTAAAAATATTACCATCGCCGCTCTCTGCCGTGATTTCGCTCTGTGGTTACGACGTAGCCGTTTGTTATATGACGATTTAACGTTACGCACTTACTTCAAAATCCAGGTTCATGTTAATAACCCTATCCTCTCATATCGTAACTCTGTCTTCACTTCATTTGTTCTCGAGATTATTATTTGTTTGTGAAACAGTTCCAATATTTATGAAATATAATGTACAGCTACAGCTAGCAATAAAAGCTGTTCAATTGTTTCTCACATAAATTATTAGTAGAAGTTTTTCTCTTTCATTTAGTTATAATCTGTTTTTGCACTTTCAAAGGTACAGTCAGCGTCATAAATATCTTGACGACGAAGTCTCAAAATGATCCTAAGATTCTCGTATTCAGAGCAAATCAAATTGTTTTATTGTTTTGTATGGTATTATTGTCTGAAATAAAAGTGTATACCAAATATCAGAACAATCGGTTAACTGGAAGGGAGTCAAAAACTAAATGGGGGTCAAGATCATTTTGAGTACTCTGTTCGTCAACATCTTTCTGATGCTGACTGCGCTAGATATCTCTTTCCACCTGGCAAAGCTGATAGTATTTAGCTGCTAGAAGTACACCTGAAGTAAAAAAATATGAAATACCATGAACATAAAACAAATTAATCACGGCTAAGTGACTAAAAGACTAAAAGTGAGTTTACGAAGAAGCCTCCTTGTAATCACGCATCCTAAATCCAAGTCATTTGTCATGTCAGACCTTAAGTCGGGAATTCCATTAACCGCTGAAGACATATATTCATTTGATCGTATCCAATTGAAAATTGGGTGAATGCACGGTTCGATTTCCGGAGGAAACGTTGACAAATATTTGGAGTGCGAACGTGATTCTGCAGACACAAATTGACAACTGTTTTGGGATAAAGAAGCAATAGATATTGTTATGCTTAATTCCTTTGGTAATTTATAGCTGCTTAGCGTAATAGTTATAGGCAATTTTATAGATAATAGTCATGTAAATATAATAATATGTACAAAACGTCTTATGAAATTTCCAAAACCAACCATTTAAAAGAATTTTTACTGGTGATAAGGTTCATATTTCAAAAAACGATTCCTTGTTGAAGAACTTGAAAGTAACTTGATAGTTGAAAGCCAGCAGCCATTCCAAGGAAGCCTTAACGGTTTTAAGTTGAAGCAGGTCAAATAAGCTGAATATATTTGGAAACATTGTACCATTGCTCAACTTATTCTTTTCAAAATTAATTGGAAAAGTCGACATTCTAAAGAAACTTTCGAGTATTCCGAAATAACACCGTCACGTGTTTAAATCACCCCATTTTATGCTTAACTTGTTTTTCTGAATACGAATTTTCGGGTGTGGAAGGAGTTGTATAACGGTCACGTTACTGGTTTAATACCATGATGTCACTACTGGTAAAAACGTTCTAGATATTTAATATTTATATATTTTGATCATATTTTAACGAATTACTGTCCAGAATGCAAGTTTCCTCAAAGTTCTAAGAAATATATCGATTCGAGAAGTGAAAAGCGTTAATTTTTTTTATAAAAGATACGGCAATTTGACTTAATCTCGCCTGATGGTAAGCTAAAGGCAGTTTCGGAAAGAGGGTCACTATCGTAAACATGTACCATGTTAACAATGGCAGCACTCAGCTTGACGGCCTCATCAGATGCCTTTTCACACCCCGCTTAAAGGACCCGGGACTGTAGGAAGAAGGAAACACATGAACTGGTTTGGAGTCAATTGTACTTGCTACTTTTCAGGATAGGAATTAGTTCATTATTTCGTTCATAAGTTGAATTAGGTAATCGCCTAGAGCAACCCACAAATAAATTATATTTTGTGAACTGCATTATTTGTATTAAATTCATTTACCATGTTACACTAGTGTTGAGCATTAAATAACATTGAATACTCATTCGAATAATCGATAGAATATCAGTTGATATAATTTGTCATTATGTAAATCACGATCTACAATCCATAGTTTCAATGATTAGTACCCTTCAAAATAAATAATGTATTTGTTCTTAACTTACAATATTTTATTTTATTTTCCAAAGCTACACTTTTCACAGTGAGTTTGACCCGTGTTACGTCACTGTTTGTCTTATTTGACGTATGTGTCAAGAGTGAAACTGAAACATTTCATAGCCCAAACACACTTCCTTTTTCAATATTTTATGAGGATGTAACATCAGCATAATTTTGAGGTGAACGATTTTTGTATTTGGTAGTGTTATGATAATAATATTATAATAACACCACCAATTTGCACTTTTTATATTTTTATTTATAACTAGCTTTTGCCCGCGACTTCGTCCGCGTTAAGTTCGGAATAGAAACGGCAAACTGCTCCCGTTCCCGCGACCCAGATAAAGTTCCTCAAAGTTTCTGCGAGCCTGGTACTTCATGGAAATGTTCTAGAAATACTGATCCCGTGACCGCGACCCACATGAACCTATCCCGGGATAAAATAAAGGTTCGAACTGGATAAAAAGTAACCTATGTCCATCTCTTGGTCCTAAGCTACATCCCCACCAATTTTCAAATAAATCGGTACAGCCGTTCTTGAGTTATAAATAGTGTAACTAACACGACTTTCTTTTATATATATATATAGATAGATATAGATAATTATTATGTATATTACAGAATATAATATGTATAATTCGTCGAAGGAATATTGTCATGTAAATTGTGAACTTATATCAGTAACAACTCACTAGAAATTTGCCTTAATTTATTACTTTTTCTAAAACACATAGCAACTAATAACTACATATCTGGTATTTTCGTAACAAGAATTTGTTAGGAAAATACCATTTTCGCAGAAAATTCTAATTATGTTATAAATATTTCCATAACATTAATAGTTGGCAAACACGAGAAAAATCTCACAATATTATATCAAACAATTATGAAACATTTTCTTCACAAGGCAGCTGTAAATCTATTGTGATTATTTTAATAATGTGTCAATCATAATATTCTATTCTTAACGTTTTGTATATTCGCGTTATTCATGTACAGTAATTACTTACACCATTAATAAAATAGAGAGGCATTACTTAAAATCACTGTTGGTAAAATGTGGGTGATAATATACCCCTGTCATCTGGAATTTATAGGGATGTATAAAGTTTTCATCGACCCAAGTCATTTGCCTCGCCTTTTAATTTTATTTTTATTTTTTATTTATTTACTAATCATACAATTGATACGTATTGCATTTACTATTGGTTCACAAAACTGTTTTGAACAGTTTGTCTGTGAACTCAGTTGAGTCTCTGTGATAGGAACATAATTATTGGTTTATTTATTTGTACAGTGGTATTTAATATTATTCAATAGAAATTTCTTTGTCAGTCTTTTCAATTTACTTTTATTTGTCTCCCACCTGATGTTCACAGGCAAACTGTTCAGCACATATGGAACCCGTTTGCTTAACGTTCGATCTCCATAATAATGGTTAACCCTAGGGATTACATATTTACCTGTAGTGACGGCCCTTGTGCCAATCGCTGAACATCATTCAGGAGACTAACAGAACGGCGCCGTTTAGTAAAGAGCTTAGGCAATTAATTGAATGGTTGATCAGGCTAGTTGGCTGCTACAGATATATCGATATATTACGCAATTAAACTAAACCGATAATATTAAGTACTCAATAAAGACTTAAAGATAGCACATGAGACTACAATAGCCAGCCTTATCGATAAGAGTCATCCCAATCGCAACCCTACTGTGGGAACTGTTTATGTAAACTTTACATTCAAATGCTTAATACAAATGGGCAGGCCTAGAGAAATATCTATCTCTATCTATCTAATAATAAGTATTGGTTCGGAATTTGTGTAAGAATATCATATGGCGCCACAATCGCTTCAAGATGGTAGCGTAAGAAAATTTCGAATGCTCAAGACTTGTTTATGTAGCTCATCACACCAGAGCATTTCCTCTCTAACGTTCACTTTTTTATTATGAACTAGCTTTTGCCCGTGGCTCCGCCCGCGTGGATGTCGGTTATCGCGACAAAACATAGCCTATGTCCTTTCTCATGGTCTAATCTATCCCTATACCAAATTTCATCAAAATAGGTTCAGTGGTTCAGGCGTGAAAGCGTAACATACAGACAGACAGACAGTCAGACAGAGTTACTTTCACATTTATAATATTAAGTATGGATTAGGGAGGAAAACGAGCAGACGGCTCGCCTGATGGTAAGCGATCACCGCCACCCATGGCACCCGCAACATCAGAGGAGTCATAACTGCATCGCCTTCCTTTCAATAGAGAGTACGCTCTTTTCTTGAAGGTTTAAAGATCGTATTGGTTTGGAAATACAGCTGGTGACAGTTCATTCCACAGTTTAGTTGTGCGAGGCAGAAAGTATCTCGAGAAACGCACACTTTCTCCAATCCAAATTATTTTCCTACTAAATTTCATAAATCCATTCTCTTTTCTCCCTTCTTGATATCCAGGTGGTAACGTGTATAAGTCGCGGTAAACAGTTTATAAAAGTGGGTTGGCAGCACGAGTGTAATACTCCCACCTGGTGTGGCACACATCTATAGGTCCCGGTAATCACTTCTCATCATGCCTTGGCTTGTCTGCCACTTAAGTGGTTAAAAAAGTGGGGTGTGTACCTGTTTATCATTAGTTTGAAAAGAAGAAGAAGAAGTTTGAAAAGAAAAAGTTTTAATAATGAAGTTCAGAAATCGTTGAAATGTTCAACAGACGAAGATTGTAATAATACAAAATATACATACTAACTTTTCTTCAGATATATAAATTTAACTCATGAAATACGACCTTAGTAGGGAACAGTTGTGATACACTGGTGAGTCGAGTTGATTACTCGGCATGGTAGGAACGAATTTTAATCACATAATAATCATGTGTAAGTACGATATGAGCATAATGAAACGAGTATATTATGCGGGACTGCGTCGTTATGTTCACATAAATATCATTTAAAACATGTTCGAGCCATTTTAGGATTGTTTACATACTAAAATCAAATTATGTTGAAAGGAAATATGTAACGAATTAATTTATGTAAGTATCTAAATAAAATTTATTTTCTATTTTTTTAAGAATGCCAAAATGATGACGAACCCACTGGTCTCTTAAAATTCGTCCCTGGTAAAGAAAATGTAGATTCGTCCTCTGTATATGTGCAAATTACTCCAAGTAACCAGCGGAGGAAAGGAATCTTTAAATATTTGAGAAGATGAATGGACACAGGGTGCGAATTTTAAGGGACCATTGAGTGAGTTCGTACCCTTCCTTCTTAAGTTATAAATGACTGCATCCATACCTTTCTTACATTATGCAAATGTGGATAAAAGTTGGCAATAATAATCATTTTGTACGCAAATACTAACTACCTACCCTACCACGCTTCGTACCAACACCTGTCAGGTCCAAATCTATGCCTAGATCTTCGTGCAAGAGTAACCTTCAAGTTGACAAAGTCTTATACCGCTCAGTTATAAGGGTACGACAGCGCGTCAAATAACCATTCAGACCTACCGTACCACCAGCCATACTGTTCAATGGTGAGTCCAAAACGGCACCACCCAGGGAAAAATAGAAGCACAAATGAACATCTGGTATAATGCTACTGTATGAAGTTTATGCAAATATCATTAAATTAAATTAAATGGTAATTATCACACACTTCAAACTATGTGACAACTTAACATCTGTAGTCACCCTGCAACAAAAGTGGCTTAAAAGTACCCAAAACGACGGTAAATGTAAATAATACTAAATAAATCGTGCTAGAATCCATTCAAAACAAATTTTATTTAAATCGGTTTTAACAGACTAACAGTTGCATTCGGGATTAAAAGTAGCTTATGTCCCGTCGAATTTCAACTGTGTGCAAGATTTGAGCCAAATTCATTTAGCCGCAGATTCGTAAAAGAGCAACAAAAGTTAGTATGTTAGTGATATAACTGTATTTTCCTAGGATGAATGTGACCACTCGGCCGGAGAACTACGCCCTCTCGCTTATAAGCCGATAGGGCTTTATGTAGCATTATGCTTTGTAAGAGTACCAAAGGATTTTGGTATTTTCTTATTATCAAGTATCTGTAGTTGTTATAATTCATAATTTTTGCTATAGTAATTTCCCATTTACTTCCAAACGTCACGCTTCAGAGATTGAAGTTCATTTATTCTTTTTGATTGGTATAACATCGGGTTTTTGGAAACCGACTGCCAACTAACCTTTTTATTTATTTATTTATTTATTTCATATAATTGCAAATACAGGTATATGGGATGTTATGTTCATACAATTAGGTACACTATATTTAGCCTTGCGGCATGCAATTTTACGTCCGTAGAAGTCAAGGAAATACAAAATTAAAATAATATAAAAAAAGCGGTAGCCTAGTGGTATGGGTAATGGACTGCTGAGACGAGGTCTCGGGTTCGATCCCAGGTTTACCATGGCACACACCAATGACTTTACGATGCTTTTCGAAGTTATGTGTGTATTTATCGCAGGTTTATAAGTGCCCGGTTAATGGCAATAGGCTCGCCACCTATTACATTGGGACCTAAACATAAACTGGCGAAATGTGGGTGCTAGCACCTCTGCCTACCCCTTCGGGGAATACAGGCGTGAGTTTATGTTATGTTATGTTATGTTATAATATATAAAATGTCAATGTGGGTGTCAATAGAAGGTCAAAAGTACAAACTAATTCTACTATAAATTTTATAACATGTCTATAATATATTTAGCCCTGCGGGCGATATTTGTGCTGTAATAGAGGTTAAGGGATACACAATTAGTAACAATGTAATACTCGTCATCACAATGTAAATAGTACATGTCAACATCAATAAACTAATTCTAAATTGAATGTCAGTACAGTTTTCTATCGCAGCTGATCACGTAAATAATCCTCCACAGAATAATAACACTTCTCCAACAATAATTTCTTTAGTAGACTTTTGAAAATTTTATAGTTAGGTTCCTCTAGAATTGACTTAGGTAAGTGGTTATATATTCTGGGAGCCATGCAGAAAATACTTTTATTTAAGTAAGCTGTGGAGTTGGAGGGTATACATATTTTTAAATTATGTCTAATGCTTTTTAATTTCTCGAACATATGAGCATTCCTCTTCACAAATAGTACAGTTTCCAAAATATAGACACATGGCAGAGTCAGGATGTTCAGTCTTACAAAGAAGGGTCGACAACTATCTATTGATTTTATATTACAAATAGCTCTTACGCATTTTTTTTGAGCTTTAAATGCATATTCTACATCTGTAGCGTTGCCCCAGAAAATTATGCCATACCTTATCATTGAAGCAACATAACCATGGTAGGCGGTCAGTACCGTAGATGTACTTGTAGTTTTTGAAAGTTTATGGAGAGCGTAAGCGTACTGGTTAATTCTTGAACACAAACCTTCAATATGATTTTTCCAGTTCAAGTTCTCATCAATATTGAGACCCAAAAATTTTGCAACTGAGACTTGTTTAATGTCCTTATTGTTATGCTGTATTTCTAAATTCATTAATTTATTTAATCTATTGCTGAAAGTCATTAAATTGGTCTTATCAATGTTTATTTTTAAGTTATTACGATTGAACCAATCTACACTAGTGCACAGAGTATCGTTGATTTGGTGCTGAATCTCCTCTTTATTGTTACCTTTAAATAATATGGTGCTGTCATCAGCAAAAAGTACTGATTCATGGTGCAATGCCTTGGGAAAATCATTTATGTATATAATAAACAAAAGTGGTCCCAGTACACTGCCCTGAGGGACACCAAACACAACGCCCTGCTGCTTGTAAGGGTAGTCCGCTTTAGAGCCTCATATGTTGTTTCGCAGGTGCACTGACTTGCTGATCAGGTTGGTTTAAACCTCATGGGTTTTTGAAACCATAATATTATTGAAGTCCATCCATCCATGTAGTCACGTCTGTGAATCCCCAAAGGGGTAGACAGAGGTGTACCTACTAGTACCCAGTCTTCGCCAATTATGATTTTTGGTCCCATGACGTAATAGGGAGCGAGCCTATTGCCGTCTAGCGGGCCCTTCGTTTTGGGCTGTATGTTTACTGTCGGATGGAGAACAGCCTTATCCCTTAGTCGCCTTTTACGACACCCACGGGAAGAGCTGGGGTGGTCCTATACTACTCCACCGGGAACCAACATGGCAAGATTAGTTTTTTTTTTGAGTGAATTATTTTTGAAGTATTTTTTTTTATATAGGAAACGTGAATTTGACTTCACCTCGCCTGATGTTAAGCAAAGGTAAAGTCTCGGAAAGAGGGTCACCATCGTAAACATGTACCATGTTAACAGTGGTGGCACTCAGCTTGATGGCCTCATTAGATGCCTTTTCACGCCCGCAAGAAACATGTGAGCTGGCAGGGAGTTCCAGTCCTTAGTGGTGCGGCATAGGAATGAGTCACTGAAACGCTTGGTTCTAGCAAATTTAATTTAATGAACTGGACAGTGTAAATTTACAAAAACTTTCAAAACGTAGGTATTAAATTTCCATGTACCTATCAATAAACCTGCTCTCATAAAATGTTAAAGAAAACGTCCGACCATTTTATGTTAAGTCAGCTTCAGTTAAAGCCCCCCAATTTCTTGTATCTATCTTTTTATTTTATCTTCCTACACCAATCAGTATTTCAATTAACATCGATTTACCATAGTTTGTGTGTTAAATAGCCCGTTTGCTCATTACCCAATCCACAATTTATGATCACACAAACCCATAATTACGCATGTCGTCAAAACGCGGTACTCGCGACTAGCGTTGAGACCAACTTGACCTGAAATCCCCGTACATAGATGTATTTATATGTGTGCGTGTTATCGCACGTCGCATAGTGACGAACTTCTGTGATAATCATTTTTTGTATTGCCTTTCTTTGTACCTATTGCTATTTGTTTGATTTTGTATTAACTAACTAAGAAAACCTATAGAAAACTGCAGTGAAATAAGAAATAACACTTTAGAGATGTAACAGATGTTGAGAAGGTAGGATCTCCGTGAGAGGAATGCATGAATGTCACCATAATTTTATTATCTACTATTATACTACCTACTATTATTACATGGGTATTAGAATGTTTGAATGTATAAAGAGGTATTTGTTACTTGTTCGTGCCAGTACTACTGAATAGATCTGGATGAATTTAGATAGATTGTAGTACGTAGATAGATTGTAGTATGTAGATAGATTGTATAGATGCCATAATGTGGGTTATCATCCTGACCGTAGAAGTAGGTACAGTCAGCGTCATAAATATTTTGAAAACGAAGTCTCAAAATGATCTTAAAACTTTCGTATGATGAGCAAATCAAACTATTTTATTGATTTATATGGTATTGTTGTCCAAACTATTGGTGTGTACCAAATGTTAGATCAATCGGTCAACTGAAGGGGGGTAAAAAACTTAATTATGATCATTTTGAGCACTTTGTTCGTTAACAAAAACGCAACTTTATATTAACTGGTTTTATTTTGGTCATAATTCCCATTAAATATGATTTTTCAGCTCCAGTGGTCATGATTGAGGTATGGGTGGTGTGTTTTTCAGTTTTAAGTGGCGCAATGTATATTTCATGTAGACAATACCCATCGTCGTATATCTTGAACATATTCATAGTTACGTATAAACATGCAAACATAATAATCTTAGGTATAAAATTTACAAAGAAAGAAAACCAACTTCAAAAAGAAATCTATGTAATGACATTACAAAGCACTTAAATGAAATTTCATTACCTGTTTCCATGCCCCTAGGGACGGCATGTTCCTTTTTAAAGGTAGGATCAACCCTTTCTAACAAATGAAAATTATTAAAAATAGGACATCGAGGTTGAATTTTGACTGAGAATATCTACATAAAAATATTATATTATCTTTGAGAATTGCCCACATTTTGAGTATTCCCAAAATGCAAAAAAATATATAATAATTATAATGTAAGTCATTTTAAGTACCATTTAATAACACCTACTACATAACATCTTAAATTATGAAATACATGCTCTAAAAATATCAATTATTAACTCTTTCTAAGAACCAGGTGAAAGGTATTTTTCGGACAACATCTGTACAATATCGTACACCTTTACCCAAACAATCAAAGTAAATGTACTATACACGGTCGGATGTACCGTTTGGCAATTCATAATGAAGGGAATTTCAGTTTCGGTCCCTTTACCCCTGGGGACATACAAAAGGAACGACTAGGTTATAGCAAGGATGGTCGTCTCGCATTTAGGTCAGAAGCAATTATATTATGATAGCTTCAGATATTATATCCTTACAAAACAAATGAAGTATGTTTTCTTGATAAAATATTTACTTTTAATTGAAGATTCTCATATACGCTAAAGGTTAGGTTTTGGTAACACTGTTTCTGTTCAAAAATATCTAATCTTCTAGTATTTTATGTCCTATATTTTGCTTTGAATTGTGAAAGAAAGCTTCAAGAAGAACCAAAAACTGGTAATCAACATTAAAACAGGCATGAAATTACTTACATTCGGTGCGAGTCTCGCGAGAACGAACAAATCACTGGAACATGCACATTTGACACGAGACACTAGTTTATACGCACTGAATCAATGTAACACCACTGCACTCGACTGTACACTGTCCGTACACGCAACTTAGGAACACCGTGTCTATATTTTGGCCAATTTTTCTTACGCACGTGTATTTTGTGAAGGATCGCGTCGAACCGAAGCTGGCTAACGTTCGGGGTAAACTGAAACGTGCGAGCCGGGATTGTACCCGGTTGTATCCGTCTCTTTTCCACTCGGGCGATAGAGTTAACGTAGAGTGCTGTGTCTCTTTCTCACGCCCTGAAAGTGTGCGAGAGTATTCGTAATACGTATAGGTCAATATGAAAGCTCCTCGGGTGCTGGAGGCTGCAGTTAGGGTGGATACGTTTCAGGGATATTTGTCTGGATGTGTCGAGTTATGTCATAATAGGATTTGGAACGTGAAGGTGGTCATTGGGAATGTGTCGTTTAGAGGTTATGGGTATTTTTCTATTATTACTTTGTATTAACATTTTCCAATGGTAGTCTGAAAACATTTTACCTACATTTCTGTAATAGATTTTTATAATCGTGATTTTCATTTCCGTTAAAAGTAGGTACTATATATTATGTTTCATGTCTTCATGGTCATAGATTATTCTATCGAGTATTTTAGACTGCGTATTACATAAATAAGGACGCCTAAACATAACCTCAAAATACCTCGCATTTCTTGAAATCAGTTGAAAATGTCCGGATCTATTTCCATCCATAAACCTGTCCGCACGTAGAACTAACGCACAGCTATGTAAATAAGCTTCAAAAATCCGCACGGCTCGTCCGTCGAACAATTCCTGCCCACCCTAGTCAATCCGGCTCGTATCAGCCGTTCCACGCATGCGCCGTGCGCGCGGTGCCTCACTGAGGCACGTCACACACCCTTGAAAATTAATTATTTCAAACTCTGAACGTTACTTGACGATGCATATTATTTATATTCTTTGAAAATTTTACTTATTTTTTTTCAAGTTTATTACATTATGTTTTTGAAATAAATTACATAGAAATACATTTATATCCAAGCTGAAGCTCAATATGGATTAAAGGACAACGACATTCACTTAACCAACATCAAAGTATTATAGAACTATTGGTTAAAAAATATTTAAACAGAAAAATGTACTCGTTAGTCTCGTCTCTTATGAGACCAAAAAGGTTAGGCATTTTGAATATTGGTGCAAAATAATCCTACCCACCCGTTATGTATTGCAAGCATGATTATATAAAGAAAAATACAGCACCGTCCTTACCAGAGCAAATGATGTAAGGTTTAGCGTCTTAACGCTTGTATACCTATGCGTTGTATTTCTTTAGACAAAACAAACAAAAAGGCGTTCATTCTCACATTAACTCTATCAAAATACTGCAGGCTATTTGCTTTCAATTTCACTTACAGTATTTAACAATACTGACACAAACCAGCAGCGCAAGTTCAATATCCAGAATTATCTAGTAAACTTGTCCCCGCGTTCCTTTTCCTTGCCGTTTCTACGTAACTTTAGGCCGATTCCTTAATAGGAGTCTTACCCGCCATCTGTCCTACTATTACGTCTGGGGTCCATTGCCATTGTGCTTTCTTTTAGTGCTTTTTGTGATTGATTTAGTCCCCGGTACATTTGATAAGCGACTGATCAGAGTAGCCCAAGACATTTTATACTTAGAAATGCTAAATTTTCTTACTGAATATTAAGCGAAAGCTCGTCTTTAAGTTTTTCATAGGAATGCTGGAATTTCCTACTAAATATTAACTACAAGACCAGACTTAGGACAAGAAGTCCCAGGTTAGATTTGTGGCATTACTACCGATGTTTACACCGATTAAATAGGCTCCGGAATCGATTTGGCCGAAGCAAGGAATGCCGGGCCAGATGGGGTTCTCGGAGGGGGCGGACCCGCGATGTGAATGTGGAGTTACTCCACAGACAATGGCCCATCTGTTAACGTGTGCTAAATGCCCATACACATATACACCTCAGGACCTTATGTGCGCCTCCGAGAACGACATACAGTGGCAGCACACTAGGAGAAGATAATTTGAGGGCCGAGGCGCCATGCGTCGCCACGATAGAAGAAGAAGAAAACTACCGATGTAAACCCATTTCTAACACAAGCAAATTAGCTTAGTTGGAGGGGTTAGAGGGAGTACCAGTTCTAAACAAAAAGTAGCCTAGCAATTCTTATATAATTCAAGCTGTTTCAGAAACTTGTAAATTTGTATGATATCTGACAATAATCCTGCGATGGTGTACAAAATAAAACAAATAGCAAACTCATTTCATTGTATGTGTATACCGGTCTCTCGTAAATTCTTAAGGTAATTGAATTGATGGTATTGATATTAGAATACTGGCTAACAACAAAAAGGAATCTGTGGTACTAAAACCTAATTCACAAATCTAATGGATAATAAACTAAGCTTTGAGCCGTTTGGGGTTGTGTCGTTAGAGTTATAGGGTACCTTCGTTAATTTTGTTGAGAAACGGGCAAAGCGACAAATCGACGCTTCACGTGATCAAAAAACTGGACGCTTATTGTGAGAGAGAATTAGCATTAGAAAAATGTTTGTAGTCGCTGACAATGTGAAAGAATTTTATTACCAGGGTCACATTAGTTAGTCGCTTAAAAAAAATCACATAATGTAAACGTTCCTATAAAAATCGGGTGAAATTCTATAATGCCTGGAATGTGAATATACAAATCGATCGAATACAAATGATGATCGCGTCAGCAATGATAATATCCGTAGGAGAACAAAACTAACCGACGCGACGTAGCCCAGCGGATTAGCTCGTTGAAGTGGCAGTGGGCGGGACACATAGCGCGCAGAACAGATGGCCGATGGAGCAAAAAAGTTTTGGAATGGCAACCGCATACGGGTAAGCGTAGTGTAGGACGCCCAACGGCCAGGTGGAAGGACGACCTCATGAAGGTCGCCGGAAGCGCTGGATGCGGGCTGCTTTAGATCGGTCATTCTGGAGGTCTATGGGAGAGACCTATGTTCAGCAGTGGACCATGTGTGGCTGATATGATGATGATGATGAAATTTTTCCAGATCCCGAGAATACGGATAAGCCAAGATAAAAACAAAGGTCAGAGAATATTTCGAAATGTAAAATGTACGGATTAAATAATACTTTCAACACTATATTAGATATACTCGGAAAACCAAATGTAGGTATATATACTACCGGTAGATAAGCCGATTTGATTGATTAAATTTACATTAACGTAGAACCACCTTGAAATTGATTAATACTGGTCAATTATTACAATCAATCAAACCAAACAAATTGATCACATGTATACATAGATGGGTGTGAATACGTATATTATATTACTTTAGTAAACACTATAGAGTTGTTGCTTATTTTCAAGAAAGGCGTATTTCAGAATTCAAAATAATTTCACCACGAAACATGGTAAGCTAAAAGGAACTATAAGCTATCAGGAATCAATCATGCGTGTGCGCGTGTGTGTGTAATATGACCTAGGACGCGGTTAACGTATGACATATTGAACATAGTAACAACAGACAATTATTATTACTTTGTTCTTTTATTGAATGTAGTCGAGTTTCACGTGATGTATAATATCGTTTTTCAAAGATAAAAGGAGATGGAATAACTTACCCTTTATAGCATGAGTAGGCCCTTAGGGCTATGTTAAATCATCTTTGTAACATATACAAAGGCGATACTGCATGCTATTTTCCTCAATTTACCTCGTGTCATAATATTATTTGTAGTTATTTGAACCACGGTGTGATTTGGCGTACTTACTTCTGTTTAAAGAAGGTTTTTAAAGACAATAACTGACAAGAAACATCTTTATGGATACGTGTCTTTTTTGAAACAGCTACCGCAGTCTATGAGAATCTGCAACGCCAAGGGTGTCATTTGCGCGACATAAAATGCTTTTTATGACCTTTTTAATATCTCAAGCCCGTTTTTGTTCAGAGGGGCAGGCAGAGGTGTACACCTAATAGTAGGTACTTACAATTTGTTAATGGTTTTCAGTACAACGTCATAGCGGGTGAGCTTGCTTTTGGTTAGTTTAGTTTAAAATGTGGTTTGAAATGAACATGAAAACCAAATAGGGCTATTTGCTGTTTTCATCACACGCAATGTTTTATTGATGAGGCTTGAATATTCATAATATTGTATAAATGAAATACTCGCTCGTATTCGTTGTCCAGTGAATTGATAAGTTAACAGTGGGCTAAAGCCTCCCAACATTGGGAAAAGCCTATGTCCGGCAGAGGACAGCGATAGGTTAAATAATTGACTGAAAACTTCTGAACAAGAGAATCAAAACCACTAATAAACTAAATAAATTCTTTATATGTTTTTTATAAAGGACAAGTCAATTTGATTTCACCTCGCCTGGTGGTCAACTAAAGGCAAAGTCTCGGAAAGAGGGTTACCATGTTAACAATGGTGGTACTCAGCTTGACGGCCTCTTGAGATGCCTTTCACGCCCCGCTTAAAGGACCCGGGACTGTAGAAAGAAGGAAACACGTGAGCTGGCAGGGAATTCCAGGTCTTAATGGTGCGACATAGGAATGATTCATCGAACCGGTTGGTTCTTGACGGAATATTTTGTACCGTATGTGGATGATATCTACAACTCGTGCGAGTTAACATGGCACCTGGCTCGGGGCTTTACGCGGGGGAGCGGGAGGCGTGTACGCTGACGCTACTAGCCTCGCACGGCGAGAGCGGGGTCGCGCGCGGGGAAGCGGGAGGAGGGTGTCTTCGAGGCAGGTGCCATGTTAACTCGCACGAGCTATAAGCCCTGCACGTGTTGTCCTCTGAAGGAAAGGAGAGGGTGGGACTAATTGGAAGAGCACATCAGAACATTCACCATGGAAGAGACTTATAATTCAGTTAAAAAATAATGAGAAAGATTTAAGCTCTAAAAGTACTCGTATCATCATGGTTTTCCTTAAAAGTGTGTTAGTATAATTATATTAAATGTAGCTATGTGTATTTATTTAATTTACTCTTGTGATATTGGTTACGCAACGATCATGAAAAATATCTTAAAACTGTAGTTTATATTGCAAACACCAATTTTAAAACATGACTTTGTTATCCGCTGTAATATCCGCCATATTGCGATATCTAGCGAACTTCCTCACAAAGTGTACCAACATTCCTCCTTAATTATGTATATCGGATTATTCCTATGTTATCGTACATTGCATAATAGTAATATGACGTGAACCCTTCATTTCCCGTTCTGGGAAATGGCTATGAAAGTTTTAGTGAACGCAAATATTGTTTGGGAAGAGGGCAAATACACTGTCTGTATGGCTTTATTTAGTCTGTACGAGGAATAGAGTGCCATGTGCTTTTTATTAACAGTATTGAATGTCACTTACTAATATTTTTTTTGTCTGGTGAGATTTCGGTTCGAATTTCAGAAGTAGTGTCGTGTAGAGGCAACTTTCTTTACAACGTTTGAGCATCTTGAAAGTATTTTAGAGCTTATTACGTTACTAGCTTTTGCCCGCAGCTCTGCCCGCGTGGATGTCGGTTATCACAACCAAACATAGCCTATGTCCTTTCTCATGGTCTAATCTACCCCTATTCCAAATTTCATTAATATCCGTTCAGTGTTTTAGGCGCGAAAGCGTAACATGCAGACAGACAGACAGATGAACAGAGTTACTTTCGCATTTATAATATTACTATGGAAGTATGGAAGTATAGATTTGGAATGTTTCAAACCATTAAGTTATGTATCAAATAATTTCTATAAAATACAGTAATCATTTGGGCATCGGTCCCGATTATGTCTAGAACATTTGGAACCCTGAATTCACTCTTTCTTTTACGTTCGTCCTTCCCGTCTTTTATCTCTTTCCTATTTCCGATACATGACTCCTGCTAATTTAAATGTAGTTTGAAACAAGGCACTTTCACTGCATTTCTTTCATTCATATCGTTTGTATATTTTTTTGCCATTTTTGCCGAAAAACCCAAAACGCAACAAGCGTTCACTCGCGATATCTACTCTGCATACTTCGTTGATATTGTATGTGGTCTGTACCCGCGTTCGAATTTATATTCAAAAAGTAGAGGCAATTTGTTTCATTGTTAGAGTTTTAGGAACTAGATTCCTAAAAATCCTAATGGAATCACTTCTTCCAAAACGGTATTTTTATTGATTTAGTCTTGCTAAATGGCCACCACATTTTTTTATTAATCAGTTACCTTTAATCCTGTACCAGCAACAGACAAACCTTCATCGTTAGCAGCTAAAGCCAGAGTGAGAAAAAAGTTATCGAGATGAATAAAGTGAAATTCATTTTTATATACAAGACGATAAGACTAAATGATTGGGGAATTGAGTTCACGGCAGAATTATTATTCATATTTCCAACCGCAATCTAATTTGAGGTAGCCCATAACAATAAACAATCAGGAAATTCAAAATATCAAATCAACCGTGAAAATATTTAGCGCCGAGTCGTTGAAAGCAGGTTCTCTTTACGGTACATGAAAACGAAATTAAGACGAAGCGATCTTTAGTACAAAGTTAATTCATTATTATTTATTTGTTAGCGGCCATCTTTTGATCCCTGCTGGCAAAAAGCCAATGTTTTTTTGTTAGTATTTTTCAATATTTTCGTCCCTCTTAATTATCTTGAAGTGTTTAAGGAAGTTTGTTGTTTAATTATCTAATTTTGAAGAGTCTGTAGGTATTTGTTTTTATTTTCTTATTATGAACAAAGTTTGGAAAACAAAAAACGGTTGTTTTGTCATTTTTGATGGAATGCTTTTACAGTTAAGTAATGCGCCGAAATTAGATTGAATAACAACTCTAATGTATCTCAAAAATATAATGGATGAAAGATTAAGAGAAGTTAAATAAATACGATCAGGCTACGATCAGCCGGGGTGCGAGGGTTGTGTCAAAGAGAACCTCATCTTCGGCCTGGCACAGCGACCCACAGAAGGAGTGCGGTTTAGTCGGTTCGAGTACAAAATATCCTCCCTCTACGGCTCCGAGTAAGGGTATCCGTGGGAATATTCCGCACGTAAAGAGAACTATTGCTTTAAATTGACGGCATAACCCTTTAGACTTTAGAGTATACATGTTTGCCTCTTAATATTGTGGTAGGTAATACACCAATTATATTATGTTATGACACATGTGAAGGATGCAAATTATTGATTTATATTATATACTACATTGTATACTACAGACAATCTCGACAACGAGTTACAGGAACGGTTACAATGACCGAATCACCATTATAAGAACAAAGTGCTTGGAGTGTAAAACAAGTTTCATTACAATGTATTAAAGTGTCGTAAATATCGACGATCGTAAAATACACTTTGTACCGCTTTTCATCGGTTACACGTTGGAAGACTTACCGGGAAATAGGTTATTGCGATACTTTTAGTAATAACCTTCATATTAGCGAAGTCGGCCACTGTTTTCCTCCGATTCATATAAGTTATTTGAAATATGAGAGAACAATACTCTTATCTACTTTTAGTGAGTGGTTCGAGGTTTAGCAAAATCCACAGTTAGTCTTTCAGCTTGAAGTCTGGGGTCCGCCCAGACTTCAAGCTGAAAGCTTCGGATGCCACAGGGATTAACACTGAGATGAGGAAGAAGTGCGTGGCTTATTAACACATCAGTTGTGACGAGTTTTTTATATAGGACACGTCAATTTGACTTCCCCTTACCTGATATTAAGCTAAAGGTAAAGTGTCAGGGTCACCATCGTAAACATGTACCATGTTAACAGTGGTGGCACTCAGCTTGACGTCCTCATCAGATGCCTTTTCACGCCCCGCTTACAGGACCCGGGACTGTAGGATGAAGGAAACACGTGAACTGGCAGGGAGTTCCAGGTCTTAGGGGTGCCGCATAGGAATGAGTCACTGAAATGTTTGTGACGTTTATAGAGGATGAAAAAGTGGAAAGAGAATGGAAAAGAAGGAAAATCACCAGAAAAGGATTGCTTACAGTTTTGCTACTCAAGGCAAAAGAAGAATCTTGAAGATTACAAAGCCAGTTTTATTTATTTATTCTATGACAATGTCATACTTAATGACAAAAAGTTGCAGCTGATTGAAATGATTCATTGTTAGAAAACAATCCATTATCAGGGATGCTGTTATGGTTCATCGAATGATCTCCGTCGTATCTATGAGGTGAGCTCTTATAGCAGTATTGTTGATTATTACAAAGCTTTTATTACTTGACTGCGCGACGTAAAGGAGTGGTAATTTGTATGTTCCTTTAAAGCACTATACAGTCTAAACACCTGTGCCGAATTTTATGATTCAGACGTCAATGGTTTTCCCTTAGTTCGATGAGTGTCATTTAAGGCATGACGTTAGTGAAAATTCAATATTGCAACTGCTGGACGTCATATTGGGAAAGTGAAAAAAGAAATTAGATAGAGAGAGAGAGAGAGATACTCGTATAACTATGTCAAGTGAGGTATCGTTGAATAAGTATCTAAAAATCATTTCAAGTTTTCCCTCATCATTTGTCGATTAAAGTTACGTAACAACCATTCTCATATATAGGTTTTCAGACAGTAGAAATTCAATTGTGATGTAGTACTGATGCTGATAGGAAATCCAGTCTGGTAAATAACTACTAAAACAAAAAAAAAGGTTAGATAAAAAAAATCAAACATCAAAAGACCCGAATGCGTAAAAAAAGTTTAAAATAAAATAAATTGTTAAATACAAAAACTCGACTGTTGCTGAAAAGATTGAAACAAATTTCATAGCAGGTGGCCCGGTAAAAATTAATGGGTGCCGCCTGCTATCAATCTTATTTTGATCTTTTCAGCAGCAGTCGGGTTTTTGGTTTTAATATTTTTTGTTAATTATTTATTATTTGCCAAAATCATACTTGCAGAAGAATTTTAAAAAGTTGCAAAAAAATTAATATCGGTGAGGCTCATACTTTTCACGGATATTATTTTTTTCTCCGTCGTGTGCACTAGCTCTTATATTAGTATTGTATTTTTGATCAAATGGTTATCACACGGTCATGATAATAACCGTTCAACCTAAAATTCCTCAAACTACTATATCAATTTTGTAAAACAACAAAATTAGCGGCATTTTATCTCAGGTTACTCTAATTTACGATGTTTATAACAATTCCCACTCCTTATCGTTGAAAATTTGAAACTGCAAGATAAAATTTCGTGAAGAAAGTGCAAAATTATTTAATTTCGTATACAACGGCACGCAAATACTAATTTTCTCGGGGCTGGACAGGTATAAATAAATAAGAAAACCTTGATGTTGGAGCTCTCGGGGAAAGGTTGACTTGTAACCGGAAATTTTCTTTTTGATGTTTACGAAATGAATATTCTAAAAGAGTCTTGAATGTTGCCGTTTTAGTAGGACATCAGGGTACGATAATAATTTTAAAGTACGGCCAATGTTATTGTTGTATACAAAATTGGATGTTGGTATATTATATGTGAGATTGCTAAACTATTTAAGCTTCTTAAAAGCTTACGCGGCTGTACCGACTGTCCTGCAGCGCAGGTAAACTGCCTTTGGCTTGGAAGGAGGTAAATGTACAGTCGATCCCCAAGAAGGGGGATCGCTCGGATCCAGCCAACTATCGACCCATAGTCGTCACCTCAGTGCTGTGCAAGATGTTCAAGCACATCATTAACACACAGCTCATGGGATATTTAGAGGATCACTCCTTGGTTGATGACCGGCAATATGGTTTCAGACTGGAACCGTCATCGGGTGATCTTTTGACGTATGTTACCTATCTTTGGGGTGAGGCTATGGACAAGTACGGCCAGTCACTGGCAATTAGCCTTAACATCGCTAAAACTTGGCACAAATCACTTCTTTTAAGCTACCAGCTTTTGGTCTGCCCCCAGACTGCAACTGGGTTGCCAGCTTCCTACAGGGGCGCCGTATTCGTGTCCTTTGTGATTCGGAGTTCTTGCAGACAAACTCTCCTTCTTCTGCATACCAATGACATGCTCGCCACAGGCAATATTCATTGCTATGCGGATGATAGCACCTTAGACAGGAGCTATCACGGACATCCTGCGGCCAATCAGTCTGATATCACGGAAAAAAGGCAGCTTTGTCACTGAGCTTGACCGTATCCTTAAACATATTTCCCAATCTGGCTCTGAGAACCTGGTCGAGTTCAATACCAAGAAGACGCAGAGTTTACAGCAAAGATATCTCCATTCCTTCAGAGCACGCCACTGCCACTCCAGGATAACCTCAATATCCTTGATATAAATGTTCGCTGCAAACTTAATAACGATAACTACATCGAGAGTATTACCCAAATAGCAGAACAGATTGAGACGTTTTTTCACGCCGGAGCCGCGGTGTCTTCGACTCAAGACCCAAATTCGTTCCTGCGTGGAATACTGCTCACATCTCTTGGACGGCTCCGCAAAGTACTTACTAGAATTAAGTAATTAGTACTTTTATTACTTACTATATTCTGAGGTTACGAACACCCTTGAGCTTTTGCAGATGCGTAGAGATACTGCTTCCTTGGCAATATTTTACCGTGTCTACCATGGTGAATATTCTGAAGAGCTCTTCCAATTAGTCCCACCCTCTCCTTACACAGGACAATGCGTACAGAGCTTAGATATCACCCACGGTGCAGAATATTACACCAAGAGGTTCGGTAACGTTTTCCTATGCCGCACCATTAAGACGAAACGAAATGTTTCTTTCTTCCTACAGTCCCGAGTCTTTTAAGCGGGGCGTGAGAGGCATCTGATGAGGCCGTCCAGCTGATTGCTGCCTTTGTTAACATGGTACATGTTTATAATCGTGCCCCTATTTCCAAGACTTTGCCTTTAGCTTAACATCAGGCGAGGTGAAGTCAAATTGACGTGTCCTGTATAAAAAAAAAGTTTCAAACACGATGAAAGTGAAACAATTTCATAGCAAGTCAATACAAAACAATAGAAAATTACATTTTAGGTACCTATCGGAATTAACCTTGAAATCATTACAATGCCTATAAATGAATCAATATAACCTAAATCAACCGTAAATGGTCGTTATCACCGTAACTCAAACTCAAAATAACATTCTGAATGGAACAAATTTTCTGGTTCGCTTCCAATATTACAAATCAGGTTGTACTTTCGCTAAATGCTACTTGTTATTCCGGTCGCATGTTCCCGAAGGACATTTTACAGTAATTAGAGGCAGTAAGTAGCTTGCCTGCGGTTGCCAATTGTATACTTTATACGAGGAAACATTGTGCAACGAGCAATAAAAGCAGTTGCTCATTTGAATACTTCAATGTTTTGTCAACTTTTTACGGAGACTTCGTTTTAGGTCTTAGCACAGAAATTTTGTTGAATTTCCAATTATTGTCGTATACTACGTGCTTCGACTTTGTGATGCTTCAGAGAATTTCTTAAAAAATCTTATAATAATTTGCCTAACCTGCGAATTGAAGGTTTACGGGGTTTACTGGCTTACTAGAGGTTGTCGAGCACACGCACATATATCGCGCACATAGAGAGATAATAAATTACGTTCAGTTTTAGGATTATTCCACTTTGTTCACCTGGGTGATATCACCTAGGTGAACAAAATGGAATTGATTAGTCTACATTGATCACCTCGGAAATAAATCACCTGGGTGATATCACCTAGGTGAACAAAGTGAAATTGATTAGTCTACTTTTATCACCTCGGAAATAAATCACCTGGGTGATATCACTCAGGTGAACAAAGTGGATTTGATTAGTCTACTTTTATCACTTCGGAAATAACTCACCTTAAAAACTGGTATCTTATGGGTAAATCGGTACTGTAAAATACGTTTATAGGATAATGAATATGTATTGTTTTGGGAGAAAAAATCTGATAGTTTAATTAGCAAAAACAGAAAAATAACTCATTCTACAGCAATCTGTTATAAAATTGTATAAAAAAAAGATTACAAAGTTATCGGAGTTTTTCGAGAAAATGGCCAACGGACAACATATGCCCATCGTCGACTAACGACATTTGACAGTCTGTTACGAAATTCTCGCGATTTCTTGCTGTAATACTCCGATTTGATGATGGTGAGCACTCACCATGATCTATATTTATATTGTTCATACGCACAACGTAAAAAGATGCATCTTTTTGTAATGCATCGAGCAAATGTATAACATTGTTCTTCCGAAGTCGTATAGAGTAATTTAATTTGTGGTGCCATCATTCTAAAACATTCGTCGTTCGATGCCACTCGCCCCACACACACCAAATATTTAGCTCAAGTTTAGTCATCCACTGCGATTTAAAATAATCAAGGTTTCATAGTTGGATGAAGACAGTATTCTGAATATATATACTCCCAGCCCTCAGAGATATAATCTTCTGGGAGTAAAGGTAAAGCATTTAATAGCGATACACATCGTCGATTGTACTTGTTATCATTCAAAGATAAATCACGAAGGTTAAACACTTTAATTTCATTCTCTATGTTTGGTATCAAACAATTACATTTAAAACTATATTCAACGATATTTAGAACTACCTTCAATGACATACATGTTTATCGCTAATGTTGCCAATGTTTACCCCAGTTAATGATATGATAGATCTAATTAAAACAGTAAAAACTAATACAATTTAAATTATAAAAAAATTCAAGTGCAAAAGCAAAAATATTTTGTGTGCGTGGGTGAGAGAAACGTACAAAATAAAAACCAAAAAACGGACCTATAAACATTCCTATAAGTAAACAGTATCCTATAAATATTGGGTTTTTATACGGTACCGATTAGTATTTATTAGATACATGTAAAAAAAAAAGTTGGACCTATATCATAATAGGTGTCATAATAGACTATTCCATTCCACTTTGTTCACTTGAGGGATATCGCCCAGGTGATTTATTTCCGAGGTGATCAAAGTAGAGTAATCAGTTCCACTTTGTTCACCTGGGTGATATCACCCAGGTGATTTATTTCCGAGGTGATCAAAGTAGACTAATCAATTCCACTTTGTTCACCTAGGTGATATCACCCAGGCGAACAAAGTGGAATAATCCCAGTTTTAGATTTTGATAAAATTGATTAATCGAAATGAGTTTTCAAATACAGCTTTATACGATGTAAAGTACTATTAATGTACAGTTTTCGAACTTTTCTTTGTGTTTTTTGATCTCTCTCCTTGTCAAACACCATGATTTTGGTTTAACGAGCACAATATAACCGCGATGAGATTTATTAAAAATCATTTTCATGTTAATCTTTATTTCATATTAAATCTGACCTCAAAATCCAGTGACACCTAAACGTAAAAAGAGAAACGACAAAAGTCATTCGCATTTCTGTGTCGCAAACAAAACTGACCCACTTTTGGAATCTCAGCGCTGAGCTGAAAGGATAGACGAGTTTCAAAGACCGAATGAACGATATGTTGTTTGAGGGGGACTGTGTAATCTGTGGATCAAACTCGAAGGGCACTTTGCGACGGTTCCTGAACATAATAATATCTCCAAGTGTGAAAACTTAAGCGAAGGGTAGCAGAACGATTTACCCTTTACTAACTTTTAGACGGTCGCGTTCCGTTACATCTATACCATTATAAAATAGTAAAAAAACCCCGTCACAAAAAAACACCTCCAAAAAGTGGAAAATAAATGGAGTTTGCCTTTTAACTTTAACTGTTGCCATGTCGGGGGACCCTAAATGGTTAAGCACTCCGTTATATTATCGGAACAATTCAAGGTCCCCCGACATGGCAACAGTTAAAGTTAAAAGCCAAACTCCATTTATTTTCCACTTTTGGAGGTGTTATTTGTGACGGGGTTTTTTAAATTTTTAATTTAATTTTTATTTTATACTTTTTAAAGTGATCTACTAGTTAAGCTCTTTCATTTGATACCCATATTGAAAGAGTTATGAAGAAATATGTATTCTGACATGTTGTAGCAGCGGCCATCTTGGACCGATTTTTTTCAAACATAGCTAAGAACACTCCCGACTAATATACCTTTCAAACAAAAAAAACTACATCCAAATCGGTTCATCCGTTTCGGTTCTACTCTACGATGCCACAGACAGACACACACACACAGACACGTCAAACTTATAACACCCCGTCGTTTTTGCGTCGGGGGTTAATTAGTTGTATCTGTACAACACTGTTGTACTGTAAAATATTTGGGTTATGTTATATAACAATAATATATTGTTTTTTAATTCTTGTCTGTTTATTCGCGATGGATGATGCAAAAACTACTGAACGGAATTTGATGAACAAACATACATACATGACTGAAAAAAGTAAATAATGTCTCATAATTTATAATAGAGACAAAAAATACCGATTTGGAAGACTAAATACTAATCTAACTTCTTATTTGGTATACTACACTATAACATCAAAATATCTTTCCAAATATTTTCATTTAAATAAAGTGTCATACTCTGAGGTAATAAATATCAGTTAAACGTCCGATAAACAAAAGGTATCGTATCTTGTGAATATTAAAGGGACGCGACGTCCCATTTTGTATGTAATGTTTTTTATATCGGCCATTAATCAAAAACTATCAGATTTTTTCGCAGACTATCAGAATTTTATGTTAACTAGGTATTTTATGAAAGTAATTATTTTGGCACAAAATAAACTTTAAATACTTTATTATGAATTAATGATGATGATGATGGATTCAGATTAGAATCCATATCCATTCCATACTAATATTATAAATGCGAAAGTGATTCTGTCTGTCTGTATGTCTGTCTGTATGTTACGCTTTCACGCCTAAACCACTGAACCGATTTTAATGAAAGTTGGTATAGGAGTAGATTAGACCTTGAGAAAGGACATAGGCTATGCTTAGTCGCGATAACCGACATCTACTTGGGCGGAGCCACGGGCAAAAGCTAGTACTAAATAAATGAAATTGATTCTTCTTTCATTCTTTGATGGAGATGTTCTTAAGTTTTTGTACTCCCTTATGAGGTAGTATAAAGTATAAACGTGAGTAGGTATTATAAAACTGTAATATTTTATATTTATACAATAATAAGCACAACAGTCGTATTAATGCACTGTGTCCACCCAAATTATCATTTCATTATTCAAGTTTCCTTTGAAGAAGTTCTTCAGAATATTTTTATTATGTAAACAACGCGTTGCCCACGCCAATTTCCGTATTGGATCCATATTGATCTCATTTCCCATTTGTGTCCTTATTCTGCCGTCGGCAAATTGCGTTAACTAGTTAGCTACAAAAAAATCATGAATAATTCTCAAGTAATATCCCAAAGGTGAATTGATTTTGTTGCTGGATTAGTTATTCTTGATAGACGAGTGGGATTGATAAGATGAATAAAATACTATGCAATACTACCAAGAGGGGAGTGAAATTTGAATAAGGTAGTCATAGATTTATCTCATGAGAGTGTGTTCTAAACGCAGTTCGATTGATCGTTTGAACAATGTGGATTTATGAATCCTCTTCGTGCGATCAATCGAACTCCTCGATCGAACGATCTTACCGGAACGGTTTTCTTCACAAAAATAGTTTTCATTCCTGTCAACTACCATTGGTCGCTCAGTAATTCCGTATCATATTTTCATCATTGGTTATTAACCTCACATAGGTATATCAGTTTCTGATTAGCTCAATAATTGCATTAATGTATTGTATTGCGTGATTAATTGCATTTGATACGTCATGTGTAACAGATGCTATTGTGTTCTGGAGTATTGGTGTTGCTGTCGAGAGCTTTACAAATAGCATAATGAATATAATGAAGAATACCTAAACTTAGTACATACGTGAATAATTTAAAAACCTAATAAGTATTGGAATCGGACTTCAATTGTGTCCATTTGAACCCCTGCGCTATCTTGGAAATTAAATTCAGTTTAAGGCTCTAAATAAACATCTGGAAGACAAGAAACGAAGGGAGGTGTTACAGATTTTCTTGTTTAGGGTGTACCGCAACTTGTAGCTTGGCAAGTGCCCGTTGTATTCTGCTTCCGTCATAACCTGTAACGAAGTGTAATATGAACGGTTCGAAATTTGGAAATCAAAAATTGTATAGGTATCTAACTCTTCTGAAACACCTATAAGTGACAGAGCGGCAGAACTTCGATTAGACAAGATACGTGACGTCAAAGTCACATGTGATATAGGTCACACAAGAGTTATTCCTCAAGCACCAAACATAATTCACACTTAAGCCAAACTACTTGAAATCTCTCACTCAAGGAGTAACCCCCGTCATAACTCTACTGACCCTCTTAGGGGTTGTCGTGATGTTTATGTATTTTTCATCATACGGACGTGGCGTAAGCACTGAATACAAATGAGCCACATCCTCCAGTAATACGGATTCATAGGATTTTTAAATAATCTTTGACTTATCATGTATTTTATGATATACTGCTATGATTGAACGACGCGTTGTAAAAGTTTGTTTTTAAAATGAAGGCTTTATTAAGACAACATATAAATTATATTACATATTTTGTTTTGTATTTTATGGCTGATGTCCTGGAGAGTAGACTGCATATTATGTTATATGATTTGCTATGTAAATTTTCAAATGTTTTGCTCTATGAAAACGTTTAACAGGAAGAATCATTTTCAAATGATCTTTGATTACTCTTGACTTTTCTGACACAATTGTACAATTTTGACGTTCATATGGTGCTCTCTATATGCCTAAACTGAATAAATGAAATTGATTCTTTGATTCTTTGATTGAGGGTAAAGATCTGCTAAAGATGGTACCTTTCTGATAATACTGTGATTATTATATAGAGCTTTGAAGAAATTACTACGAAGCTGTAATTTTCTGCAGAGAGAATACATTCTCTAGATTTGAATATATAATATCTATAATATTCGGTGAAATCCAAGATATCGTAATCAACTTAAGCTACGAGGTCAACACAAACATCCGTAGAAGAAATAAATACATCCTATAGCCTCACAATGTTAAATCATTTTGCTCCACTAAACCCAAAAAGTAATTCGAATGATATAGAAAAAAATACCAATATAATCCCCCTGTATATTAAATAAGGGCACAAGTATTCAGTTTATTTATACACAACAGCTGCGAGGCTTCACACAAAATTAATACAACAAAAATTCAACCATTAACGTCTCCCTTAGTATCTTGAATAATATTGGTCTTAGAAATTGTAAAAAATTATGAAGGCACGGAATTTTGGCGAAACAAAACATCCGCGTGATGTACGGACAAAGTTCCCTGGCTGTTGAGCTTCGAACGTAAAAATGATAAAATATTTTGAGCCTTTTTGTTTTAATAAACTCAGTATTTATTGCTGAGCTTTTAGTTAACAGGCAGGAATGGATTTTTTTTTTGTTAGCCTGTGTGTAGAACTACTTCAGGCTACGGTCAAAATTTTCAGATATACATTCCATATTTTTTTAATAACAATTTCAATAAAAACACCATTAGAGATCTCTCACTTGGTTCAAACTGACTTTGCTCTCCTACCCAATAACAAAAAAGGCAACTTTACCTGCAAGTACTGGCATTTAGACCTGCTGATTGCTGAAAGACGCTCTGGCACCAACGTTCGAGTCTTGGCTTACAGGCCTGATGGCAGTAGCTCCTGTAAAAATTAAAATTAATCAAGAATGTAGTATCAGTGTGCAATCTCCCATCAGCTTTCTTGATACAACCGAGATTGGGCCTCGGATAAATCTACTTCTAAAAGTGTTTCCTGTTTAGGTTTCATTTTGCAATGTAATTTAGAAAATGGTTTTCCTTTATTAGTATATAAGTGTGCAAGAAGGCCGTATAACCATATAATTTTGTTTAATAAAACGCAGTATATCATCACCACACTACGCCATCCACTTGAATTAATAAATTCTCAAACAAATAAGAAATTTGTCTCACTACACTTTAATTAACTTCCATAAATATTAATATAAATTCAGTATCTCAATCTTTTGTCTCATCTTTACAACAAAGTACAAAATATAAGATGACGTGGAATGAGATGACAGTGAGTTGAAAAGGCAATTTCGAGAAAATGTCACTCAAAGTTCTGTATCATTCTGTGGTTTTGTGTACAACACAAATTCGATTCTTCTTTTTTAATTTTAGAATATTTTTTGTTTTTATTTGTTCGTAACTGTTCATTTGAGCCCTTCTTACGTACACTTCAACCTATATTTTACTGAGTTTATTACTCACGTTAGTAGGTAAAAGTTTGATGAATAAGGTAGCTGTTTCAACTTCTTGTGAGCAGTCGATCGTATGCTCATACATAGTGTAGGTCACGCAGGCTACTTTATTCTAGATATTTGAACACACTACTCATATAATTAAGGTTGATCTCAGGTGGAAAGGCTTTCAACTCATAACAAGGATATATCTCTACTATATGATGGTGGTAATTTGCTCAGATCACGAAAACTTGGAGAAGAATATTCGATGATTTATCCCATTTTTATGGGGGAAAAATGTAAGATTTTCCCTATTCAATTTTGTTCATAGTGTACGAAGCCTTATTTATCAGCATCAACCAAGCTAAACCAAGCTCACTTGTGAGTCAGTGGACCTGTTGAACTATGAACGAGGCCCTAGCACACGCTTTCGTCTTAGGATTATGAGGTCAGACTGCAGTGACTCCTTTTTTTTTTCGTGCGGAAATCCCCCTGCCGAAGCCGAAAGGGGAGGTTATGTCGGACTCGAACCGACTAAAACCGCACGCCGGCTGTGGGTGGTGGTGCTAGGCCAGAGGTGAGGTTGTCATCGACATGTCCCTCGCACCCCGGCTGACCCAGGACCATCCCTTACGGTCTAGCCCTCCTCGGGCTCTTCAGTGACTCCTAGAAAACTACATTCACTAATCAAAAACAATAAGCAGAGCTCATGCTCCAAAGGAAAAACTTAGACACAACTAAGAAATCGCTATAAGGATGATACAATATTCCGATTGTTCATCTAGCTGGCGAGAAATATGCCTAACTAAGTAATATATTTGTTTGTAAAAGTCGCAATCCCAAATCCAAGATTCCAAACACGAGCTCACCTCCAAATGTTCAATATATGGAGGCATTAAAGGTTGAAATGGTCTAACAAGCGAATATGATGGCAATATACGGTCCATGTCTCAACAGAATACGCGATGTTTGGCAACATAATAGGCGTATCAATTTTTGTAGTCAGTTTAAACGGGTATAACTATGTAAGCTAAAGGTTTTTCGATCTAGTGCCAAATGGTGCAGCTGTGGTACCAATTCAGTTGGTTATTTTGCTATCAAGGCAATAAGTTCACCGCGCTTGAGCCAAATGGTTTAACAATCAGGCACTGACACTAAGATTAAAAATCAAATTCGTACAGTTCATTATATGGAATATTGTTTACGATATGAAACGAAAAATGCACCCAAAATATTTTTGTTAGAATTATATAATAAGACAATGCCACTTTATAGACAAGCTGTGCCCGTGACATTGAGATTAATGTTTTTGCATAATCCTAATCCTTCCTGTAAAATAAAATAACCTTAGCTTCTTTACATTGGTCCTATCAATCTATTTGCAGGGCTTATTGGTGAGCTAAAGTAGACAATAAGACAGTCATGACATTTTTTTTTCGTTGTACCATGTATACATTTTTCTATTTTATGAACAACAAAAACTGATACAATTTTATCAACAATTCCATAACGAAAATTAGTAGTATTCGTTTTAGTAAACACTACCATAGATGTCAAAAACAACCTACAATATAACGCTTAGTTCAAACACTATTGTTTGTTTGACACAATACCAACATTTTCTCCCTAAATTAGGTCTTTCGAGAGTATTTTTGTAGCACTTCAAAGGGTCCCCATACTAGACATTGGCAGTGATTTGATTACCTCGCAAATGTTCTGTACTCGGCCATGTTTGTTTAGGGCACAGTCCCTCCAAAGGTACACACGGAGACAGATACGATATATGTGTTGCCAGCGCGAGATTCTTTATGCAACATCTGGGGAACGAAAATGGAGAGCGAGGTGAAGTTTTGTTACTTTAGTGTTGACACTGTATAAAGTTACGTCAAGTATTAGTAAAAATGAATGCAAACTAAATAAAACTGTTGATATGAGTTCTCAAATTCTAATAACTATAGTAATTTTTTTGTTAATAGAAGAGTAATCACACATAACAGGAATCGAGCCCGCGACCTCTATCATAGCAGTCGAGCGCTCTGCCATTGCGCCACAGAAGTTTAACCAAACCCATACCAAACCTCCTAAGTATGTATAGGCTCTCTTAATAAAAATAATAAAAAAATAGTAGCTTTTCATTATTTTGTATTGGGAAAATAGGTATTTTAATCAAATTTCAAAAGGATTTTGAAAAAGGAATGTTGGTAAAACATGAGCCTTATACGAAGGCTACCATAACGTACACTAGCTTTTGCCCGCGGCTCCGCCCGCGTGGATGTCGGTTATTGCGACCAAACATAGCCTATGTCCTTTCTCAAGGTCTAATCTACCCCTATACCAAATTTCATCAAAATCGGGTCAATGGTTGAGGCGTGAAAGCGTAACATACAGACAGACAGACAGACAGACAGAGTTACTTTCGCATCAATAATATTAGTATGGATATGGATAATGTATGTAGTTCTTTTCTACAGCTATCTGTACGTTACTTAAACAAAAAAGTTAATCTGGAACATCTACAGTTGCCATAGCCTCATTCATCATAATTATTCATGAACAACAAAATTTAGCTGCTATTTACCAACAAGTTTTACTTACAGCATGTCTTCTCTTAGCTCTTAAACCTGATACTTTATTATGCCCGAAAAACTCAAGCCGCTTTTTGATGTTTTAATTTTACCAGTATTAGCTGTTGTCTGTGATTATAATAACAGGGAATTTTTGTCCCATTGTCTCAGGGGAACCTATTCTGTGACTAAAAAGTAGCCTATGTGCTATTCCATGCTATAATCTATACATGTACCAAATTTCAGCCAGATCCAACCGTGTGAACGTAATTCATAACCATTCACATTTATAATTTTAGTTAGTTTAATAAGATTTGATTAGTGGGAAAATGCGTGTCACTGTAATTGTATTACTTTCTCGCTTTTTTGTGGCGAGGAATCTCTTAACTCGATTATTGCCAATATCGCATGGTGATGGATTCGATGGTTCACATGGTGCATGACAAACTTTTTTCTAAGGTAAAGGTAAAGGTCAGTTCTTTTCCATCGTCTTCCCTTTTAAAAATTGTCAGCCATCGCCACGTGAGCCTCATAATGTTGTATGAATATTGAAGAACCACTCTTTGAACCAGAACAGACGAGTCAATTGCAAAAGCGGCTGTTATGTAGTAACTACAGGAATAACCGCGTGTGATATGATATTTCAATACACTTAATGCACCATAACGCGTAAGCCGCCGCTACGCAGCTCAGAATAAGCGATAAACGTAAATACGATAATCGTCGTTTTATCTCCTTCCATTTTCGCAAAATACCAACGAGTATATAATTTTGAATATTCAATACGATGTTTAAGAAATAAAATGTAGTTGAAATAACTTTATTTTTGCGATTGATATGAAAGAAGGCTAAACAACTGGTAATTAGGTACAGCTCCTACTTGGGCTACTAATAGACTGATATGGGCCGCGGTTTAGAGGGAAAGGTATGGAACTATACATCATTATATAGCTCTTTTCCTTCTCATCTGGATAGCAAACCCAAAACACGCTTGCTTAAATGTGTTATACGTTTAGTCTGCTGCTCACCAGGCCTGATCACCTTGCCAGGTCAGGCGAGACGATCTCTTTGTCTTGGGTGAACATCTTAACCGTTTCTCCACAAAGCTTTCTAGCCATTTACCGATACATTTTTGTGTTCTTTATATCGAAATAAATTAGTAAATTATATTAGCAACAGCATGCTCTTCAGATACGTTTCTTAACACGCCGCCGGTAAACCTGATGTTTAATACTGAATATTTTGCTTGTAAATTACTATTCGGAGCAAACATTGAGCCTTTAGCATCGCAATAATGTTGGTGAATACACTTTATTACTGAATGAATTACCGTTGCGGGGTGTTACTACAAATAATTGTGGGGTAAGGAAGCGAGGATCGGGTCGATTGGTTTAGAATAAAGCTACGCCATTTATAGATGTTCTAGTTTATCTTTGCCTATAATACGTTTGACGATGTCTAGGATCGAACATCACACTGACAATCTGCGGTTTTTGTTTAGTATTGTTGCTACTTTATCTATTCTGTGGTATTGTTTTTGATGGTGATTGAAGTCACTCAAGCGAGCAGTGCGTGTTATAATTTTATTTGATTACAAATTTCTAAGAATAACCCTGATCGACGCAGCGCAACGCACCAAGTGTGGCCTCAGCCTAATACATGGTTATTTGAAAACGCTGAAAGGATACAGAAAATCAAAAAATATTGGAGATTACTTGAATGGTTACCACAAATTAAGGATTTTTTTTTCAAAATTGCTATAACTGACATCAATGACAGGTGGAGTCAGTGAATTATAATTCTAAAATCAAATTATATAAGTGAACACTAATTGCCGCAAGATTACACAATTGACAATTGATTTCTATCCATCGAAATAATATTCTTATTGGCATCAGAGCCGATTATTCAGGAATGTAATCCAACATCTTTAGGCATAAGATATTGCATAATAGATGTCAAACTTTGATTTATACTTCAAACTTTATCAAATGGTTTGATGGAAATAGGAAGCATAACATTTCATCCATCAGTTATTTTATGGTTAGTCAATAAATCTTTAGATATCAGATTAGACTGTTCATCAATTTGCTTGTTACAAACTTTATTTGACTTTTTTTTATGTTAGTACTTCTACTATATGAAATTTAAATTACAAAAACTTAATTAGAATCTTAATTTCTTTTGATGATTCCTTCTTATGATCAATGTATATTTAGGGGAATAATCTCCCAATATATAATATAAGACCTCTTTGATGTGGGACATACTCTAATTGTATCATTATTATAATTGAGCAGATAAAAATTTTAACCTTTTATTTCAAACAAATTTTATTTTGAAGAATTTTAGGTTGAAGTTTTTTTGTAGAAGGTTTTCCAGCCAGTAGGCTATATAGTATCTTCTTTTTAAACCAAAGACTTAAAAGATTCGAGCTTACCGAATATAGACACTTAGTTTTTCTAGTTGAAGCAAAACTAGATTTTTATTTTTGTCTTTAAATTAGATTCAGTTATGTAGGGTTACAAGATTTTACTGTTTTAGCTGAATGCATTGTTTGCTTTGTTACTGTTCTTTAGATGTTCAGGCTTTAAGCTTGTAAACGATATCGTCTTCATGTGAATTTGTTTGGTTCTTTACATTAACTTACATACGCTCTTCAATGATTATTAATTTCACATGTAGGGTCACCGAAATATAAAGCAAAGGTATATATAACTATAAAGTATTCAACATTCATTCACTATGTTCTATTAACGTGTTTCTAGCTTTAGATACTTTAATCATCATTAGTATTTTCCAAGAGTGTATTATGCTAGCCTTTGAGGCTTTCATCTTGAAGCTTAGGTTCTTTTAGATAGACTACAATTATCATCATAATTTTGAAACTGATCTCTCGACGACTCAACAAAATATCTTAGAATAAAAGAATGCCTTGCATATGAATTGACGTATTTAAATTCAATTTCACCATAATATTCAAAGTAATAATGAGAAATTACCCTTTTATCGTCTTGGATATATATTATTTGTCTACTCCGAGCAATACTGAATTGTTTAATGATTCGTTGCGTCAGTAAATCTGGAGTTCCAGTAATTACTTATCTTTATGTTCCATTTGTCTCGTGAAGGTCAGCGATTCTTGAATATTTCTTCATAATTATTATGGCATTTAGAACTAAAGATGGAATCAGGCAACGATTTCCATAAACATTGATAATTATAAATAATGTGCTGCATCTTTTTTCGTGTTGGGTGTTATTGTTGTTATTTGTTTGTTTGCGTTGATATTTATTACTGGATAAATAGATTGCAATCTTAAATTATGGTTATGTTTATTACGGTCGTATTAGCTGCTCTGCAATTGAAGGGTTGCTTGATTAAATATATGGATTAATCTCATTGGAATGCCCTGGAGATATGATAAACATAACATTGGTATTACAAGAAACTGGGACAGCTATTCACAATGAAAGTAAATATTTTTCAGCCAACATTTTTGCAATCAAGAACTGGTCACTGTTCCTTGGTTTTGTAAGCTTGGTGATATTTTTTGATGATCAATATATGAGTAATCATTTTTCTGAATCAGTAGCTACGTATATAAACAATGACACTGTAATAATTAAGAGCATCCTTCATTACTACCTGTAATATTTCGCTAGCCCGCTCCGTACTGAAGGTACACATTTTCATATCACAAGCGAGTTAACACAACAAATGGTGCCCCGAATTGCACAGTTTATTTCATCTCAGTCGACAAGTCATGTCATATTTACACTTGCTATGTGAGATGAGATGTTTTGTGGGGTTACACTTTGAGCGAGATCGTGATAATTTGTATTTTTGAGGTAAAAGAAACTATATAAAGTATTTTCTGCTACAAAAATGGAACCGCTATATTTACACTAATTAAGCTTCTGCAGCCTGTGTGGTGTAGCGGTAGTGCACGAGGCCGCTACGCCCGCTACGCTGGAGGCACGAATTCGATCCCTGCTCAATACAAATATTTGTGTGCATCAATACTAAACTTATGTTTATTTGTATTGGTCTAGTCGTGCCTCGTTAAGCTGTCGTATTGGTCCCGGTTGCCATACGAACATATATGTTAGTGGTTACGGGTAGTTGAAGCCCTAAAAAGTCCAACAACTGGTCTAACTGCAATGCTCTGACATCGCCTTTGGTTTGTGGAAGTCAGATGGTAGTCGCTTCACGGAAAATATCGAAACTCAGACCAAATCACAGTTAGACTGGTAAAGCGGACCCCTGCAAGCTTCGGATGTGACTGGTTTTAACTAGGATGATGTAGAAGAAGAAAGTATCTGCAAAACTGTTTTTTTTTTCACTTAAACTATAACAAACAACCTTTTTGTACAGCCTACTAAGTCTACAAATAACTATTTAAAATGGCAAATCACTGACGTAATTAAGCGGTACATATTTCAAAAAATCTCTGACGTCAGTTATCCGTATAAGCTCTAGTATTTGTACAGTGCCGTCCTGTCTCTGTATTCGTAATCCCTGGATTACTTAAGATAGTTGAGGTGCATGAGAAATTGGTACAGAAATCTCAAGACATTTTCCAATGATAAGATTCTAAAGAATTTAAGGGTTCTAAACCATCTACCATTATCATCGTTAAACCAACCAAGCCGACTCACAAATCCAAGGTGGTTTTCTTTCCATTTTTTGCTCAATTTTAACATAGGACAGTCTACTTAAAAAAAGTAAGTAAAGTATAATAAAGATAATGGACTGCCACTTGACCTGACTTAGGAGGGCCCATTCCTAGAGACAGGGTAAATAGGGACTGTGGAAGATGAGTCCTCTAGTAAATTCGCTTTCAGTGACACCACACCACATATAAACATCCCGCCCAAATGCGAAGAGGCGCGAACACCGCGTTGATAGAATTCTTTATACCCCTCCGTGAGCCTCTATTTTGAATTACTCTAGATATTACACTCCCGTGGTATATTCTAACGAAGTTCGTATACTATATTATATCGCTAAGGTGTTTAGTAATATAAGATAGCCAGTTTTATGGCCACGAGCCGAGTTTACGATCCCAGAGTGTTATCCTAATTACTAGTGGTGAAGTGGAATAAAGGATAATATTATTAGATTGTTTTTCTCATTATTGTAGTTTTTCGTGAGTTAGCTGTTCTATTTATGAAAATGATTGGTTATTACGACTATCTAGAAGCCTTGTAAATGAGGTGTTACTACTTCATTATTTTGTCTTCTAAATAATCTTACAATCCTGCAATAGTATTAATTACTTTTAAATAACTCATGTGGTAATAGGTTCAGAAGTCAATGTTAAGATCTCATATTTAGGTACTTACTCTGTCACAGGTTGCAGATACTCTGTATTTCAATGAATTATCTGGAAAGCGGAGCAAAATAATCTTACTTTATTAGAATCCTTACATTTTTGAAGTGAAAGTTTTATAAGAAAATCAATTTTGCTTGCTTTCTCGCCACGTTTGTCAGTTGTCAGTGTTGTCACTGATAAATTTAAATGTAGTACTTTCACAAAGTTCCGACGAACACCGAAAGCGCAAAAATTTTTGATGTCACAATTTTGTTGTCTTTTGTATCTTGTCAGAACAATTTTAATGTAGCGGAATAGCCTTTGGAGAAATTAAAATTTTATGTGTCTAATACTTTTTTATTCTCCTTGATTTTTTTCTGCCTATCATTTGGAATGGTTGGAAATAATGAACTAAGTGCAAATAAACTTCGAAACAACATTCATGCAGACAACTTCTATAAGTACCCTTGTAGAAAAATTAAATTAAAAAAGTAATCACATTTCTATACTATTGTATACTATTCTATATAAAAAAGTGTCCTGTTGACTTTACTTGAAGTATTTTCGTAACTAACACATCGATATTCTCACCAAGCATCATCATACTCATATATAATCACATGCATGAATATCACAGTGAACTTCACCAGCACCAAAATGTAAACTAATAAAAACTGATTCAATTAACGCCTTATGAAATTACAACAACTTAGCACAACCCTACTGCCGGACATTGATTGATGATAGCAGTTGTAAACATCGCACCGCGATCTCGATAAGGTTGTTACGCCCGAGTTTTTCACATTATTTCACTTTTTTACTTTCTGTGGAAATTGCATGCATGATGGTTTTTTGTAAGGAAATTCCGCTTGAATAAATTGCATTGAGAACAGGAAGATATAAATAAAGCAATTTTGAGAGCGTCTCTTAAACTTTATCGTGCGAGAAAATGATAAGGAAACTGTGAGAATTATAGCTAAGGGCTTTTTAAATGTATAAGTTATTGGAATAGGTATGTCTGACTATAACTTGACAGACTGACTCCTAGTAAATGTTTTATCAAAACATATAACTTTTACTTGGGAAGACACAGTTCACGAAAGTAACTCTGTCTGTCTGTCTGTCTGTATGTTTTTTATTTTATTTTACATTTAGGGAAAACTTACAGCTAGTAGGTAGTACAAAAGAAGTTATGTGTGCAATGTTACGGCCAATTAAAAGTTTTCACAAATATTATTAAATAAAAACATTACAAATGCAAGACATGCAGTCCAATGCAACGAATACCCTTTGCCTACTGAACAGTATGAGAAAAGTATTCGTTACATAATATTCTCTTTAGTTGTGTAGTATTTGTTTTAAATATATCAATGTCGACTCTCCGGCACGCTGCGTTGTACGTGTGACACACTCTGATCATGTATGAGTTCAGTCGGTAGGTCGTTCGGGTAAGAGGAGTATGCAGGAGGTTATACCTCCGGAGATACGCTGCGGGTACCCGCAGACCTATTTTGCTCACTAGCTCGGTTACATCAGTCGATCCGTTTGAGATGTTTAATAATAGTGAAACATCTGCTATTTTTCTTCGCTCCTGTAGAGGAAGCATGTGGAACTTTCTACAGCGGCTATAGTAATTCGGTAGAAATATTTGGCATTTATACTGAATGTACCTCAGGAATTTTTTTTGTATATTTTCTATACGTGATGTATAGGTGTCGTAGGTGGGGTTCCATACCTGTGATGCATATTCAAGGTGGGAACGGACATATGCACAGTATAATATTTTAATAGTTTTAATATTTTTAAAATCAGCCGAAATTCTAAAAATCGATTTTAATGTAATTTGGTATTGGGGTTAGAACTTGAAAAAGGACATAGGCTATGTTTGTTCGCGCTATCCGACATCGACGCGGACGGAGCCACGGGCAAAAGTTAGTTAATGATATTTTCATTTTTTTTTGATAATAGTATTTACATTTACAGCTATAGAAACGAACTGCCGATATGTGCGCAATGCTTTACGTTCATGCTTGGGGAACGAGGGGAACGAACGAAGTTTATGCGAGTCAGGTATTTTAATTGCTCACCGATGCGCAAAAACAAATCAGAATACATTAAGGCTAATTTGAGTTCACATGTTTGTAATATTTGTCTCGAAGGTCTTTGGAATAGATATAACAAAATCCTGATAATTTTTGACTCAGTATGTATAAGAGCTAAAGGATGCCTTCGGTTCTACTGCAATAATAATATTGATTAAAAATAAACCATTGAGCTGTTACAAATCTGGAGCGTTCAAATTTATTGAATACCTGTGCGTAAAATCAGAAGGAAATCTGAAAAATGTTCTTTTAAACATTCTTTATAAGGAACTTTGATAGGTATTCGTCATTACGTAACAATCAGGAAGTGATGAGCTTAGTGAAAAAACCCAATATCACATAAAAACTAAAATTTAACAAAGTATACAGAGTAGATATAAATTGGTAGTAATGATGGAGCATATTCATTACAATTACAGTGAGTAGAATAGCTATCTGCATGCATTATACATACAATGCAGTGAAGATGAAAGGCAATGACAGTTAAAAAAGTGAGTTACTGTTGCTTCGATAGCTCTGTTCTGGTGGACGTTGGTGTTAAATACAAATCACAGGAGCTTGTTATAAAGGTAAGGGTACAAAATAATTTGGAAACACGGCCGTTTGATTTAAAGTTTTGAAGGAAGAGAGTGTTTGTGTTGCTGTTAAACAATAAGAAAAGTAAAATTAAATGAATTAGTATTGCTACCCGCAACAGTATCCAATGACCCCAGTTTGATGAAAATTGCTTAGCAGCTTAGTTGCGTATGCTTGGTCGCAAAGACCGATTTCCATACGGGCGGAGTTATAAAGCAAAACGATGATTTGAGAACAAAACAGAAAACCTTGATCGATAACGTTATCATCAATTTGTAAACAATCGGCTTCCACGTCCTTTAATTGTGTATTCTTTGCTTATCTCTCAGTATTGCTTATTTCATCATAATTCTCAATTACTTATTGATCTCTTGTACGTAAATATTTGGGTTGTTCACAGCGATCTCCTTGGCAAATTATTTATGTGTTTTGAAAGATTTTGTATAAGCGTTTTGGGACGTCGAGAGATAAAGTTATTTTACGGATTCTGTTTATGTATTGAATTGTGGATGATAGATAAAATAAACGTAATCTCTTTGTTGACCTATCAATATATTGTTTGAATAGATACCGGATAAAATTCCTATGTACTTTTTATGTCAATTACCATGAAAAAACAGTAAAATAAATAAAATATACATAATTATGCTCCAATAACTTTAAAGATAAATAATCTTTGTTACAGTAGAGACAAGATAATAGGTCACTTTTGACATTTCATCAAAATTCAACAACGTAACCTTGTAACGGCGGGCATAAAATAAGAACTGCACAATTGCTTAACTTTTTTCAATTACGTTTACATATTTATTGTAATAATGACCGATACGAGTAATTTTACGATTTGCTTTCACTAATAAACCATTCTAAACATAATAAACAATTTCTGATCTAAAGAACTGAACGTCGTTACAATGTTGCGTCAGTCAACCTTTTTTCTTTTTAAACACTAGGGATGTTACTCTAAAAATCGAAAGCTGATAGGATTGTAAGTTGAATCGAATGCAATGATTACTTGTGAAGAAAAATCACCATAAATTTATAACCACGTTGTGATTATAATAAAACCTAATTATACATATTTATTATTCTTTTAACTAACTATAAAAATACAAAAAAAATAACTAAATAGAAAGGTAATTGATGTTGGGTGCAATTTAGGTGGATGTTGCTGGCAACACCAGTGCCTGTCGATGACACATGTCATGTCGCCATAACATGATGATGACGCAGTCTTTTGTTGTTGTGCGAAGTGTCTGTGCGTTTTTGGTGTGCTCTCTGTTATTTTCTTCTGATCCGGCTTTTTCATTGAACTGATCTTACTGACTACGTTTACCTGGCTATAAATTGGACTCCGATTGCTTAACGATTATTAAACAAGAAAAACATTACAGTCTTACTATGTCGAAACGGGGGAAAACTCTAAACAGTCATAGTCATAGTCATAGTCATAGTCATAGTCATAGTCATAGTCATAGTCATAGTCATAGTCATAGTCATTTATTTTTCAATATAGAACAATAAAATTGTTTCTTATTGACGTCAATTTTAATTCTACTTAATCTAAGTTTACCACCGCTTCCAAGGCGCTGGTGGAGAAGAAATGGCGCAACAAATTCCACTGCGGCATTTGGTGGAGCGCTTATGTACTTTCTTAATTATTTCCCACATAATTTAATTGTGTTTCAATTTTGTAATTTAAGAAACCGCTTTTATGAACGAATAATGTTTGAATATTGGCGCTCATTTGTTGACCACTTAGTGTTGAAGAAGGCCAATAGATGGCGCTGTGCACGGATTTTTCGAACTATACTTGAGACGAAGTTCCTACGAGCGACACTCTCAAGCTTCACGGCCCGCTCGCATGTTTTAAGTAGTCAGTAACTCGCCGCTGCACCGAACGGTGCGTCTATGACTCCGCTACCGCACCAAACGGAAGTTTGAGTAATTCAACTCCTCGTTTCCTTTTCTGTGTAATTCTATAAGTTCCTTTGGCCACATTCTCAAGTCAGTATAAGGGAAGTGTATCGGAAGAAAACGACAAATTCAAGAAAATAACCGGCCGGTCGAAACATACCTACCTACCAGCACGTGCCAGGAACCACGCCTGTCTACAGCTGAATCCTCACGAGGTGGAACTCAGGTCAGTGCCGGTTCTCTTGCGTTTTCATTCATAGAAGCGGTCACATACGTATTTTCTTTTCATTACTACCTAACTGCTGGTCATAGGAGCTTATACGCTCTGTGTGCAAACTCACCATTTGGTAGGACTATTTACACGTCCTACCACAATTTATGGTCCTTACGAGTCGGATAGGCCAGTAAATAACATATTCACGTAATTATTGGTGAATAATATTTCTTTCCTATTCATTTAATTAAAAGATTCACGTAATTTTGGTGAATTCTTTCCGCCATCTTAGTTTCATTACTTTCATTCGCTAACAGATTTACGTAAATTATTTGGTAAATTCTGCATTTAAAACGCTAAATCTACGTAATAATTGGTAGATATTTATAATAGTTGGTGATTTACGTATTAATTGGTAAATAATCATCATTCTATTCGCATACGCGTAACTTTGTAGGTACCTATCTAGGTACGTAGTTAGTTACATTCCCGCTCCGCTGTGCTACTTGCGCTATTATATAATAAGCCGTAGTACAATTTTCAATAAAAAGTAGGTATATCTAAACTGTTTGTGTTGAATTACTATTATATTATAGTAGGTACCTTACAGATAATCTTCTTGTTATATTTCAATAGGTAGGTCCTACCTATCGTTAATTTGCAAACATGTCGTCAGGTCAGCTTATTCTGTTGAATCAAAAGAAGGAATTATTGTTTGCACGCATTACCCGTTGGTATAAATCGTCGAAATCAGTTGTGTGTTTTGACATAACGACGCGATCCAATGAGGAATTTTTGGCCGAGACCGAGAACATCGATGACGTTCGCGATAAGTTCGAGTCGATTGTAGATCAAATAAATAGCTTAAATTTAGCATTAGAACCCCCTGTGGAATCCGACTATTCTTGCCTTGACTCATTTGATGAATTGTATTCGAGAATAAAACGCATTAGAAATAACTTATCTACGCCCAAGGTCAAGGAGGTCGCCTCACACGGGTCGAGTAATTCGAACGCGTCTGTAGTGAAATTGGAAATGCTTGTTGTTCCGAGTTTTGACGGACGCCCTGAAAACTGGAATACATTTTATCAGTCCTTTAAGGCCAATATTCATTCAAACAAACAATTGTCTGATTCGCAACGTGTGCAATACCTATTCTCAAAACTAAGCAATGACGCATTAAAGTTCACTGCCGGTATTGTTCCGTCAAGTGAGACCTACAGTATAGTTTGGGACGCCTTGGTCAAGAAATACCAAGATAAACGCTCATTAGGTTCATATTATCTTAATAATATATTAGACTTAAAGAATTGTTCACCTAGTGTGAACTCACTTGATTCATTTATAGGTATATATTCCTCCTCTATCGCCGCGCTTAAAGAGTTAGGTATAAATGATTTAACGGACTTCATGTTTCTACAATGTGCCTTGAGGAAAATGGACACTCTAACCATCCAAGCCTTCGAACTTTCTGTTCGAGGTGTCGATATACCTACGACGCAACAGCTGATCGACTTTGTACAAGATTATGCTAAGATGATTGAACGGTCAAACCCGCGGTCTTCGTCATATGCGAAGTCGTCCACTGCTGGGACGCCACAGTCTAATGATAGGCGTGTACAGCGTAATTCTAAGTCGTTTGTTGTCAGTGTGCCGATTAATAATAAGTCGAATGCGCCCGCCGCAGTCAACGCGCTCTGTTGTTTATGTGGCGGCAGCGACCACCGACACCTGTATAACTGCGCTCAGTTTAAAAATATGCAAAATGCAAAGGCTAGATATGAGTTTATTAAATCTAAGCGTGGTTGCGTGAATTGTCTAAGCACATTACATAATCTCCCGCAATGTAAAAGTACGTCAGTTTGTTTCTGTCAGAAAAAACATCATAAATTATTGCATTTTTATAATAATGTTAATAATTCGCACTCGCATGCGACGAGTGCTGTCCCTCTCTCGCCGCCCCAGTGCGACAATGTTAGTCCCACTCCTGAGTCACCGCTCGCTTCAAGCACTGTGCATTCGTATGCCTCTAGCCATAAGGGTGATATTCTCTTGGCAACCGCTCAGGTGTATGCTCGCCCTAAAGGTAGCACTGGAAATAAATCTGTAGTCAGATGTCTAATTGATAATGGCTCACAGAATAACTTAATAACATTGTCCTGTTGTCGTTTATTAAATTTACCAATAATACCAATGAGTAATTCTGTTGTCAAAGGTGTTGGTTCCACTTCGCACACGATAATAGGCTATGTGTATTTGGACATTGAATCTCGTATTTATGCAGATCATAAGTATACTATACATGCGTTAGTTATGAATAGCCTTACGGATCAATTGCCCTCGCAATTAATTAAGTGTGATCGCGAGTTAAATCTTCGCGATTTACCGCTTGCTGACTTAAGCTGGAACATTCCAGGAAACATTGATATAGTATTAGGTGCACAGCTCTTCCCGTATATTTACTTAGGAAATAGAGTCGAGTGTGGTCCCAGTGCCCCTTGTGTACTATCAACCGCGTTTGGGTATGTACTTATGGGTGATTACCCACGTAAAGTTGTTGTGCCTACAACCGCATCCTTTTCTGCGCTAGCACTAAATGATTTAGTGCAAAAATTTTGGGAACTTGAGGAAGTTCCTGTGAAGCGCCTATTGTCTCCAGAAGAAACCGAGTGCGAGAATATTTTCACATCTACTGTGACTCGCGATGACGTAGGTCGTTATTCTGTTGCGCTGCCGTTCTGCAAGGATCCCTCTGAACTAGGGAACTCGCGCGGCGTCGCTCACCACCGGTTTTTGTCGCTCGAGCGTAAACTTCGTCAATCACCAACCGTACGCGAAAATTACAATAAGGTTATTCGGGATTGTTTGGATAACGGTTGTCTTGGTCTCGTTGATGACTCTAATTTGTCTATGGATGGTTATTACATACCACATCACGCAGTAGTTCGACATGACAAACCGATGCCGCGTATTGTGTTAGACGCGAGCGCTAAAACCCACACTTGTCTTTCGCTCAATGATATTTTACATATTGGTCCCAATTTACAGGCAGACCTGTTTTTATTATTATTAAATTTTAGGCTATTTCCTATCGCAATGAACGCTGACATAAATACTCACCGCAAATCGCTTGAGTTTGATGTTGGCAGTCATGTCGCAAAGGTTTTAGGTCTCTCGTGGGAGCCGTGTGGAGATAATTTTTATTTCACATCCACCTTGGTAGATGAGAAGTGCACTAAGAGAAATATACTCTCTATAGTTGCGCGACTATTTGACGTGCTCGGGTTGGTGGCACCTGTGATACTCTACGCCAAGTTGTTAATTAAGGAACTTTGGCTTAGTAAGAGTGATTGGGATGACCCTGCTCCAGAGCATATACGCTCACGCTTTTCCGCTCTCGTTCAAGAATTAAAATTGCTTGACACATTAAAAATTCCGCGATATATAGGTGTCGAAGTTGATTGCGAATTACGTCTTGTCGCATTTTGTGATGCCAGCCTGAATGGCATGGGATGTGTTATTTATGCACATTGTACCTACCCATCTGGCATTCAAACTCGCATTTTGTGTGCGAAATCAAAGGTCACTCCGACAAAGATTACTACGCTTGCTCGATTTGAGTTATGTGCTATCTTGCTTATGTCAAAGTTAATAAGAACTGTACGTGATTCTTATGCATTACGCATTCCCATTACTGACATTTACGCCTTTTCTGATTCCACGATTGCCTTATCATGGGTTCACTCGTCACCACATCGGTGGTCGATTTTTGTGAGCAACCGGGTCGCTCAGTGTCAAGAAAACTTGAACGCTAAACATTTTTATCACGTCGCCGGAGACATTAACCCGAGTGATTGTCTATCACGCGGCATGCTCCCCTCGCAACTTTTGACTTATGATTTGTGGTGGAACGGTCCAGCATGGATCCGCGGCCCCCCTGATGAATGGCCTATTAAGTCATTCTCTCCCGCCAACTGTTCTGACTTACCTGAGCATAAGGCAAATGTGTTGAGTGTGACAACAAAACACACAGAGTTGAGAGTTGTTATGTACATTAGCACAACGTGTTTCTTCTTGCCAGAAACTACTACGCATCATTACATACGTTTTAAAATTCGCACGATTTAAATTTAAGATCGAACCTCATTCTGTATCAGGATTACATCCTGTCCTTCTCCCTAAACGCGATCACGTTGTTGATCTAATAATTCAGCATTTTCACGTTGTCAATTGTCATACTGGACCTGGACTCCTCATGTCTATCATAATATATAAAACGCGTACTGGTACTTACAAACTCGCTGTAAGCAAGTTGTATCCTATCCCAACGCAATAACTTACAACGCTAAATAGAATCTTGAACTTTAATTTTTAACTCAAACTTTAAACATACTTTAGATAGAATATTGTTAGTCTAAGTTGTTATTTTAGCTATGTGTATTATTATGTTATACAAATTCACTATGGGCTCTAATCAGCCAGTGTTCGCTTGTTTGTTTCGTAACGTCTTGCGACGTTCCAAAGCCGGGTGCATGGTGGAGCGCTTATGTACTTTCTTAATTATTTCCCACATAATTTAATTGTGTTTCAATTTTGTAATTTAAGAAACCGCTTTTATGAACGAATAATGTTTGAATATTGGCGCTCATTTGTTGACCACTTAGTGTTGAAGAAGGCCAATAGATGGCGCTGTGCACGGATTTTTCGAACTATACTTGAGACGAAGTTCCTACGAGCGACACTCTCAAGCTTCACGGCCCGCTCGCATGTTTTAAGTAGTCAGTAACTCGCCGCTGCACCAAACGGTGCGTCTATGACTCCGCTACCGCACCAAACGGAAGTTTGAGTAATTCAACTCCTCGTTTCCTTTTCTGTGTAATTCTATAAGTTCCTTTGGCCACATTCTCAAGTCAGTATAAGGGAAGTGTATCGGAAGAAAACGACTAATTCAAGAAAATAACCGGCCGGTCGAAACATACCTACCTACCAGCACGTGCCAGGAACCACGCCTGTCTACAGCTGAATCCTCACGAGGTGGAACTCAGGTCAGTGCCGGTTCTCTTGCGTTTTCATTCATAGAAGCGGTCACATGTGTATTTTCTTTTCATTACTACCTAACTGCTGGTCATAGGAGCTTATACGCTCTGTGTGCAAACACACCATTGGCAGGACTATTTACACGTCCTACCAGCATTTTTTCAATCTCGCGAACTAGTGCTGAAATTGTACAATTATTTTGGACGTGAATCAGTTAACGATGGGCCTCTTTTACCATTGAAACTACCGAGAGAACGCGTTGCCGAAGCATTGGGAATAGGGAAGAAGACAGTAACTCAAATTCTGAAAGAGAAATACGGACCATCAGGCTCAGAAGATAATACTTTACGTACACCGAAAAAACGAAAGAGGGACAAGAAAATTGTTGACGTTGATAATTTTGATGCTACTGCAATTCGCAACCACATTTATGGATATTACTCGAGAAAAGAATATCCTACACGGGAAAAACTATTGAGTTCGTTAAAAGGCGCAGGCTTATTTTTTGGAGGCAAATCGTCTCTATCAAAGGTTTTGAAATCGATTGGCTTTAGATTTAAAAAATCCGACAAGCGGAAAATCCTGCTAGAACGCTACGATATTATTTTGAAGAGAATAACATTCTTACGTGAGGTAAATAAAATTACGGATTGGGACAATGTCGTGTTTATTGACGAAACATGGTTGAATGCGAACCATACGGTTGCGCGGACATGGACCGATGATACAGCGGCCTCCACCTCAAAAGATCCATCGGGAAAAGGAGCCCGACTTTTATATGTCACGCGGGATCAGCTTCTCAAGGTTTTATTCCAGACTGCCTCCTCGCATTCGCCTCTAAAACTACAACAGATTACCATGAGGAAATGAACTTTGATGTTTTTAAAAAGTGGTTTGAGAAGCTGCTAGTCAGCTTAGAAAATCCATCGAAAATTATAATGGACAATGCTCCGTATCATTCTGTACAAGTTGATAAACCACCAACTCAAGCAAATAAAAAGCAAGAAATTGTCTCGTGGCTGGTAAGAAATGGTGTGGAGGCAAGTCCAACTTTATTAAAAGTTGAGTTGTTAAATCTGGTAAAAGCAACTAAGCCGTCCAAGCTCCGCTATGTAATCGATGAACTAGCCCTAGAGCATGGACACGAAGTTATTCGATTGCCTCCCTACCATTGCCAGTATAACGCCATCGAGCTTATTTGGGCACAAATAAAGGGTCATGCAGCGCGGAACAATACTGAACCACCCTTCAGTACTGCTAAAATGATGACTCTGCTACAAACTGCATGTGCAGAAGTCACTACAGAAGACTGGCGAAAAGTCGTGGAGAAGACAAAGAAAATAATTTTACAAGATTTTGAACGAGATGTGAGAATAGACAATATTATTGAAAATGAATTAATAATATCTCTGAGTGCTGACAGCAGTGATGAAGATAGCAGTTCCGATAGTTCAAGTGAATAAAAGCAATTTTTTTGTTAAATTACGTAGGTAATTGTCTTATTTTGCTCCTTTAATTTATGAAAGAAAAAATAATAATGGGACAGGGATTCGCATGATCATTTTTAAAATTCACATATGTTTCAAGTCTGTATCGATTCATTCGATTCATTCATTTAATCGATGTTTTTAAGCAGGTCACCTCACTATGAATATAAAACTGACATCTGTCAAAAGTGACCTATTATCTTGTCCCTACTTTACATATTGAATATTATACAACACTAGCTGACCCGGCGAACTTTCTTGCTGCCAATTTTTTTACTATATAAAACCTTCCTCTTGAATCACTCTATCTATGAAAAAATCGCAGCGTATCTTTAAAGATTAAACAGACAGACAGCGACAACCATTTTGTTTTATACTATGCAGTGATGATGATAGCGTGTTGTGATTACATCACAACATCACGAAAATGAAGCAGAATATTATGTATATAAAGCGTATGGCCATACGTACCCAAGCAATATATTGCAGTATTTTTCTTAATAATGTAGTAGTTATAAAAAAATACTGAAAAGTAATTTTAAATTTATAAAGAGCCGAGCAATAGAGCGATAAATTTTACAGGGAGGTTCTATATTATATAACAATTACGTTATATTTTACAGCATTATAAACCTGACGAACGGAGGAGGCCTACTTCCTTTCATAAAGTTAATAAATTCGCTATTACTCACCTCGAAAACCGTAAAGATTCCCGCATCATCTTTAATCAAAATCTCTTAACAAGATATAGCCGACGTGCAGATACCCACACAAATAATATGACTACACAAAATTGGTGCGTTCCATAATCAACACTATCACCCTCCAGTAAGCCCTATAATTGCTTGCATGCAAAGTTTAAACCATAATACCCGCAGTAGCACCTGACTGCTCCAAACGTTAGAACCTTAAGAAAATTAATCATATATAAGCTACTTATGCCGAATTTTGCTGAGCGTCTTTAGATAAGTTTGAGAGCATTGTTCCAGATGCAAGTTATATCTGTGTAATGTTGTTGTGTACGTGCTTTGAGGGCACCTAGAACATCAGTTGATTTAGAGAACCGAATGTGAATTTGAAACTATGTCCTAATTCCTAGGCACAGTCAGCGTCAGCACGATCTTGACAACACAGATCTCAAAATAATCCTAAAACCAAGGCATGATCAAATCAAACTGTTATATTCATTTATTGTCTGAACTCAAGGTGTACCATATATACGAACAATCAGTCAACAGGAAGGGGGCAAAACAAGGCCTTAAAATCATTGAGTACTTCGTTCGTCAAGATCAATCTGATACCCACTGTAAGTAGGTATATCTATAATTGAAAGATCAATAATTCTAGGTTTTGACAAAACGTCTGTGTGTGGTCTGAACTTAGACATTTTATGAGTCACAGAAATGCATGTAGCATGATAAGATTACATGAAAAGTAAAAAGTACTAAAACTGTTCTATACCCACAACATTGAAACATTGTTATTAATCTTAATAATTGTCTCCCGAGTATTAAATTCAAATGAGAACTTTACAATTTTATACGCACATACATAATGCTCACGCCTATAACCTTTGGGGTACACCCACCATCTGCTTCTAACCTTACATACTAAGAGCTTCTTCTAATATGATTAAAAAGATTATTTTGCAATCCAGCATAATAATAAAGTGTAGTGTAGTAAACTAATAGTTATTAAATAATTACCTTCTAAGTTTTAGCATTAGAATATACAGTAAAATAATATTATGGAATAAAAAACCAACAGAGTTAATAAAAGGAACGATAATGACCAAAAATCCCACCTTTTAAACGAGTAGGTAACAAGAATAGGAAATGTTCCAAAACAATTTCCCAGAAAAATATGTTATTAGAAGCCTTCGGTTAAATATAATTAATCAAACTCAAATCTCAAATTTCTGGGAATCAAAATTGTAATCATGCCAACTTCGAATGAAACTCAAACCTAATAATGAACTGAAATAATTATATCACAATTAATCACTTAAAACTGATTATTAGGGGTAAGAAAACTTCAAAAGCTGTGTGCACAAAGAAAAAAAAACTCAAGTTAAACTTCAAAGCATTTCACAGAAATTGAGTAAATATTTTTTGTTGCAACAAAGGGATTCGATTATAGGCGAAAAGGGACAGAGGTACTTCGTACACTTACGTTGGTAATATGTAACTTTAAGGGTTCGCTACAAACAACTCTTCGCAAAACATTGTTGTGCTTACGCATAACTGTGACCATTCACATAAATAAATGCTTTATTGTTTTCGTATTATGTCTCATAATTGGTTATGATGGTGGTGATCAGTTACTAAAGTATTTGGATCAGTTACTATACACTAGTACTAAAAAAAAACAAGGTTGTAACCAATATCAGGTATTTAAAAGTATATAAAACTCACTTGTGGATGCTAGCACCTCTGCCTACCCCTTCGGGGAATACAGGCGTGAGTTTATGTATGTATGTATGTATAAAACTCACTTGCAGTTTGAATATTGTCCTGAATATATTTATTGAAAATCCAGCGTTGTCTTGTCGGAGAACCTTGGGTCGCTCTGTTAATATGTTCACCAGTTAGGGTTTTTAAATTTTTGAAGATTTCTAAGGTATAGGTATTTGCTCTTATTTACCATTTTAAGCTGTAAATGTATTTAATTTCTCTGGGTTGTATGGTTGTATCATGAATTATTTTTAAACAACTTAATAATATTTATCCAAATAATAACAAAAAGAAATTACTCTAATACACTCAACAAAAAATAACATTGCCTTGAGAAAGACTTTAAGAAATTTTCAATTAAATTGTCTCGTTTCAACAGCTAGGCACTGGAAAATATATGTCCTGTCCTAAGCTCTGCAACGACGACGGCGACGGGGAGACACCAAAAGAAAATATTAATTAACAACAACTCCGTGGACCCGCGGTCACGGAATGCATTAAAAAGATTATGTAGACGCCCGCAAGTGGTTCAGTTTATTTTGTTACAGTAATCTTTTGCCGTGAGCACTCCATTTCTTTTCTTTGAGTTTATTTTTATATATTTTTATTTATGTGAAAGAATATATCAAATATGATTTTGATGGGATTTTCTTTTTTTTATCTAGGACACGTCAATTTGACCTCGCCTGATGTTAAGCAAAGGCAAAGAGGGAGAGAGGGTCACCATCGCAAAAATGTACCAAGTTAACAGAGGTGGCACTCAGTTGACGGCCTCATTAGATGCCTTTTCACGCCCCGCTTAAAGGACCCGGGACTGTAGGAAGAAGGAAACAATCAGCCAGGGAGAGAAATACCTTATAGGGCAGAGGCGAGGGATCCTTATAGCTCGATTCTTGCTGGCTATCCAATTAGACGTATGATGCACGACAAATTATATCAATCAGTCCCACTTGAAAATTTTCATTTTTTTTTAGGGTAACCTTACACCCGGGTATTTTTATCCAAGATGGCGTGCTGTTTTAGTCAGTTCAATGTCGATATATCCAACCCCGTTTGCAGGTGAAGGTGGTAATAGTGGAAAATTCTGCTTCATTGCTTGAAACTGGCATTAATTGAACATACACCCGACTTCAATAAACGTCTCTTAATCATTGTCATACAATAGTTACTTTGATTGTAATTAACAATAGATCTTATATCCCACTTTATGACGTTTATGACACAGGCGCAGTAATAAATAAAGTAGACACGAAATTGCTCGATCTAAACATAGATGCCAAATTAAACTGGAGAGCACATGTCACGCTATGTACCGAGCTTAATCAATCCACCCATGCTTTGAATACACTGGTAAAGAGACTCTATATGGTTCTCTACTACTGAATGAGTACATTATTACACTGTGTTTCGGACTCATTTTGAATTTTGTCTTGTGCCTCCCATCTCTTCCTATGTGGTGTCGTACAAGGAGGCTGAGGGGTAGGGCTGTTTTACATGTGATATATATATGCAGCCCAGACTCAGCTTCAGATGCTTAGCTCCGGGATAAAGGCGTATTTATTATATATGTATACTATGTATATTTGTAAAATTCTTTCTTTCAAAATTTCATGACAAATTCCATCACAGCCATAGTACATTGTATTTCATCTGAAATTACAAATTATGAAACTATTCATAGCGCGTTTTCTGAACAAACATTTCTGCATAAAGTGTCAAAATGATGAAGTGCCAAATGGGTATATTATCCACAATAAATATTTACAATAATATTATATACATATTAGCCTTATATTTGCAAAATATACAAACTTTGACAGTGATAAATTGCATGTTAGAGGGATAGACTTTAGTTTTGAAGGACAAAATCTACGTGTAAAGGTGTCTGAACATTGACATCGTCGTTATCATATTAAATGCAGCATTAAAAGAGAATTTGACTGAGGCATTACTCTGTCTACTAATATAATAATAATATAATTATGGTGCTGACTCGTTTACGTGCGTTTCAAAGTTTCAATTAATCAGGTGGTGTTGAATTAACCGTTCATTATCTTCGCTTATTATTTGGTTGTGCATTTTTAATCTTAAAAAGCATTGGTATTATTAAGTACCATTGAGTTATATTTGTTATTGTTTAGTTACTAGTTTTTGACTTCAAAAAACATGTCACATAACACTTTATTATTAATAGTTTTGTCACACCGGGGTATATGGTCTTCCTCATCGATTTAAAAAGGCGAATGTTTGATCGTCCAGGTGGGATTTAAACCTGCGATCCTTCTCTTATAAGGAGTTTGACCACTAAGCTAACAGACCACGCCCGAAATAAACGAAATCTTTCTTCTCTTTATATTTTAATCATTAGCGTACTAAATGCTTTAAAATGTCATTCCTTTACGGCATTCTTTTAAAAAAAAAATGTGTATTTCGAAAGTGTTTAAAAATTTCAGCACTTTTGCATACAAAACATTTCACTGATTCATTTTAGTCGAAATGTATCAACACAACTTTCGAAAGACTGTACCTAATTCCATAATTTTTACGGATTTGTGTTCCTTATTGTTTCCCAAAATTTTTACTCATTTTAACACCAAAATAAACCAAGTGTTGAAGCGAAAACTCCGAGATTTTTTCCTAGTCCTAGATTTTTGTCTGTGGAATTGTTTTAAAATGAATAGATTAAGTATGTATGTTTTACTAATATGCATACACTAGTAAAGGTAGATCAGATAATTGGAGATCTATAAACATTGGTCCAGAAGTAGGCTGGTAATTCGCGGCAAATTGAGGAAAGCAACAGCGGCAAGAAACACGCTGACTCATCTTAATTGCGCAAATGGATCTAATTTCGCGAAAGTACTGACGAGGCCAAACGAGCGATTTGATACAACTTTGTGCTATTGTATATTAAATACAATTTATCTCCTAGCTATCACTGCTTTGAATTGACTCAATAATGTGACTATACGAGTCGTACGTATTATCAGAAAATGAAGAGTAAATTTTAGACTATTGTACTAGATATTTGTATATAGTATTAATAGCAAGTACCAAAAAAGATTTTATAGGCTTCACCAAATTTTATGTAGGAGTATAAGGTGTATATCAAAAGAAATCTATACGTGAGAGAAAGAGGACCTTTAGATTATGTGGGTTTAACATTGTACGTGACTAACTTCCACATTAAAATTAGAACCTATTTTAACCTCGTACCTACATCTGTACTACTCATAGTACATAAGAATGAAAAAAATCTGGCGCCATATTATTGAATGAAATGACTAATTTGATTTAACAGTTACGTCTATTAGGCATTTAGGTATATGAAACTAAATTCAAGTATACTTCACAACAGACAGTTTTTTTCAAAATGATGTCAGAGGGCGATTGTGCAGTGGTGTGCTCACACATAGGTAGATCAATTAATTGCCATTTTGTTAAACTCTTAAAAAAATCTAGATTTTGAATAATTAGTCATTAGTTTATACTCCGTGACGTAGATATACAATGATATTCCCATGTACAAATAAATAATGTTCAAGTAACCTTGAAGCACTTTTCAATGTCCTATATAAAGAACAAATGTAGGTAGTTAAAGTTTTGATACTTGTACTTCTACTGTACTTTGTGTAGTACATTGAAAGATATTATGAATTTATCATATCTTTTTCAGGTTTAAAATATAACAAACTAGCTTTTGCCCGCGGCTCCACCCGCGTAGATGTCAGTTATCGGGACCAAACATAGCCTATATCCTTTATTAAAGTCTAATCCATCCCTATGCCACATTGGTTCCGTAACATACAGACAGATAGACAGGCAGAGTTACTTTCGCATTTATAATATTAGTATGGATAGGTGTAACAGGTGAACAATTAAATTACACTTATTCAAGGATTACTGTGACGTCCACTCAAGAGTTTTTGCCTTCAAAATTTACTCAAAATTAAGTTACCACGAGATTCGTAAGTTCTGCAGCTCACACGAAGACGTCTCTGCTCTTATTGCCACAAGCCTGTTTTCATGATGTCTACTTGTCACTACGGTAAAACCACGTCAAGAATGAGCCATTGTCATGATCAAGCAGCATGGAAAAGTATGAAAGCCTGATGTGATCAAAGTATTTAACCAGAATATTAGTGCAGTGGGCCAATTATCTCACACTTTTTGAACCTAGCTGTAGTTACTGCTTGGCTACAATGCAGATATGTTAATAAACAAAAAAGTACTTAGAGTAAAGAAAAATATTGTGCAGCTAAGAGAGTATAAATTGGATATGGGCACAAAATTTGGAACAGACAAAGAAGAAGAAACTCACTGTAGTTTCGGAGGAGAAGAGTAAGCTTGAAGCAAAACATCACAAAGCGCAAGGTTCTAATAAAAGCGATACCCTGCAAGGAATGCCATACAACTGTAGCCTTACACTTACCCGAAAATGGTCTGAAGTAATAGCGTTATAGGACAAGTAGGTTTGATGAATAAGAACAGGTTTTTTGTGAAATGATTTTTTTTTTATGTAACTTCTTTTACCTGGCATTTTTATTCCAATTTACATCAGTAGTTTTAATATAAAGACGTGATTCCTACCTTTTGATGTTTATTTACGATAAATTCAAGATAAATTAGGAATTAACGTTGATTATATGAACTTTTCGATTATTTTTGAAGATAAATATTTAATTTTGGCACATATGTATGAACAATTTTGAGTTTCTATTTTTTTTTTGTATTTAATAATAAATAATCATATAATGAAAGAACATCTAATGATTTTAATTATAAATATCCTATGCTCATATAAATTTATGTTCAAAAAAAAATCTATGTCCTTCATAAAGGACGTAGTCATATCGTCACTTTGTCCTTTATAAAGGACATAGTGAAAAACCATTTTCCGTGACGTGAGATTTTTTTCACTATTTTTCCGATATATGTAAACGTGGAAGGAATATAATACTAAACTTTAAGCAGCATACTAAACAAAAAGTATCGCTGGTAGGCAGGAGGTTAATATGGTAATGTTTTAGTGTTGTGGTCACTGACAATTTATCGTCAAAGATTTTGAAGAGCCTACCTAGTTATTTTGTGTGCACGATCGGGTACTCACACGATCGTGTAAAATGAAATCAAATACCTATACTGCAAATGGTAACACAAAAATAAAATCACTTTTCAATCACAAAAAGAATAAATGTAGTGAAAGTATTGTAGAAGTTTTCATCTCTACAAAAGTCGCGATTCATGAAGCAAAATGTGTTTTGGTTTCTTAGCCGAAACCGATGCCATATGATGGATGACTCTATTAAAAGTTTCTGCTGAACATTTTGTAACAATCACAGTGTAAGTTTGAGCACTTATACCCGTTAGTACCGACATTAAAATATGTTTGAACATAACACTTTTATCACGAGTTGCAGGCGGTGCGCGGTCTGTGTTCATTTGGTGTTACGTGGAATCGTTAACTTGGATAGGAAATATAATAGGTTTTAGTGGTATTATGGTAATGCGGTATAAACCTAAATATTTATATCTCGATAAACAAAACGGCTAAGCTAGGCTAAAGTATGTATCACGTATAATAATGTAGGCTTAGACTAACTCGCACACGCATTATTATACAGTGTGTACTATGAACTATCTCACTACTAATGTGTGTGCACATACCCTACACGATACAATACTGAAGTGTATAATTTGATAATAAATTTTGTAGAAAAAAAGCTTATGACAAGCCATAGTAACAGTGAATGTTTCAAATATCTCAACTTGACTTGTATAATTGTTAGTAAACACCAGTGGCTTTTAGTCTCAGTAATCCGGTTGACCGGACTACTGCGATTATTCAGTTGTAGTAGTAAGGTTGTCCAATTGTCCGGTTAATCACTGCAACTCTTCAGTTGCATTAGTTCGTCTGTCAAACAGCATCGAATTATGCTACTATTCTGTAGCTGTAGTCCGGTGGGTAGTGCGGTTGTTAAAAACAACGATTTTTATCAAGCAAGTTCATAGTTACTTGGTCGTACTAGTGATTTTGCACTCTATGACAAAGACGCGAGAGTTGCTATTAACTTATTTTTAAGAGTTTTTCTGCCTCACAGTAGTGATGATCAATTAATATTCTTTAGTGAACAAAGAAAATCGTATATCGACTCTCCTTTCAGCAGAGTATTAATGCCACTGTGGAGCATGGATTTTTGATATGTTTGGGATAAGAGGTGAGTTATATCTCTCATTCTATTCAATGGTTTTGTCTCTTGCGTGCGTGTCGTTATTATTAATTGTAAAAGTGATAAGATATTATTATTTCCGTTCCAGCCATTGCTAGTAAGTAACTAACTACTGAATATTTTGGCTATCGAGACAATAGTTGGAAATAATATATTTTAGATATTTTGTCTTAAATGTATTTTTGAAATGTATTTATAGTATAAAATTATTAAATTTCGACAAAACACCGAATTTATTTCTTCTTAGTAGATACACGGTTAGGATCGCAGCCTAAAGGGGCAGGTTGGTGATTGAAAATGTGACCTTCCTTTGATTCTTAACATCTTTAGACAATATATAAGAGAATGCCTGATATCCGTATCAGACACTGCGACGTTCGCAAAACCCTGCAATCACTCGACATCCGGAAAGCCAGTGGCCCCGATGGTATTCCAGCGGCAGTCCTGAAAAAATGCGCAGCGGAGTTGACGCCGGCGCTCACGCGAATGTACCGATTGTCGCATTCTTCGGGAGTAGTGCCTCGGGCTTGGAAGGAGGCGAACATACAGTCGGGCCCCAAAAAGGGGGATCGCTCGGACCCGGCGAACTACCGACCCATAGCTGTCACCTCAGTCCTCTGTAAAGTGTTTGAGCATATCATTAACGCACAGCTCATGCGTTACTTAGAAGATCACTCCCTAATTAATGACCGACAGTACGGGTTCAGACCGAAACGGTCAACGGGTGATCACCCGCTTATGTCACGCACCTCTGGGGTGAGGCTATGGACAGGCATGGCGAATCATTGGCTATCAGTCTTGATATCGCCAAAGCCTTTGATAGAGTGTGGCATAGTTCACTACTTTCCAAGCTTTCGGCCGATGGTCTGCCTGTTCGACAGTGCGACTGGGTTGCCAGCTTCCTGCATGGGCGTAGTATCCGAGTTCTCTGTGACGGCCGGGCCTCAGAGTTCATGCAGGTTAATGCTGGCGTGCCCCAGGGGTCCGTCTTATCGCCCACTCTCTTTCTTCTGCATATAAATGATATACTAGCAGTAGGCAGTATCCATTGCTATGCAGATGATAGCACTCTACATGGGCGATACTTCGGGCACCCCGCGGCCAAGCGGGCTGACACTGACGCAAATAGACAGTGGCTTGTCGTTGAGCTCGACAGTGTCCTGACTTGTATCTCCCAATGGGGATCAGAGAATCTGGTCGAGTTCAATGCCAAAAAAACACAAGCGTGCGCGTTCACAGTCAAGAGCTCCCCTTCCTTCCTCTCCCTATTCTCCAGAACACACCGCTGGCTCTACAGGACCACATTGACATGCTCGGAATGGATGTTCGCTGCAACCTGAATAACAAGAATTACATCGAGAGCGTCATCAAAACAGCGTCGCGCAAACTCGGGATCTTGAACAGGGCGAAGCGGTTTTTCACGCCGGAGCAGCGGTGTCTTTTGTACAAGACACGGATTCGCTCTTGTGTGGAATACTATTATCATCTCTGGGATGGTTCCGCGCAATACCTGTTAGACGCTCTTGACAGAATGCAGCGACGTGCAGTTCGTATCATAGGTGATCCTGAGGTTACCAACACCTTGGAACCTCTACAGTTGCGTAGAGACGTTGCCTCTCTAGGCGTTTTCTACCATCTCTACCACGGCGAGTGTTCTGAGGAGTTATTTCAACTGATCCCACCCTCTCCTTTCCTATCCAGAACATCACGTGCTGGTGTGCGGTGCCATCCACACACGGTGGAATCCATACCATCTCGCACTAAACGGTTTGGGGGTTCTTTCCTCTGCCGCACGATGAAGAGCTGGAATGCTCTGCCCGCATACGTGTTTCCCCCCTTTTACAGACCCGGGTTCTTCAAGCGGGGCGTGAAAAGGCATCTATCAAGGCCGTCAAGTTAGGGACCACCATTTTACGTCCAATAGCACCGGTAATGGTGGTCTGTATCTTTTGGACTGCACTTCAGCTTTGTTGCCGCTAGCGGGGTGCAGTCAATTGACGGACCAAACAAAAAAAAATTGGAAATACTATAAATGCAAAGCGATTTAATAATGCCATTCGAGCACCAGTCCCGTTTGCGTCTAAAATTATTGCACTTTGCAATCTTAGACACGTTCAGCGGTTACACACTTTCCGCCTAATGCCCGGTTCTCATTATTCCACTAGCATTCCAACAACAATCCAGCGAGTGAATTCAGTGCTGGAATACTACTGCAATAATGTGAACCGTTCCGACCGGCAATCAAGTCCAGTGACTGGATTGCCGGTTTACGTATAAACTGGAACAATTTGAACACTACAATCTAGTCCAGTGCTGGACTGGATTGACTCGCTGGATTATTGGATTGGAATAAGGAGAACCGGGCATTACATTTGAAGTCGATTAGTTTGGGTCATTAGACAAAAGACAAAATGACGTTAGGACTAAATGCATTGAACTTACAAATATAACGAACTTTGCTTATACTACGAACATAACTTATTTTAAAGAATACAATATTATTTAAACCTTTGCACAAAACTTTCTAGAATACAATCTAGAAATATGGAAAAGAATAAGTTAAAAATAAAAGATATCTTCGCTTTATTGTCGCAGCTTCACAGTCAAGTTTTAAGTTTTTTTTCCTTTTGCAGATGCTCGAGCAACAATCGTTCAAATATTTTTATTCATAGTCTGCGGTGTTGCAAGATTAATCTAGAGACATTCTCGAAGGCAACTGTTTTGTATCTTATTGCAATGAAGCCAGCTAAAACTGCTTTAAATGATTTAGAGGTGAAACAAACTAGACTTAACTTTATTTAGAGTTAACGGAAGCACCAATCATTTCGTTTATAAGTACACTTTTAAAATAATGCAGTTCAAATTCTATTTAATTCTAAATTTGTTATATCGGTATTTTCTAAGGTCCTATTTTTCCTTTTAAGATATCACACCTACGTATTGATTTTTTTAACTCCCAAGTTAAAATAAAATTAATAATTCCGTTTTCATATCACTGCAGAAATTTATTCCGTTTTAAACCCAGAAATATTGTGGCTAGTACAGTGAACAAAGGAGATATGCATGTATAGGTATACCCTTTCATATAAAATTGTATGTAAAAACGTATACATATCTCCTTTGTCGACTGTACTTATAAAGGTGTATATATATTTTATCCTAGGACGATCATTAAACTAACTTGTATAAAATCTAAAATGTCCAATATTATAGTGTCACTCCAGGCCAGCGCCCCGGCTACGTGTTTAAACTTATAAACGAGAATGATACCGTTCCGCCGGCGTTACATGGTTCAATGAAACTTTGTACTGCAAACTTTCGATACTGAACGTTTTATATTTGTTACTAAGAATATTATGCTCTATAAATCTAGAAGTTTCGCTAGACGCTCCAAAAATAATAAAACAGATACTTATAACTTCACAGACGTCTAAAACAGCTATTTTTCTTTATTATATAACGGGTGTGGAGCGGTTAGTAAGTTTTCACGATAGAAACCCCCAATTTCTGAGCGTTTTTGGTCAGGGTACTATAACTCTCCACCTAAGCACTTGGAGCTCAACTTAACCGGTATTATTTCAACTTCTCCTAATCACTTCATTATCAGGTCTGAAATATCCGACATCGGATCGAAAATTAAATCTGTTAGTCTTTTTTTTTTAAACTTGATAGATGTCATCACGATTTTGCTGTAGATGCTTGAAATTATTTGAATATATATTTGAAGGACATTTTTCTTCGTTAATTTATTATGATACAACTTTAGTACCATCCGAGAATAATACTTATTTATATGACGTCCTCTTGTATCAGTTGATTTCACTACAATATTATAAATTAAGTAGCGATGGTGCAATGCTTAAGGCAACAGACAGAGGTTATCGGCTCAAATTTCAACCCAAACCGTACTACACTACCAACGTGCGTCCGCTCCTAACACAGGCATTTAGCTTAATTAAAGTTAGCCTACTTAAAACACCCGTAAACCTGAGCCTCCATATCGATAGAAAGCCACAGAATTGAAATTGATATGTACATTCAAAATGAACCATACCGGTTATTGTTCAATACCCAAAATCCACCAATATTATAGTTTTTTGTATAATAATGTTTGTTTGTTTCGGCTAGTATTTGAAATGACTTTCATTGATAGATCAAGACTATTCAATAAAGTAATGCTGGTTGTTTTAAATCCCGATTGCATTCAGAGTGCTTTCGCAAGTAAACATCAAATTATGAGACTATACAATTTCCGTTGGAGTCTGAAAGATCTGAACAACATATCGATAACAGTAACACTAAGTGCTTTGCTATGTCTTTCTTGTTTAGAGCAACACAGACAAAAATTCTAAAATAAAAGTTGTATTGACAATAAGAGCTTCATACTGCAAGAAAACCGTCTAACTAAACCCAAACAAATCGTATTCTAGATTCTCAAAACATAATTTCTAGTTCAATACGAATAAAATCTAGCTGAACCACTATGAGCGAATATAAAGGACAAATCTCCATCGCAATATATTCTTGTAAAACATTCATATTTATCTCTATTCTCGAGGATTCATAAATTCAAATGATTTTACAATATCTGTGCAAACTTTGCTTGCAAATTGTTGGAAATTTACTGTCATTCCTATATATGTAAGCTGATTGTAGCCTGAATACAGTCGACTTGTCGTACAATTTGTTTTGATTAAATGAAAAGATACCTATAGATCTTACAAATTGCTAGTGGTAGTATTTTTAATGTTAAAGAGATTATTAAGATCTTCGGAGACCAACCTCACCTCTCTTTCGTCTCTCTTTGACGGAGTACACGACCGTATTCCCTTCCCAAATCAGCAGTCTGACTGGGAAGATATCTCCACCCTACAAAATACGGCAGCCATAATAACCTCGTGTTGTGTACCCGGTGGTGAGTACGGTAGCCAGATACACGGGAGACTTTTTATGCTGTCGGTGGGAAGACCAAGGGCTTGTCCTGCTCTATCTTCTACACTGAGGGCTCGGAAAATCTTTGTTCTTGCAAGATAAGCAGCACGAGTGAGACTCCCTGTTGCACACGTCCATAGGCCTCGGTAAACACTTTCCATCAAGTGGGCCGTGTGCTTGTCTGTCACTTAAGTGGTATAAAAAAGAAAACCTCCCAACCAATACACCTAATTATCTAAATTGAAGAACGAGTTTCTGCCACAGGCCTCCTCTCAGAGATGAATTTTACCCGTAAAATTCCATGTTTGCTAGAACGGATCACGGAGTCCATACTATAAACTTTGGATGCAATCGGAATCAACGTTTTTATAATAAATCATTCTTACCTACGTACTAAGGTATTTAAACAAGAATCGGTAACCTGTTAGAACTACCGAACTATTCCAACTTATTCTTGCTCCACAAAGTACACTATTTAACTTCTTATTTGACTACCGCTGCATACAAATTACTACTAAACTTAGATGTTTTTCTGTTCAGCTCCCAGCCAAGGAAAACGACGATTCATACAGATTATCCGTACGCCACGTATCGTAAATCGACATTCCCGATATTTCCATACGTCGCACTTAGCACAGAAAAGTATTAGGTCAAACGACATTTGGCTCTGTTCCAGGCACAATCTTGTACCGTATTCTTTTTTGCTACATTGTAAAGTAACAGAGCGTAACCGATTTAGCAATAAATGGGTCGCCAAATGGCTAGCATCAGTTTTTTTTACCAAACGACGCTTTGGAGATTCTCTGCTGCAGAATCTAGTTAACATGAAAATAGTGTACATAGCGAGGCTTCAACTATTTAAAAAATGACCTAAAGCTGTTGATAAACTTCAGCATTCAATTGTAATGAGCATTCTCGCGATTGTAACATTACAGAATAATAGACGACAGCGAGCTTTCTGGCGAGCATTCTCGAGAAAGGATGCGAAACTTCCATCAATTAACGCGTTCGCTAGAAAGATCATAAAATGTTCGTAGCGATGTTTCGCTCTATGCTTAGTTTGGTTTGTTGGTCAGTTCGACAAATTAAAAATCGCGAATGTTCAATTATTATGTTTCCACTGAATGCTCAAGTATATAAGCACCTTTAGGTTCACACAGTATAAAAATAATGTCTTACAATATTTAGTTGTAGTAGCATTCGAGACATCTAATTCAATTTTAACTGTCTGGCTTAGAAATGCGATGTCCATTGCCAACTAACAATTCAATCGACAATTCAATTTTAGCTACAGGACCAAAAAGGCCACTTCATTGGAATCGAATTAAATAAATATTTCTTCATTCAAACGAAATTTACACGAAATTAAAAGTAAATGATTTGTTGTGATTTTACGAATTTTAGAGGAATCTTTTGATGGTGTACTGGAAATTCAAGTCACTATATAATTTTTTGCAGAATCGCTCAATGTGGCGTTTTGAACCCCGCTGTTTCTCTTTTATACCCTAATTGAAAATTTTCATGAAATTTTCTTAACCCAGTCATAATTTGAAAAATATTTCCTTCTACTACAGAGTTCATGAGAGGATGTTGAGAGAAGTAACACTTAATTCAATCTATTAACCCAAGAGATCACTAAGTCCAACGATGTAAGGAAAGCTACGTCACGAAAAATATTATTACATATCGACTTTCCTCAAATACTCACCTCAAGCAACCATATTGCTTATATACTGGAATATAATTCCATTGCCCATAAAAACTATCGTATGTGATCGTATATCTTATACGACACTCGGATATAACCCAGACTTGGCAGGTGTTCTTTCATTACCTAATAAACGTTGGAAGGTAATCGTATTAGTTGGTCCGTCAACAGCACCACTAATATTATATAACGCAATATCGACGTCTTATCTAAATAAGTTCCTGTGGTGATGTTACTAACTTTGTGTTGCTATTATCGTGCCTACATTTACTTAGGGATTGCCAGATTATTTTTACCCGACTACGGCGAAGCCAAAAGGAGGGTTATGATTTTGACAGGCTATGTATGTATGTATGTATGTATGTATGTTCATTTGTTCCCTCATAGCTCCTCGACTACTTATTAGAACTGGACAAATGAGGTATCGTTACAAGCGGCTTTATCGTCCGATGGTTATAGGCTATATGACGTGTCACTCAATCTTGCGTGGCGCCCTCTAGCGCTCTTATGGTACTGTGTTAAAAAATAAATTTGAGATAAATATTCCTCATTTGGTATCAAATGAAAGGGCTTGATGAGCACATTTCAAATATGTATAAATTTTTAGCTTTACCTTGCCCCAAAATAATATAAATAAAAAATAAAGTTTAAAACTAAAACCCGACTACCGAAAAATCACCCTCTAAAAAGTAACAAACAAGAAAATATCAAGGATAGCCGTGGTCGTATGCCACTTACTCTGACAAAACAATACATTCTAGGGAAAAGTGGCATACGACCACGGCTATCCTTGATATTTTCTTGTTTGTTACTTTTTAGAGTGTGATTTTTCGGTAGTCGGGTTTTAGTTTTAAACTTTATTTTTTATTACTACTTCTTACTAGTTAAGGAAAAGTCTAAAGAGCCAGGAAATATTAACCAAAATGTCTTTCTTTTAAAACAAATACTGTAAGGAAAAGACTGTAGGTTCGAGTCCCACCCGACGATTAACTTTTTCTGATGTTTTCGATAGTTAGCATAATTAATGATTTAAAAAAAAATATTCATATTTTTGGGCGAGTAATCAAAAAATAATAATAATAGTAATAAAATCATTTATTGGTTCCGATAGTTCGTAGGAACATCGGTAGATAACTCCACCATCGCGATAAAGATGGATACATATAGAAGGGAAATTGGAATCACATCGGGCGTGTCTTGTTGGCCTAGTTGGTTTAGGCATTCCCCCTGTAAGGGAAAGCTCGCGGGATCGAGTCCCGCCCGAGAGATTTCCTTTTTTATTGTTTTCAAAAATACTACGTGTATATTTCTTGGTCAAACTACAGACACCTAGAAATACTTTGAAATGAAGAGTTGTCCCTTTTTTTCGTGCGGAAATCCCCACGAAGTCGGAGGGGAGATTATGTCGGACTCGAACCGAACAAAACCACACGCCGCGCCGTCTGTGGGTCATAGTGCTGTGCCGGAGGTGGGGTTGTCTTCCACATATCCCTCGCACCCCGGCTGACCCAGAGCCATCCCTTACGGTCCGGCCCTCCTTAGGGAGGGGAGACAACGGTATCCCCAACTCGCCCCCGGTATGGGGAGGCGCGCTTCTCAGCGTTGTCACAAATAATAATTATACTTTATGGAATTTCCAATTATCGAAATTGCAAAGACTCGTAGGTAACAAACTTACAGACATCATGTCATTCAAATGTAATATCAAGAGCTTTGATTACAGTTGACAGAACAGTAATTCAAATTACTAATACCAAGCAATCATTTTGTTTGGAATTTGTACAACTATGCGCATAGAATTTATATTGATAGTGAATAGTGTTAGCAACAATCGTTACTATACACAAGAAGATTGACTGCGTTGTGTTTGCGGCTGATTCAAAAAGTTCGTCTGACTGACGATTTCAGGATGATTTGGAGTATTTCTGGCGCCTACCATTGAAACTATGTATTTTGCATTAGGTCTTTCTCTGTTAGGTTTTTAACTAGAAAAGCGATTTATGCAGTTGTATTATACAATGTTAAATGTAATAATAATTCTATTAATCTTTATATTTCTAGCTATATTTTTTTCTAGCAATAAAAAAAAAGAAAGAAAAGAAAAAAAGACCAATTGGACGGTCTAAACTTAACACTGTTGTAACGTAGGAAATATTAAATTTGAAGAGCAACATTGTTAAAAACTCATATTAACTTGTCTATCAGTTTTCGGTTTTTGGAACAATGAATTGGTATTCATTTTTCGTATTTTAGTTCCATCTTTCCTGTAAGTTTGTACACAACTACTACTCTCTACTACTGCACGCATAGACAGAAAGATATTTTTCAGGAGCTATAACTACCCTCTAACTACTCCAACAACGATGAACGGCACCCAATCTTCCAACACCTAATACCCAACCCCCGGCTTAGAAGCAGAAGAAGCTTCCTTCGTTGTATTAATACTGTAGCAGACCGTCCCCAGAGCGTTCGGTGCCAGAACTGGCTCGCGGAAAACGCACCCCCTCCAGACAACATTCAGCCTGCAGAGAGCCTACCACCCGGATATGAACTAAACTGGGCCACCTAAAAGTCCTTAAACAGATTAAGGTCTCGGGTCAGCTGTTGTACGACAAACCTAGTAAAATGGGGTACCTGGACGCGGAGGGCTGGTGGCTGTGACTGTAGTGCCGTCGTCGATGGACCACCTTCTGTCATGCATGCCCGCTGTGCCTCTTTACTTGTACTATTGCCGATCTGAATGAGGCGACAGAGGATGCGTTCAATTTAGCTGAGTTTTGGGGTGGCCGCATCTAGACATCTACTGCCGCCATTGACACGAGAAGAAGAAGACTACTTACGACGACGACTTACTTAGTTGTAATTTTGAATTTGAATTTAAAGCTTCGGTAGCTAAGTGGTTAAGGAGCCGAATCCTTAACCACTAAGCTACCGAAGCTTACGATCGAGAGGTCCCGGGTTCGATCCTGACCATTACACTACCGACGTGAACCCACTCGTAGCACAAGCAACTTAGCTTAGTTGGGTTAGAGGGAATATTAGTAACTTCGGTTCTAATAGTCTTTAAAAAAAAATTAAAAGAAAGATAACAAGTGGCGCAACTATCGAGAACTTGTAGTTGCACAGTGGGCTGACTGTAACAAATGGGTGAAGATGTTGCCTTGATTAACTTTCCGTTCTCATCGTTTTCGCTGTTCAGTTATCTTTGTGTGGCAAGTTTGTGCATACAAGGATAAGGAAGGAAACACTTCAACATTATCATGTCAGTTTTGTAACAATGTTTGCCAGAATACATTGAGGAATGAGTTTATTTTACTGAAGTGATTTCAAAATGCAATTACGGTTCGTACATATTTTTCATTACTACTATAAATTCAACACTGTTTCAAACTTACGAATTCCTTTATTGTGCAAGTAGTAAATATTGTTTTTAACAATAATAATAAATCTCAAGAGACAAATTAATAAATACAGAGAACATTACAAAGAACATTACGTAAAATAATTACTGAAAAAAATTAATAATCCTTAGCGATAATCCTTTTACCTTGTTCTTACGAAAAGGAAGGATTAGCACTAAAGATTTTATAAAAATATTCCGATTATTGCAATAAATTAATATACCATTCATTAATTCCCCTAGATATTTTATACACTCATGTTGTACAAATGTGCTCGAGGGGGTAACCCCACCAATACCTTTAGGGGCCCAAGTCAATCTCACCTGTTAAACAACGTACAAATCTTTGTCCTATTCTTTCCTCTCAGAGTGGGGAAGTTAGACAACAGTCGATTGCAGAAAACCAATCAATCACAAACAATAAACAGACCTGGACCAAAATTTAAAATATGGATGCAACTGGGAAATCGATATCGAATCGGTGATAAAGAATTCTATGGTTAATGAAAACAAATCCAATTCAAACTACTGCAGAATAACAGTTCTAAAACTGTACCAGCTTGGATTGAAAAAAGTCAGACAGGAATCCAATAAAATGGCTAGACTTAAAGCTGCGTTAAGCCGTCCTAATTAAACCCACTTCAACGTGAATCGCGACGTCCTGCATTCTAGGATGTTCCGCACTGGAATGTAAAAAAGACCACGGATTTCTACAAAAGGATTTACGTTATTGTAATTAAAGAATATTCCACTAAAGTTCAAACGTTGACTTTACGGTTGGATACAGGCGACGTATATTAATGTCCAAAGGAGGACGGCCAGAATCGGCTCTCTGCTGTGCAACTGTTTCGTAGCAAAAGGAAAATGGTTATAGTCTTCTTTTATTGTGAAATAATATTAGGCACAATATTGTAGTATCAAGCGAACCCACATTGAAAAAATATTTGGAAGTATTTAATATGATTGAGCACAATATGTTTTACATTCGTTATCAAAAAGGCAGTTAATGTTGCACACATAAAAATCTGTCGAAGGAATAAAATAAAACCTCCGACTAATAAAGAAAAATATAATTATCAAGATATTGTCAAAGACCGTAACCCGTAAGTTACGAATATGTTTCATTCACTATCTAAATAGTTTTTTAAATATAATTAAATTGAAAAATTATAAAGGACATAGGTAGGTATTCTATTTTCTTACTCTAATAACACTCGACTACTGTTATGTCATTCGCTTGACGTATGCGGCTGCTATCATTTCTCGTTATTATTTGAATGTTTCTGATACAAAATGTATTGTGGTAACTCTTACGACGACCCTGGCTTGCTATTGGACCCTGTATCTTCTTCTTTAAACGTTGACCCTGGCCATTCTTTGGATACGGCACCCGCTCTTCATAAAGACTTACGCTTGAACATGGATAACCCGATTTCTACAGACTGGATGTGGAATTTATACATTTCGTTAATTGTGGTGCTGATGTGGCCTATAGTAGAAGACATATTCTAAACCTAGATGAAGTGCGACTTGTAATTCTACAATGGATTGCACCACGAATAAAATACAATAAAAGAATATTATTGTAACTGTATTGTTGGCCTTAGGACAGTGGATTGTTGCTCTCATATTATGTCTGTAATCTGATACTTGGGCTGGGCAAGGTATGAAGTTGTAACTTCGCTAGCTAGGTTCCTCGATAGTATTTTATTGGTGTACGAAAGTGATGAAGAAAATTAAATAAAAATATTCACGTCAAAGCTTTTTTTACATTAGGTTGGTACTAAACCATTTATATTATCGGTTATACATAGCTTCAGTTACCAAACAGCAGTATTTTATATAAATAAAAAAATGTCTACACCTGAGCCGAAGCTCCATACAACGTGGCCGTCTCCCATGGGTCACAGTTGAATGTTACCCCAGTAACTGGACAGTTTCTGTGGCGAGGCAGTAGTGCATACTACTAAGCAGGGGGCGTAGGTTTGATTTCCATTGATTGCAAATATTTGTACCTTTACAAAACCAGACCAAAACCGCACGCCGTCTGTGGGTCGAGTGGTGGTGTAGGCCAGAGGTGAGGTTGTCTTCAATATATCTCTCGCACCCCAGTCCAGTACTCTTCATGGAGGGGGGGACAACGGTCTTCAATTCCCCCCGGTATGTGGACGTCGCCCGCCGCCGTGGCCTGCTTATGCTAAGGTGACAGGCGGCTCCACCCGTCACCCCCAGGCTGGCGCTCATGGGGGACTGAGGATAGTCTGTGCCCACCGACGCCCGAGTTGCCTGAGCACGCGGACTGCGGGATTTGGGAGTCTCTTGCTCACGCCGCCGCTCCCGTTTCGCCGTCTCTTTCACGACCATTTCTTGCTCGCAGAAGGAGAATCCGGCCGCCCACGCGTCCGCACAGCGGACCATCGCCGTGAGGTGGCGAGGGTGAGAACTCTCACTCCCAGGGCCGCCACCAGCTCCCGCTTCGGTGTCTCCCACACCGGACACTCGGTGAGCATGCAGCCCCGTGTCATCGCTCGCGTTGCTGTGATGGTACTCGGACGTTGGCTCCTTATCGATCAGATGTAGATACCGCCCGAAGCACCCGTGCCCGGTGATAATCTGCGCCAGTCGATACGAGAGGCTGCCAGCAGTCGTTTTATAGGAAAAATGCGGCAGCACGCTTGAAGTAGTAGTAAGTAGTAGTAACATCATGAAACCATGGCTATTCCTAGTGTTTGTTCATAACTTCATCAAAAGTCCATGTTGTAAACCCATTTGGATCATCGTGTTCATGGATTTCAAATTTATCTTTATTAAAAAAAGTTTCTCTCGGTATTCGAAAGGTTTTATTTTTAAACTTCGCGCCATGAATTTTAATTAGGGTACAGTGTTGGCCAGGTTGATGAATGGATACAAGATTAATTACAAACGAACAATGTACCCGGGCATCGTCTAGGAACAGTTTACCCGTATTCTAGATCCCATAATACAACTCACACCTACGCATACTTTAGGTCTAGATAGTACCGTACAGAATGTTGTAGGGTGAATATTTATTTATTAACCCCCGTATTATAAGTTTCATGTGCCTGTCTGTTTGTATGATGTGGCATCATAGCTCCCGAACGGATGTAGCGATTTCAATTAAGTTTTTCTGTATTAAAGGTGACTTATGTGCGACTGTTTTTCGACATGTTTCATGAAAATCGGTTGAGCCGTTTAAAAGTTATAGGGGATAAAATAGGGATGGGGAGTGTCGAGAGCTTTTTAAATTTTTGATTTATAGTTATTAGTTTTATTATCGCTTCAAAACGAATCCCTATCGTGAAACAAAAACTATGCAGAGAATAAACGTAAAAATGAATGTAATCAATGAAGTTAAAGAACTACCAAGTCAATTAGAAATGTTAATAGAAACTATATACTAACCTTCATTACATTAGAGGACATGAATCAATTGTGATCTATATTTACGTCGTTTTATAACACTCAGTGGACTTTGTGTGATTTTGTTAGAGTACAAGATGGAGCCTCAATTTTTAAGCTACTTTTGTGTATGTTGATTTAGTTTTATTTCAGTGACTGTACTTTATATTTTATTATTCCTTAAAATAAAATGTGTGCCAATCGCCTACTACATAATTTTGGAAGTGTCAATTCGCACGAATACGTGCGAATCGCCTTAGGAAAAATAATATATTTTTGAAGGAGTCGATTCGCACGTTTCGTGCGAGTTCAATTCGTGCGAATCGTCCAATAAGCCGTCATAACAACTTATAAAATCTGTTACAGAATGAAAAGTTAGACCACGTGGAAGAAGGGATTTCTATAACACTCGAAATAATTATTTAAAACTTTGTATGATTATGCATCCTTTTAAGCGCTAGTGTGCCATTACGCTATAGTGGGCTCCTTATATTTTTCCATAAATAAAATACTTCAAGTGCTAAATACTTACAACAATACGAATAAATTTGCATAAAACCATAATATAAACACGCACAATCGTTATCTCCAAGCGAGCTAGCACAGTTATTAAATAAATGCAAATCAAAAATTTGAACAAATAAAGTGTCACAGTATTTAAAACTTATTACTTATTGTGAAGCGAAACAACCGGAACTATTGAAGAATCGCCGCGACAGTGTCTTAAACAATAACTCTGTAAATTCAGTGCAACAAACAAACAATTATTTCACAAATCCTGTGGCTACGAAAAAACAAAAATAAAAATTTATAAACATTGTAAAATGTGGGTGAACATAAAGTTACATTTAAATATATAAAAGTCAACAACTTGCAAGTGCTCATAGCAAACCGGTTTTTATTGAGCTCAGACTATCATTAGTATATTATCCAACACGCATATATACGGAACGTTTATTCCAACAAACTCCACAAGTTCAATCTTAGCCGTGACGGCCTACTACAGGATCCGCACGCACGCGGCACGAGTTCGATCCCGAGTAACTAGAAATACTTTTTGAGATTGTTTATCTGCAATAATTGTTGTGCACTAAAAATCAGATCGGCCCGGGTTGTGTGAGTGTCAAACAAAGACAATGGAGGAATTAAAGCAGATGTTATTGGGTATGCAACGAGATATGAAAAAACAAAATCAAGATATGTTGGAAATGAAGGAAGATATAAAGAGTTCAATAATTAATAACATGAATGAAAGATTCAACAGTCTAGAATTAAAAAACGAATATTTAGAAAAAAAGGTGGAGGAACAAAACACTAAATTAATTAATTTAGAAAGGCATATCAGACGCAAAAATTTAGTCATTTTTGGTGTAGAGGAGTGCGAAAAGTCCTATCACGAACTAGAAGACATAATTATTAACATAATAGCCACTTACTTCAAACTCCCATGCGACAAAAACTATATTGAAGCTGTCAGAAGAGTCGGGAAGAAAGGTGAAAAAATCAGACCGGTTGTAATTTCGTTTACCACGTTAGGATTTAAAATAAATATTCAGAAAAACAAGTCTTGTCTAGAAAATTCTCCATACAACATAAAAGATGATTACCCAATAGAGGTGCTGAATAAACGTAAGGAGCTTCAGGCACAGTTACTGAAGGAAAGGGAGGCAGGCAATACTGCCTATATAAAATACGACAAACTCATAGTGGTGAGTAACAACAAGCGTATGCCTCGCAGTCAGCTTAGTAAAAGGAACCTGTCAGAATCCCCGGAGGCATCTTATTCGTCTGGCCAGAAAGATCATCAGTTAAACATACAACCACCAAAGAAAAATAAAGTTACCAATATAAAAGACTATATACTACAAAAACCAAAACTAATCTACAATCAGACAGACACCTGTCAGAGCCAAACGAAGACACCACATCATAATCTAGTATAGCAATCACATATGGACCCTCTTCACCCTCCCCATCTCCCAATACGGCCGGTCACCGCGGGAGAGGTCGACCAAAACCCTCCAAAAGTAAACAAGAAAAAGAAGAATATTTTTAACATTTGTACCTACAACGTGAGAACACTCTCTTCAGAACCTAAGCTTATCGAGCTGAAAGCAGCGCTACGAACAATCAACCACGACATTGTAGGATTATGTGAAGTTCGCCGACTGGGAGAGAATATCATCGAAGACGAAGATTATATTATGTACTACCTAGGCCAAACTAAAGGTCTGTATGGTGTTGGTTTCCTGGTCAAGAAAAAATATAAAGAAAATATTAAAACATTCACAGGCATATCAGAAAGAATTTGTATATTGGAAATTGAATTAGAAAATATACTCTTCGCAATAATTCAAGCGTATGCGCCCACTGAAAAATCACCCCAAGAGGCAATTGACAGATTCTATGAAGACTTGGAGAGAGCCCACGACTCTGTTTCTACAAGATGCATTATCTCTATGGGAGATTTCAACGCACAAATTGGAATACCAAAAGATCACGAACAATCAGTTGCCGGCAAACATGGCTATGGGAATAGGAGCGATCGCGGCGAAAGACTCATCCAGTATGCACATGAACATAATTTGAAAATTGTTAATACACTGTTCAAGTCAAAGCCAAAAAATAGGTGGACATGGATCTCCCCAGACAAAGACACAAGGAATGAGATTGATTATATCATGACCACAGAACCCCACTTATTTTCTAACTGCAAAGTGCTAACATCATTTCCGTTCAGATCGGACCACAGGCTGCTGAGAGCTACTATCCACCTGAAACCACTCAGAAAGAGCAGACGTAACTTCTCAAACACGCCAAGAAAACTAAAAACGATAAAAGAAGAAGAAACTTACCTTAAAAACCTAAATTCTTACATACCTACACTTATAACGTCACATAACATATATAATGGTGCGGAATATTGTCATGAAATCATAAACTCTATAAAAGAAAGCTTAAAATGCATGATACGGCCAGCAAAGCGGGACATTTTATCACAGAAGGCATTAGAGCTGATGCGAGAAAGGAGCAAACTACAAAGTAAACCTAAACTGAGCAAAATGGAAAAAGAGAAGCTAAAAGTACTATACAAATCTACCAACAGAGAGATAAGAAAATGCTACGATACCCACAGAATGAGTACTATACAGAAGCACCTCGAAATATCTAGATCAGCCAAAAAAGCCTACAGAGAACTGGACAAAACAAAATCTTGGATACCGTCTCTACAGCCCGGCTCCACCAAAACCCAGTCCCGAATGGAGGTAATAAATGCAGCTACGCAGTTTTATAGACAACTATACAGCCAAACAAACTTCCAAAAACAAACTAGTACCGACAGTAAACACCTGGAAACCTCACCTACTCTGGAGTTCACAGAGCCTGAAACCCTAAAGCAAATATTGAAGCTCAAATCAGAGAAAAATCCGGGACCAGATGGTATCACAAACGAGCACATCAAGTTTGCGAAGACTTTACTACTGACTCCGATTACACTTCTATTTAACAAAATATTAGTAGAAGAAGCCGTGCCACCTATATGGTCTGAATCTGAAATTATTTTACTTTACAAAAAAGGCGACCCGGCCGACATAGAAAACTACCGACCTATAAGCCTCATGCCCTGCCTCTACAAACTGTTTGCCTCTTGCTTGCTGGAAAGAATATCACCAGATATAGATGCACATCAACCGCTAGAACAAGCTGGTTTCAGAAGCGGTTTCAGTACTGTAGATCATATCCAAGTGGTCGACCAGGTGATTGAAAAATATCTTGAATTTCGCAGGCCCTTGTACGTTGCTTTTATAGACTATAAAAAAGCTTTCGATTCTATATCCCACGACAGCATTTGGGAAGCATTAAGATCTCAAAATATAAATGAAAAATACATTAACATCCTCAAAAACATCTATGCCAGCAGTACAAGCAGAGTGAAACTGGACAGGGTAGGAGAAAAAATCGACATAAACAGGGGTGTGAGACAGGGTGACCCGATCTCCCCAAAATTATTCATAGCCGTTCTACAGTACATAATGAAAGACTTACCGTGGTCTGGGCAGGGTATCTACATCAACGGGAACTTTTTGAGTCATCTCAGATTCGCCGACGACATCATTCTGTTTTCGGAATCGGCACAAAAACTGGAGTGCATGATAAACGACCTGTTCCAGGCTAGTGCACGAGTTGGATTGGAAATGAATGCTAACAAAACAAAAGCCATGACTAACCACCATAAAACACCCATTTGCGTGAATAACACCCCCCTAGAATACGTAGAAAATTACGTCTACCTGGGCAAACAGATTTCTTTTAGCAGAAACAAAGGTGATGAAGAGGTAGAAAGGAGAGTGGCTATCACCTGGAGGAAATTTTGGGCTCGCAAAGAAATATTCAAATCACAGCTCCCGATACCTATCAAGAAAGTAGTCATGGATTCTGAAATTCTACCTTGCCTCACCTATGGCTGCCAAACCTGGACGTTCGATATAAAAACCAGAAACAGAATCCAGACTACTCAAAGACGAATGGAACGAAGCTGCCTGGGTTTGAAATTGAGGGACAAAGTGAGAAACGCAGATATTCGCATGCAAACAAAAGTCACAGATGCACTTACTTTCTCCCTACAAAGAAAGTGGAAATGGGCAGGACACGTGGCCAGGTACACCGACAACAGATGGACAAAAGAAATTGTAAAATGGCCCGGACCGCAAGGCACTAGAGCCAGAGGCCGACCATATGCCAGATGGGCAGATGAAATAGTGACGGTGGCGGGTCGAGGCTGGATAGAAACTGCACAAGATAGGAATAAATGGTATACTTTGGAGGAGGCTTTTACCCGAACGGGGTCCATACAAACACAAGACATAGCAATACAAATACAATAGATTAGATTATTATATTTCATTATTATATTTTCATTATTATTGCATTATTATTTCATTATTATTTCATTATTTTCATTATTATTATTCTATTGTATCACTTTTTTTCAAATAATTACTGTACAATGTTTTACCTTTTAATATTGCTAATTTACTGCATGAATTTTGAATGTAATTGTAATTTGTTTGCATGGAATTAAATAAAGCTATATTATTATTATTATTATTATTATTATCGATGATAAAAAATATCACTTACTGCAATCGTTGTCTACCCCCAGCATATGGCATAAAGACAAACCGAGACCTGTACCTACAAGGTAGCGACCAACGACATTTTTATAGCGTTGGTCCCAATATCGCAGATATAAATTATAGCCATAAAAATAGTTTGAACAGTAATGAGACAGAAACGACTCTACGAAGGGTGGGCTCACGTTGAAGGATGTGTGAGACACGCGGTGGAGGGCCCACTAGAGTGGCCACACTTTTGAGAATTCAAATATCGCATTTATATTTTAAACTAATCAACGCTTTCTATATTTCCTGTCACTCATAGAATTTAGACTTAAGGACGATAATCCGGGTCCGGCCGTTATGCGCCCATTCCGGGTTGCCCCCGGCCGGTATGCCCCCACATAGAAAAATTTGTTATTCCGGTTTGCCCCCGGCCGTGTTGCCCCCATTTTGTTTGTAACAAAACTCTTGAGCAAATACTGTTGAGAACAAAAGCGGGTCCATACTAATATTATAAATGCGTAAGTAATTTGGTCTGTCTGTCTCTTTGTCTGTCTGTATGTTACTCTTTCACGGATAAACCACTGAACCGATTTTGATGAAATTTGGTACAGGGGTGGATGTTGGTTATCGCAACCAAACTTGAGAAAGGATATAGGCTATGTTTGGTTGCGATAACCGACATCCACGCGGGCGGAGCCGCAGGCAAAAACTAGTTATAAATATCTTAAAAAACAATGTTTAAAAATGATTGAAAATCATTCATTGGCTCCAACAGTTCGTAAGAAAGTTGGTAGATGGCTCCACCGTCACCCTTAAAGACGGATATAAAGAGATTGGAAATTTGAAGTGATTCAGTTTTGGCTCAATAGCTCAGTTGGAAGAGCATTCCTCCTGTAAGGGAATGGTCGTGGGTTCAAGTCCCACTTGAGCGCTTCTTTTTCCCGATGTATTTCGAACGTAATCAATGCTTTCTATTTTTCCTTTCACTAATAGAATTTAGATTTAAAGAGGATCATAATTAATACAGCCAGCCTGCTGTGGTTTTCCCAAATAACTAAATTATGGGGTTCTTCAGAAGGGCATCAGAAGGTTTTTATACGGTCGGTAGCATGAGTGTGATCGTCCCTGGTATTGCACACGTCCAAAGGTGGGCCTGTGTGTATATACAGTAGACATAATCAAATTTTAAGGCCTTCCAAATAGGATGCATGCAATGCATCCATAGTACTCATTATGTAGGTACTATTAAAGCAGGATTATAAGTGCTCATAATACGACCGTACCGCATGGCAGCTAATTGAAAACATTAAAAGCGTTTCACTTCACTTTAGTGAACAGATTGCATGCAATGTATTATACGTAATTACTGTTAATGGATAGGTGTATTACATGTCATGTGGGAATATTATAATGAAGGTGTATTGGGTTGATAGAAAGAGTGATGGAGATAGAAACAGAGTGGCTAGAGAAAGTATGTCGTGTTGAGAGTTGAAAAAGGAATACTATTAATTACTGATTCATGTTCTGGGTACGTAGTTTTTTTTTTATACAGGACACGTCAATTTGACATCACCTCGCCTGATGTTAAGCTAAAGGCAAAGTCTCGGAAAGAGGGTCACCATCGTAAACATTTACCATGTTAACAGTGGTGGCACTCAGCTTGACGGCCTCATTAGATGCCTTTTCACGCCCCGCTTAAAGGACCCGGGACTGTAGGAAGAAGGAAACACGTGAGCTGGCAGGGAATTCCAGGTCTTAGTGGTGCGGCATAGGAATGAATCACTGAAACGCTTGGTTCTAGCAGGTATACTGGGACTAATTGGAAGAGCTCGTCAGAACATTCACCATGGTACTGAATCCATTCTAATATTCAAAATGCGAAAGTAACTCAGTCCGTATGTCTGTCTATCTGTCTGTCTGTATGTTACGCTTTCACGCCTAAACCACTGAACGGATTTTGATGAAAAATGGTATAGAAGTAATAAATGACTATGACTTGAAATAAATTTAAGTATGTATGTCAGCCGCAGTCACATTCGCTAGAAATACACTGATAGTTTATGATACTTTGATATAAGGCAACGTAAAACTACAGCCGAGTGTTATATTTATTTTTTATACTCTTGAAAATTCTTCTTTTTAGAAATTATCTTTATTGTTGTTAAACTTCCAGTTGTTAAAAAAAAATAGGTAGTCTAACCAAATTGAAATTGACTAAAAAATTTCAAGAGAAATATTTATAGCCAGAATAATCATTCAGGTACAATCGTCAACAATAGCCTTACATTTATTTTTAAATATCATATCCTTTCACCCAACAAATGGGAGGCACCCGACACAGTGCAAGTTTACGATCGCACCAATCGTCTAACTTCGGGTTGATTCGTGTCGCGGAGCGATTTATGAGCGGCCAATAAAACCTCTCCGATGATAGTAAAATAGAATTTAATGACATGTGAGAGTGCCGATGGTTTAATGTGGGAGGTGTGTATGTAATGTTGAATTAACTCAGGTTAATTAGTCGTCACAAGGTGCGTGTTATGAGCTGAGAGTATCGATGTATGAATGACATTCAAGAGCCCTTTTGTTGGTTTGATGTCATTGATTTTGAGGTCCACTTTTGCTAAGTAAAAGATAGATAATGTGGAGTAGGTACCCTTATTTCCCCTGTTATCTGCGATACCTAAAGGAAATACAGTCCATAATTTCGAAATACATCGGGAAAAAGAAGCGCTCAAGTGGGACTTTCCCTTTCCCTTACAGGGGGAATGGTCTTCCAACTGTTCTCTCGTCGTGGGTTCAAGTCCCACTTGAGCGCTTCTTTTGATCGAGGTATTTCGCGTTGAAAAGTTAGCATAATAAATGCTTTGGGCGGGGTTATCAAAAATCTGTGTTTAAAAATGTGAAAAATCATTCATTGGTTCCAACAGTTTGTAAGAAAGTTAGTAGATGGCTCCGCCGTCGCCCCTAAAGACGGATATAAAGAGAAAGGAAACTTGAAGTGATTCAGGTGTGGCTCAATAGCTCAGTTAGAAAAGCATTCCCCCTGTCAGGGAAAGGTCGTGGGTTCAAGTCCCAATTGAGCGCTATAAAAGTTTCATTAAAAAAAAGTCCATGAATTGGCAGGACAGACATGAAACGTAATCGATAAAGTTGTTTATTGGTCACGGAATTGGCCTGGGATGCAATGAACCCATGAAGGACATGTTTCCCACTTATGAGATGGAGCCTATCTGCTACCTGGCACCTCTACCTCCAACCAATTTATCTAAAACCTAGATGATGTTTTTATTCAATTTAAAATATTTTTATGAATTCAATTACTTATTGATGAAAATGTATATATGATTTCCAATTTGTATAGAGCGCGCTTCCGTAATATCCTCTTAACGAACACACTTCAAAATTGTTTTCATCGCACGAACTGAATCCCCCGATGTAAATATTTCCATTAATATGTTAAATAAAATATAATATTTCACTCGATATTTTATTCAATGGTGCTTTCAGCTGTATGGTACAGTCGCACTAAAAACGTGAACCTTTTATACCATTAATATTGTTTGTTCGGTGATTTTGTGATAGTGTTCGGAATATTACCTGCGGATATAAAATTCAACGACTGCGACTGCTGTTTTTATTGTATAGTATGTCACGCAATTATGGAACATGTTTCAACGTAATTCTCGACAAAATTACGCTGCAAAATCCTTTGACAACATAAATAAAATATGGTCCATATTTTACTGGCTGACATCTATCTTATTTTTAGTGCGCCGCACTAAAATTTGTATAATGAAACCGTACCATATTATATTGCTGTCACTTTGATATGACTAGCTTTTGCCTTTTTTCCGGTATAAACTAATTATGGAAACCTCTGGGTGCTATTTTACGGGCAAGTTTTTCATGAATACTGGTAATACCAGAAATTATATTCGCGTGTCATCAACTGCAGTTAAAAGAAACAGTTTGCAAACCTTTGGCAGTACATAATTATGACAAGCTATATATTATGCAATGCTGGGATTCGAATTCTTATTTGTGTAAAACTATGCCAAAATGCTGATAAAAACGATTTAATGTAGATTTGAAATACCTACCTATTCATTAATTGCCTTTTTACCCGACTGCGTGACGCAAAGGAGGGTAATGTGTTTATCAGTCTATGTATGTATGTATGTATGTTTGTTTCTATGTGGCGTTCTAGAGACCAAATACATAGACCGATTTTGATCTTTCTTACGTCAATAGATTCGTCTTAACCTTGCAAGTGTCACTAAAGACATGACAGTAATCAAAATTCACCACAGCGACAATCAGACGCCATATTGTCAAAATGAAAAAAAATAAAAGTCGATGAACTATGTCAAGTGGGGTGTCGTTGAATAGGTATTTTAAAATCATCTTTAGGTTCCTTTTATCATTTTTCATTTTAAATAATAGTTTAGGATATATAACGATTTAAAGTTGTTTAACAAAACAATAATTCTCGCTAATTTTAACTTATTGATTTAAGTTTTTATTTCAAGTATAAACGATATGTAAATTACCAAAAGATAAATATGTCATACCATAACTGCCCTTCATAATTCATTAACTGCTTACCAAACTAACTGACTGCTCCAAGCATACTCATACTTAATAGTAAAGAACTAAAGGGCACATTTCAAATACATAGGGAAAAAGAATCTTCTCGGGCGGGACTCGAACCCGCAGTCTTTCCCTTACAGGGGTAATGCCTGACCAATTCGGCTACCGAGACACGCCCGATACGATTCAAATTACGATTCAGATAGTTCGAAAGAAAATCGGTAGATGACGCCACGTCGCCTTAAAGACGTATAAGATGGGAAATTTGAATCGTATCGGGCGTGTCTCGGTAGCCGAATTGGTCAGGCGACGTGGCGTCATCTACCACGCCACGTCGCCTTAAAGACGTATAAGATGGGAAATTTGAATCGTATCGGGCGTGTCTCGGTAGCCGAATTGGTCAGCGAGGACACGGGGCTGCACACGCTCACCGAGTGCCCGGCATGGGCCGAACCGAGGCGGGAGCTAGTGGCGGCCCTGGGAGTAAGAGTTCTCACCCTCGCCACCCTGCTCACAGCAATGGTCCGCTGCGCGGACGCGTGGGCGGCCGGCGTCTCCTTCAGCGAGCAGGTAATGGTCGTGAAGGAGACGGCGGAGCGGGAGAGGCGGCGCGAGCGAGAAAGACTCGCGGATCGCGCCGCCCGCGCGCGCAGGCAACTCGGGCGTCGGAGGGCACTGACTGACCTCCGTCCCCCATGAGCGCGGGCCTGGGGGTGACGGGTGGAGCCGCCTGTCACCCCAGCAGAAGCAGGCCACGGTGGCGGCGCGCTGAACAGCGCGCCTCCCCATTCCGGGGGCGAGTTGGGGACACCGTTGTCCCCCCTCCTGAGGAGGGCCAGACCGTAAGGGATGGCCCTGGGTCAGCCGGGGTGCGAGGGATATGTCTTTGACAACCTCACCTCTGGCCTAGCACCAAGACCCACAGTTGGCGTGCGGTTTTAGTCGGTTCGAGTCCGACATAACCTCCCCTTCCGGCTCCGGCAGGGGGGGTATCCGTGGGGATTTCCGCACGAAAAAAAAAAAAAAAAAAAAAAAGGTAGCCGAATTGGTCAGGCATTCCCCCTGTAAGGGAAAGACTGCGGGTTCGAGTCCCGCCCGAGAAGATTCTTTTTCCCTATGTATTTGATTTGTATAGTTAGCATACTTAATGCTGAAAAGAAAAATCCTTCTAAAGGGCACATTGTTCAAAAATCCTTCAATACAACCAAACATTGAGGATAACTACGTGTCATACCGTCTACCGTCTACATAAGCCGGACGATTCAATCCACCTATTCGCCGGTAGGCCTTCATCTCCGTTAGGCATACTTGGTGAATATGATTTATTGCCGAAGTCTAGCATCGCTTACATACTTCGACTTAGCAACTTTGATCATTAATATCTGCGAAATGTATTTACTATTTGCAATATGTTAACATCGTTTGCTGATGAACTTCATGTTGCTTGAACAAGTACTGTTGCTGCTTGCGTCTTGCGACGAGCCCTGTAATTAGGTATGTGTCTGGTTATCGGCCTGACAATGTCCTGGCCATCTAGACTTAATCTATGAAATATCTATGTATTTCTTTACAACTACGTATACGCATGATAAATGATATAAAAAATTCATTCTAATATTTGGGCGGAGTCATCAAAAATCAATGCTTAAAAATGGTTGAAAAATCATACATTGGTTCCAACAGTTCGTAAGAAAGTTGGTAGATGGCTCCATTGAATTTAAAAGTGAGCATAATAAATGCTATAAAAATTTCATTCAAACTACGTATTATTTATTTAGGTAAGAACCGCATTCGACAACTAGAAATGCACGCAGCAGATACGTGGAATTCATTGCGGTTTCTCAATACTCTCCTTTATTAGTATCGAAAGCTGAGTTTTCAAAGTAGACGTAGCGGGAACTCGACATAGTGGGACTCGACCTCGCGGGAACAAATCCTGTCTGATGTCTGCATGTGTCTGCAGTTGTATCCGGTCGCCTTCAAAATCGAGTACGGGGTATGTTAGGCCAAATGTCATAATGTCCAGTGTATTAAAATGACAAGGAAGCAATGTCTGACTGTCAAAATGCCCTGTTGTTATAATATCCAGGTGCCAAAAGGACCAATTGCTAAAACTTCTAATTGAAAACGATGTCCAATTGTCAAAAGGCCCAGTTGTCATAATATCCAGGTGTCAAAACAACAAATTGCCAAAACGTCTATTAGCTATAATGACTTATGAAAACCACAAATTAATTGTTAAAACAAATGTATTTCTTTTCAACAGAAAATATAATAAAAAATGGCCACTTGGACATAATGCCTAACTTTACATTATCTGATAGGCAGAGAATGTTTTAAGTATACATACTTAATTAACTTATGCTGGCACTTATTGTCTAATAGCTTTTGCCCTTAGCTCCGCCCGCGTGTAGGTCGGTTCTACTCAACCGATTGCGATCAAACAAAACCGGCATCGAATTTCGTTCAGTAGTTTTTGCGTCCGTCGCAGACAAACAGACAAGAATTATAAAAATACTTGGATTATATTATATTCACGAAACTGAACACGAGCATATGTGTTCAGTATCATGAATATAACATAACCTAAGTTTTTTTTTTTAGATACCTGCAATGTACGGACACGATCACGACACACATTATATAATCCATACTAATATTATAAATGCGAAAGTAACTGTCTGTCTGTCTGTCTGTCTGTCTGTTTGTATGTTACGCTTTCACGCCTAAACCACTGAACCGATTTTGATGAAATTTGGTATAGGGGTAGATTAGACCATGAGAAAGGACATAGGCTGTATTTGGTCGCGATAACCCACCTCCACGCGGGCGGAGCCGCGGGCAAAAGCTAGTAGTGTATAATTGTAAAGGGCATGTTAGGCCGAGTTGCATTGTTTCCGTAATTTTATACAGTCTTTAAGAAACTGCAACGGCGTAATTTTTTCTTCTATCATGTCTTCTAATTTTTCATTATAAAGTTTATTGAATAAAACCATCCTACCAACCAATATGAACTGATATGACAAAATTTTGGTTAAGGAACCCTAAGACTATGAGTACCTAAAAACGCTTGCAATAGTCTTTATAACAGCTGGACGTTTTGAAATACGGCCTTTTAACATCAGGACGTTATGACGTCTTGGACATTCAGAGTCTTGTATGTTTTGACTCACGGTCTTTATAACATCTGGACGCTATGCCTTCTTGGTCATTATGACACTTGTACGTTTTACCTTATGGTCTTTCTAACAACTGGACGTTAAGCCTTCTTGGACATTCTGTCACTTGGCCCAACATACCCCGTCGTGGCTCTACCTCCCACTACCATTATTACGAACTGACTCATGATCATAATTGTCATAAAACTTCGCTTCGTCCAAAGTTTCGCTTATTATTTTTGACTGGTATGTTGGCTTTTCCGGGAACGACTGCAATCTGACCTCTCAACATTAGAAAGGAAAGCCTACGGTAGATTCTCGTCCGCTGTATAACAGGTGCATTGGCCCTTTAGGTAAGTGTCAGTAGAGCCCTTTACTTTTGACTTAAAACGCATATTGTAAATGTTATCGAACAAATTGAAAGTCTTTTATAAATTTAAAAAGCGCTATTGTTACAGAAATTCAGCTGAAATGTCGAAGATTTATGGAGTGTCTAGAATTTGTGTAGTTTCAGCAAAACGCAAGCAATTTCTATCTTTCAGTTACACAAACTAAAATGCCAGATCTTTTAGGTACATGACTTTCTAAAAAGGATTATAAGGCATGAACCACATTAAATACATTAGGGCAAAATGGGAATCTTTAAGACTAAAGAGAATCGCAAATACTACATCCTCCGCCACATCATTACTTACCATCTCGTGAAATAGCTTAGATTTTTTTTATACAATACACACGTCACGACACGTCAATTTGACTTCACTTTGCCTGATGGTTAATAGGTAACCATAAAATCAATTTTCTTTGATATAAATAATTGCCTTCAGTCCATCGATATCCATTGGGGAAAAACTATAACGGTTATCAAATTACATAAATAAGGATAATGCTCTTGCACGTGCTAAACATTAGTAAGTTGAGCGTAAACATTATATTTGATGATTGTTTTCCTGTTTTCAAAGGGAGACAAAACAATTTTTAGCTTGAAAAATGTTTTTGGAAACTTTACCATCAAAAAATAAAAAAATATCATCAACATTTTCATAACGATTTCCTAGTTGCTCTCAAAGATCGTAATTTATAATTAGAGGTCTACTTATTGTTCCTTAATGCTACCTATATCAATTTTCGAAATGCAACTACCATGTGGCCTTCCCACCCGGGAGGAAAGCATAGCCTTTAGTAAGTAAGTAAGGCTGTACAGTCGAAAAAGAAGATGCGGTCCAACTTCATTCATATATAGTTGTGTAAAAAGGTGCAACCGAATCTCCGTTGTACAGACTGTACAGTGACTAGCAAGTGAGGTTGATTTGGTGCCCCTGTGCCCCAATATGTGAAAATTAATTTTCAAATGCATAGAGGAAATGAAACTTCTCGGGCGGGACTCGAACTCGCGATCTTTCCCTTACAGAGGGAATGCCAACTCGGCTACCGAGACACGCCTGATGGGATTCAAATCTCCCTTCTATTTTTATCCGTCTTCAAGGCGACGGTGGAATCATCTATCGATATTCTTACGAACTGTCGGAACCAATGAATGATGTTACAATTATTTTTAATCAATGTTTTTTGATAACTCCGCCTAAATACTTGAATGAATTTTACAGCACTAATTATGCTAATTATTGGTGAAATGTGGGTGTTGATTCACCTTTGCCTAACCCTCTGGGGATAAATTCGTGATTATATGTATGTATGTATGTAATTTTTTTTTCTGAACAGTAGGTTCTTCGGAAATATACAAAACATTAAAAAATAAAACGGTTGTCAACACCGATTACCCTTTCAAGTTTCAATAACAAATTGATAATCATAGGACGCTCTTTTAAAATAAAATACAAATTTGATTAATAAAAACACAAAAACAACTAGATACGGGCGATGGCGTTGGTACCACTGACGGCACATTGCGCACTCGTATTTTTTCATATTTTCCCCAGAGTGCCATAACTCATGGAAAAATGGATCAGCCGTACGACACAGCCTGGATATAGGACATAGGCTGTGTTTCTATTAGCGACCGAGATAGGGTGGGTCTAGATAGGAACAACAAATTATTAGGTCATTTATTATTGAAGGAACACAGCATTAAGTATGCTAACTATACATTCTCTTTCTATTTATTATTGTTCTCTGGTGTACTGGTGTACATGTCTTCAGTCACTTTTATGAAGGAACACGGTGCCTCGTCCAGATACAGTGTAACCTGGTCGAAACGTCAGCAAAATCAAAGGAACCTATATCATGATCACCTTAATTCCCGTTAACATTATTGTATACTAGCTTTTGCCCGCGGCTCTGCTCGCGTGGATGTCGGTTATCGCGACCAAATATAGCCTATGTCCTTTCTCAAGGTCTAATCTACCTCTACCTCTATACGGTGCAGAGTATACCTGCTAGAACTAAGCGTTTCAGTGATTCATTCCTATGCCGCACCACTAAGACCTGGAATTCCCTGCCAGCTCACGTGTTTCCTTCTTCCTACAGTCCCGGGTCCTTTAAGCGGGGCGTGAAAAGGCATCTAATGAGGCCGTCAAGCTGAGTGCCACCACTGTTAACATGGTAAATGTTTACGATGGTGACCCTCTTTCCGAGACTTTGCCTTTAGCTTAACATCAGGCGAGGTGAAGTCAAATTGACGTGTCCTGTATAAAAAAAAAAAATACCAAATTTCATCAAAATCGGTTCAGTGGTATAGGCGTGAAAGCGTAACATACAGACAGACAAACAGACAGAGTTACTTTCGCATTTATAATATTAAGTATGGATCTCACCCAGATCTTCGATGTCAAGCCTTATTTGCCAGGCATAGGTTATGCTCTGGCGGCGAAGGCCTTTATCTCTGAGTTGAAGGTCAAGTGTCAGTCACTACCGTAAATGCTAAGATAAGCAAAATGGAAATAAAGATTAATGAAGCTGTTCTTATTCTGGCGTATATGCGTGTGTGTGTGTGTGTGTATTTGTGTGTAGAACAAATGAATGCGATAAACTGTTGAGGAGAATTCAGAAAGCAATAGTTATCTAACAGCTGGATCAATCAAACGGACAGAAATTTTAGCAAAATATGAAATTGAAACAAAAAAAAGAGGGAATAATCTTTTAAATATTGGCCCTGCAGAGTCATTCAGTTACGTATACTTTACCGAACCTGCACTGTAATATACAAGGAAAATGGTACGTCGATTACAATAGATCTAACCCCAGCCTTTCATATATGCGAATAAATTTACCTCCTTGGCCACATCCAGCCTCTCTAAGCGTACCTCCACCTCCGTCCATTCAGGTACGGCGCGTGATTTATTCCGGCGGAGTTGCCACAATATGTCACCCGGTACAAACGACACACCATTCAGTGCGTATACCGATCACTCGTTACTGCCTTCACGATTTAACTTGGGTTGATTGCAATCTAATCGTAAAGTGATCGCGTCTCAATCTCAACATTTCGTAAAGTAATTGAAAGATGTTTTTGGGAGTTGTATTGATTTCAGATTTTGGAGATTGCGCGGTTATAATTGGCGATATTCTATGTTACTAATCCTACTTATAATATAAATGTTAGAGTTTGTGAAGATGTTTATTATGTTTGAATGTTTGTTACTCAATCACTCTCTAACGGTTGGGCGGTTCGGGCTGAAATTTGGTATTTACCCCGAGAACAAGTAAGCCCTATGGTCAGCGGGAACGGACACAAATGTCCATGCAAGTGAAGGCGAGGTAACTTAGTATGAAATAGTCGTTTATTTTTTTCACAAAATTCTACACAAAGCTATCTACAGCACAGAATAGATAATAGTACTAGCGTACCTATGGTCAAGATAGCTTAAGCTGGGATCGAAGCCGCGCCTCCTGCGTAGCACTCGCATTCACTACTATCACGCCACAGATGCAGGCACAGAGGTGTTGAAGAGCGTGTATCCGTGGGGTTTTCTCGCACGAAAATAAAGGCACAGAGGTGTTAAAGGGATGGTGCAATCTCTCATAACATTATTAGTTGAATCTGGTGTGCCCTAGGAACTATGATTCAGATACTATAACCAACCTTGGCCAAACATTGGCAAACCTTCTTTTGTTTTGATTTAACAAAATGGACTATTGTATTTTAATTATATGAACGTTAATTATTCAATTAGAATAAACGAATGGCTCACAATAACATTAGACCCACAAAATACCAACCCATAAAAACCATAAAACCCGTAAAACCCATAAAATAGTACGTAAGCTCAAATTTCCTGATGGTTACTCTCCGTGCAAATATGTCTTTTGAGCTCACGTCCTTTGGATGATCAAAAGGAATAAAAGACAGAGATACATAAACGTTTGTGGCATTCGTGTTGTATTGATGTAATGATATGTGCCGTAATGAATCAAGATCAGTGAACATGAATATGATCAACTGCCTTTGATTTTATTGCTGGTGGTAATAAAAAAAATGAGGTTGATAATTTTCTGCAGGATCAAATAAGTGTTCCAAAGAGGGTCATCTCTTGCTTCAGCCGCCGTACCAGGGATTTGTCATTGGCTTCAGCAATAAACGAACCAATACGGAGTGCGGTTTTAGTCGTTTCGAGTTCACCATACGCACCCTCATTGGTTCCTTTAGGGGTGATATCTGCAGAGATTAGATTTCAAGCTCTAATTCTTGAAACATGTATTTCTATTCAGTTCTAAAACATGTTTAAATGAAGAAAAAAAAAACAAAGTCTTACTAATTATTTTTCTTTTCAGGCTAAATCGGCTATTATCGTTTAGAGACATATTAGACACTTTAACCGTGAGTGATGGGACAGGCCCTTAATCTCTAGAACACATTTACATTTATCTAGTTGACTGTTATTTGTGTTTATTACTTCTCTTTCCATTTTTAGCTCTCTTTGTAAAAGAAAACTGCTGACGTTAAAACGAATATAACCAGTAGTTGGACCCTGGCTTCATTCTTTTTATCCTAGCGTTAATCCCAGTGCATCCGAAGCTCTTACTTCTGATTCAGAGTACAGTTTTTACTAGACTAACGCGGGTCTAGCTGAATTTAACTGCATATTTCTGTGGCGAACATACATACTCGCACACTCGCCCGCCACAATAACCCGCTCCGCTTGTGAAGTGCGACCGCAGCCTAATACCACGCGCGGCCTGCGTGTACGCACCGCACCGCGCGCGGCCGGCGGCGCCGCAGCTCACCAGTCGGCGAGAAGCTTTCGCACGTCTAGCACGTACCGCGCTCCTCCGTTCCGCCGACGCCTACCGAACTTTCCGTGCATATATATAGTTACTTGTATTGTGCAGTTAATAAACAAAAATTCAGTGCAACTAATATCATTCATTTGGTTTGCCTTGCGTTATTTCACCCCGCACCTACCATACCTCATACGACGACTCCTACATTTCTATGAAATAACTGCTATTTGACCTCGTCAACCCATTCGTGATATTGAAGTATTGAAGTTAGACCAGTTATTAACCTTTTTAGGGCTTCAACTACCCGTAATAAATGCCATAGGCAGATGTTCGAATGGCAGTAAGGACCGACGATTTAACGTGGTCTCCGAGACACGTAAATACAAAGCTCAATGCAGATAGACATGCATGCATTAAATTATTTGCAATGAGCGGGCATCGAACGCACGTCTCTTGCGTAGCAGTTGCGTTTACTATCGCCACGCTATAGAGGTTGTGAGTAGTCGACCTCTATGCATGCTTCGTGTCTGTAATGGTGAATCTCTTTCCTTCAGCTTAATATCTGGTAAGATGAGGTCTACTAGACCTGTCCAATATCTATACATATAATAAATCTGTAAACGATTGATGTCTGTACATGGAAAGGAAATGAGAAAAATTGTTATAGGGGGACTTTATAAACGTAATAGAAGCCAAATCAACGTTTTTTGGAATTTTTGTCTGTTTGTCTGTTTATCTGTTTATCTGTTTCTCTGTTTCTCTGTTTCTCTGTTTCTCTGTTTCTCTGTTTGTCTGTGAGTTTGTGCACGCTAATCTCAGAATCGGCTGAACGGATTTGGTTGCGGTTTTCACTCATATATTGTGGTAGGGTTCACATAACATTTAGTGTTTGTTTTATTGAAATCGGTTCATAAATAAAAAAGTTATGTCAATAATAGCATATCACGGCTAACAATTTGTGATTGTGTGAATAGATCGAACCAATAAAGAAGCAACAATGCTTACAAGAAGATATTATTTGGGCCATAGGAATCTGAAAAACACCGAGAGGCCAGAGTTCTACATCTCAGCCAAGTCAGGTCAGGTTACTGTAGAATCTTCGGCACAGCAAGTGTCTCGATAGAATTCACATTGTTCCCGAAGGATTTTCTCTCGAATCCAACAAATTAGTAAGCAGCTGGTTCGGTAAAAAGACTCCTGACTTTCATAATTAATATCATCACGCCTTTATAATAAGGAATGGGACAGAATGTTTTTATGACATAATATGTAAACGTCTATTTCACACTATGATTTCATGGTAACTGTGGCTTAATACGTCTGCGGTGGACTTACAACTTAGCTGAGTCGCGTTCGAATCCATCTAAAATGTAGTCTACCTTTTTTATGGTTTTTTATTTACTTTTGTTTAACTTTTTTATTTTATTGTGTATTTGTTGTATTTTATTGTATTTATAGTTTTATTTGAAGAAACATATAAATTCTATGATTAGTATTCTATAGGTAGTACATAATACCAGGATGTGTGACAGTAATAGTAGAACTTATTATATAATATTCTTAGATCTATACAAAATTCTTCATTACGGAGAATGAAAAAGTGGTCCCACCCGCCTGAGAAGTCATAAAAATTAAATGGTATCCCTACCACCACATCGGGGCAAGCGCAATATTGAAATCAAACCGATTAAAATCTGGAAGAGGAATGGGGGATTCTGGGGTTAGGTACCCCAGTATACCTGCCTTGGTTACCTATCATAAATAGGCGGTCTCAACGTGAAGAGCAGGGATTGCTTCGGCTAGGGTGATGGGTAGCCTAAGCTATCACCATCAAAGCCGCGCTCATGGAGGAAGTAAATCTTTGCACCTTCTCTGAAGCACATTACGTATTCTGAGAGATAGTTGTCCCTATCGTATTACCGTCTCTACCATGGTGAATGTTCTAATGAGCTATTTCAATTAGTTCCACCCTCTCCTTTCCTACACAGGACAACGCATGCAAGGCTCAGATGTCATCCACATACGGATCAGAATATTCCATCAAGAACCAAGCGGTTTGGTGACCCATTCCTATGTCGCACCATTAAGACCTGAAATCCCTGCCCACTCACGGTTTACTTCTTCCTACAGTCACGGGTCCTTTAAGGGGGGCGTGAAAAGGCTTCTGATGATCCCATAAAGATGAGTGCCACCATTGTTAAGATGGTACACGTTTATAATGGTGACCCTATTTCCGAGTCTTTGCCTTTAGCTTAACATCAGTCGAGGTGAAGTTAAATTTACGTGTCCTATATAAAAAAACTCGGGACTTAAAAAGAAGAAAACACAGGTGTGGGCAGAGCAATACAATTCTTAACCGCCTGATAAAGAAATGAAGTTCCGAACAGCTTGGTTCGAGGTGGCATTATTTCTACCGTATGTGACTGAGGGAAGGAAGGCGAGATTAGTTGAAAGACTCATAATAGGCTCTTTCACTCGCCGTGGTGCGGTAGAAATGGTAAAATACAGCCAGAGAGACAACGTCTTTATGCAACTGCAGACATTATACAATGTTAGTGAACTGATGACTACCAACGCACGGCGCTGCGATATTATCGATTCCGGCTAATAAGTAGGTATCTAATAGTAAATACGTAAATCTATCCCAGAAATGATAACAGTACGCCAGGATAAGCTAACCTATGTATTAGGTATATAAAAGATACCGCTGCTCCTATTATATAAAAGAGACTGAATGTGGGCAGAGAAACACTCAGTGACGGTAAATTTCATCAGACCAAAAAAATCCGCAACGTGGATATAAACTCAAGTATCAATTTGGAAGTATCTACATCATCTGCTGGAAACAAGCTTACCAATACAAGGAATATATAGCAAAATGAGGCTATATAAACCCATACCAGTCAATGCTGTATTTGCTCACTTGCCCACTGCGTCCCTCTTCTCTACCTGTGTGTAAAGCAATGAACAACGATGTGACTGTGGTCGATGGAATTTATCATAAAAATGTGTTACGTGAACACTGGTTCCGGTAATAAAAAAATGAAAACATTTGAACATAGCAGTAATAAACGGTAAATACCGGTAGCTCGCGATTGCGGCGCGAACCCCATCACTGGGTGGTGAACGCGGTCATTACCTTTTAAGGTAATGCATCGTGCTAACGCGCATATAAAATGAGTCACACGAATTGATAACCAATCAGCGCATTCCGTCAAACGGAGAATCGGCTGACGGCACAACACTGATCGACAACAAAAAAAAAACACGCCCCGCGCTCGCGCCGAGGTAGACGGCAGACCTCATTCGATCGCGAGACTTCGCGGCGGAACGTGATAATCTGAACGTGAACGTCATAATCTTAAAACCTAGATAACATATAGTCTAGATTCTGCTAGTTACTATTATAAGTACACGAACTAGGCTAATATAGTATTGTATAGTAATATCTCGGCATCTTACGTATAATATAAATAATCCGTGTTCCCAACATAAGGGGTAAGTCTAGTGTCCTTAATAAACAGTGCGCGAGTATTAAACGATAGTCACGTAAATAATAAAGTAAAATAACATCTTCATTCGCGTGTAACATTCCTGCTTAGCCCCTAGGAGCTAAGCGTGATGCTAGCTCATTTTTAGTACCTGCCTACCTGCGGTCGGGAGTTCGGTAGTTACCTAGCTGTAGTTTATCCTTTGTGTAAATGTAATTAAATTAAAGTTAAAGTAAACTGTGATTAACATCGTAATCGTTAAAATGTTGTAAGAAAGTTATTGTATGAAGTGTGTCCATAATATATGTCGCGAGTATACATGTCGACAGACAGCCGAATATAGTAATTGCTTAAGAACTATTCAATTAGTTGTAATGTTTGATTGTTCGTATTCTAAGAGAAAAATCAACACTGTGTACATCTCGCCATAATTTTCTATGGATACCCACATTTTGAAAATATGTAAATTGTCGAATTTTAATCTCGTTTTAAATCCACGGTTCAGCATATATATGTATTATAGCTTAATTATTACTGAACCATTTGTATAAGGTTGATTGAACCGTGGTTAACGGGATTACAGACGTATTTACGATAAATACTTACGATTATGAATTCCGGAACAATCCAGTTTTATTATTTGTTTTATTGTGTATTTTATGTGTTATGTGTACCTACCATTGTACAGCGCCGCCGACCTTAGGGCCCATGTAGAAAATTATACGTTGGGGCCCGGCGCTGTGCATTGGATTCACGCACCAGTGCCTAATCGTGTGGTTGTCTCCCCAGAACTTGGTACCGGCTGGAATACCGGTCCACTTCATACCGGCTGTAATATCAGCACCGCACCGTACCGGCCCGCCGCCGAACCAGCTGAGGTTGCCTGCCCACTCCGTACCGTCTTGAAGACGGCCTTGGCGACGACCCCGCGGACCGAACTAGCAGCTGCGAAGCCTGGTGACCTTGAGGGGAAGACAACGTTACACTCGCACGGGGCCAGCCCGGAACCCCAAGTTGAGTACATTACTCAGCCTGCCGTTTATAGTGACGTGACCTTGTACCCGAACCGACACTCGACCTTGTCTTAGAGTAGTTTTATTATTGTAAAGCAGGACCTACGGATTAAAGTTGTAGATCTCGTACCAATCGTTTTCTTCATCCTTGACCCCGTAGGGCCCCGTATCAAATGGAACTACCCACCATTGGCTCGGCAAAGAAGAGAACCACTGCTCACTGCTCAGGGCGTGCAAGGCACCGTGTTTTCTTGAAACTATTTTGTGTGATACTTGATGTACTTATTTTAATTTGTTCAGTTCGTAAGTGGTGGCAGCATGTTTTAAGAATTCGGGAGGAAGGAAGAATATTTAAACCATTAAAACTGGTGCACATTACCAAGTCCACATATACCAATGTTCCTCACATACTGTATAATGATTTCGTCAGCAAAATGTTGAATTTTTCAAAATCCTTCCGCAATATTTGCCAAGCCCATAGAAGAAGTCTGTAAATTTTCGTAGTTTTCAGTAGTTTAGGCGTGTATTTATAAGTCAGTCACTCAAAAGACTGTCTTCATAATATTTAATTTAAAAATACAAGGTGGAAGATGTCAAGCGAGTTTCCGAAAAGATTTGAATACAGTTTTGTTTCTTTTTTTAAATAAAGAAATGTTTCCTTTGCGTCAAATTCACTATTTCCAGTATTTCGAGTACTTCCACCATGTTTCATAATGAGTTTGAGCTATTCCGAACTAAACGCGGACGAAGTCGCGGTAACAGCTAGTACAAAATATATATACTCCATTTGAATATAACACACATCATCATTCTCTTATCCTATTCCCTACCCAATAATGGTTGGCTTTCTAGTCTAGCCAACATGCGGTATACAGCACAATATTGCGAATATATATATAAGTTAATAAATTCTTATAATTATTTCTTAGTTAAAAGAGTAGGTGGTTTTCAAACCTTGATAATCGTTTCGCATAATACAGCTGTAATTCGTTCAAATATAACTTGAAAGTTTTGAATAATTTTGGCACATGAATCCATGCGTATAAATCCACTACGCTTAGCATATTTGAAGCTTGGCGCCGTCGCCAATGAGTTGTGAATTAAACTAACGTTACATACTGTTAGTCGTAACTCAAATTTCACTACGTGTGAATTAACAATTTGGTGGAAGTAAATGGAGTCACTAGTTATTCAAAATTTAGTTCGATATAACTGTTTTTTCACGAGTAGTTTAAAATATTGTCTGATATTGTTGAGATAGTGGGAGATGGTTACATACATATAATCATGGAACTCATCTCTGAACGGGTAGGCAGAGATAGATTAACTTCCAGTCAACTGCTTTTTTAAGACTCTGTTAGTAATTAGACGTGTAGTGACAGATTAAGAATACTTTATGTCCCTACCCTATTCCTTCCCTAGGATGTCGTAAGAGGCGACTAAAGGAGTAAACTATGCAGATAACATCGCTGTAAGAGAAGGAAAACTTGAATCAAAATCCTATGCTAAACCGGTTGGCCAAGTTGGCAAATGGCAATAGGCTAACTCCTCCAAAAAGTTGAAAATAAATGCAGATTGCCTTTTTAACCCCCGACGCAAAAACAACGGGGTGTTATAAGTTTGACGTGTCTGTGTGTGTGTGTGTGTGTGTGTGTGTGTGTGTGTGTGTGTGTGTGTGTGTGTGTGTGTGTGTGTGTGTGTGTGTGTGTGTGTGTGTGTGTGTGTGTGTGTGTGTGTGTGTGTGTGTGTGTGTGTGTGTGTGTGTGTGTGTGTGTGTTAGTAATTATTTTGCAGTACCAATGTGCGCGTAACCTTGTTGATACGTCTTCGGTCTATATTTGTTTATCATCTTGCTGCTATACAAAAATATAATTATATCTTTATTTAAGCCAACAAGCTACAGCATCGTATCCCCATGTTTTATTATACTTTCAACCTAATCCAAAGATATACTTTATGTCGTAAAAACACCATAAAATTGGCACCATGTAAACGTCGACGTACGCTAACACAATTACGAATCAGTAAAGGAATTGCACTTTTATAGTGTTGTAAAACTCATGGAGCAAACATTGAGCACTGTAATGTTTTTAATACGCTTTTCTTATTAACCTCATTTGTAATAAGAAACGTAAGAAATCCTACTAATCCTCACTACATAGTATGAAACAAAGTCGTTTTCTGGGTTAAACCGTCCCTGTGTGTATGCCTATATCTTTTGAAGGATTTTTTACAGCATTTAGTATGCTAACTATACAAATCGAATACATAGGGAAAAAGAATCTTCTCGGGCGGGACTTGAACCCGCAGTCTTTCCCTTACAGGGGGAATGCCTGACCAATTCGGCTGCCGAGACACGCCCGATATGATTCAAATTTCCCATCTTATACGTCTTTGAGGCAAATTGTTTGGGCGCAGTTATCAAAAATCAATGTTTAAAAATGATTGAAACATCATTCATTGATTCCGATAGTTCGTAAGAAAATCGGTAGATGACGCCACGTCGCCACAAAGACGTATAAGATGGGAAATTTGAATCATATCGGGCGTGTCTCGGTAGCCGAATTGGTCAGGCATTCCCCCTGTAAGGGAAAGACTGCGGGTTCGAGTCCCGCCCGAGAAGATTCTTTTTTTCCCTATGTATTCGATATGCCTATATCTTCAAAACGACGCTACAGATTTTGATGTGATTTCTTTTAATTAATCCCCGACACACAAAACGACGGGGTGTTATAAGTTTGACGTGCCTGTGTGTGTGTGTGTGTGTGTGTCTGTCTGTGGCATCGTAGCACTCAAACGGATGAACCGATTTGGATGTAGTTTTTTTTGTTTGAAAGGTATATTAGTCGGGAGTGTTCTTAGCTATGTTTGAAAAAAAATCGGTCCAAGATGGCCGCCGCCACAACATGTCGGAATACATATTTCTTCATAACTCCCTCAATATGGGTATCAAATGAAATAGCTTGACTAGGAGATCACTTTAAAAAGTATAAAATAAAAATTTAAAAAACCCCCGTCACAAAAAACTCCTCCAAAAAGTTGAAAATAAATGCAGTTTGCCTTTTTAACCCCCGACGCAAAAACAACGGGGTGTTATAAGTTTGACGTGTCTGTGTGTGTGTGTGTGTGTGTGTGTGTGTGTTAGTAATTATTTTGCAGTACCAATGTGCGCGTAACCTTGTTGATACGTCTTCGGTCTATATTTGTTTATCATCTTGCTGCTATACAAAAATATAATTATATCTTTATTTAAGCCAACAAGCTACAGCATCGTATCCCCATGTTTTATTATACTTTCAACCTAATCCAAAGATATACTTTATGTCGTAAAAACACCATAAAATTGGCACCATGTAAACGTCGACGTACGCTAACACAATTACGAATCAGTAAAGGAATTGCACTTTTATAGTGTTGTAAAACTCATGGAGCAAACATTGAGCACTGTAATGTTTTTAATACGCTTTTCTTATTAACCTCATTTGTAATAAGAAACGTAAGAAATCCTACTAATCCTCACTACATAGTATGATACAAAGTCGTTTTCTGGGTTAAACCGTCCCTGTGTGTATGCCTATATCTTTTGAAGGATTTTTTACAGCATTTAGTATGCTAACTATACAAATCGAATACATAGGGAAAAAGAATCTTCTCGGGCGGGACTCGAACCCGCAGTTTTTCCCTTACAGGGGGAATGCCTGACCAATTCGGCTGCCGAGACACGCCCGATATGATTCAAATTTCCCATCTTATACGTCTTTGAGGCAAATTGTTTGGGCGCAGTTATCAAAAATCAATGTTTAAAAATGATTGAAACATCATTCATTGATTCCGATAGTTCGTAAGAAATCGGTAGATGACGCCACGTCGCCTCAAAGACGTATAAGATGGGAAATTTGAATCATATCGGGCGTGTCTCGGTAGCCGAATTGGTCAGGCATTCCCCCTGTAAGGGAAAGACTGCGGGTTCGAGTCCCGCCCGAGAAGATTCTTTTTTTCCCTATGTATTCGATATGCCTATATCTTCAAAACCACGCTACAGATTTTGATGTGATTTCTTTTAATTAATCCCCGACACACAAAACGACGGGGTGTTATAAGTTTGACGTGTCTGTGTGTGTGTGTGTGTGTGTCTGTCTGTGGCATCGTAGCACTCAAACGGATGAACCGATTTGGATGTAGTTTTTTTTGTTTGAAAGGTATATTAGTCGGGAGTGTTCTTAGCTATGTTTGAAAAAAATCGGTCCAAGATGGAAAATTAAGAAATTGCTCTGAGTACAAATATTGTTTAAAATTAATAATTATTAATATTCTGAGTTGCCTATCACATTTTATAGTGCTTCACAGTATAAATAGTCAGTACTCACGTTTGCAGAAGTTTTAATGTGAGTTAAGTCTGTAAACACTAGCGTCGCCTACCAGCATACTTCACACATAAACTATCCATCACAATGTCACATCTTGCTGCCATCGAGAGTGCTCAAAACAATCTGGAGGAGTCCTTCACGAAGAGGATGGCCGAACTGGAAGCACAGTTGCACACGGGAGGGGCTGCTAAAGACACGGTCTCAAAGGTAGCTGAAGAGTTCCGGTCCTTCCGGGAACTAATGTTTTCAATGCTCGGCTTGCTTAGAAAACAGATCTCCGAGTGCTCCAGAGCGGTAGATGCAATGGAAACCAGACACCGGAGAAAAGCTCTTGTTGTAATGGGAGTTACAGAGGTGGACAAGGAAGATTGCACGGCTGCCATTCTTGATGTGTTCCATAAGAAACTGGCACTGAACAACATCACTGCGGACAACGTAACACATTGTTGTAGGATTGGAGCGCCCAGAAAGGATCATCAACGTCCCATCTTGGTGAGGTTTTCCCATTTAAATCTCAGGTCTGACGTTTGGCGTTCCAAGACCAAGCTGAAAGGCTCCTCGGTTTCTATAAAAGAATTTTTAACTAGGGCTCGGCAGGCTGTCTTTAGTAAAGCCCGGCTGCATTTTGGAATGCGGGCATGTTGGACACAGGACGGCACCATCGTCATAAAGGTTGCTGATTGCCGCCACCGGGTTACAACTGTGGATGAGCTTATCACACTAACAACTCAGTATCCCGGGGTGACGGACGAGCGTCGTGATAACGCGAAGTCAAGGCCTCGAAAAAATTAGGAAGTGTCTATTTGTGTTACTGCCCGTTTATATCCGCATCCAATACAGAAAAATATTCACTTGAACCTATGCGCTATATGTTTGTCATCATTCTCGTCGCTGCCAAGTAGCTTGTTACCACAATACTCAAATGTGTTATACGCTATCTCCGCTATCTTTTGATAAATGACGATATTTATATATATTACCCACAATTATTGAAAATAGTAAAAGCTAACATAACATCCGCGATTGTTTGTGTTCTTCTTAGACAAATTTGACACATTGGAGTTTGTTTTGACGTTCAGTGACATTTACACATATCTATTCTATGGCAGCTGTAACTTGCATGTTGCGTTCGGAAATGATCCGATTTCTATTCTGTGTGATTTCTCTTTTCTTTTTTTTTTTTTTACTATTGCGTTCCATTACACTAAACTGTATTGTTAGTCACGGAATCTTCAGGAGCCTCCGTTCTTTTTCTTATTTTATCTTTGTTTACCTAATTTGCATCATGACAAAGTGTAATTATATAGTACCTAATGTTTGTCGAATATTATCTGTTGTGAACTATTGCTTAATTGTGTGCAGTTGCTGGTGGGTGGTGCAGATACATGAGTGCTGCCGTACGTATTTGCATTATCTAACTAACATTTTTATATACACTATATTTTTATATTATCATATTATTTTCATTACATTACTTTATATTATATTATACATAGCATATATTTATTATACTCTATTTACATGTCGCACATGATTATCAACATAGTCGTATCTCAAAATTTTGCGGTTGTGGGTTTATTACACATCCAGATAATAGATTTTTCTGTCTACAAATTAATAAAACAATTTTATTCATATGTCAACTATTCACCGGTTGAAGACGTCAAAAGTCTTTCTACACTATTCATTCCCTCCCCCCCGCGACCCAGTAATATAGTCACATTTGATTCAATTTAGTCGCCGCTCTGTGTTCGCCAGGACCGCACGTCATTTTGTGTTTCATTTCACATTAAGACACGGAATCGAAATCAAATTTAACAAATGTAAGTAATTTAAAGTGTATTATCTTAGAGTTGATACTATATTGCTGATCTTATTCATGACATTATTTTATTATAATAAGTTTCATTTCAAGTTATAACTGTCTTACAGATCTATTTTAAATAGTTTTTTGAGTTTATAAAGTATTTTTAATATTATATTACTCTAATGCCATAGATTTTTTGAGATAATACTTTATTACAGAATCAAATTTTCGAAATAAAGTAGGTTATTAAGAATTGTGACCTTGTTCGATGTTAAACTTTTTACTTTCTCATTTCAGTTCTGTAACATTTCGACACCATGAAGAGATACAGAAGAATATCCAGGATCCTGATGGCTGTAAATTATAACGAAAGCGACTCAGATGGCAGTTCTACCAATGGAATTATTGGCGAAAAGGATCCATTTCATTGTTTGGACGATATCTCTACTGATCCTACGTATGTACCGAATGAAAATCAATCACCAGTTCCAGTTACCAGGGAGTCTTCGAGTAGTCAGCAGACGTGCGAATATCTTTCGTGCACATCTGAAGTTTTTGCAGCTTGTAGTAAGTGTAGCAGTTTTCTTTGTTGGGAGCATTTTGATGATTTTGAATCTTTCAATAACTGTACACATCATTTTAGTAAAACTCCAGAGCTAGTTGATAGTACCCTTTACGATATACATTGTCGTGATGACACTATGTCCATGGACAAGACATTGACTGAATTAAATGATGTGGAATCTGCAGATAGAACACTGACGAATGTGAACCAAATATTGTTTTCCAATAAAGTTTCGACTGACCCTGGTAAAAAAACAATTAATACTAATACTTTACCTGATGCCCCAGTTCTTACTACAAATGAAATTTATCAGCATTGTGAGTATGAAGGATGTTTTAAAGAAGTATCTAGTACATGTACAGAATGTCATGGATTTCTTTGTGTAATTCATGTTGACAAGTACATTACTGATCGAAGCTGTTCAATGCACAAATCATACTCAACTGAATTGTCTAACGAGCAACAAGCTAATTTAGAAACATTGGGAAGGAAAAGAAAACAATCCAAAAGAAAAATTGCTAAAATAAATAGGAATTGCATTTCGATTTTTATCTTTCATTGTGATTTTATACATTTTGTAAGTGATTTTGTTACATGATTGTTTTTGGAAGTTAATTACTTTATTAGATGTTCAAAAAACCTCTGTGATTTTGTTATTTTTATGAGACTGGTTATATTAGTACTTACTTATTATGTAAGTTTAAGGCGTTTTATGTTACTTTCATATGAAAATGGCAGCATTCTTTTTTGTTATTATCTTAATGAAACTATGAAACTATTATTTGTAAGTATTAAAAATTTAAACAAAGATTAAGAATGAGAATTAAAAGATTAAGAAAAAAGAAACAGTTATCCTGAAATAAAAGACACGTTCTTAAAAGTTATTTTGATTTTTATAAATTCATTGTGATTAACATTTAGTTTATTATCTACAAAAGATATTTTTTGATAGTGATTTTGTTACATTGTTATTTTTGGAAGTTGTTATTACTCTAGTAGGTGTTTAATGAAACTATGTGATTCTGTTATTTCTATAAGACTATAATATAAGGTTATAATAATGGTTCTACTTACTCATTAAGTAGGTATTAGGTGTACTACGTTACTTTCTTAAGAAAATTCCTTTATTATTTTTTGTTATTAGTTTATTGAAATGATGAGACTGTTATTTGTATTCAAGACTGCTCAGATTAGATTACCAATGTCTTTAAAAAGTTATTGAGATATACCCAACACAACTATAATTAACACTTAACACTATTTAATTGATTAAAACACTGAATAGTTGATAATGAATGATTATTGAATAAGGTATTATTTTATTTTATTACATCATAGATTTCCATAATTTCAAGTAATGACTCCGCTATACAGTATTAAATAAAAATATATCATCATTTGAGTTGGTAATAAAGTATCAACTCAAAGTGTTATTATAAAAATACTTCTAAAATGAAAAATATTGGTTTAGAATTCATGAATACTCCAAGATTATAGAGAACAGTAATGTGTCATTGCCACAAAATCATAATAAGGTCATAAATATGTAAGAATTGATGGTAACGATTTTTCTAATCTTTCAAACGCAATATCTCAAAACAACGTTTTTTGACTTGATACCATATTGATAATCATGTGCGATGTATTCTGACAATTCTGCTGATTCTTATGTTTCTGCCAACGAGTCTTCAATTTCTTCTAGCGATGATAGTTTCTGTTCGGTGTCTTCTGATACAACTGATGAGCTTGGTGAGTTCGTCCGAGAGACTTTCGGCTCTCAAACTAACCACCTCCTAAATGTCTGTCATATCAACGCACAGAGTTTGCCAAAGCACTATAATGAGTTCATAGAGACTTTTAGTGACTGTAATGTTCATGCCGTCCTGATGTCAGAAAGCTGGTTCAAACCACACCATCTCTCCACTACTTATCCTCTCCCTGGTTTCATTCTTGTCCGTAATGATCGAGACGACGGGAGCGAGACTAGGGGAGGTGGCGTTGCTATATACCTTCGTGCTGATTTTCCCTTCAAAATTCTAGCCTCCTCTCCTTCCAACTCTACTACTACAGCTGAGTATATTTTCCTTGAGGTTATGGTCAAGGGCACGAGAACCGCACTAGGCGTCGTCTACAGCCCACCTGCAGTTAATTACTTTGGTAGTCTCGAGGCGATCTTGGAAACTTTGGGAACGGAGTACGAACATCACATAATCATGGGCGATCTCAACACGGATCTCTTATCCCCCCAAACGCCGCGCTACCGTAAGCTGATTGACATTGTCCAGTCTGTTAATCTAAACATCCTGCCTCTTCAAGCTACCCACCACAATGTGGCAACGGAGGATACTTGGCTGGACGTAATACTGACATCCAACCTATCTCTCGTCTCGTCACACGGTCAACACCCGGCGCCAGCTTTTTCTCGACACGATCTCATGTTTCTGTCATATGTCCTTAAACCACCGAAACGCCAACCTCGTATCTTGCTCTTGCGTAATTTTGGACGCATGGACGTTGAGCAACTAAGTAAGGATGCTTCAGCATTGTGCTGGGACCGCATTGGTGAGGCCACCTCTGTAGATGAAAAAGTTCGTATCTTTAATAACGTGGTCACCAGCCTATACGACACTCACGCTCCGATCAGGAGAGTTAAAATAAAACGTCCTCCTGCGCCGTGGATAACACAGGAGGTTCGTATGGCAATGCGTCATAGGGATCGGGTGTTTTCCAAGTACCGTAGGAACAAGCGTGACGAAACGTGGGTGCTCTTCAAAGCCGCCAGGAATCGGTGTAACCAGATGATGCGCAATGCCAAACGCCGCTATATCCTTAACAATATCACTTCATCTTCCCCCGCCAGCATTTGGAAGTTCCTGGGGAGTCTGGGTATGGGCAAACAGCGATGTTCGGAAGCTCCGTGTTCTATTGGTTTGGACGACATCAATCGTCATTTCACAACTATCACCCCTCTGAGTCACCAAACCAAGAGCTGCACAATAGACTTCCTTAAAAGCTTACCACGTCCCAACATCGCGGCTTTCGAATTTTCTCCGGTTGCACCGAGTGAGGTCAAAAAAACTATACTTTCCATTAAATCAAGTGCTGTGGGCCCTGATAATATTAGTCGCCGAATGATAACTCCTATCCTGGACCATATTCTGCCGGTAATCACCCATATAATAAATTATTCCTTAGACTCTGGACAGTTCCCCTCCATTTGGCGTAAAGCCTTTGTTATACCCCTTCCTAAAAACTCAAATCCATCCCTTCCCAATCACTTTCGTCCCATCAGTCTTCTGCCCTTCCTATCCAAGGTGCTCGAGGCCTGTGTGCACAAACAGCTGTCAACCTTTATTTATAGCAATAATTTGTTGAATCCCCTACAATCTGGATTCAGGCCTGGTCATAGCACTGTTACAGCTCTTTTAAAAGTGACCGAGGATATTAGGGCAGGCATGGAAAACACCAAACTCTCAGTACTAGCACTGGTTGATTTCTCTAATGCCTTTAATACGGTCAACCACGACCTTCTTTTAAACACCCTATCTCACTTTATGATCTCACCGGACGCACTGGAATGGTTCTCTAGTTATCTTCAGGGGCGACAGCAGGCTGTCCGTCGCGATGATACTCTATCATGTTGGCGTGACATTGACGCTGGCGTCCCTCAAGGCGGTATTTTATCTCCCTTATTATTCTCTATTTTCATAAATCTCGTAACTCCAAAACTTCAATGGCGTATCATTTGTACGCCGATGACCTGCAACTATACGCCCAAGCGGGGGTGGTTGATTTGTGCTCTGCAATAAACAAAGTCAATCAGGACTTAGAGCATATTAACAGCTGGTCGAGCCAATTTGGACTGATGGTCAATCCAAGTAAGTGCCAGGCCATAATCATAGGAAGCCCACATTTACGGAGACAGGTGGACGAGGCAACCCTCCCGCCCATTACTCTCAATGGTGTAGTGATACCCGTAAGCCCGTCTGTCAAAGACCTCGGCTTGGTTATTGACTCCACCCTGAGTTGGACTGATCAGGTGTCACGCGTGTGTCAGAAAATTACTGGTTCGCTTCGCGCATTTTATCGTCTACGGAGCCTCCTACCTATCAACACCAAGGCAATGATTGTGCAGGCATTACTTTTCCCCGTACTTGATTATGGTGATGTTTGTTACTTCGACCTGAATGTAGAATATATCAACAGATTTGACCGTCTCCTAAATAACTGTATCAGGTTTGTTTTCAACCTTCGCAAGTATGACCATGTGTCTGCATGCCGGTCACAATTAAATTGGTTACCGATACGTCAGCGTCGGAACCATCGTGCCCTTACCACTCTTTATACTATCCTTACTTCTCCTAATTCTCCCTCTTACCTCTCCCCCTATTTTCAATATCTTGGCTCAAATCACGACAGAAACCTTCGCTCAGCCAATAACCTCGTCTTACGCTGTCCCTCTCATCGCACCGATTTCATCCACTCTTCCTTTCCTGTACAATCCATATTCCTTTGGAACGAGCTACCTCTTGGGATCAGGATGGCCACCAGCCGTTATACATTCAAACTAAAGGTTCGGAAACTTATGCTGGACAAATTGGAAGAAACGTCATAATGATCTTTTCTATATTTTATATATTCCTCTTATGAATATATAATTAGGTATATGTATATATATATATATATGTATATATTATGTAAGTAATATTTATTATTTTTAAGTATACTATACTACTATTTTATGTATTGTTATTATTTTTGTTATATTTATTATTATTATATGTGTATAAGTATCAGCGTAGATACTTACTTACTTACTTGCTCTACAGCTTATTTATTATGTGCTCTATTGTATATTTTAATCACCATTCGTAATGCACCTACTTTGATTTCTCTGCACCACCTATGAGGTTGACTGGTAGAGAATGCCTACGGCATTAAGTCCGCCTATGTACATGTATGCATAAAGTTTAAATAAATAAATAAATAAATAAATATTTCTTCATAACTCCCTCAATATGGGTATCAAATGAAATAGCTTGACTAGGAGATCACTTTAAAAAGTATAAAATAAAAATTTAAAAAACCCCCGTCACAAAAAACTCCTCCAAAAAGTTGAAAATAAATGCAGTTTGCCTTTTTAACCCCCGACGCAAAAACAACGGGGTGTTATAAGTTTGACGTGTCTGTGTGTGTGTGTGTGTGTGTGTGTGTGTGAGTGTGTGTGTGTGTGTGTGTGTGTGTCTGTCTGTGGCATCGTAGCACCCAAACGGCTTAACCGATTTCAATGCAGTTTTTTTGTTTGAAAGGTATATTAGTCGAGAGTGTTCTTAGCTCTGTTTGAAAAAAATCGGTCCAAGATGGCCGCCGCTACAACATTTTGGAATACATATTTCTTCATAACTCCCTCAATATGGGTATCAAATGAAAGAGCTTGACTAACTTGAAAAATCTTTCTAAGAGGCAGAACAGAAATAAATTAAATTTATTTGAAGGAGTTTAATTTTTTATTATAAAGTCAGTACGGCACTATGGTTTTATTTTCGAGATTTTGAATTATTATCATTTTCAGAAATAAATAATGACGTATAATTTTTAACCCCCGACGCAAAAACGACGGGGTGTTATAAGTTTAACGTGTCTGTGTGTGTGTGTGTGTGTGTGTGTGTGTGTGTGTCTGTCTGTGGCATCGTAGCACCCAAACGGATGAACCGATTTGGATGTAGTTTTTTTTGTTTGAAAGGTATATTAGTCGGGAGTTTTCTTAGCTATGTTTGGAAAAAATCGGTCCAAGATGGCCACCGCCACAACATATCGGAATACGAATTTCTTCATAACTCCCTCAATATGGGTATCAAATGAAAGAGCTTGATTAGTAGATCTTTTTAAAAAGTATAAAATAAAAATTAAATTTAAAATGATATTTTCTGAAGTTTACGCGAATGTCACTCATTGAAATAAAACCACTTTTTACGGATTCTATCGCGATATATTTGTTATTGTTACTTTTTAACCCGACGTTTCGGCTGCTGTGCAGCAGCCATTTTCGCGGTGTGACTCACGATGGTAGTTGTCACATAGTTTGAAGTGTAAGTTATCTCAAAATACCCGAATCATGGTGAATTATTGGTGTTCGTATTTACGCAGAATGAGCTCACTGTGTTGTTAAGTCTTGCTGGATTTTGCTGCTTACTGGGTTTGATTAAGTGGATGACTGGGTCCCAAGCTGGTGGTACGGTCCATCCATCCTCTCTATTAAAATTTGGGTGTTTTTTAAGTTCAATAGCCTCGCGGATCATTCTAGGAATATATCGATGTTCTTTGGCGAGTATCTGTGGTTTATCAAACCTTAGGTAATGGTTGGTGCCTTTTTGCGCGTGTTCACATACAGCTGACTTTGTTGAGCGTTGGTGTTTTATGTCAGCTATGTGTTCTTTGACCCGAGTGCCAAAGCAGCCGAAACGTCGGGTTAAAAAGTAACAATAATAAATATATCGCGATAGAATCCGTAAAAAGTGGTTTTATTTCAATTCAATTAAAAATTTAAAAACTCCCGTCACAAAAAATACCTCCAAAAAGTTGAAAATATAGATAGATAGAGTATTTCAAGAAGAAGGTTTATATGTATAATACATGCTTAATATAATAGAGGGTGCAGCGAGAACGGGATCAGAAGCCACGCGGGTGTAAAAAAATTGGTGGCACGAAGTTCGTCGAGTCAGCTAGTAGGTAATATAAATGTATGTGAAGATGTTTTTGTTCTGCAATCACGTTCCAGCGGCTGAACAGATCGGGCTGAAATTTGGTACAGGGATAGAGGTTCCCATGGGTTGCGGGAAAGGGATCAAAATTTTACGCGAGCGAAGCCAATTATATCAGTTTCATCCTCTTAGGGAAATTTCGGGGTCGTCCAAAGTTTACACTGCCAAGGCCAGGGCCCGCTTTATTGACTTTTATGAGACTGACTACCTCCTGACCTCCCAGTCCTGAACGAAAAACATGCACTAGAACCGTTGTTTAGGAGGAGAATCAACTAATAGGTTAGGTTGACTTGATCACTGAGGGTGTTGGTACGACCCTGTACACTTCGTACCAACCTTAGAAATCGATTATAATCCATACTTCCATACTAATATTATAAATGCGAAAGTAACTCTGTCTGTCTGTCTTCTGTAGTTACGCTTTCACGCTTAAACCACAGAACCGATTTTGATGAAATTTGATATAGGCGTAGATTAGACCATGAGAAAGGACATAGGCTATGTTTGTTCGCGATAACCGACACCCACGCGGGCGGAGCCGGGAGCAAAAGCTGGTCTATCACATAAGATCCGAAGATAAAACAAAATCATTCTTTTGCTGGAATGGATCCCACTTTAGTGCAGTTGTAGTTGCAGTTAGTATCAAAACAAAGTTATAAATAAAACCGCTAGGTATATAAAACTGTCTAACCTTTTCAAGCTTTTCCAACCAGATTTTACTATTATTAGTATAATGTATTTCAAACTGAAGTCTTGCATTTCAGTAAGAAGATCCAGCAGTCAATTTACTCACATGGACGGTCAGCGATCACTTACACTGAAGTAGAATCCTCTGTAAGCTCGAATTTGTTACTCCATAATTTTGAACCAGCAGTATCTTACCATTCCCAACTTTATCCGACTTTTATAAATCCTGATATCTCACCGCAGGTACAACCAACGACTATTTTCCCCTCCTTTAAATTCAACAAAAGCCCTTATCAGACACGTTAATGTTCTTAAAAATAATAAAAATAAAAGCCATCTTAACCATAAGACAAAGAATGCACGTAAAAGGGCAATTTCTCTTTAGCTACGGCAAATTATCCGACCGTCTACATACATTACCGTTAGAAGAACGGAGGGAAAATAAAAATCTATGTGATCCTATCTCTCAAGTGTTTTAGCTAAAGGTGTGAGGGGCTTAAGTAGGTTACCTTACAGATGGTAGCGTGATATATGAGACTCTTTCAGCCCACATAAATGCTGCTACGTATGCTGAATATAATGATATCGTAGTCTTTATCGGAATTACTTACATTGCGTACTCACACACACCGTCGAAACTTAAATTTTACAAGAACTTAACATGGAAATTAGACTACTATAAATTTACCATAATATGACCTTTTAGTTTTAAGAGGAAAGCCTATGCCAAGACTCTTTTTTTAATCAACAGAGATAGCACGCAGTTGAGGCTGACTTGAGTTACAAAGATTTTGATGGAGTCCCATAAATCCGGATGAAAACACTGCTCTTAAGTTCAGTGAGAGTTATGTTATGTATCTCTGTCATTCACACATATTATGACGTACTTATACCCTTTCTATCCGCACACTCGTTTTGTAAATGCTTAGTGGAGGTTGTATAATACGGATATATTGGGGCAGGTGAATATAATTGTGTCTTGAAAAAAGACTGGCGTCACCACTCTACACTTTAGTAACAACATAATTATGTACATATAAGTCGCAGGCAAGTAGCTTCATCAGCCGTTTATTAACCGCCTTTATCTTTACTAAACAGCGCCGTTGATGGCCCAGGCAGTTAATTGAACGGCTGATAAAGGTAGTTGGCTGCGACATATATATCAATGAACTATAACTGTATAGGCCACAAAATCTTAACTGGTCGAATTTATTTGACAATCTTCATGAAGAATATAATATGAATTCATAAATTCTTCAGTCAGAGAAAAACATTACACAAAGTTTATTTGTGTTATTTTGACTTATCTTAAAAATTATATAAGTAACATATAAAAAATACCAAAGTCTTATATCTGACCTTGTAGTCCAAGTGTTATGATAGCTTCTCGATTACATGGGGACAAAAGAATTGCTCAGTTGAGGCTTTTTCTCACTTCTGATTTCCTGATGCAATCTAATCGTTAGCATAATAAATGCTATAAAATTTTATTCAATTATGATAGCTTTTTTCATACAAACATATATACATAAACTCACGCCTTTATTCCCCGAAGGGGTAGGCAGAGGTGCTAGCACCCACATTTCGCCAGTTTATGTTTAGGTCCCAATGTAAAAATTGGCGAGCCTATTGGCACTTATAAACCTGCGATAAATACACACATAACTTCGAAAAGCATCGAAAAGTCATTGGTGTGTGCCATGGTAAACCTGAGATCGAACCCGAGACCTCGTCTCAGCAGTCAATTACCCATACCACTAGGCTACTATATACTAGGGCAGCTTTTTTAATTACTATATTAACACACTTTTGGTTACCTCATTGGGAATTTGTAGGCGTGGATCCTTTGTATCCTCAGTTACCTTACAAGCATACATAACCTCTAAGGTAACAGATACTCGTATATCCTTGTCGTATAATTCAAAATCATGAATCTGACTCAATCCAGCTACTGTAGGTACATAAAGCCTGTATCTGACATAGTCCATATTTCACTCAATTACCTTAAGTCACTGATCTAGTGTGATCCTACGGGAATAATCCAATTATTTGTATGCAAGGATATAATGCAGTGGATTGGAAGATTGTTCTGGCAACAGACAGTAATAATATACCTATTGTGAAGTATTTACTGGACAAACACTGTAATTTTGATTATTATTATATATATATATATTAATATTTTTGATTATTATTTAAAAAACTAGCTTTAGCCGGTATCTCCATCAGCGTGACGTCACTTTTCTTCACGAACAACTTCTTCGGAACCCGGGGCCCGGTTATTGGTTTTGTTAGTTATACAGCTTTTGTGGGAGCTCAATAGCAGATATAAATCAAATAGCAGATGGGGAACTTGCAGGTTAGAATGACGTGGTCCTAAAGGTCGTCTTGGGCCTCACACACTAGATATTAATGATTATATAATATACATAATTTTTATTCCATTTTACTGTAAAATTCCGTCTAAAATTTTGACATTTTACAAAGCAATTAATTAACAGGCTTTAATACTAGTATCGTTATCTGCCACCGGATTATAACCCTTAATACTTTGAGAATTAAGGATAAATATTGATATACCATAGAATATAGAAAGGGTGACAGTAACAAAACTGCCAACTTCCAAATTGTTGTGCGAAAGTTTAATTTATGCGGTAAGTTTGCTATGAAATTATTTTATACACACGGCCGTGTTGGATACACAACATAATTAGGAGCCATATTGTTCAGTATTGAGAACAATTTCCTAAAATTTGTAACTATGATGGCTGATTCTCGTACATTTTAAGCGCAAATACGTGTTTAATGTGAATGTGACACTAAAATGCATGCGTGACCTGGCTTTTGGGCTTGTATGTCATTAATATATACATTTTGTACATACTAATTTCATTATCGCAATGCAGCGTAGATACGTATTTTTGAAATTTAATAAATATCTGAAATATTCTAGAACACATCAAGCAGACCCATAATTTGCATGGCGCGTCCAGACCCAAATTTAACATTGCTTTCAATATGGGTAGAGTGGTTCAACATACTAACTAAACTATTTTTGTAATATTGCAAACAGTCATCTACCAATAAAAATATACCTAAGTACATACAAATATTTGACTTCAAGGGAACCAAAGTCTTTATTCTAGCAGTGGAGAGTTCTACCACCACAACACAAGTACACGAATTTGCATAAACAAAGAAAACTTCAAAATTCAAGTAAAATTTTACATTTAATTTTGAAAATTGAAAACTTCAACGCTTGCTATTACGAGTACATTTAAAACGGTTGTAAATTGCAATGAATAGAACGTTTGAATAAAAGAGTGCAGAGAGGAAACGTTTAAAGTCACAAATGTGATTTATGCACATATTACCTTTGAAAAGAATGATGTTTTCACATGCATACCACGTCCCGGTCTAACAGCTCATATTTTAAATAACGTAAGCATAACAGTCACATAAAAAGAGCATTTGTACCTAATAATTAAAGTTTATGTTAAAATTTTAATATTTAATAATGAAAATAATAATAAAGAAAAGAAGCGGTTCAGGTATGGTATAGTTCCTGGTTACATATTAAAATCCCAATGTTAATAATATGGATAGACAAAAAGCCGAATGGGTATTTGAACTTCGTGATTTTGATAAGTAACCATGGCTCCCGCAAAAAGGTTCCTGTCTCGGCATACAATTACCCTCTGAAAATAAATCAAAATAAGTAAATGAAGAAATAAGTGATATATATTTTTGTTGTCATTTTGGATATCTTCAGAAGACAAATTTAGCATTATTTTATGAAAAGTTTTAGAGTTAAGTCTCTGCATATCTTTTCAATTATGTATAATGATTGAATTGCGGCATTTGCAGTTTTAGCATTTTTTAAAGCAGTGTGTAGCATTTGTCATTGTAAAGAGAAACAATTGCATTTAATAAACTGAGCGAAAGTTACACGCTGTCAAATAATACCATTTATTAGCAAAACCGTTGTTCGGATAATGATTTATATTATTGCTCAGACGATGTTGCAATGTTCATGTCTCGATTTTGGCCACTTATTAGGCTTGACCGACCAAAATACCCGCGTTTGTAGTTCTTCAATATCAACCAATAAACATCCACTGACTATTCATGTTACGATTGAAATTAAAACTCACTGTTAAGTAGAATAACGCTCCAGTAAAATTCGCGGAAATCTATTTGCAAGCTTTTCAATGTACAGTGATAATCGTATGAATTGAATTCCCTAATCGAACAATGAACGTTAATGAGTAATAAGCAGCTTTCGCAAATGAAAACATCATTACCAACACGAGATCATTTCGGTGCGAGCAATATCGTTTCGATTAGCTCCAAAAACAATGAGCCGTGGAAATGGAACAGTGTATGCAGAAAATTAAATTTTTCTCCTGAATCTCTCGCATCTATACATTTTATAATCGTGTAATTTTTTATCCCCTGTATTTATACTGTGGTCCTAATAGGTACGATAATATTCTTGATCATCATCATCATTTCGTATAGCCTCTGCTCGAGTCCTCATAATGTCGACGTCCAGTTGACGAAGCCAGTCTATTGCTGCCGTATTTTATTGTAGCATTCAACATAACCTTTATTACAATAGAGCGTCCTATTAGTAAATTGGCAAAGATAACTGTGAACTAATTGAGTTTCACAATATGCTAACATGCCATCATAGGGATTACGTAACTCACTTAAACATTACAACTACTGATGTGGGTAATCAATATGAAAATTGAGCATTATCATACACTGGGTTCCATATGTATATAGACAAACGTTTAATTAACATATCACTTACGATACGAAAACGTTATTTGATGTAACTAGCAAATAATTTGCTGAGCAATGTGAGAACAGATTTGAAATTATAACCAGAATTATATTCTGAGAATTATCTGAACTTTGATATGGTATGTAAACTGGGTTTAGAATCAAAATTCAATTTCTTACGAGAACTATGAAGCAGCAGTTTGAAAAATCTCACCAATACTAAATTGTAGATATAAATATGAATTGTCGAAACAGTTTTTTGAAGTTGATGAACCGAGTGAGGATCTGTGTGATAAAGAAATGTTTAAACACGTGGAGAGGCTTGACAAAAGAAGACTGAAGAAACAGATTTAGGACGCGAGTGTGAACGGGCAACCCGGTAGGGGTCAAAGGACATGTCAAGAGTACCCGAAACCAAAGAGCATGTATGAAAACAATTATGGAAGTAGAAGAAGCGAAAGTTATATGCTAGACTCGTAGCATGGGAAAACATAGGGTAGCATGGGTTAATAATTGATGAACAGATTAACTGGAAATCACAGCTAGATCAGCTCTGTAAGATAATTTGTAGTACTGCATAATGCTTTACATACGCTCACCAGCATTGTTACTAGAGATGCCCTAACAATAGCCTATCATGGTCTAGCTGAACCCCTGTTACGATACGGACTTATTTTATGGGGTAAGTCCAGCGTGGCAATGCCGCCAGCCTTCTGGCCACCCTCCCGGTTGACGTCGATGGGGAGGAATTCTTTGACGCCTGAACCTGCAGTTTTGCACATATCTCGTTTTAGATTTTTATTTATAATAATTATTTATAATTATTATTTTGTAATAAATAGGTAGCAATTGATATTAGAATGTGATATTATTCTTATTCTTAACATCTGATTTCTGCCTACTTTACTGGAAAAGAGGTGTGATGTTACATGCATATAATTATGTTTACCAATATTTCTATAAAATTGGTAGTACAGATTTTCATTATGCATTTAAAACATTTCACTAAAATGAGATCTACCTCCTTTTAAAACAGATGAAAATCTAAAACATTATTTCCACCATGGTTTCCCAGCAATACAGCTGAACTCCGACTGTTAAGGTACTGTCCGAGTCCCATAGCGTTCTATGGCAGCCATCACACTTCGTAATTGCGAAACTTGAAGTCAGTACGGGAACTTGAACAGGTAAAGTAATTTGTTCGACTAAGGGTTAGGTTCCACTGAACGAGCAACGGCAGGCAGCGGTTTTCAAGGCAAAATATTAGAATATTTTGAACCTTTTAAATAAAAATTTAAAGCGAGTTTTGTGCCAACTATTCAAATCCACTTGGTTTAGAAATCCGTGAAACGAAATCCAATTGAAGAATATAAGTATCACCACTTCATCTCATCATTTATGGAATTAAAAAATAAAAAACCCGACTGCCACTGAAAAGACCAAAATAAGTTTGATAGCAGGCGGTACCCATTAATTTTCTTTCGGTTTATGATTGGCATATGGGTACCGCCTGCTATCAAACTTATTTTGGTCTTTTCAGTGGCAGTCGGTTTTTTTTATTTTTTAATCATTTGTTTTATTTTGTACTTTTTAGTTCTGTTACTAATTTCCTTCATATCGTTTTTACTTGAAACAAAAACTTTAATAAGTAAGAAAATTAGCGAGCATGATTGTTTTGTTAAACAACTTTAAATCGTTATATATCCTACACTATTATTTAAAATGAAAAATGGTAAAAGAAACCTTAAGGTAATTTTAAAATACCTATTCAACGACACCCCATTTGACATAGTTCATCGACTTTTTTATTTTTCATTTTGACAATATGGCGTCTGGTTGTCGCTGTGGTGAATTTTGATTACTGTCATGTCTTTAGTGACACTCGCAAGGTTAAGACGATTCAATTGACGTAAGAATTATCAAAATCGGCCCATGCATTTGGTCTCTAGAACGCCACATAGAAACAAACATACATACATACATAGACTGATAAACACATAACCCTCCTTTGCGCCGCGCAGTCGGGTAAAAATACGCAAATGATATCAATGTCTCAACAGTGTGAAAACAGTCGAAGCCAACGCCTCCCAACATTGGGAGAGGCCTGTGTCTAGCAGAGGACTGCGAAAAGCTAATTCATTGATTGATAGATATATAGTAGAATTTCAAATGCCCAAGTCGTGCTTATGTAGCTCATCATCATGTAGTTGGTCATAGTATTCCCCCGTTAAGGTCCTGGTAACCGGTTCCAGTCCCGTTTTGAGCATTCACTTTCACCAATCTAAATAAATAATTTTGAATTTAAGAAAGAGCCGCATGAGTCTTTTCGTATTAATTTCGGGTTATAAATTCCGGCCGCTACCGGTTCCTTCAGTGGGAATAGACTGTAAATTTGTAGTCATTTATAGAACTCCTTAAAACTACGGTTTGTAACATCATAGTTGAATTGTGAAGTTCGGTATTAGATGAACTGTAGTTTCTGTAAGTTCTTGAGGCTGTTGGCTTAGGAAATTGAGAACTGACTGCTATTTGTAAGATTGCGTACCAATAATCCGGTTAGGCTAACTTTATTGGGCCAATGATTCTGTACCAATATTTAGTAATAGAAACCAATTTATATACTGTACCTAGTTATACTTTACTACGACTTTTTATTGCGACTACCCCTATACCAAATTTCATCAAAATCGGTGGTTTAGGCGTGAAAGCGTAACAGACAGACAAACAGATTTACAGATAGATAGATAGACAGACAGACAGACGGACAGACAAAGTTGCTTTTGCATTTATAGTATTGTATGACCGACGTGAATTTAGTTTAGTTCGGTTTCGGCTACTAATATTCTCTTAAAATAAATAAATAATATGAAACTATGGATATTGAAATCTGACTGGAAGAAAATGTCTATACTCGCTTTCTTTTAGAAGTGAAATACGTTGTCTGAATAGAATCCATACTAATATTATAAATGCGGAAGTAATTTTGTCTGTCTGTCTGTATGTTACGCTTTCCCGCCTAAACCGCTGAACCGATTTTGATGAAATTTGGTACATGGGTAGATTAGACCTTGAGAAAGGATTGGTCACGATAACCGAAATCCACGCGGGCGGAGCCGCTGGCAAAAGCTAGTTACTTAATAAAAGAGAAAGGTATGTATAGTATAATTTTATATAATACTAGCTGTCCCGGCGAACTTCGTACCGCCAATTTTTTCCTACCCTCGTGGCGTCAGATCCCGTTCCCGCTGCACCATTTAGGGGGATGAAAAATAGATAATAATTAAATGACGATTGATCATTTTTCTACCGGAAAGAAAAAATGATTAAATTACTAAAATGGCTATTAAAAAATAAGGGTTGATCGTAGAAGGGTGAAAATTGAGGATTGTATGTATTTTTGTATATTGTATCATAAAAAAAATAGAAATTAAAAATTTTGTCTAAAAATAAAAAATAAAAATTTAGGGGTGGACTACCCCTAACATTTAGGGGGATGAAAAATAGATGTTGGCTGATTCTCAGACCTACTCAATATGCTCACAAAATTTCATCAAAATCGGTCAAGCCGTTTCGGAGGAGTATGGCAACAAAAACTGTGACACGAGAATTTTATATATTAGATACCAACAATGTTTCAGGGAGATAGACATCTACAGTAAATAGAGCAGATAAATGGCTATTTCGAAAGTACAACTATAATTGAAGTTTATTAAGAGCGCGCATAAAGCTAGAAAAAAGTCAGATTTCACCCGCACACTTCATACGTCCCGCTCTCGTCTGTCCACAAGTCTGTCGCCCCGCAGTATTTTGTGTGGCAGCTAACCGCCGTGTTTAGTACGCAGGCGCACAGTATACCCAAAATAATCAGATAACATTTGGCAAAGTACGAGCTGGATCATAATTTATATAAGGTATACCTACTTTCAACACACAATAATTTTATTTTTGGTGATAGATAAAATGAGTGGGATTTGTAAAATAAACATAAGTATTGAAATAAAACCACTTTTTACGGATTCTATCGCGTATATTTGTTATTATTTACTTTTTAAACCGACGTTTCGGCTGCTGCAAATTTACGCAGAATGAGCTCACTGTGTTGTTAAGTCTTGCTGGATTTTGCTGCCTACTGGGTTTGATTAAGTGGATGACTGGGTCCCAAGCTGGTAGTACGTTCCATCCATCCTCTCTATTAAAATTTGGGTGTTTTTTAATTTCAATAGCCTCGCGGATCATTCTAGGAATATATCGATGTTCTTTGGCGAGTATCTGAAGATACTCGACAAAGCACATCGATATATTAATAAATTAATATATAAATTTATTTTCATGATAGATAAAATGAGTGCGATTTGTAAAATAAACATAAGCAGCTTAGCTTTAATAAACAGCTTAAAATATAGTGGTCAAAAAATTAATGCATATTTTTTGAAATCGTCAAATATTTATATTAAGACATTTTTATCACGATATATATTTTAATAAATTTTCACTGTATTATTATAATTTGTTGTGTTTTAGATAAAATCTCCCTAAGAACTCTGACGATTCGCTGAATAATTTTACAGGTAGTGCATAAATAATACGAAAAAGTAAGTTATAGAAATATTTATTTCAATAATAATTACAAAATGCTTACATGTAATATACTTGTAATTTTGTTATAGGTAGATAAGAATCTATATATATAAAAATGAATCCCTATTTCCCTTGGTCACGACATCACGCGTGAACGGCTAGACCGATTTCACTAATTCTTTTTTTGTTGTGTTCGTTATTGTTACGAGAAGGTTCTTATGAAAGAAAACAATGAAGAAAATTGCGCGTAAAATTAGAAAATTTAAGAATACATAACCACCATATATAATAGCTGATCCGACATACGCCACGTCTAAATTTTGAATTTGGAATACGAATTGGAAAAAAATGTGTTTATTATTCTAATACTGCTGTATGATATTCTTCTATGTTATCTGACGTTTGATATAGAATTGACATAATACGTGCAAATATCGTCAGAGGGTGATTAGTAGACATTCTTCTGAATTAACAAAATGCCCATTGCTTGGGCCGCGTAAATATTTATGGTGGCTATTTTTTTATTTAGGTCGAAAAATTGATGGTTTATGGAAGTATGAACGCCCTTGAGCGTGGAGGTATATGGTTGTATGGGTCCCATAGGTATATAGGCTCCGCAGGTGTAAGTATGGGCCCCGTTGAACTATTAGTGTCGGGAGCTCCGTGGGCGTATGGGGCCCGAATCGAAATGCTTTCCGTTCTCAAAATAATTAGGAGAATTTCATACAGCTAATTGATTCTAATTTTAAGGCGTAACAAGGTTTGCCGGGACAGCTAGTAAGGTAAATAAATGTATATTTCATACTGAAATTGGTTCAAGACGCCTAAAGATATTACTTTCAGTTCATAAAAGTAGATGATCATGATATCTGTTTAATCTATAATTGGAAATACAAAAAGAGTTGAAGCTATTCTATGAATATGACGTCAATAATGTGGATATTACGAGGCCGTTTTCGAAATTTTGTCATTTTGCTCGATGCATGTGATTTTAGAAATGTGATTTCATAGTTAAAAACTGTATTGATTCGAGTTTAAATTAATAAATAAGAAAGATCATCTCAAATACTAATGAGAAAATGAGCTAGGTACGGTATTTACTTATTTTTATTACATGATTTTGATTATTCTACCTGAAACCTACGCCTATTTGTAAATTTTTGTGGAAAAGGTTTAGGAAATGACCTATTACTTATTGTTTTGACGGCTAAACAGTATGAAAAACTTACTACGTATTTTCCTGAAAACTATCTATTACTTGAATGTATTTCTTTTAACTAGTTCATACAGAATATGAAACTAAAAATATTCAATTTGGACAAATTTTTCGAAAAATTCAAACCACAATGGGACTTCAACGCCAGAGTCGTGAACCCTGGCGTTCCTGTGCTCTTACTCTGAGCTAGCCTTCCACGGGCGATCGTCCGTGTTCCATGTGGTCGAATTTTTCTATTACTTGTTTTATATTTGATTTGCTTCATTTATATAAATGAATGTTTAACCAAAGCAAAGGAAATGGCATATTATGTAGTGAGATTTTGAAACTCACTTATCTAATTTTTTTTAATAAACAGTACTAGTCTGGATGTACATCACTAATGTGAATGACCATGTGAATCTCATACCATACCATTCTACTTGTTTATATTACACTCGGCGCTGGCTAGCCAGTTCCTTTGCTTGAACTTAGCTTACACGCTACTGCGTGTCTAGATTATACAACGTAGTATATTTTTTAATTCTATTTAGTGAATAGAATCTTAAATGTTTACTGAATATGAGAAAAAAAAAATTGCAATAAGCTTACAATATTAGTACTTATGTATATAATAGCAACTCTGAAAAGCATTAAAATTGATAATACAATGTATAAGTACTTTCGCAAAATATAATTATATTACTGCTATAAAAATAACATTAGCTACATACTTCAAACGCGATGTGGTCTAAGACATCTATTTGATTTTCATATACTATACCCAGGCTACCTGGCAACGGTTGATACAAAAACTGTACTTAGTAACAAAGTAAAGAAAATAAAGAAATCTTACTTTCGACAACTAACCAAGGGTTGAATTCTTAGTCTTTTATATTCTCTTTTAGAGTTTATCTTTTGATTTTTTTTATTTCCCATTATTTCGACGAACTTTTTCGACGGAAAACAGAAAAACAGTCCTCTCGTCTCAACGGGGCGACCCCGACTAATTGATGAAACAACAGATGGCCGGCACCTCGCGTCAGGGTGCGATAGCAAGAGACCGTTATGCGCAGAATAAGAACGTCGTAAGCGCCGAATTAGTTTTTTTTTAATTACTCGTAAATTCCAAATAATTTTAACAAAGTGAAAAATTGAGTCACTAGTTTTTATAATTTTATACTTTGTACATAAAAATTGACTCAGTTATATGAATAATCTTGAAAATAAATGAATTATAATCAAAAATTAGGCCTAACTTTGTGATCTTATTTTATCGACAAAATTTTATTATTTTATGTTTTCACCAAATTGAGTACCTATCAGATATAACGTATTTTCTATTTAAAAAAAAACAAGCTCGTTTGTGGCACTCTTTCGGGTATAAAAATCAAATCAAAGATCGGCAATTTTCCTTTATACCCCCTCTTAAAGTAGGCAACATTTCCTGTACAAATGGCCAACCCATTTGTTACTATAAAACGTTGAAGCTCGCTACTAGAGTAGATTTTAGTTAGAACTGGTTGAAATTACTAAAACTATTTATTGCAAACACAACAGTAAAATATTCTTTATCTAATATATAAAATTCTCGTGTCACAGTTTTCGTTGCCGTACTCCTCCGAAACGGCTTGACCGATTTTCATGAAATTTTGTGAACATATTGAGTAGGTCTGAGAATCGGCCAATATCTATTTTTCATCCCCCTAAATGGTGCAGCGGGAACGGGATCTAAAAAATTGGCGGTACGAAGTTCGCCGGGACAGCTAGTATTTATAATAATATGTTTGGAATCGTGTTGATTCGCAGTGGAGTAGAATAGAGCCAATACTAAATGCTGTAAAAAAGTATTCAATTGTTTGGGCGGAGTTATCAAAAATCAATGTTTAAAAATGATTGTAACATCATTCATTGATTACGATAGTTCGATGTACGATAGTACGATGACCCCACCGTCGCCTTAAAGACGTATAAGCCTCGGTAGCCGAATTGGTCAAGGCATTCCCCCTGTAAGGGAAAGACTGCGGGTTCGAGTCCCGCCCGAGAAGATTGTTTTTTCCCTATGTATTCGATTTGTGTAGTTAGCATACTTAATGCTGTAAAAATTTATTCAAGAGTCAATCTATCTCTTCAGGTGGATATTGGAGGTGACAAACAGATAGGTTTGTTCATCATTTGACAGCAAACATAAATATACAGACCAGTACAAAGTGCCTGGTTGACGGCATAGGCTCGCCCCTATTACGTGGGACCAAAATGTTAGTTGACGAAAAGTGGATTATAATAGATCTCTGACTGACTGTTGACTTATGGTAATTATTGAATGAATTCTAACAGCGCACCACAATCAGCCAGACCTATTCTAATAAGTTAGAAATTTATTTATGACTAGCTTTTGCCCGCGGCTCCGCCCGCGTGGATGTCGGTTGTCGCAACCTAACATAGCCTATGTCCTTTCTCAAGGTCTAATCTACCCCTATACCAAATTTCAACAAAATCGGTTAAGTGGTTTAGGGGTGAAAGCGTAACATACAGACAGACAGACAGACAGACAGACAGACAGAGTAACTTTCGCATTTATAATATTTGTATGATAGTATGGATTACGTTGAAAACGAATGACAATGTTTTCTTATAATAATAGTAACTACGATTACTTTATTTCTTAATTTCGTGAATGTTTTGTGCACAATTTGATGGTGTATTTTTTCTAACAACACGATGCATAATTTAGTTGCCAAAACCACTAAAGGGACTTCTGCAGACAACCCAACCCGCCCAAGACCGAAAAGGCATAAATCTGCTTCGTTAACTTTCATTTAGTGTAGTTTTCAGCTACGTAAATAATATTTTAAGCCTGTCCAACAAGCCTACCGCCAAGCTAACTAAATAGCCTACTTCCTACTAATATTACAAATATGAGAGTTTACATGAAGACGTTTCGATGTTTTGTTTTGCAATCACCCTGTAACGGCCGAACGAATAGCTGTAATGTGTACAGGCATAGGTTTCTTGGTCTTTGGCAGTCGAGTATGGTGATACAAATAATAATAACGAGATCATATGACCCAGTATTTCACAAAATATTTTTTCATTTTTTCTCGAAAGACACAGGCTTTTTATCCCTGGAATAAGTTCCCATCGGTTGCAGGAACAGCGTCTAAATTCCAGGCAGGTGAAGCCACGGGCAAAAGCTACTAAATAATAAGCAAAGCGGGCATCGATCACCAGGCAACAGGGGAGGCTTAATTGCTAAAGTTTACATGTTGCAAACTCGACACGCGTCCGAAGCAATTTGTTCAAAACTTGCTAGGCATGAGAAATTCCTTCAGCGGTGTAATTTTTAAAGTGTAAAATACTTTGAGGAGTCTGTGAGTAGTTCATGTCATATCGTAGTCATCGGCATACTTGTCCTATTTGTCGAACTAGGACGCGCTAATTATTGCGCTGGACAGTGATCGCTGGCTATAGTGGTATGTTATCGGGAGCATCTCTTAAGAAGATATACGTTATACTTGATTTCATAGACTTTATAGTGTCCATTGTAGAATTTTAAACTGTCAAACCCTTCGAATACATAGGGAAACTTCTCGGGCGGGACTCGAACCCGCGATCTTTCCCTTACAGGGAGAATGCCTTGACCAACTCGGCTACAAATGATTGTAACATCATTCATTGGTTCCGATAGTTCGTAATAATATCGGTATCGAATATCGGATAAAAATAGAAGGGAAATTTGAATCACATCGGGCGTGTCTCGGTAGCCGAGTTGGTCAAGACATTCCCCCTGTAAAGGACAGATCACCGGTTCGATTCCCGCCCGATAAGTTTCATTTTCCCTATGTATTCGATTTGTGTAGTTAGCATAGTTAATGCTGTAAAATTCTTTCAATGTAAAACCCTTATTTTTTAATATATATATACATATATATACACTATACACAGTATAGGTCTCATATCTACATTTTGACTAAGTACTGTAATTATTTAACAGTTAATTTCACGTAGTTAATAAAAATCACATTGAGAATCTAATAGAATCTCATTGAAATAAAACCACTTTTTACGGATTCTATCGCGATATATTTGTTATTATTACTTTTTAACCCGACGTTTAACGAAACGTCGGGTTAAAAAGTAATAATCCAGACTAATATTATAAATGCGAAAGTAACTCTGTCTGTCTGTCTGTCTGTATGTTACGCTTTCACGCCTCAACCACTGAACCGATTTTGATGAAATTTGGTATAGGGGTAGATTAGACCATGAGAAAGGACATAGGCTATATATTTGGTCGCGATAACCGACATCTACGCGGGCGAAGCCGCGGGCAAAAGCTAGTAACAAATATATCGCGATAGAATCCGTAAAAAGTGGTTTTATTTCAATGAGTGAAATTCGCGTAAACTTTAGAAAATATCTAATAGAATCTGATAGAAATTTGAATGTAACCATTTAAATACAATCAGTAGTACAATGTTACCAATATTTTACCATAAAATATAGCTTCCTAAATAGTGATACATTTCAGTTCAATTATTGCTAATGAGTTCGTCGACATAAACCCTTTGACAGAGCTCATCATCGCGTTCGATGCAATATTTCAATAGGTTGTAATAAATTATACATTTCACATTTGGTACACTAGCAATATAAGTCACTCATTCACGTTATTGCCATTAACATATTATTACAGTATGGAATCCTACTAATATTATAAACGCGAAAGTTTGTGAGTATGGATGGATTTATGTATGTATGGATGTTTGTTACTCTTTCACCTTAAAAACTAATAATATAGTATTAGTAGTAACGCAAGGGAATGGAGCAGTGATCATTAATGTCATCAAATTCGACCGGCATCGGCATATACGCAGAAGTGACAGTGTGGTTATTTCTGTTACTGCTTAGATAACTATATCATTGTATAAGTGCAGCAGGAACGGGATCGGACGCCATGCGGGTGGAAAATAACTGGCGGTACGAAGTTCGCCGGGTCAGCTAGTCTTACATAAGGTTAACTGCACCTACACAATTGACAATAAAATAAATATTATGTCGATAATATTGGACGGTGCAGTTAGCCTAAGGTATATTAAAATTAACATAAAGATTATTATTTAAGTTATCCAGCTTAGTCAGTTCAAAGCGCTCACAGAGGACATGCCTCTTCAGCTTTGAGCTGACCTTTTCGGTTCGTTTACCTTAAGAGTTACTCACCATCTCACCTGATATTACGATAAGACGTAGTCTATGATAGAACACATTAATCAACAAGATGTTCACTCAGGTACGATACGTATAAATTATCTACTATTAAATTCAGCAGACTTTCAAATAGAGTTAGTATTATTATACTGCTAATATTTAAAAATGTGAAAATTTGTGAAGATGTTGGATTGTCTGTTACTCAATCACACTCAAACGGCTGACCGAAATTAGCTGAAATTTACTGAAGGGATAGATTGTAGTCGGCAATACACAATAGGGTACTTTTTATTACCCGAGTGCCGCAGGAAGGACGGTAATGTTTTTCGAGACTATGTATGTATGTAGGTATGTCCATTTCTTTGGCACGCCTTACAGCCTGAACGGCTTGATGGATTTTGACGTACGAGGAGTTATTTGATTTGTGGTAATTGTACGAGTGGCACTAGGAATATTAAAATTTCTAGAAAATCAAAATGGCGGATTTTAAGCGTCAAAATGATTTGACCGCGATGAACGCAAAACTGAAGAACGGATTTCGATGTGATTTTATTTGTTTAGAAGGTCTTGGTGAGACTTAAAATCTGACGTCTGTTTGATTACAATTCGTTAAGTAGAACCGGAGAAATCAGCAAAAAGATTAAATGAAATGAAAATTTTAATTTATTGTTTCGCAATTTTATGATTACTAAAAAGTTCGAAATAAACTTGATTTATTAATAAAATAAAAAACCCGACTGCAAAGTAAAAATTCAACTGAAAAGCAAATAAAATAAAACATTAAAAATAAGAAACCCGACTGATACTAATACACAACAAGTTTTGATAGCCGGCGGTACCTATTAATATTTTCTGGTTTATGATTTGCAAATGGGTTTATTTTATTTTCAGTTGAATTTTTACTTTGCAGTCGAGTTTTTCTTTTCATAATAAGCTCTTCAATAAGTTCCTGTACTTCCTGTGGATTTTGGGAGCGGGACTATAATTTCGCACGGGCGGCCTCGAGAGTATCGGCGAAAACGTTGCTACTATAATCAAAGCCTGCACTTTGTGTACGCTGATTATTTGATCGGGTTTGTCTGTTAAACGTGCACTCTGATAAAACTAAATTATGAGTCTAGTTCTAAGACAATCGTGAAATCAAAGTCCCGTCGGTGTCAAACTTATAATATTAATTTGTGTGTCATTACCATATCAGTGCAATGTGCGTTAAGTTTTATAACCCCGATTAAACTATCGGCCGATAATAAGTCTGTAGTCTGCACTGGCTCTTAGCTGCAGATGGTACCAGCGTAGAACTCTAGAGTGCTTTGCCAATATTACTAGAAAATTGTGAAAATTGAACGCAAGCACTCAATAGAAGAACCTGAGTACTTCACAAGTCTCGGCAATGAAGAGACGGGTGCAGGAGAGGCAGCATTAATTGAACACCTCAGGTTTTATTACATTTCAAGTAAAAAGTTAAATACGCAAGATTTCTTTATAACGTTACAGTAAGTGATTGAAGGTAATGTAGATGTTGCTGAACTCTTAAATGACTGGAGGGATTTTATTGAAATTTTATTTAAGATTTGCACACACAAAACAAACAGTTGATACATTGATACTGCTTATTTCTACAAGAAATTTCTTTCAGCAGACCAGCGAGAGGAGATTGTGAAGAAAAGAAAAGAGGTGTGAATGTATTTTGTGTCTATGTTTGGATAGATTTTTGGCTGTAAGACGAAATTGAACCTTATCATGCAGCAATTGAGTCCTGATAATTTAATATCAATTTGTTATCAGTCAGGATGTTTGTGATACTCAGTAGTATTGATAGTCGAAAGAATATTTTTTTGAAGAATGTCAGTTACCATTGTTACTAATATTCCCTCTAACCCCTCCAGTTAAGCTTAATTGCTTGTTAACACAAGGAGTGGGTTCACGCGTACTGTAAAGGCCAGGATTTGACACCGGGAACTTTCGATCGTAAGGCCGACTCCTTAACCACTAAACTGACAACGCTTCACGTTGTAATTGAGACAGTAAAAAACTTTTTTTTATTAGAGTACACTCATACTTAAAAGGAGGTAAATAAAACCTAACCTAATGGATCATTCTCACTAGTTAGATTCCTAGAAACAAACAATAATTCTCGTTAGACAAACTTGAACAAAAATAAAAATGTTCCCATTAAGAAATTAGGTAAAATAAAACAAATGATTAAAAAATAAAAAACCCGACTGCCACTGAAAAGACCGAAATAAGTTTGATATCAGGCGGTACCCATTAATTTTCTTTCGGTTTATGATTGGCAAATGGGTACCGCCTGCTATCAAACTTATTTCGGTCTTTTCAGTGGCAGTCGGGTTTTTTATTTTTTAATCATTTGTTTTATTTTATACTTTTTCATGTATATCTTTTTGTAATTTACATATTTGTTTATACTTGAAATAAAAACTTAAATCATTAAGTAAGAAAATTAGCGAGACTGATTGTTTTGTTAAACAACTTTAAATCGTCATATATCCTAAACTATTATTTAAAATGAAAAATGATAAAAGGAACCTAAATATGATTTTAAAATACCTATTCAACGACACCCCACTTGACATAGTTCATCGACTTTTATTTTTTTCATTTTGACAATATGGCGTCTGGTTGTCGCTGTGGTGAATTTTGATTACTGTCATGTCTTTAGTGACACTCGCAAGGTTAAGACGAATCTATTGACGTATGAATTATCAAAATCGGCCCATGCATTTGGTCTCTAGAACGCCACATAGAAACAAACATACATACATACATAGGTACATACATAGACTGATAAACACATTACCCTCCTTTGCGTCGCGCAGTCGGGTAATTAGTAGTAGCTCACAACTCTTAAAGTAATTACGTCCTAGTCCCTTAAGAATCAAACGGAAATTATATAAAAGGTTTGTAAAACTTACTGAGTCCTTAAGTTCATTTTAGTTCGTTAAGTCCTTTAGAAACTATATTCACTCACATATATTGAGAACACTTGTAGTTTTCCCACAGTATTTATGTTATTATGTTGAACCTGACCGGCTTATCAAAGGTTTTGTATGTTCTAATTACTAAAAACTACGATATTTAACATTTTTCACAGGTGGGTAGTTAAAAAATTTAGTATACCAGTAACAATTTTTTTCCCCAAAATGTGGGAAATATTATAAGCAGGGCCTAATTTTTTTTTTAAATGAATAATATAATTATCTAGTATCTATATAAAATAAAATAAAATTGCAATTGAGTTACACGCTGAAATACTTATATAACTTTATAGCTTTTCCACCATATCATTTACTTATATAAATATAAGGAAATGAAAACTGCATACACACATTTTTTTATCCCCTCCAACTAAGTTAACCAACTAACATTTTAATTAAATATTCTATGTATCAACCATCTCCCCTGCCGATAGGTTGGCTTTACAGGTTAAGTGCACTAGAATCTATGCAATAGTTGCATTAATTTGCATGTGCGAGCTTCACTCCACCAAATACAAGTCCAAATGAAACTGTACACGATATACGAACTGCTGGGCAAATTCACTGTCTCTGTTACTTATTCATTACATCAAACTTTCGTCAGGATGTTGAGTGCTACTATGGAGCTTGCACATAAAAATCATTTGTTTCTAACTTTTAACAAAGTAAACAATAAGGAAGTATGCAGCAATATTTCAAACGTGAAATATTTCCCAAAATATTATTCCCTTTATTAAAAACAAACTTAATTTTATTGTTTTGTTTTTAATTTACCAGTTTTTACCTTCAGCGAGCAACCCTTGCGTCTGTCGCTCAGCTGTCAAATACTTAGCAAATTGGATTCTGTACAAGGAGCTGATGGTAGCTGTTTGATTCCCAGTGGACAAACTTCCCGGAACGGGTATCGAGTTAACTGAAACTGGGCAATCAAATGAGGTAACCAATTCTAAATAATCTGACGCATTTGGGTGTAGAAAATGGGTTAGGTTGTTGCAAGGATTTTTTTGTGGTCATAATTTATGTTTTGTTGTGAAATCCTTGTCCGCTGCCACTCGTAAGGAATTCGTTCCTGCAACTCACAGGTCTAGGACGAAAAGTATGGTAAGCCCATGGTGTTATTCTATCTGTGCCTGTCACTGACAGAGACAAATTACTTCCAGTTACATAATTTCTAGTGAACTTGATTTTTAGTTGAAAGTTTCAATCAGAGTGCCTCAAGGGAAATGTGACCCCTTGGTTGCAAGAACTCCTTGTTTAGAGGAGGAGGTTAATCCTGACAAATTGATAGCCAATTGACTATTGAATTCTCCAACAAGAAATATCAGGCTACTTTTTATGCATCGCATATAAAAATAACATAGACTCGTTTTTAATAAGGGTTGGTTTGGGAACTTGATATTTGAAATGAAACTAGCAGTTGGTGTCCCTTTTGAATAATTTTGACGTTCATTTTTTTCATTTTATCCTGCCACAAAGGACATAAAAGTTTATAGCAATGCATGGAGCGATAGTGAGAGTGAAATGTAAATATCATTCCATCTAATATCAGCTTATTTTCGGATTCATAAGTAATGGGATGCTGGTGTGGTAGGTATGGATGAAAAGATGGTTGTTGGGAAAGTTAAAGGCTATGAGTAAAATTAGGAGGAATGAAGGGAGTACGAAGAAACTCTACTTGGACCTTTGTATATGCTACTTGTATGTGGAGGAACGAGGTGTGATGTTCCTCCAACACAAAGGGAGGATCCTCCGACTAGGCAAGGTGATCACGCCTAGCAGACCGCGGGCCCGACGATTGTCGTTCGGATGTTGTACATGTATTGTACAAGCGCGAGAACTTCACTTAATGCGATGCAGAATCGTAGTGACGTAGTAGTTCGGCTTGCTGGCGCTAGATGGCGCTGGGTACATGTGGTATCGCCACATACTCATCTTCATCCAGTTCGTATATCAAGAGTACTCGAGTTTTTTTTGTTGCTTAGGTTCTTAACTTTATAAGATGATATTTTGCGTTTGTGTAATTGTGCGTAGTTGGTATTTGACGTATATATTCCTATTCATCTGCATAAAACCATAAAATGATGAATTAGTGTTTTACGTATATTGTTTTATGCATCAAATGCTATGCTCATTTCTTCTAAATGCTGTGCAATACGGCCAGTTCTATGTGAAACCACATATGTGAATATCTTCGGGTGAAGCCCGAAAGTAATCCTCAATTCTTTTTCTCAAGTCACAAACCACGAAGCAGTCAACCTTCAGTATTTTCTATGAAGCGATTGTATTTCTTTAATAAAGTTATTTTGTGTACCTAACCATACAACATCAATTAATCAAAGTAACCCGTGGCTGTAGGCTCAGACATTGTGCTCCACCCAGGCTATTAACTATAAAGTAATACATCAAGAACTTTCGCTATCGACTTGGGTTATCTATAGGCCTTTCTTCACAAAATTATCTTTTGTCAGCCCTGTCCTTATAGACTAAACTAAGCGTGAGTGTAAACACAATAGAATATCACATCGATGATATCTCGTAAGCGCCAGATTAAGTCATGGAAGTTCTTAAGGTTAAATTATGCGTAACCCCTCATAAAAGATGAGTTTGATAAAAAAATACAAACATTTCGTCAACTGTGATTTTCACTTTCATGGAACAGGGGGCGAGCTTTTTGCTGTGAATTGGGTACTATGTTAATGATTGTATGTTTTCTGTCAGATTTAGACCAGCCCTATCTCTTTAGTTTTCTTCCGGCATCCACGAGTATAGGCAGAGATGGCAGAAATGGCGTGATCCTATTTTACTCCAACCGGAACTTCCAATCCCGATTCCAACCACGGTTTTAAATGAAATAATGGGTACCGACACAAACACAAATGTAATGCAAATGTATACCTTACATATTGAATAAATAAAAAAAAAATCTATTTTAATGATAAACATGATGGTAGACATTAATTTTAACGTTCTGTGTTCGTCGGTATTTGTACAAAAAATCAGTAGGTATAGGTATGGCCATTGCTTAATATACCTTACATTATATTTCATTATGCTCATAACTCAATTTATTCGATCGTGATTGTACAACTTATTTATAATTCTAAGATAGAATTAAAAATTGGCCTGAGTTCAGCTATTTTCCTGCTGACTGTGCAGTACAGATACAATATTAATGTAATAATGAATCCGGCGTACCAATATGTTCAGCGATAACTTCCCGCATTGTCCAATTTCAATAACTCTTTATTGTTACAAAAAGGATACAGCTTGGTCCCGTATAAATTCGGTCACGATTTGATCACAATATCTATGACGAAATGATAAAAAATACGAACCCCTAAAATCAACTATAACATATTTTAGGTTATCCATCTTGGTTCATCATCTTATCCCAACGTTTCGCTACTTTTCAGCAGCCATGACACCACACGACTTTTATCTATACATATAATAAATCTGTAAACGATCGATGTCTGTACATGGAAAGGAAATGAGAAAAATTGTTATAGGGGAACTTTATAAACGTAATAGAAGCCAAATCAACGTTTTTTGGGTTTTTTGTCTGTTTGTCTGTTTATCTGTTTATCTGTTTATCTGTTTATCTGTTTATCTGTTTATCTGTTTATCTGTTTATCTGTTTATCTGTTTATCTGTTTATCTGTTTATCTGTTTATCTGTTTATCTGTTTATCTGTTTATCTGTTTATCTGTTTATCTGTTTATCTGTTTATCTGTTTATCTGTTTATCTGTTTATCTGTTTATCTGTTTATCTGTTTATCTGTTTATCTGTTTATCTGTTTATCTGTTTATCTGTTTATCTGTTTATCTGTTTATCTGTTTATCTGTTTATCTGTTTATCTGTTTATCTGTTTATCTGTTTATCTGTTTATCTGTTTATCTGTTTATCTGTTTATCTGTTTATCTGTTTATCTGTTTATCTGTTTATCTGTTTATCTGTTTATCTGTTTATCTGTTTATCTGTTTATCTGTTTATCTGTTTATCTGTTTATCTGTTTATCTGTTTATCTGTTTATCTGTTTATCTGTTTATCTGTTTATCTGTTTATCTGTTTATCTGTTTATCTGTTTATCTGTTTATCTGTTTATCTGTTTATCTGTTTATCTGTTTATCTGTTTATCTGTTTATCTGTTTATCTGTTTATCTGTTTATCTGTTTATCTGTTTATCTGTTTATCTGTTTATCTGTTTATCTGTTTATCTGTTTATCTGTTTATCTGTTTATCTGTTTATCTGTTTATCTGTTTATCTGTTTATCTGTTTATCTGTTTATCTGTTTATCTGTTTATCTGTTTATCTGTTTATCTGTTTATCTGTTTATCTGTTTATCTGTTTATCTGTTTATCTGTTTATCTGTTTATCTGTTTATCTGTTTATCTGTTTATCTGTTTATCTGTTTATCTGTTTATCTGTTTATCTGTTTATCTGTTTATCTGTTTATCTGTTTATCTGTTTATCTGTTTATCTGTTTATCTGTTTATCTGTTTATCTGTTTATCTGTTTATCTGTTTATCTGTTTATCTGTTTATCTGTTTATCTGTTTATCTGTTTATCTGTTTATCTGTTTATCTGTTTATCTGTTTATCTGTTTATCTGTTTATCTGTTTATCTGTTTATCTGTTTATCTGTTTATCTGTTTATCTGTTTATCTGTTTATCTGTTTATCTGCTTATCTGCTTATCTGCTTATCTGCTTATCTGCTTATCTGCTTATCTGCTTATCTGTTTATCTGTTTATCTGTTTATCTGTTTATCTGTTTATCTGTTTATCTGTTTATCTGTTTATCTGTTTATCTGTTTATCTGTTTATCTGTTTATCTGTTTATCTGTTTATCTGTTTATCTGTTTATCTGTTTATCTGTTTATCTGTTTATCTGTTTATCTGTTTATCTGTTTATCTGTTTATCTGTTTATCTGTTTATCTGTTTATCTGTTTATCTGTTTATCTGTTTATCTGTTTATCTGTTTATCTGTTTATCTGTTTATCTGTTTATCTGTTTATCTGTTTATCTGTTTATCTGTTTATCTGTTTATCTGTTTATCTGTTTATCTGTTTATCTGTTTATCTGTTTATCTGTTTATCTGTTTATCTGTTTATCTGTTTATCTGTTTATCTGTTTATCTGTTTATCTGTTTATCTGTTTATCTGTTTATCTGTTTATCTGTTTATCTGTTTATCTGTTTATCTGTTTATCTGTTTATCTGTTTATCTGTTTATCTGTTTATCTGTTTATCTGTTTATCTGTTTATCTGTTTATCTGTTTATCTGTTTATCTGTTTATCTGTTTATCTGTTTATCTGTTTATCTGTTTATCTGTTTATCTGTTTATCTGTTTATCTGTTTATCTGTTTATCTGTTTATCTGTTTATCTGTTTATCTGTTTATCTGTTTATCTGTTTATCTGTTTATCTGTTTATCTGTTTATCTGTTTATCTGTTTATCTGTTTATCTGTTAATCTGTTTATCTGTTTATCTGTTTATCTGTTTATCTGTTTATCTGTTTATCTGTTTATCTGTTTATCTGTTTATCTGTTTATCTGTTTATCTGTTTATCTGTTTATCTGTTTATCTGTTTATCTGTTTATCTGTTTATCTGTTTATCTGTTTATCTGTTTATCTGTTTATCTGTTTATCTGTTTATCTGTTTATCTGTTTATCTGTTTATCTGTTTATCTGTTTATCTGTTTATCTGTTTATCTGTTTATCTGTTTATCTGTTTATCTGTTTATCTGTTTATCTGTTTCTCTGTTTCTCTGTTTCTCTGTTTCTCTGTTTCTCTGTTTGTCTGTGAGTTTGTGCACGCTAATCTCAGAATCGGCTGAACGGATTTGGTTGCGGTTTTCACTAATATATTTTGGTAGGCTTCACTTAACATTTAGTGTTTGTTTTATTGACATCGGTTCATAAATAAAAAAGTTATGTCAATAATAGCATATCACGGCTAAAAAATTGTGATTGTGTGAATAGATCGAACCAATAAAGAAGCAACAATGCTTACAAGAAGATATTATTTCGGTCATAGGAATCTGAAGAACTTCGAGAGGCCAGAGTTCTACATCTCAGCCAAGTCAGGTCAGGTTACTGCAGAATCTTCGGCACAGCAGGTGTCTCGATAGAATTCACATTATTCTTGAACGATTTTCTCTCGAATCCAACAAATTAGTAAGCAGCTGGTTCGGTAAAAAGACTCCTGGCTTTCATAATTAATATCATCACGCTATTATAATAAGGAATGGGGCAGAATGTTTTTATGACATAGTATGTAAACGTCTATTTCACACTACTATTTCATGGTAACTGTGGCTCAGTGCGTCTGCGGTGGATTTATAACTTAGTTGAGTCGCGTTCGAATCCATCTAAGATAATTTTTCTTTTTTTATGGTTTTTTATTTACTTTTGTTTAACTTTTTTATTTTATGGTGTATTTGTTGTATTTTATTGTATTTATAGTTTTATTTGAAGTAAAATATAAATTCTATGCTTAGTATTCTATAGGTAGTACATAAAACTAGGCTGTGTGACAGTAATAGTAGAACTTATTATACATATAATATTCTTAGATCTACCTATACAAAATTTTTCATTTCGGAGATTCGATCACTTCGGGGCAAGCGCAATATTGGAATCAACCCGATTAAAATTTAACAGAGGAATGGGGCATTGGGGGTATTCTGGGGTTAGGTACCCCAGTATACCTGCCTTGGTTACCTATCATAAATAGGCGGTCTCAACGTGAAGAGCAGGGATTGCTTCGGCTAGGGTGATGGGTAGCCTAAGCTATCACCATCAAAGCCGCGCTCATGGAGGAAGTAAATCGTTGCACCTTCTCTGAAGCACATTAAGTATTCTGGGAGATAGTTGTCCCTATCGTATTACCGTCTCTACCGTGGTGAATGTTCTGATGAGCTATTCCAAATTGCCTTTAGCTTAACATCAGTCGAGGTGAAGTTAAATTGACGTGTCCTATTCTGACAGCCTCCGTGGCGTGGTGGTAGTGCACGCGACTGCCACGCAGGAGGCGCGGGTTCGATTCCCGCTCGGTGCAAATATTTGTATGCATGAATATGGCTATTTGCATTGGTCTGGGTGTTTCTATGTATAATATGTATGTATTTACAGAAAAAAAGGATATAAGTATGTTTATCCGCATTCTAGATTCCATAACACAAGCTATAAAAAAGCTTACCATGGGTCTAGATAGCGTTGTGTAGAATGTTGTGGAATATTTTATTTTTATTTTATTTTTATCCTATATAAAAAAAATTCGGATCTTAAAAAGAAGAAAACACATGTGTGGGCAGAGCAATACAGTTCTTAACCGCCTGATAAAGAAATGAAGTTCCGAACAGCTTGGTTCGAGGTGGCATTATTTCTACCGTATGTGACTGACGGAAGGAAAGAGAGATTAGTTGAAAGACTCCTAATAGGCTCTTTCACTCGCCGTGGTGCGGTAGAAATGGTAAAATACAGCCAGAGAGACAACGTCTTTATGCAACTGCAGACATTATACAATGTTAGTGACCTGATGACTACCAACGCACGCCGCTGCGATATTATCGATTCCGTCTAATAAGTAGGTATCTAATAGTAAATACGTAGATAAATCTATCTCAGAAATGATAACAGTACGCCAGGAGAAGCCAACCTGTGTATTAGGTATATAAAAGATACCGCTGCTCCTATTATATAAAAGAGACTGAATGTGGGAAGAGAAACACTCAGTTCCGTTTAGTTACATCAGACCAAAAAAATCTGACACGTGGACATCAACTCCAGTATCAATTTGAAAGTATCTACATCATCTGCTGGAAACAAGTTTACCAATACAAGGAATATAATAGCAAAATGAGGCTATATAACCCCATCCAAGTCAATGCTGTATTTGCTCTCTTGCCCACTGCGCCCCTCTTCTCTACCTGTGTGTAAAGCAATGAACAACGATGTGACTGTGGTCGATGGAATTTATCATAAGACTGGAGCTACCCACTATTGGCTCGGCAAAGAAGAGAACCACTGCTCACTGCTCAGGGCGTGCAAGGCACCGGGTTTTCTTGAAACTATTTTGTGTGATACTTGATGTACTTATTTTAATTTGTTAAGTTCGTAAGTGGAGGCAGCATGTTTTAAGAATTTGGGAGGAAGGAAGAATATTTAAGCCGTTAAAACTGGTGAACATTACCAAGTCCACATATAACAATGTTCATCACATACTTGATAATGATTTCGTCAGCAAAATGTTGAATTTTTCAAAATCCTTCCGCAATATTTGCCAAGCCAATAGAAGAAGTCTGTAAATTTTCGTAGTTTTCAGTAGTTTAGCCCTGTATTTATAAGTCAGTCACTCAAAAGACTGTCTTCATAATATTTAATTTAAAAATACAAGGTGGAAGATGTCAAGCGAGTTTTCGAAATGATTTGAATACAGTTTGTTTCTTTTTTTAAATAAACAAATGTTTCCTTTGCGTAAATTCACTTCACTATTTCCAGTACTTCCGTTCCAGTTGGGATGAAAAGCTTCCACCATGTTTAATAATGAGTTTGAGCTATTCCGAACTAAACGCGGACGAAGTCGCGGGTAACAGCTAGTTTATAAATAAATAGGTATAAATTGAGGGATTGGGGCCGAATTAATCATTTGAAATCTAATTAAGTTGGTATTTATATAAAGACATGTCATTGTCATGTTTTTGTTTCCCCACACGAAATTACATCAGCATGCAGGTAAAAACTCCCACCCTTCCCTCCTATCAATATCATCAAAATAAAACATCTGTCAAAATCAAAAACCTATTCATACATTACACACAAGTGCACAAAGTTCCTGTGTATGCGATCAATCACTTTAAAAGTGACACAGCCGAGTTTGGGCTTTTTTTTAATATGAAACATGACAACGTATTTTGTCCCCGATATAATGAATTAATAGGATGAATTTGAATATGGGTAGATGGGAAAAGTTTGAAGTTGATGGGAAAAGAAGTAGGGGCGTTTTTCGAGAGAAAACGTATAATCTTTGGTTTATTCTGGGGATGAATACTTATGTACTAAAATAGAAATAGTATATGTTATATGTTGCCAAGCTAAGTAGCTGGTAACATTGTCAGCTTATGCAATTTTTTTTATGGGTCGTGCTTTTTTTTTCAGTAAGTGACAAATTAAGCACACGCCTTCCCTGATGGCTTATGGACGTATGCAACACCAGAGGTTTGCTGCCGATCCTGTAAGATTAATTTGTTGCTTACAGTGATAAAAAGTTATAATATAATAGTTTAAAAACTAAAAAACACGCTTTTAGCACGCACTAAAAATTACATTTTTTCGTATTCCTGACAGCAAACCCTTTCAGCTGATACATATGGGTATCATATTTATGGGGGTGGATTTCAAACAGCCAGTCCACCATCTTGGGCAGCCATATTGGATGTGTATTGAAGTTTCTTAGCTAGTCATATATTGTCACAGAGCGTGTGCAAAATTTCATTCTAATCGAAGACCGGGAAGTGGGTCAAATTAAGATTCCAAGATTTTCTTACATACATAGTTACAAGTGAAGCTCATAAAATCGTGTTAATGATAAAAATGAGAATACCTACTAGTAGTTACTTTACCAGGTGGACCCTGAGCCTCAGATGTAATCTGGACACACGTATGATGAGATGATTACTTAATATACCAGATGTAGAAACCCGTAAAAAAGATGTTAATAGGTATTAAACTAACCACCTCAATCTACCGTAAATGTTAAAGACAGCACGACCTACAAGAAATGAGCCTCATTAGCAATTTCTTGCAACTTGTCTCTACCCTGCTTAACCCTTAAAGGTCTGGCGTGAACACCCTAATAGTTATAACGAAATTAATGGTGTATAACACGATTGCGACGCGTAAATCTGGCACCGCCACTTGGCTGACACAAATCTCGAGTTTGGAGCCTCTCCAAATTCAATAATGGGTCATATGGGCCTCTCAAGATACTATATTATAAGTTAAACCGCTTCTGGAAGTAAACTTAAAGCGGTATTACAGTTTGTCACCTTGGCGTGGTTTTTATAGATGCTGATGGCAGAAATAGTAAGGTAAGTAGCTACAGAATAAATAGGAAAAAGCAGAACAATTGTAATTTATATTAATTATATACTTTACATTTCATTATTTTATGGTTCGATTCCCACACGGCTTCATCAATAATTGGATCTTACAAAAAGTTGTTCTACATAAGGATTTGTGGAAATTAATTACGTATTTCCGAAAACTCTACTGTTTAATAATATGAAATTTGACGATTCCATTCCCACATCGGACAATATGATTGGTACTATGATTATATACGCAAGAACAATAATATAAAAAAATGCATAAAATTATTAGCATGCTGAAAACAGGTAGGTACTCGGCGATATAGAGCATGAAATTTACATTTGGTGCCAATATTTTTTTTATTTATCCATTTCGAAACTCGTTAGTAAATTACCATAAGGAAGAAACGTTTGAAACGTGGGTAGTTACCATAATGGTAAAAATGTTATGTCAAGTTAGCCTAAAAATTTGCACTTGAATAATATAATGATTTACTGTGTAGCCATTATCCGCTCATCTTTCTTAAAATTCATAAATAAATCTTTTTATGTTTTCCTCAACCATCAACAAAATTGTAATATAAAAAATAGCCTTTAATGGCTCCCATTACAGTTTGGAATGAAGAGCCTTTTATAACATCCCGTCGTGATACTGTAGCAATTAAGAAAGGAGAACCATTAGCAGCATTGAACTATAACGCTTAAAGGCAAACGGCGGAACCACGGGTCGCCGTAGTTTATGACGTTAGCCGCTGTAGAGAAATGGGCTGATAAGCTAAAATATTATTATTGCCAAAGAGTAATTTAAATTTAGTACCATGCAATACATTTCCTTCGAATCTCCTTGGGAAGAGAAGTTATGATTATTTTTTATCGAGCCTATTTTGTCTCACTGCTGGGCAAGACAACGGCTTTCTCTAATCTTTCCACCTTTTTTTATCTTTTGCTGTTATGATATTGTGTCACCTAAATTTTCCTCGTATTATACGAAACGACACATAATAAGAAAACATATTTACAATTATTTCCATGCATAAAACATTAATAAATACTAATTTCTTTAATTCTCTTTATAACGATGTCCATTATATTATTATTAACCAGCTGATCCGGTGAACCTCCTACCGCCAATTTTTTTCCGCCGAAAGGCGTCAGATCCCGCTACCGTTGCACCCTCTACTATATTAAGCATGTGTTATACATATAAACCTTCCTCTTGAATCACTCTATTAATAAAAACCGCTTTAAAATCCGTTGCGTAGTTTTAAAGATTTAAGCTTACATAGGGATTTTTTTTTTATCGTGCGATAAATCCCCACGGATACCACCTCCACAGAGCCGGTGGAGGTGATTATGTCGGACTCGAACCGACTAAAACGCACGCCATCTTGGGTCCTTGGTTGCCGGAGGTGAGATTGCCAAAAGCATATCTCTCGCACCCCGACAGACCCAGGACCATCTCTTTCGAGATGGCCCCCTTCGGGTTGTGAAGCATTCATAGGGATGGACAGACAGCGATAGCAACTTTGTTTCATACTATGTAGTGATGATGACTATCATGTTTATCGTTATTAGCTCTATGCCAAATTTAATACTAGCTTTTTCCCGCAACTCACTCGCGTGGATATCATTTATCATGACCAATCATAGCCAATGTCCTTTCTCAAGTTCTAATCAATTCGTAAACCATTTTATCAAAATTGGTTCAGTGGTTTAGACCTGAAAGCGTAACATACAGATTAGTATGGATTGTATTAAAGTGGCTCTGTATTTCTATGTGCAGAATACAAAGCATAAATGACTATAGTAGTTATTGTTTAAACTCTTGGTACAAGTGCTACCCACTAAATAATACGTTTACAACCATTAAGCGATGTAACAACTGTTCGGTTAGCTGCTATTATTTACGACGAGCCCCATGCTGCGAATATGGATGTTTTGGCTAAATATATTATTTGTGCAAACTGTGATCCTAACCATGTCGACTGGATTACTGCGATCATACTATAAAATTTATATCTTAATATTTGATGAGGTATTGAAAAAAAGTCAAGTCAAGTACGGGCTTGGTAGAAAGGTTTTTATGGATAAGATAAGATATAAGATAGGTCGGAATTAGGTACAGTCTTTTATATGTACTTGCATTGAAATGATGATTATTAATGTGGGTCTTCTCGGGTTTTCTGATGAACAAACTCGTGTGGCCACCAATAGTACAAATAAATAAATCAATTTTTTTCCTGGCATATTTACTTATTGTATTTTATTATTATATTGGTAGGCGAAGATCATAATTAGAATTAGGTGTAAAGCCAATTTGGACTTATTAACTAGTAAAAAAATGATTTTAAATGCAGTGCTGCACAGTTGGAACCATGGTATAGAATCCAATATCCGTGGTTGTGGCAATAACAGACAGATCATGTTGATGATGATGATGACTTACCTGTAATTACGATAAAATGGAAGGGAATGGCTCATAAGGATACAGAGGTGAGCAAATAGTTGTTTGATAAAACTGACTAAATATTCGAAAAGAGTAGATAGGGATTTTAAAATTGTAGATTTAATATAGAACATGAAAGTTAAAAGTCAGAAATACTACTTGATTTTAGCTATGATAGATTCTGATGTGTTATCGAAGAAATAGATAACCATCTATCTCGATTTAAAATATTAAACTCGAGGTGCTTCCTCGCTGGAACAAACGGGTCAAAGTAAAACGAACTGAAAGCTTCTCTCTATGAAAATCAGTGTTATCATCACGTCGTTAAGTTATCCATTATTTACGTTCATTCTAGTTAAGGATTTTAGTGAAGCTATAAATTAAAATGAATAAAAATGCCAAACAAGAAAATTCTAGCGTTCATTTTACTTACATACATACATAAAATCACGCCTGTTTCCCATAGGGGTAGGCAGAGATCACGGATCTCCATTTGCTACGATCCTGACGTACTACTCTCGCTTCATTCACTCTCATTACATTCTTCATGCATGCTCGTCGGTTTAGGGTACTCCTGACCTGCCCTGTTTCTAAAACTTCCCCGATTTGCTCTAGGTATGTGCGCCTAGGTCTTCCCCTTCCGACGGTACCATCCACATTTGCCTCATACACCTGTTTTGTTAGTCTTCTTTCATTCATTCTCTCGAAAGGACCGAACCATCTTAACATTTCTTTCTCAATTTTACTTGCATTAAGTCATTTAAATTACTTTAGATGAATCGTACCCACAAACGTGCTTTTATAAGAAAAAATTGATGTGATGAATTAAGAATAGTAAAATATAAAAAGTGGGATGAGCTATTAACAGAAAATATTTACAAAAATGTCTTTGAATCAATACAGGTAACTTATTGGGATGAGTTAAGAAATTTTGAAAAAAAGGAGTTTAAGCGGAGGAATATGGAGTAATCCCGACAGTGGATGGACAATAAATTAAAATGGGAAAGGGGAGAGGAGCCAAGAATTGAATTATTTTATGTGATAAGAAGCATACTATATGAGTCTAGCCATAATGGATGTATTCAAACTTATGCTAAAATATTTTATTCGTCTAGTAACACTTATGAACGCTAGACCATCTAGCAGTATTTTTTATAGCATTTTATAGCATTTTAATTTATTTATTTATTTATTACACAAGGCAAAACATCATAGGTACAATAGTAGAATTCAGAATACAATGTTAGGTTACATTGCTTAAGGCATTAATTAGGTAGTTACACACTTGTGTACTTCATTCTGTACTGTACACAAATACGTCAATTTTGACAATCACGCGAGTTGACGACAGGAAAATAATCAAAAATTGCAAGTTGCCAACTCGCGGTTTCCCGCAAGTTTATTGCCCGCGAGTTGATGAATGACTCCATTCCATCACTGTTATTAAATACGCAAAACAAATGAAATGAATACGCAAATAACCATAATATTATAATATCAGCACCAATACTTGTGTATAAATACCATACATGATTATAACTTACTAGCTTTTGCCCACGCGGGTGGAGGCATGGATGTCGGTTATCGCGACGTGCGGTCCGCATTATTGGGTATCCTGAGGTCATGAACACCCTCGAACCTTTGCAGATGCGTAGAGATGTTGCGTCTTTGGCAGTATTCTACCGTCTCTACCATGGTGAATGTTCTGACGAGCTCTTCCAATTAGTCCCACCCTCTCCTTTCCTTCACAGGACGACATACGGTGCAGAGTATACCTGCTAGAACCAAGCGTTTCAGTGACTCATTCCTATGCCGCACCACTATCAACATATCCTATAGGATCTGGAACTCCCTGCCAGCTCAGGTGTTTCCTTCTTCCTGTTGTCCCGGGTCTAAGAAGCGGGGCTGAGTGCCACCACTGTTAACATCGTACATGTTTACGATGGTGACCCTCTTTCTGAGACTTTGCCTTTAGCTTAACATCAGGCGAGGTGAAGTGAAATTGACGTGTTCTATATAAAAAAATGATGGACTTAAACAGAATAATTATTCATTTGGTAACATTAAGATGGACGACATAAATAAAATAATCCTTGCCTTCATCATCTATCTTAATTCCACAAATTGACAACTGCGACTTTACTATTACTTTTTTTATACGGTTATTCCGAGTGAATGTCGATGGCTGAACGTTCTTTCCATAATATACCTAGTATGCCTAAAGAACAGATTACTTAATAGCTACTTTGTAACAGATAAATCACTGTCTGGAAAATCGTTCATACCTACTGATTTAATAGCCTATTTGTCCACGTCGTCGGCCGCTGTAAGCTTATTATTACTGTGCAGCCGCGTGGGGCTGTAATAACTACCATAATTCTAGGGCTAGCACTTTCCATAAAGTATAACGGTAGATAATATAGACATAATACATGTATTTGATGAACAAAATTAAATGTTTACCATTTCAAACTAAAACTTTTGTGAACAAGTTTATTTTTCTTGGTTTTTTAGCTCTTGTTTTTTTTTCGAAAAAGTATGTTTGGCCTCTAAACTACCAACTAAAGTTACAACTGCCTACCAAAGTACAAAATATAAAAATGAACTTCTTCCTACAGTCCCAGGTCCTTTAAGCGGGGCGTGAAAAAGCATTTGATGAAGCCACCACCATTGATAACATAAGTAGTACGTGTGTGTAATGGTGACCCTCTTTCCTAATACTTTGCCTTCTACTTATCAGGCGAGGGGAAGTCAAAATGACGTGCCCTATACAGGGTGATTTTATAGTCCTTTCGGATAAAAAGAATTTGGACACAGCTTCTTTTTTTTTTTTTTTTTTTTTTTCAATTTTATTGTTTATCACAGGTTTTAGTAGATGTTGTCATTTACATAAATTAAGTAGGTATCACTGTGATATGTCTGGTAAGACGTACAATCAATCACAGACTTAGAATTAAATTGAGAACGCACTTATTTGAACAAGTCATTATTTAAGCTATTAAATTATAATTATCATTAAACTAATTATATAATACAATTATAAATTAAAGTCAACAATGTTTCTTATAATATAATTTACACAGTCGTCAAATCAATATGCGATAAAATAAATAGGTATGTCAAAGATGTAAATTAAAAAATTAAATTAGTATGTATTATGTCAACTCACAATGTTTTCATCATGCATAAACTCACTGATTGAGTAGTATACTTTAGTGATCAAGAACTCCCGAAGCCTTTTTTTAAAAACATTAATAGACTCAGAACTCTTAATATTGTCCGGTAGTTTATTATATATCTTTGTGCTCATGCCAAAAACACTATTACGAAATTTTGTAGTCCTACATTTTTTAATACAAAGAGTGGTCTTATGTCTTGCACTTATAAGTGTTGCATAGTTTTTTAGATCCTTCCTGACTATAATTGCAGCTTCATAGATAAATAGTGCAGGCAAGGTGAGAATCCCTAGTCTAGCGAACGATGGTTTGCAAGATTCAATCTTTTTTAGTCCGCATATACTTCTGATGCACTTTTTTTGGGCTCTAAAGGCATCCTCCTTGTAAACTGAGTTTCCCCAAAATAGAATACCATAAGTGAGGACAGAGCCGACATTAGCATGGTACGCTGTTAGTAGTGTAGCTTCACTCGCTACTTTCTTAAGCATATAAAGGGCATAAGAGAAAGAATTTAACCTATTACAGATTTGACCTGGGTTTTCCAGCTCAAATCGGAGTCAATGTATATGCCTAAGAATTTTGTAGACTGAACTTCTTTAATTAATTCACCATTACATTCAATTGACACAGTTTGTTGATTTGAATTTTTATTTTTAAATACCATATAATTGGTTTTGTCTAGGTTCATTTTTTAATTATTTTGTGTCAGCCAATCAATTATGCCTACGAGAGACCTGTTTATATTTTGTATATAATTGGAGTTTCTCCCATCGTAAGTAAAAATAGCCGTGCTATCGTCAGCAAACAGTATCATGTTCTGGTTAATAGAGGTAGGGAGATCATTGATATACACCAAGAATAATAGTGGTCCAAGTATGCTGCCTTGGGCAACACCAAATTTAACTATTTTGGACTCTGATGTGTACTTTGTGTTAATCTTTGACTCATTGTTAATTCTGTACATTATTGTGACCTGCAGACGCTCAGAGAGGTATGATCTCAGCAAAGCGAGAGAGTTACCTCTGACTCCATACTTTTCTAGCTTCGATATTTCGATAGCAAAATCATTTGGAAGTATTAATTTGGCGAAAGAAATTTTTTTTTTGTAAAATGTATGAGAAAAATGTTCAGGTGAAATGAAAAATGTATGGGGGTTTTAAAATTATTTTTTCTTTCGCCAAATTAATACTCCCAGATGATTTTGCTATCGAAACTGTGCTCAAATACAAACGACTATAAAATCACCCAGTATAAAAAATAAGTTAATTCTCTACCAACAATCGTACCTTTTAATTACGAGGAAGAACCAAGTACCTGATGTCACTTCGTCTGCAAGATAATAGCCCAATGGATTATGTAGCCCAATGGATTATGTAGCCCAATGGATTATGTAGGTGGTAGGTCCACACACATAGTTCTACTCATACCCAGAACCCCCAATCTCAGACCTGGAACACTTACACCATGTCAAGCAAACATAAATCATATTACTATAAAAACAAAATCAATTGAAAGATCAAAACGCTAGGCGACGAAGATAGATTGAAGTTAGCGTCCAGTACAACTGAAAAGTATTTCTCTTGTAAGTAGAGGAAATAAATCAAGTTGACAGAATTTTATTGCTAAGAAATAACCTGAGCCTTTTCCTTTTGGGAACATTTGATTAAGTTGAAAATTTTTAAGGGATGAGATGGTATTGGGTCTGTTTAGTTGCAATACCAAAATTGCTTCCCATTTATATTTATTGCATTCTTAAATTTGGAATGCAATTGCTGTCCTGAAAACAAAACTATGCTTTGCTTCCACGCACAGAGCGAATACTCTTTATTTACGTGCGGAAATCACCCACGATGTTGTCGATAACCTCTGTGGCGTGGAGGCGCGGGTTCGATCTACGCTCAGTGCAAAGTACATATATTTAGGTATTTACAAAAAAAAAATATCTAAGTGTGTTTATCTGCATTCTAGATTCCATAACACAAGCTAGTTTTTGTCGTTGTTCCAAATGTTATGGGATATTTATTTATTTGTCTCAGATACCCTTCCCCACTTGGGGTGGTTACATCGGACTCGAATAGACCAAATGTGCACGACAGCCTCTGGCATCTTCTGCGCGTACCTCGTCTGACCTAGGGCCATGGAGGGCACCCTCGAGTGTGGGACTACAGCAGAAGTTGGAATCACTTAAAAATAATTTTAAACGTGTGTGTACCTTTAATCGACTAAAAAAACACTTAAAAAACATCCATCTATTTTCAAACGGCAAAATTCAACAGAACTACCGTAGAATTTCACCTCTAATTTGAACTAAAAGCCTTCAAATCTACTTTAAATCCAACGAATTATTAAAAAGTTTGTCTCTTTTGGTCTCTGAATTATGAATGGGAACCATCACTTCGCACGTCTGCCAACGGCATCATAGTGCAGGACGGGCAACCGCACGGCGGCGCACCACGCGCAGGGAAAGAGTTCTAAATAAACAAACCATGCTTGTACGGAAACTACTCTGCTAGTTTGCAACTGAGGGTGGGCCACGATATGAGCGATAGTAAGAATATATTTTTACAATTGCAATATGGTTAAAATTATAGTGAGCCTATAAAAACAACAAAAACAAAAATTGACGTCATTATTATTATGAGTTTTTGTTTTTACGAAGTTCCTCACTCACTATACTTTTTTCAAGGACCTAATATTACGATATGTTTAGATGTTGTCATTTATAAAGGTTTTAAGCAAGGTAGCCAATTTATAATAATGACTAACAAATTAGACTGGATGCCATTTCCTTCATTAATGTATAAGATTTAGGTGTTTAGTTTATTCAGCCACACTGAAGATGTTAGAAGAGCCATTTAGTGATCTCTCTATACACATTTTTAATAGTTGATGATTTGCTGTGTATTTATAAAGGTACTAGCTTTTGCCCGCGGCTTCGCCCGCGTAGAGGTCGGTTATTGCGACAAAACATTTCTCAAAATTCGTAGGTGTACGATGTTTCATGCTTATAACTTTGAAAATGACGAACTTTCAACACAAACGTTTATTACCTATTAATAATAATAGCTAAAGATTAACCTAAACAAAAATCGCAATGCGTTGGTTGACACAATTCGATATTTATAACGTAAATCCATTTCCTACCATGCAAGAGATAAAAACTAGATATTTCGCACTTCAATTGCTTTCAACTGTAGATTATACTCGTACAACTTCTTTGCCCATTAAAGCAAAATGACGCTTTGCATTTTGAATACCAATAAATCTGCAGTGTTCGTGGCCCGACAGCCGGTGCCTAATAAAGTGGGTCGGGCAACCGTCCACCGTCCCCTGGCTAAAACTACGCTTTTTAACCAGTATTTTTAGTTACTTTTGTACAAGCGCTGTCTCTGTGCTTGCCTGCATTTCCACCTCCCATTATTTTTTTCAAACTTTCACGCTTACTCAAATACGTAGGACTAGAATCTTTATGTTCCCTACCAAAGTCATAAAGGACATATATGTATTCTTTTTCTGGGTGCATACGTTACGAACTTTTGAAATAAAGAGATTCAAATTACAATTCGTCGAAAAAAATAAACATTCGAATTGAGAACTTCCTTTTTTAGTCAATTGAAGTTAGTTGAAAAAAAAAACAAATTATACCAAACAGATACATAATCCGATCGAAAGAAAAATATATAATCTATACATTTCATCAATCAATACGAAAAAAAAATCACTTTTAAACTAATCAACTTACGGAAGAGATTTACACTGCTTTAAAAATCTCGCCCTGTTTCAACAAAAAGCTGCTTATCTGACCAATCTTAAGAGATTAACTCACATAGAAAATAGCTTAGAGGTGTCTCCTTAAGTGGGGCGACTGATCCCTCAGGATTTGACGAAGACAAACGACTGGTGGCCTCTAATAACGTAGCAAAACGTCTTGCAAACAAATATATTGCTTTTTCTTGCATAGCTTGCCATTGGCTCGGAGATGAACCGCAGTGACATGCGGTATTCTCTTGTGAGTGTCTGTCACTTTCCATAGAAAAGTAGTTTGCTTGTTATTTTTTGCATTAATCTCTTCTATATTATAGTTATGTCTATTCGACTGAGCTGAAAAACCAAATAAGACGAGTTATGTTTTTGTGACTACTAAAAGACTGAACCAATTTTGATGTTTAATACGAGCAGTCAGTTTTTAGTTTCTATAATAATATACCAATGTAAATGGGTGAGGTATTTTCTTCCATTTCTATTTTTCCTTCATCCATTCCTTCTACTGTCCCATAGCCGGAGAAATACCTGTTGAAAACATACTACATAGGTTACACTAAAAGTTTCCGGAACTGGCCACTTACATAAACAATATTTAAAAATTTATTACAACATTTGAAAATAGAACTCTTTGTCTGTAGAATACAGTTTGTTTCATCTGACTGTCTTTTGTTATTATACCTTGTGGCGCCATTTAAAAAATTGTGTGCCTGCATCAACATGGATTTAACTCGGGAAAATTTTCGTAGTATGATTTTCTACGATTTTAAGTGTAATTTGACGGCTCAACAGAGCATCGCTCGGCTTGAAACAGCTTTTGGCGATGAAGCACCATGCAAGACGACTGTTTATAGCTGGTTTGCAGAATTCAAGCGTGGTCGTATCAATCTCAGTGACGAATCTCGCGATGGTCGGCCGTCCACCGCTGTGACCAACAAAAACATCGATGCTGTGCGCCGTATGATTGAAACAGACAGGCATGTGACCTACCATGAAATTCGCGCATCCTTAGTAATAGGCATGAGTCAATCCATGAATGAATGAATCAATCCTACACAAACATTTGGGTGTGAGAAAGCTGTGCTCGCGGTGGATCCCACATAACTTGACCGAGGATCAAAAAACGGACCGCGTCACTTGGTGCAGTGCCATGCTTACCAGATTCAACGAAGGTGCGTCAAATTTGGTGTGGGACATAGTAACAGGTGACGAAACATGAATTTATTGCTACGATCCCAAAACAAAGCAGCAATCGAGCGTATGGGTCTTTCAAGATGAGCCGAAACCAACCAAAGTGGCGCGCGTGAAAAGTGCATCTAAGCGGATGATTGCTTCTTTTTTTAATAAAACTGGACACGTGGCTACTGTTGCTTTAGAAAATCGTCGTACCGTGAATAGTGACTGGTACACGACCATTTGTTTGCCGGAAGTTATTGACGAACTCCGTAAAAATAACCGTAAACGCCGTATCATCCTGCACCACGACAATGCTAGTTCTCACACGGCCAGACAGACAAACGACTTTTTGAAGGCGAAAAATGTAGAACTCATGAGTCATCCTGCATACAGTCCCGACCTGGCACCTTGTGACTTTTATCTGTTCCCAAAAATTAAGAACCAATTACGCGGCCAACGATTTTCATCACCAGAAGAGGCTGTCGAGGAGTATGAAAAACACGTTTCAGAGGTCACCACAGAGGAGTGGCACAAAAGTTTTCAAAACTGGTTTGATCGAATGAAAAAGTGCATAGACGCCAAGGGAGATTATTTTGAAAAACAATAAATTAATTTTGTACCTTTAATAGTATTTTTTCATATTCATTCCGGAAACTTATAGTGCGCCCCAAATGTAGTAGCTATGTAATCAGTTAAAATTAGTCCTATTTCAATGCGGAATGTTTGATTAAACTTTGAATAATATCAAGCAAAAACGATATCAGTAATCCATACATAATATTATACATGCGAAAGTAACTCTGTCTGTCTGTCTGTCAATCTGTCTGTCTGTATGTTACACTTTCACGCCTGAATCACTAAACCCATGTTGATAAAATTTGATATAGGGGTAGATTAGACTTTGAGAAAGGACAAAGGACATGTTTGGTCGCGATAACCGACATACACGCGGGCGGAGCCGCGGGCAAAAGCTAGTTAGTATATAAAACAAGCTAAAGAAGCCTGTTGATCTGCAAACCCTATAACACTTTGCAAAAAACACATTTAACGTTAAGTATTCAGTGCAGCGATTATGACGTCATACCTTGTCAATAAAGGCAATGCGCCGCGTTTAATATGCAAAAGATGCGCATACAAATTAAGTGTTATAATCCAACTTTGCCTTTGCAAGGGTTCATTGCACTTTACTCCAGTGAGCAGACTGCAAACTGATTTAGTAGACTGAACAGGAAATGTGTATAATGTTTTAAAATTTCTGAGAGCATCTTCGATAAGTGAACTGTGAATGACCATTATAACTTCAATAAGCAGAGGTTTGAGCACCTTCGAGCATTTGTATCTTAGAGAGCACGTTTTGCAAGAGCGACTGCTGGTGACCCCCATTTCTGAGAAGAAAACCTGCCCATAGCCCTGTCAATAATCAGCAGGTGAAGTTGACTTGAGTGGGCTCTTTATGGGCTCTCCCGTTGTGATCCCGGTGAAATCTCTTGATATATTCACTGCGGTTTATCAAGATATGTCTGTTTGAGATACGTATTTCGCTTCTTCTACTTTCAACATTGTTTTAGGTATGCTCGCCAGTTTCAGGTACTCTTGACAAGTCCTGTTATTTACACATATATGCAATCACGTCTTTATCCCCGGTGGCGAGTTAGGTAGAGGTGAATCAACAGCCACATTTCACCAATCAATGTATTCTGTTTCACGTAATACTTCACGCCCAGACTCAGCCTCATGGCTCGAGCCAACAATAGTGCCCGAAAAACTGTAATAGGCTCACTATTACAGTTTTCCGGGCACTATTGTTGGCTCGAGCCATGAATCTGAGGCTGAATCTGGGCTGTATATATTTGTCTGATGTTCAACAACCCTATATATTTTTTTGTATTTTTTATCTCCTAATCGTGAAGTAATTTATAGAAACCGTTTATTTATAGAATCGATTAACAGAAACAAAACAATTGACATCTTAAATTTAATTATTAATCGATTAAATGAAATTTCTTTCGATAAAGTTCTTAAGCTCATTTGCAATATTGTCTGTTATTAACCGTTATGATTTATGGCCCTGTCTAATAGTAATCTCACAATGGATACTCATCAGTCTTGCTTACCAACTGACTAATCCCAAAAATCCCAACGTAATTTCGCACATATCGTACAAAGCAATAGTGTTTCCTAGTCCCCTTAATCATCCGGTCTTCGGGTCCACGGAAGCGCTCCTTTGTGTAAATTCTCACAAAGATGTCCCTAATTGAAATCTATTTGTTGGTCCAGTTGAAAGTAACGATGGCGCGTGGTTTACTGTTATTTCCTAACTTTGGTAATTCTGTGACCTTTCTTCATTTCATTATACTTTGTTTAAGTTGGTAAATTAACCTTGTTTTTTGCTAAATTTACTTGATAGTCAGTGTTAAACCTGTGGTTGCTAATAACGGTATTTTTTCGCAAACAATTAACTTCGTAAGTAGGTACTAGTAACCAAAATTACTAATATCCGTTCTAAAATTATAAATGCAAAAATAACTCTATCTATCTGTCTGTTACGCTCTTAATAATTTCGTATAAATTGCTTCAGTAGTTTAAGTATGAAAACCATGCCAAAACAAATAAGTTCTAATGAGAAATAAATAAATGTAAGCATAAAATAATTTAACAAACGAATTTATATGATTTTGGCAATGCGTAAAAAAGGACATACACTGTGTTTAGAAGTGAAAATGAATATTATACGCCGGTGGAGCCGCAGGCAACAGTTAGATTAGAATCAAACACTTCAGCTAAGCTTGCTTGTGTCAGAAACGGGTACACCGTAGTAGTGTGATGGTTAGGATTTGAATACCTATTCGCGTGGTGACGGAGAAAGAATACAAGTATCTCCACCCCCTCTTATCCAAGGGGTGTCATACGCGGTGACTAAAGATACGCAGACGATATCACTGTGAGAGAAGGAAAACTCGAAATAGAATCCTGTTCCAACCCGTCCTCCCAACATTAGTAGAGGCTTAGGTCCAGTAGTTGACTGGGATAGGCTAATTAATTGATGGATTGGAATACGCCTATGAATCGTAAAGCTGACTCAAGGCTTTCGCTTGAACGTCCTCGCTAGGTGTTTGTGTAAGTAATAGTCCTATGTTTTTCGAGAAAAATATGTATTGGTGTGGTAAAAATTATACATTCCAATATATAATTTTTCTCAATGTGAATCGCTAAATATCAATCAGAGAGAGCGGCATTAAATAAAATTCCTCATAAAGCAAAGAATGAGCAAAAACATAAAAGAGCGTGTTATGAAAAGCGTTCGGGCTTTCAGAATTTTGCTTTGGTGTTCTAGCCAAGGAAAAAATATAGCAAAGAGTAAATACATAGAGGAGATTCATCGGATTAGATTATTTAAACGAAAATATTTGAGTTTATCAACAAAATAGATCAAAGTAGATATTCTACATTCTTCTACATTATTTTTAAACTGTTTAGTGTAATATAGCAAATTTGGATTTATTTCTTGGCACAGTTAGACAGATCGATCTTGATCTCTTGGCATTTGACTTAACTTGAGTACATTCAATCTCTGTACCGATTGGATGCTAAAGCACTTAGTTTTTGGATCTCAACAATAAGGTACTTGGTTACTCATTCAATAATATTAAGCATGAAACTCTACCACAAGTGAGCTACAAAAATATTACCAGTCGTATCATCTGCAACTACACTGGGCCGGAGGACTATACCACCGTTCAAGACAAGTTTCTTCTGATCGATCCTTCTCAAAGTGACAGTAAGTATCTTCAAGCACCTCTCTCGTGTTGGGTTTCTCGGCAATGAGATGCACATTACTCCCCAGACAACTTGGTACTTATTCTACAATAAGCAGGCTTTACATCAATCAATCAATTAGCCCACTGTAGTTCACTTCTGGACATAGGCCTCTCCCAACGTGCGCCATTAGGTACGGTAATTTTATTAACCTAAATACTCAAATAGAGTCAATACTACTATATGGATAACCAATGCTCATTATACGAAGAATAGGTAAAAAACTTGACTCATCTACTTTCAGAAGTTACCCCTCTTTGAGAATAACGTCACTTTGAGTACAGACAAAAAATATCTCCGCACTAAAATGAGTTTCCAATTTGGCGACGAGTTTGCGTGAGTGATCTTTTTTGTGACTGTCTTTATTAGTTCTAATTCGGGAAGTCATCATTCATAATTTTATTGGATCAGACAAATGGGTTAAGTTCTCTGTTATAAAGTCACGCATCTATATATTAAAGGTCGTAGGTAGAGAGCTATTGAACACATTTTGTCATTATTTTCTTTGGAGAAGGTGAACATTTGCTACATTTGGTACTTTTGAGACTCAGTACTGGGTATAACCTAATAGAAAGTCCAACTAAATGCCTACTAAGCCCAAGAATCGAATCAATGACCTTTCTCTTTATTAATCGATACAGACTCTATACTTTATTTTTACTTTTTAACCCGTGACTTGAAGATCAATTCTCGTAATATAAATTGGTTCAAAATTCAATCTCAATCTAATCTCAGTCTACCATATGTCAAAGAGGGTTTTCCCGTTACACTATTTTGATAACCATCGTAATAGTTTTTGACATTTAGGAGACTGCAATTAGTTCTAAATTGAATTCTAAATAGAGAAATCACGAGATATCTGCCACCTAAGTGGTATATAGAAAAATAATTAACCCTCTCAATCGGAACCTGTAATGTTCAATATTCAGCCTTCCCTCCCTCACTCCTTACATGAACAGTAAAATAATTGTGACAATCAGTGAAGTTAATTAAAAAAAAGCTTGTAAAAAAACCACGTATTTTAATTAGTAAATGGTACTTAACTCGATGAAAGCTCCATTACACACTGATCATGATACATTGGCCAGTGAAACAGACTCATTGTCTCGTCTCGGTTGTCACATCGGGTTAAGCCCTAGGGCTTACGGTAAGGCTTGACAGTCTGTCAGTGAAGGCCTAATTACTGTATTCAAATGTGATTGGTTGAAATTCGTGACTTCGTTTTTATTGTAACTGTTATAATAGGTACAGAGGCTGTGTGAATAAAATAATAATGCTTTCTAGTAACTTTTATTGTAATTAAAACTAAAACCCGACTACCGAAAAATCACACTCTAAAATGTAACAAACAAGAAAATATCAAGGATAGCCGTGGTCGTATGCCACTTTACCCTAGAATATATTGTTTTGTTAAAGTAAGTGGCATACGACCACGGCTATCCTTGATATTTTCTTGTTTGTTACATTTTAGAGTGTGATTTTTTTTAACTTAATTTTTTATTTACAATATTTTGGGGCAAGGTAAAGCTAATAATTTATACATATTTGAAATGTGCTTCTTAAGCCCTTTCATTTGATACCAAACACGGCATATTTATCTCAAATTTATTTTTTAACACAGTACCTTATGAGCGCTAGGGGGCACCACACAAGATTGAGTGACAGATCATATAGCCTATAACCATCGGACGATAAAGCCGCTTGTAACGATACCTCATTTGTCTAGTTCTAATAAGTAGTTGAGGAGCTATGAGGGAACAAATGAACATACATACATACATACATACATAGCCTGTCAAAATCATAACCCTCCTTTTGGCTTCGCCGTAGTCGGGTAAAAATGAACCAATGCTAGCATAAAATGAGATCCAAAGCATAGTTTGTGCTATAGATAATATTAGAGTTTAAGTTTTTATCCTTGTATTCAACGATAAAGTAATTTACCTCACAAAATTTTGCCTGATTCTATTCTATCAACCTTTACCGTCGCGTTGGGATAATTATGTAGCAAAATATGTACTTGATATTTAAATTGTTCATGGCAATTTGCTTTTGCTCTTAGAAGTAACTAGCTTTTGCCCGCGGCCCCGCCCGCGTGGATGTTGGTTATCGCGATAAAACATAGCCTATGTCCTTTCTCAAGGTCTAATCTACCCCTATACCAAATTTCATCAAAATCGGTTCAGTGGTTTAGGCGTGAAAGCGTAACATACAGACAGACAGATAGACAGACAGAGTTACTTTCGCATTTATAATATTAGTATGGATTAATGCACCATTACATTTTCCAAAATAGTTTAAAATTCCCCCTCACAAAAAGTAAACAGGATTTGCTGTAAGCTTGCCGCTTGTGGCTCTGGTATACGGCTTTAGATTTAAATTTTGTCTTAGATCCGCCTTGCAGTTTGCTAAATGCATCTCACTCTCTAGTGATGCACTAAACAATAAACCCTGATCTAGTTTGCAGTGCAGCCAAATTGAAATGGGATTGAGCCGAACACATAAACGTCGAACACGAGCGAATAAATGCCTCGGGACGGATAACGTTCCCCGAATACGCTTCGAAAACGTCGGCGTGATGATCTGAATGCTTTTACTGACAGTTGTTTGATGGCTACACATTGTTTTGCTATACTTCGCTAGCGCATGCAGTGCGGTGCTCTTTTAGTAAATAAGTGTGTAAAAACATTGTTAGATTCCGCGCAGATCTAAGATGCGTTAGTAAACTTTCCTTTTTTCTACAGACCCGGGTCCTTTAAGCGGGGCGTGAAAAGGCATCTAATAAGGGCGTCAAGCTGAGTGCACTCGCTGTTAACATGGTAAATGTTTACGATGGTGACCCTCTTTCCGAGATTTTGCCTTTAGCTTAATATCAGCCGAGGTGAAGTCAAATTGACGTGGCCTGTATAAAAAAAACAGATAATGATAATAATTAATCATAAGTGGTATCACTCGCCAATTGCTAAAACAATTGCAAAAAAAAAAGTATAATAATTAACACTTATTAAAAATGTGTATTAAACTACATGTAACGTATCACGCCTAACCCTCCGGGTATAAAGGCGTGATTATATATGATATGATGATTGGTGGAGCGCTGTACTTTCTTAATTATTTCCCACATAATTTAATTGTATTTCAATTTTGTAATTTAATAAACCGCTTCTATGTATCGAATAATGTTTGAATATTGGCGCTCATTTGTTGACCACTTAGTGTTGGAGGAGGCCAATGAATGGCGCTGTGAATGGATCTGTTCGAACTATATTTTGAGAACGAAGTTTCTATGAGCGAGACTCTCAAGCACCACGGCGGATCATCTACCCGCTCGCATTTTTAATCAGTCACTAACTCGCCGCTAGCACCGAATGGTGTCCTTTTTTGACTCCGCTAACGCAAAAAACGGAAGTTTGATTAATTCAACTCCTCGTTTCTTTCTGTGTAATTCTATAAGTTCCTTGGCCACATTCTCAAGTCAGTATAAGTGAAGTGTATCGGAAGAAAACGACAAATTCAAGAAAGTCACCGGCCGGTCGAAATATACCTACCCACCAACACGTGCCAGGAACCACGCCTGTCTGCAGCTGAATCCTCACGAGGTGGAACACAGGTCAGTGCCGGTTTTTCTTACGTTTTCATTCATAGAAGCGGTCACATGTGTATTTTCTTTTCATTACAACCTAACTGCAGTGTCATAGGAGCTTATACGCTCTGTGTGCAAACACACCACTTGGTCAGGACTATTTACACGTCCCACCATAATTTATGGTCCTTCGAGCCGGATAGGCCAGTAAATAACATATTCACGTAATTATTGGTGAATAATATTTCTTTCCTATTCATTTAATTAAAAGATTCACGTAATTTTGGTGAATTCTTTCCGCCATCTTAGTTTCATTACTTTCTTTCGCTAACAGATTTACGTAAATTATTTGGTAAATTCTGCATTTAAAACGCTAAATCTACGTAATAATTGGTAGATATTTATAATAGTTGGTGATTTACGTATTAATTGGTAAATAATCATCATTCTATTCACATACGCGTAACTTTGTAGGTAGGTACCTATCTAGGTACGTAAGTACATAGTTACATTCCCGCTCCGCTGTGCTACTTGCGCTATTATATAATAAGCCGTAGTACAATTTTCAATAAAAAGTAGGTATATCTAAACTGTCTGTGTTGAATTACTATTATATTATAGTAGGTACCTTACAGATAATCTTCTTGTTATATTTCAATAGGTAGGTCCTACCTATCGTTAATTTGCAAACATGTCGTCAGATCTCGAGACGAAGCTTATTCTGTTGAATCAAAAAAAGGAATTATTGTTTGCACGCATTAATCGTTGGTATAAATCGTCGAAATCAGTTGTGTGTTTTGACATAACGACGCGAGCGAATGAAGATTTTCTGTCTGAGACCGAGAACATCGATGTCGTTCGCGATAAGTTCGAGTCGATTGTAGATCAAATAAATAGCTTAAATTTATCATTAGAACCCCCTGTGGAGCCCGACTATTCTTGCCTTGACTCATTCGATGAATTGTATTCGAGAATAAAACGCATTAGAAATAAATTATCTACGCCCAAGGTCAAGGAGATCGCCTCACACGGGTCGATTAATTCAAACGCGTCTGTAGTGAAATTGGAAATGCTTGTTATTCCGAGTTTTGACGGACGCCCTGAAAACTGGAATACATTTTATCAGTCCTTTAAGGCCAATATTCATTCAAACACACAATTGTCTGATTCGCAACGTGTGCAATACCTATTCTCAAAATTAACCAAAGACGCATTAAAGTTCACTGCCGGTATTGTTCCGTCAAGTGAGACCTACAGTATAGTGTGGGACGCCTTGGTCAAGAAATACCAAGATAAACGCTCATTAGGTTCATATTATCTTAATAATATATTAGACTTAAAGAATTGTTCACCTAGTGTGAACTCACTTGATTCATTTATAGGTATATATTCCTCCTCTATCGCCACGCTTAAAGAGTTAGGTATAAATGATTTAATGGACTTCATGTTTCTACAATGTGCCTTGAGGAAAATGGACACGCTAACCATCCAAGCCTTCGAACTTTCTGTTCGAGGTGTCGATATACCTACGACGCAACAGCTGATCGACTTTGTACAAGATCATGCTAAGATGATTGAACGGTCAAACCCGCGGTCTTCGTCATATGCGAAGTCGTCCACTGCTGGGACGCCACAGTCTAATGATAGGCGTGTACAGCGTAATTCTAAGTCGTTTGTTGTCAGTGAGCCGATTAATAATAAGTCGAATGCGCCCGCCGCAGGTAACGCGCCCTGTTGTTTATGTGGCGGCCGCGACCACCGACACCTGTATAACTGCGCTCAGTTTAAAAATATGCAAAATGCAAAGGCTAGATATGAGTTTATTAAATCTAAGCGTGGTTGCGTGAATTGTCTAAGCACATTACATAATCTCCCGCGATGTAAAAGTACGTCAGTTTGTTTCTGTCAGAAAAAACATCATAAATTATTGCATTTTGAGAATAATGTTAATAATTCGCACTCGCATGCGACGACTGTTGCCGCATCCCCGCCGCCCCAGTGCGACCTTGTTACTCCCACTCCTGAGTCACCGCTCGCTTCAAGCACTGTGCATTCGTATGCCTCTAGCCATAAGGGTGATATTCTCTTGGCAACCGCTCAGGTGTATGCTCGCCCTAAAGGTAGCACTGGAAATAAATCTGTAGTCAGATGTCTAATTGATAATGGCTCACAGAATAACTTAATAACATTGTCCTGTTGTCGTTTATTAAATTTACCAATAATACCAATGAGTAATTCTGTTGTCAAAGGTGTTGGCTCCACTTCGCACACGATAATAGGCTATGTGTATTTGGACATTGAATCTCGTATTTATGCAGATCATAAGTATACTATACATGCGTTAGTTATGAATAGCCTTACGGATCAATTGCCCTCGCAATTAATTAAGTGTGATCGCGAGTTAAATCTTCGCGATTTACCGCTTGCTGACTTAAGCTGGAACATTCCAGGAAACATTGATATAGTATTAGGTGCACAGCTCTTCCCGTATATTTACTTAGGAAATAGAGTCGAGTGTGGTCCCAGTGCCCCTTGTGTACTATCAACCGCGTTTGGGTATGTACTTATGGGTGATTACCGTACACGTAAAGTTGTTGTGCCTACAACCGCATCCTTTTCTGCGCTAGCACTAAATGATTTAGTGCAAAATTTTTGGGAACTTGAGGAAGTTCCTGTGAAACGCCTATTGTCTCCAGAAGAAACCGAGTGCGAGAATATTTTCACATCTACTGTGACTCGCGATGACGTAGGTCGTTATTCTGTTGCGCTGCCGTTCTGCAAGGATCCCTCTGAACTAGGGAACTCGCGCGGCGTCGCTCACCCCCGGTTTTTGTCGCTCGAGCGTAAACTTCGTCAATCACCAACCGTACGCGAAAATTACAATGAGGTTATTCGGGATTGTTTAGATAACGGTTATCTTAGTCTCGTTGATGACTCTAAATTGTCTATGGATGGTTATTACATACCACATCACGCAGTAGTTCGACATGACAAACCGATGCCGCGTATTGTGTTAGACGCGAGCGCTAAAACCCACACTTGTCTTTCGCTCAGTGATATTTTACATATTGGTCCCAATTTACAGGCAGACCTGTTTTTATTATTATTAAATTTTAGGCTATGTCCTATCGCAATGAACGCTGACATAAATACTCACCGCAAATCGCTTGAGTTTGATGTTGGCAGTCATGTCGCAAAGGTTTTAGGTCTCTCGTGGGAGCCGTGTGGAGATAATTTTTATTTCACATCCACCTTGGTAGATAAGAAGTGCACTAAGAGAAATATACTCCCTATAGTTGCACGACTATTTGACGTGCTCGGGTTGGTGGCACCTGTGATACTCTACGCCAAGTTGTTAATTAAGGAACTTTGGCTTAGTAAGAGTGATTGGCCCTGCTCCAGAGCATATACGCTCACGCTTTTCCGCTCTCGTTCAAGAATTAAAATTGCTTGACACATTAAAAATTCCGCGATATATAGGTGTCGAAGTTGATTGCGAATTACGTCTTGTCGCATTTTGTGATGCCAGCCTGAATGGCATGGGATGTGTTATTTATGCACATTGTACCTACCCATCTAGCATTCAAACTCGCATTTTGTGTGCAAAATCAAAGCTCACTCCGACAAAGATTACTACGCTTGCTCGATTAGAGTTATGTGCTATTTTGCTTATGTCAAAGTTAATAAGAACTGTACGTGATTCGTATGCATTTCGCATTCCCGTTACTGACATTTACGCCTTTTCTGATTCCACGATTGCCTTATCATGGGTTCACTCGTCACCACATCGGTGGTCGATTTTTGTTAGCAACCGGGTCGCTCAGTGTCAAGAAAACTTGAACGCTAAACATTTTTATCTCGTCGCCGGAGAAATTAACCCGAGTGATTGTCTATCACGCGGTATGCTCCCCTCGCAACTTTTGGCTTATGATTTGTGGTGGAACGGTCCAGCATGGATCCGCGGCCCCCCTGATGAATGGCCTATTAAGTCATTCTCTCCCGCCAACTGTTCTGACTTACCTGAGCATAAGGCAAATGTGTTGAGTGTGACATCAAAACACACAGAGTCGCCATTGTTATGTACATTAGCACAACGTGTTTCTTCTTGGCAGAAACTACTACGCATCATTGCATACGTTTTAAAATTCGCACGATTTAAATTTAAGATCGAACCTCATTCTGTATCAGGATTACATCCTGTCCTTCTCCCTAAACGCGATCACGTTGTTGATCTAATAATTCAGCATTTTCACGTTGTCAATTGTCATACTGGACCTGGACTCCTCATGTCTATCATAATATATAAAACGCGTACTGGTACTTACAAACGCGCTGTAACCAAATTGTATCCTATCCCAACGCAATAACTTACAACGCTAAATAGAATCTTAAACTTTAATTTTTAACTCAAACTTTAAACATACTTTAGATAGAATATTGTTAGTCTAAGTTGTTATTTTCGCTATGTGTATTATTATGTTATACAAATTCACTATGGGCTCTAATCAGCCAGTGTTCGCTTGTTTGTTTCGTAACGTCTTGCGACGTTCCAAAGCCGGGTGCATGGTGGAGCGCTGTACTTTCTTAATTATTTCCCACATAATTTAATTGTATTTCAATTTTGTAATTTAATAAACCGCTTCTATGTATCGAATAATGTTTGAATATTGGCGCTCATTTGTTGACCACTTAGTGTTGGAGGAGGCCAATGAATGGCGCTGTGAATGGATCTGTTCGAACTATATTTTGAGAACGAAGTTTCTATGAGCGAGACTCTCAAGCACCACGGCGGATCATCTACCCGCTCGCATTTTTAATCAGTCACTAACTCGCCGCTAGCACCGAATGGTGTCCTTTTTTGACTCCGCTAACGCAAAAAACGGAAGTTTGATTAATTCAACTCCTCGTTTCTTTCTGTGTAATTCTATAAGTTCCTTGGCCACATTCTCAAGTCAGTATAAGTGAAGTGTATCGGAAGAAAACGACAAATTCAAGAAAGTCACCGGCCGGTCGAAATATACCTACCCACCAACACGTGCCAGGAACCACGCCTGTCTGCAGCTGAATCCTCACGAGGTGGAACACAGGTCAGTGCCGGTTTTTCTTACGTTTTCATTCATAGAAGCGGTCACATGTGTATTTTCTTTTCATTACAACCTAACTGCAGTGTCATAGGAGCTTATACGCTCTGTGTGCAAACACACCACTTGGTCAGGACTATTTACACGTCCCACCAATGATGATGGTCACGTATCACAAAATAACCAAAAATTCTTACTATAAATATAAGGTATAGGTTTCATGATTTCATTTGTTGGCTAATAGCCGCCATAGTAATTTCAATTAGTACTCCTCTACTTTTGTACCCGTTTCATCAAACTATTTCTTTTTTCACAAATAAAAATGATGTCAAATTTATTGCAAAATAATAATATATATATTAATAATCATAATTCAAACAGAGTGGTAAACAAGAACATGAGTTATGGAAGTAATAGATTCCAGTTTCCTTTGTCTGTAATCAAAACTTTGGGATACGAATGTTGTTATAAATAAGTAAATTTTACTCCAAAACATATCTCATTTGTTTTATGAATATGTACGTGCGAAAAATTCCGGAGACATTTGTACCAGAAAATATGTACTGTGTCGCAAAATTGAATTGTAAGAGACGTTCAGAGGGATGGGGATCTTGAATTGCTCATTATAACATCTCATATATGAGTAAGCAGAATTTGAAGTAGGACTGCATTTGTAAATTTATGGCGAAACGTTAGGAAAAATTAATTTTGTTCTTCTTACGCTTTATTTCATTAAGATTCTATTGTTACGTAGGCACGACAATATTACCTTATACTTGTTTATGTGTCAACATAGAAGTCTACTTTATGAGCTTTTAGTAGTAAGAGCAACGGGTAATAAACGATCCAAAATATTAGTCAGTCAAGGTATAATAATGAATATTGCATTGGTTGAAGTTCAAATTATGTATTGATGTTAGTTTAGCGTTCCAAACCGTAGAACCATGGTACCTGCTATTACGAGTATACTAGTAGATGACCGAAAATACTACGTAAAATATCACGAAAATATAAGTATCAGGAAATTCGAAATACATTGGAAAAAAGAAGCGCTCAACGCCCACGATCTTTCCCTTACAGGGGGAATTCTCTTCCTACTGAGCTATTGAACCACACTTGAATCACTTCAAATTTCCTTTCTCTTTATATCCTTCTTTACGGGGCGACGGTGGAGCCATCTACCAACTTTCTTTTTCCCAATTTACTTCGATTTATAAGTTAGCATAATAAATGCTATAAAAATGTCATTCAAGTATCAAGAAATTTTTAAATATCTTTTATCTATTTTACTAGTGTTGCTTTTTGTGTTACTTCTATCAGTCTTGTTTAGTATAACATTATTGTTTTGTTCGAATAGCACTAACGGAATTTCTATTGTTATGACTGCAAAGTTTACTAACTGAATTCTGTCTTACTATTTGTTATTATTTGAAATGATTCATTTTATAGCATGTCGGTAAACATAAAACAAACTATTATTCATACTGTTGATTGATGGCACTTGATGGAATTCACTGTTACACATCGAGAACACTAGTACTTTTTCCATAGTACTTATTCTATTACACCTGACCGGTTTCGCCTTACGGCATTCTCAAAGGTTTACATTTATCAACGGTTTTGGATGTTCTAATTCTAATTCTAATTCTTCAATATAAAACAAACTTAACCTTTTATATATTATGGGCCTGTAGTGGTTACCATTTTGCTACTCTCATTACTTAAGTCAACTTTGATATACAACATCACTTCAAGCTCTATTCCATTTTTTATACCATAGACTTCATTAGCTAATTGAGCGGTATAAAACGTATCTTTATGAAAAAATTCTGATCGAATTTAGCAATTTTATTGCTTTGGACGCATGGCTGGTTTTCTACTTACAAAATATTTGATGTATATTTAGTTTAAGTAATATGCCTTGGGTTAAAGTATTTTATTGAATAAGATAAAGTTTCATGGACTAAGTTATTGAATATTAGATTTGATTATATTAAATAACTTCTATTTTAGTTTGTTTTAATATTAGTAAAGGGATTATTGTAGAGATAGTATTATAATAATGACTTTTAACTTGTTAAAGGTTGCCTATTACTAAGGCAGATAAACCCGATAAATCCAGTGGATCTGACATAAGTATAATTTGAATTTGCAGGAGTAAACGAATCTGGAGTCTCAGATTCAATTGGGACTAATTCCAAAAATGATGATGTTAATGATTTAAACGGAACCAACAGCGTCAAACCTCACATAACAAATAGATAAATAATGATAATAATTTGACCTATCTGTCTGTAGGTAATGCTTTTGATATGCTGTCTTGTGTAAATAATGATTAATATACACGTTAAACCATTACTTTGCTCAGACATGGAATAATGATCGATGATGGAAAAGTTATTAGATTAATTGAAATGAGGTAGCCCCTACCATGAACAGTCAAAACGTTGAGCCAGCACGAAACACGAACGATTAACGTAGCGTGTAGGTACTATTAAAACATATCACTGTTCTTACGGTAGGGTTTCAGACAAACTGAATGGTCCATGAAATCGAATGCGCAAAACTGCTGTTGTTCCCTGGTAGTACCTAACTCAGAACTAAGTACATGATAAAGCGTATTTTCTAATGTGATTATTTCTGCTTCAGATACGTGATTTACTGTGTGTTGATGAAAGAGAGCTATTAGGTACTGATATTAAGGTCCTTATAATAGTCGGTAAAGTATTGCTTGATTGTACACCTAATTTTACTGTAACTGCGTTTAAAGTGTTCGTGACCAGGCAACACTGTTCAGTAAACGAACAGTGGATTTTTTACGTGCTGAAAATCCCCGCAGATACCAACCCCTCTCACCTGAGCCGGTGAGGTTATGTCGGACTCGAACGGAATTAAACGCACGCCGTCTGTGGGTCAAAGTGCAAAGCCGAAGGTGAGGTTGTTGGACATATCCCTCGCACCTCAGGAGACCTAGGGCCATCTCGATCAGTCTAGCCCTCTTCGGGAAGGGGGAGCACGGAGTCCCCAACGTCTCCGGAGACTGGGAGGCGCCACAAAGCGCGCCGCATCCTCAGCTTGCTTCTGCTAGAGTGACAGGTGGCTCCACCCGTCACCCTGAGGCCCGCGCTCATGGGGAACGATCAGTGGGTTAAGCTACCTAGGTGCGGTTACCATTTGGATTGATCACTGCTTAGTAGTGTTGCATCAGAGCAGTGCTGTGCTTTGGAGAGCACCTTACCAGTAAAAGTCATTCCTGGCTGTCATGTCGGCCCATACGAGTGATTGAAACAACTCTGTCTGTGGACATTGTATCCGAAAACAGTATGAAATAAACTTCATGCCACGCACGCTCAACCTGTGGAATGAACTCCCTGCCGTGGTTTTCCCAAGTGACTACAATATAGGGTTCTTCTAGAAGGGCATTAGAAGGTTTCTTCAGTGTTGCATACGTCCATAGGCCGCGGTAACCGCTTTCCATCAGGTGGGTCGTGTGCTTGCCTGCCACATAAGAGGTATAAAAAAAAAGTACGACTCAAACTGAGAGGCCAGACGCCAGTCGCTCTCAATGTGTGCATTGTACCTAATGTGTGCATTATAAACAAAAAAATGGACATTAATTTTATTATTTCATTTTATTTTGTTGTAATTAGAGTTTTTTTCAATTTAAATCACTTTTGTATTTTATTTAACTTAGATTATGACATCAATTTAATTTATAATTTCATTTAATTTTAAATTAATTTTTGTTTTTTTTATTGTAATTTAAATTATGATGCAAATTAATTAAATACTAACACTAGTTCTAAGTTATATTGTTACTAACCAGATATGTATCGTGTGATTTGAGTTAAATAAATAAATTAAATTAAAAAACTAAGTCACATGATATTCAAGCGAACCCTGAAGTTCGAAGTGAAGTCTTTGGATGCGACCGGGACTAAGGCTGCCTTTCCACCTTCACTACGTTGATATGTTGATTGGACCCATCATTTTGATTGGTCCACATAATATAGCAGAGCTGAAAACTGAAAAGGGATTCGTGAAAAGGGAAAAGGGATGTGTGCTGTGGATAGATAACCGATTCGAATTTTGAATATAACACATCTTAATAGCACATCTTACTCGCTTAGTTTATTTTATTGTTTGCAACATAACATTACATTGAATAATTTTCAACCACCCGCTTAAACCACGAGGGTTTTTTTATGCGAGCAGGAGTTACCCTATAAAAATTTAAAATATTGAATACATAATACAAAATACAATTATCTAAGTGGTTCAACAAAATGAGTTTTTAACCTTATTTTCTATACTTACATATCATAGAACCGTAGAAAGGCTCACATAGTTTCATAGCATAGCTAACCTGCTACATACTCGTGGTACATCGTACTTATAGGTTATACCACAATATTGATACTAATACAATTAATAATATAATATTAGTTAGTAACTAGTGGTAGTAGCAGCCACAAATATTTAGCAACAGAAATTCTGATTGAGAATTGTGGTCGATTTTAGCTGCCCACTTGTGCATGCGAATTTGCCGTTGGTTTCGTGAGTAACACGCCATATTGGACGGACATATTGACATAAAAGGTATGATTGACACACATCTATACAAATAAATAAAATTGGAGTGTCTGTTTGTAATATTAAAATAACCGCTTTCTACTACATGCATATGAATGTATATACGGTACACATACCAAAATATATATTTTTAAATTTTTTGTCTGTCTGTCTGTCTGTCTGTCTGTCTGTCTGTCTGTCTGTTTGTTTTGGCTAATCTCTGGAACGGCTGGACCGATTTGGACGGGACTTTCACTGGCAGATAGCTTATGTAATAAGGAGTAACTTAGGCTAAAAAAAAATAAAAAAAATACCAAAAACAAAAAAAAAAAATAAACTGATTTTTTTTATTAAGTACATTCCACGCGGACGAAGTCGCGGGCACAGCTAGTACCTAATAAATGCCATTAAAATGTACTGCAGACTGCAATACTGAAATAGAAGGTACTAAACATTTTGACTTTATTTGTCTAGTTTGAATTTTTGTTGCAATGCCTAATTCTCCATAAAAATAATTGATTGAAACATCGTTTTAATACAAATATTCTGCTCTGCAACAATATAGAAATGTTTAGATTATTCTCCATGTTGAGAGGTAGGCGATAGTCGTTCCCTTTAAAATCAAAACCTTCAAAAAGATTAGTACAAGAGTGTTCGGGCTCTAAGTACCAGCTTCGGATATGACTGAAATTGGAGCTCTGATAAAGAAGATTCCTAAATTCACCAAAGTACCTAAAAAGTACATGAAAATGCATTCAAATACGCCTCATTAACATTTCGTACAAGTCTAACAAAAACACTTACCTTTAAACGCTCTGCTGAACACGATCAAATTCTCCAGCACGATTTGCTCAACAAATCAAATATATAATAATCATATATATCTGTCTCAAAAGTAAACGTAATTATTGTAATTAGTTCTGATGACGTCATCTGTCAGCGAATGCAAAGCTCCGCGATAGGCAGCGTCTCGAGTGAGCACAAACTTAATATTCCATAACTAAGCAGATTATGCGTACTGGGAGGAGCGGCCACAGAGTAGAAATTAACAGCCGTGGTTCAAGTTCAAGAATTAAGATTTCAAGACAAGGTTCAGGTTTAAGACAGCCTCTGGCCTCGAGGCGGTAGTAAACGCAACTGCTACGCAGGAGGCCCGGGTTCGATCCTCTTTCAGTGCAAATATTTGTATGCATGAATATGGATATTTGCATTGGTCAGGGTGTTTCTATGTATAGTATGTATGTATTTACAAAAAAAAATCTAAGTATGTTTATCAACATTCTAGATTCCATAACACAAGTTAGTTAAGCTATGCTTACCATGGGTCTAGATAGCGTTGTGTGGAATGTTGTGGAATATTATTATATTATTATTATTATTAAGTGTAAATTAATATATTATGCAGTAATCAAATTAGTTTATATAGGATATTGTGATAACAAGGAGTGAAATGCAAAACAACTTGGGTGTCTTCAAGACTAAAGTAAATAGGTTACTTCTGGGTAAGAATGCTTCACCGTTGACCATATCGTCACTTACCAATAGTGGTCAAATGGAATTCAGTCATAAAAATAGTTATACATAAAATTTATCGTTCAAACTGTTTATACTGTTGATTGATGGCACTTGGTGGAATCTGCTACATATATATTGAGCAAGACACTTTGTATTTTTTCACTTAATTTTATTTTTCACCTGACCGGTTGAGAATGCCGTGGGGCGAAACCGGTCAGGTGAAAAATTAAATTAAGTGAAAAATAAAAGCGTATTGCTCAATATTTCTCGTTCAGTTTTAATTAATTGTTATCGGATATATATCATGTATATATGTATGTGATAAAACGTGAAATATTTTTAATTCTTATATGGTCACTATAAGATGTTATTAGGTTAGAAAATTACGTAACAACTTAAGACAGAAGGTTCCTTCACTAGGTACTGAATAAATTAATAAGCGACTTGGTATTTAATTTACCTCACAACTTTTTACGGTAGTACAACATTTTGCTAGAACACAATATTTATTTTTTAAATATACAAAATGCTCATATTCCATGATTAAAGTAATACCATAGTTAATTAATTCTCTTTAATATTTAAAAACTCGACATACTTCGTATTTCTATCTATCAGATACTAGTATTAGACTACTTTTAGTATAAGAGTATTTTTATAGTTTATTATATGTACTATTACTTATATTTTTTCACATAAAATGTCCTCGCATTTGCAAAGAACGGTTAGCCTAGTAGTGCGGTTTAAGGTCATAGCTTATTAGAGCCACCCGGCACCCACCCTGCATCGCCTCGTCGCACGACGTCCACTCGTTGTCGACAGGTGGTTCACGGGTGGACAACGTGTTATCACCAATAAACGTCGCACCGTCAACCAGTGGACCTCGCATCGTCAACCAGTGGACGCCGCGTGGTCTACGACTGGAGACCGGTTAGTCCAGGAATTTTCGTGTAGTTTGTTAACAATTGGCACGTACACTGTCCTCACGTGAACCACTCGCGGGCAGCGCGCATTCAACGCAAGGCAAGCGTGCGAGCAGCATGTTTTCACCGAGTGGTCCACCCGCCGTCCGCACGTGGAGAGCATGCGACTGAGGCGATGCGGCGATGCTACAGAGTTGATGTAGTGAGCGCATACCCATACAAGTTCCTAATATATAAAGAATACTAACCGCACGAGGCGAGGCGGTGCGGAGTTGGTGCCGGGTGGCTCTAATGAGCTATGACCTTTAGTCCTATTAGTATCTATTAGGTAATGGCCGAATAGACCAAACAAAAAGTTGAAACGCCTCAAAAACTATATACTCGTAGCTGTATAAACTATTGAGTCACATGTATTTCGAAATGGAAAAGATGTCAACAATATGACAGGTTCCGTTTAGTTTGTTTCCGCTTGAAAACATACTTCCCCTTTATTAATATTTTTTCTCTATTACTCAAAGGAACAAACCTTTAGTTCACTTCCAAGAAGGGAACTCATATTGAGTCAAACTCTCCTTTGAACATAATAGTTCCACAGAATGACATTTTATGTATGTTTTTGGAACAGTGTAAAATAATGAAACGTAGGGAATAAATAAAAACTTGTGTATAACATTTATTAGCGTCATCTTACTGTTTAACCCGTATAAGTCCTGAACCCGTAAGAATATCAAGCTTAAAAGTAAACTATGTTGCGAGGCATCATTAAAACCTGGAACTCCCTGCCAGCTCTCGTGTTTCCTTCTTTCTACAGTCCCGGATCCTTTGAGCGAGGCGTGAAAAGGCATCTAATGAGGCCGTCAAGCTGAGTGCCACCACTGTTAACATGTACATGTTTACGATGGTGACCTTCTTTCCGAGACTTTGCCTTTAGCTTGCCATCAGGCGAGGTGAAGTCAAATTGACGTGTCGTTTATAAAAAAAAAAACAAATCTAATGGTGAAAGAGTTCTTGAATTCGATCCAGCATTTTTTGAGTTTATCGATAACAAACAGATCTTTCCTTCTGAGATAAATTACAATTACCCTACCGCAATACACTACACTATGTGTTTGAAATTCTGTTGAAACTTCCGAAGGGCAGTTTAGTATTACTTATAACGTTATTAAGCACGTCATTGTATGAAACTTGAACTTACTCGACTTAATAGAGCTAGTTAGACCCTAACACTTAAGCTGTTATGTGATAATTGCCACGTTTGCACGAATCTGTGGATCTTGCCATTAAGACCTGATTTCTTGAATTCTCGTAGTAAACTTAAACCAACAATGGTTTAAGTTTAAAGTATACCTTGCTCTATTATTTGTAAAGGTTTTTTCACATGATGACGATAATCGATTACAGATTGACCCAAGTTCATCTCATTGACGAACCGGTACACCTAAGCAACAGATCACTCCCTCTAGACAAGTGGCAATTAATAAATAATAATAAAAAGCCTTTTATTTCTCGCTTTCCATAATCTTACATGCAGTACAATGATAATTTCTAATCTTAAACATTTTTATCACCTTGTGGAGGAACGAGGTGTGATGTTCCTCCAGCATAAAGGGAGGATCCTCCGACCAGGCAAGGTGATCACGCCTGGCGGGTCGCGGCCCAACGATTGTCGTTGGGATGTTGTATATATATTGTACCAGCGCGCGAACTTCACTTTCGCGATTCAGTATTCGTAGCGACGTAGTAGTGGTGTAGTAGTTCGGCTTGCTGTCGCTAGATGGCGCTGGGTTATTGTGGTATCGCCACAACCTATTCAATTTAATTTAATTTAATTTAGAAGCAAATGATAAGTACTAACACAAAATCTTAGTTTTTAGACATAATGGAAATTGATTCTAATTCATTTTAATAATAAATCATATTAAATATCAAAATAAAAAATCAAATTAACAATTTAATAAATAATACTATTAAGAATATGATTAAACAAGTCCATATTCATAATTTTAACTGAATCGTATTTATTGAAAGGTTTTGTTAGCAAGAACCCTCTACATGAAAGGTAAAGGCCTCCTCCAGAGATGACCAGTGCTCTCTATTCTCTGCCACTCGTGACCATTACTTACTTCTTACTTACTTCCAGCGGGGGACGCCGTCGACCGGAGGACGGGTGATCTGCCCTCTTTGTGGGCCATCCCCTGTGCCTCAAGGGGGCGTCCGGCAATCACGGCGCTCCGTCGAACGTACCTGTTTCTTTGCAGAATCTTACGATCTGTTCCACCTTCAGATCCTCAAGGTCTGGTGTTTTTAATGTGTCCGTCCCCATATTATCCCATCTTGCTGTTGAGTACATGGGGCATTTGGCAAGCAGGTGGAGGCTGGTCTCCTCGGCCTCCATGCACTCTGGGCATTTGGGGTCGGTTTTCACTCCTTTAAGTGTCAGGTGTATTATTGTGTGTGTATTATGTGTTATTATTTCTATAACCAGCCTCATGTTTCTCCTGGAGAGTTTCAACAGTTGGCTTGATTTCTTCGTGACCATGCTTTTTATGAAGATCTTCGACTGTCTCATGACAGGCGAGGACTTCCATTTTCGATTTGTTTCAGTGACTATGCTGTGACCTATCACTCCCTTCGTGATTTTGTGGGCTATGGGTAGTCTTGGCTCAGGGCCCACCTGGTTCACATCAGCTCCTTTTCTGGCCAGTTCGTCAGCTATTTCGTTGCCCGTATTACCCTCGTGTCCGGGTACCCACTCGTGACCATTGAGTACCTGCTACTTTTATGATATCGTCCACCCAGCGTGCATTTGGTCTTCCTCTTCTTCTCTGTCCAAGTGGGCCTGTCCATTGTCTTGTTTCTCTAGTCCATCGCTTATCGTTCAGCCTCGCTACATGTCAAGCCCATCGCCATTTAAGTTTTTGTGAGTGGCTGAGAGCGCCTGTGTCTTTGGTTTTCTGTCTTATACGGGTATGGCGAATCTTTTGGATTTTCTTGATTTTCAGAATACTTCTCTCGATACCTCTTTGGCAGAATGTAATTCTGTTTTTTACTTTTGTGGTGAATTTCCAAGTTTGACAGGCGTATGTTAACGTGGGGAGTAAGCAGGTGTTCATGACTTTCGTTTTTATTCGTATGGCCATATCGCCTTTAAGTGTTTCTTTGAGACTCCAGAATGTTTTCAATGTCATGTTGACTCTTCTCTCTATTTCTAAATCATTATTTTGTTGGTTGAACGAAACTTGTTTTCCCAGATAAATATAAGCATTAACATATGTTATGGGTGAATTTTCCAGATATATTGGTCTGTCTTTCATTATGGTTCGTCATGATGTTAGTTTTGGTTAGGTTGATTTCTAAGCCCACCTTTCAACTCTCTTCGTGTAAAGTATTTATCATTACTTGCAGTTGATTTGTACTTTCTGAAAGCAGGACTAGGTCGTCGGAAAATCTCAAGTGGTTCAAGCGACGACCATATATTAGGTCCTTACATTTGAAATTGGCGTTTTTCGTACTGGCCACTTTAATCACGATTTTCTCCTTTTTTTTTTTTTTTTTTTTTAATGGATTAGGGAGGCAAACGAGCAGACGGATCGCCTGATGGTAAGCGATTACCGCCGCCCATGGACACCCGCAACACCAGAGGAGTCACAAGTGCGTTGCCTTCCTTTTAAAAGAGAGTACGCTCTTTTCTTGAAGGTTTGAAGGTCGTAATGGTTCGGAAATACCGCTGGTGGCAGTTCATTCCACAGTTTAGTTGTGCGAGGCAGAAAGTTTCTCGAGAAACGCACAGTTGTGGACCGCCAGCTGTCCAGATGGTGAGTGTGGAACTGCTGTCGCGTGGAACGATGGCGGAAAGAGGCGGCGGGGATCAATCCGAACAATTCCTCGGAGCACTCCCCATAGTATAGGCGATAGAAGATGCAAAGCGAAGCCACATCTCTACGCAGTGCCAAAGAGTCTAGCCGATTTGAAACATCCCGGCAGTTGACGATTCGAGTCGCTCTCCGTTGGATGCGGTCCAGAGGGAGAAGTTGGCACTGAGGTGCTCCTGCCCAGAGATGAGAACAGTATTCCATATGTGGCCGTACTTGCGCCTTATGAAGTTGTTGGCGGTGAGCCGGAGTGAAATACTGTCTCGATCTATTGAGTACACCCAGCATCTTCGAGGCCAATTTAGCTTTACCCTCTAAATGACCGCGAAACTGGACTTCGCTCGATATGTCAACACCAAGTATTCCAATATCGACTGAGACTCTTTGGTAAGGAATTCCAAATTCAAATTTGTACAGCTATTTACTCATGTATTTGTGCTTCGATGACCGTCATTAATTTGTTTTTTTTCTTCTGTTTTTTTCTGTTTGCGTCACTCATTTTACAAAATAGAAAACTTAAAATATCGCATTATTTACGAATACGAGTTCCGCCGTGGCACTAGTGCTGCGGAAACGACTCGAAGGTTGAATGATGAATATGGCGGTCATGTTGCAAAAGAAAACACAGTTCGGTTTTGGTTCCAACGTTTTCGTTCTGGAAATTTCGACCTGCAGAACAAGCCCCGTGGACGGCCTGAGACCCAAGTTGATAATGAAGTATTGAAGGCTATTGTGGAAGCGGATCCATCGCAAACCACGTCCGAGTTAGCTGCAGGCTGCGGTGTTAGTGATAAAACTGTTTTAATTCATTTGAAGCAAATTGGGAAGATTAAAAAGCTTGAAAGGTGGGTACCTCACGAATTGACTGAAGCAAACCGGCAAACGCGCGTCGACTGCTGCGTTACATTACTGAACCGGTACAATAATGAAGGTATTTAAACCGAATCATTACCTGTGATGAAAAATAGATTCTTTACGATAATCGGTATCGCTCAGCGCAATGGCTGGATCCTGGCCAGCCAGCCAAATCCTGCCCCAAGCGAAAATTAACCCCAAAAAAGTTACTTGTGAGCGTTTGGTGGACTAGTGCCGGTATTGTTCATTACAGTTTTCTCAATACTAGCCAGACTTTTACGGCTGATATCTATTGTCAGCAATTGCAAACAATGATGGAAAAGCTAGCGGCTAAACAACCTAGGCTGGTCAATCGCTCCACGCCACTGCTGCTTCACGACAACGCTAGACCACACACCGCACAACAGACGGCTACCAAATTAGAAGAGCTTTAATTGGAATGTCTAAGACATCCGCCGTACTCCCCGGACCTTGCTCCAACAGATTACCATTTTTTTCGAAATTTTGACAACTTCTTGCAAGGGAAAAAATTCAACTCTAATGGGGCAGTCCAAATCGCCTTCACAGATTTTATTGATTCCCGTCCGACTGGTTTTTTTAGTAAAGGGATCAATGAACTACCTATGAGATGGCAAAAGTGCATAGAGAACAATGGTGCATACTTTGATTAATTAAATATTTTATATTTAAAAATATTCGACTTTTTGATCCTCCCATACAAAACGCCAATTTCATATGTAAGGACCTAATATTATATATGCCGAATTTTTCCCATTTTAGTTTTCCAATGATGGCCTCCAGCACTGCAATGAAGATAGTCGGCGAGAGCGGGTCTACCTGCCGTACGCCTCTTCCTATCTGTACACGCCCTATGTGATTAAATTTTCTCTTCTATTTTTATCCGTCTTTAAGGTGACGATGGAGTCATCTACCGATTCGTCAAGGCATAACACCTGTGAGGGAATGATCACGGGTTCGAGTCCCACCCGAGAAGTTTAATTTTTCTCTATGTATTCGAAGTGGCAATTAGTTAGCCGGCGCATGGTAGAATAGAATGACGAGTGTATGAGAGTTGACGTATAAGACATTCGTTGATGACTGTTGGTAGAGAGAGATAGAGAGAAGGGCAGGTTGTAGGCTTTCCCTTTGAGGTTGGAGGGTCAGGTGGCAGTCTTCCCCGTAAAAGCGTCACGCCTCCGTTCAGGCTTGCTTCTGCATGCTGAAGTGACATCACCAATTCACCATTCTATCGCAGTACATTCAGGGTCATAAATAACTTGACGACGAAGTCTCAAATTGTTTTTTTTTTTATAAAGGACACTTCAATGTGACTTCACCTCACCTGATGGTAAGCTAAAGGTAAAGTCTCGGCAAGAGGGTCACCATCGTAAACATGTAGCATGTTAACAGTGGTGGCACTCAGCTTGACGGCCTCATCAGATGCCTTTTTACGCCCCGCTTATAGGACCTAGGACTGTTAGGAAGAAGGAAACACGTGAACTGGCAGGGAGTTCCAGGTCTTAATGGTGCGGCATAGGAATGAGTCACTGAATGATGCTCGTATTAAGAGCAAATCAACCTGATATCAGTCAACTGGAAGGGGTAAAAAACCGAAATTAAGATCATATTGAGTACTTAGTACGTTAACACTTTTGAATCTGCTGACTGTGCACAGATAATAATTTGGCGGAGACAGGCTCGCTTCTCGGAAATAAATGCCACTGATGCTATGAAGATGTAAAATAGTCTCAGTCCACCCTTTCTGGTATGATTATATAACAAAAATGAACAAAATAAAACCCAATTTAGTATATCACCACAAGCAGTTATTCCGAGTCCTTTATAATTGTGTATTTTTCGGACATACGCTCTGACCCCTTTAAGTAACAAAGCATCCAAATCATTGTACGAGACAGACTTTGTTTAAGTTTCGACGTTGAAATAACAAGGGTAGCCGGGGGTCCATTATCAGGCCCACCTCAAACTACTGTCAACAGTGATTAATCTTAATTCACCTTAGAGTGCGGTTCCGTAGTTTTGATTAGTACGTGCTTCAGTAGATAGTTGGGGGCCTGTCGGTGTAAAAAGTTTCGCTCTGATATCGCGGCCGGTCGTATGCAGATCCGGGGATGAATATTCAGAGTGTGTGGCAGACGTTACATCCTGCGGTTTATTCGTTTTGTTTTGTTCAATAACATGGAACTAAAGAAAAATAAAGCAATTCAAATATCTTTTTGTAACCCTAATGAACATTTTGTACTGTCAAATCCGTATTAGTCTGTACGAAAAAAAATTGGCAATGTAGACTTTCGTGAACTAATGAAATTCGATATACATTGGGAAAATTTAGTGCTCAAGTGGCACTTGAACCCATGGGTTCAAGTGCCACTTGAGCACTAAATTTATAAAACTCAAAAAAAATTGGCAATGTAGACTTTCGTGAACTAATGAAATTCGATATACATTGGGAAAATTTAGTGCTCAAGTGGCACTTGAACCCATGGGTTCAAGTGCCACTTGAGCACTAAATTTTTTGTCCCCCCTGTAAGGGTCATGACCCTTACAGGGGGGACAAAAAATTTGGGGATGCTCTTCCAACTGAGCTATTAAGCGACACCTGAATCACTTCAAGTTTCCTTACTCTTTATATCCGTCCTTCAGGGTGAGAAAAGTTAACATAATAAATACTATAAAAATTTCATTCAAACTAGTGAAATGTCAACTCAATGTGTACAGGGAATACAATTTTATTGTTCTCATAATTATTGTTCGTTACATAAGCACAGAATAGATAATAGACATAAGTAAGTTTAAAGTATTTTCTTTCATAATTTATTCTTCAGTTGAGGAAAAGTTATGTGACCAAATAAAATAATGATATGACCATACTATGAATCCATACTAATATTATAAATGCGAAAGTAACTCTGTCTGTCTGTCTGTATGTTACGCTTTCACGCCTAAAACACTGAACCGATTTTGATGAAATTTGGTATAGGGGTAGATTAGACCATGAGAAAGGACATAGGCTATGTTTGGTCGCGATAACCGACATCCATGCGGGCGGAGCCGCGGGCAAAAGCTAGTAATAAATAAATTCATCATGTTTCCAAGACCTTGATGCTAATTTCCACTGATTACAACACTGAACCTGTCTGGTTTACGAGTACGATGGTGGAGTAACAAAAACATTGTCTCGATTTTAGAAAATGTCTAGAATATTAAGTTATTTAAGCTTATTATTATGTCTGTACTTTGCTTTTATTTACGTAAAATAACATTTGCCCAGGTACGAATTTTGAGTGGGTAGAAATCCCACTGTGAATAACTATTTATTAAGTATAATAAACTACACTTTAAGTAAATAAAATATCCAAATAAGAAATTCCTTCCTTTGAGAAATCTGATAATGTTTTTACTAAATGTAAATCTCTAATATAAAAATGAATAGCTAAATGTGTTGGTAAGCGCATAACTCAACAACGCCTGGACAAATTTGGCCAATTCATTTTTTTAAATGTTTGTTGAAGTTCAAGGATGGTTTTTACGGCGAGAAAACTTCGAACAATTGCCGGTAACCGACATCCACGTGGGCGGAGCCACGGGCAAAAGCTAGTTTAATGTAAATATTACAGTACTTAAATAGTAGTGAATAGATTCGTTAAATAATTACTATGTAATAAGAATATTGGAAGTTAGATGCCTGAAATAAATGATTATTTAATAACCTGAAAGGCAACGGTAGGTATCCTAGGCATACAATGGACAGGCATTGAGTTAGAACTTCAACACACTTTGCTCTCTTTACCAACGAACCCCTTCGTAATACAAGCTACTCGTATTTAACTTAAGTAAGATTGATAAACAAAAAAAAATACTTTCTTAATTCATTAGCAAATTTTCAAAGACCCCACAAAATTTAAGTTCAATTTAATTTAAAAAAATGGAAACAGATTTTTATTTGCCTTATATTCTTGATAACAAATATGGTCGAATATCGATCAGTGAAAAGTAAAAATTAAAGCTGGCAGATATAAAATAAATACTCTTCTACATACAACACAGTTCTGCCGGAGGCTTTATTGGCTACAACAAAAAGAATAATCGGTCGCGGATTTGAAATGCATTGAATAAATAACTGGTCGTAATAGATCAATTTGTTGTTTAAAATGTAAAATTCAACTATTGTTTGCTATAAAATTGTTTCAGTTTTTCAGGTTTTTAACGTTGCAAACTATGTTATCACAATTTGTAAGCCCATTTGATGCTATATTTTATGTGCAAAGCTATGTTAAATCCAAATTATATGGTATGTAGATATGGTATACGCCATGAGGTAGGTTTATGGCGATTCAGTATAATAACTATGACATTTACATCAGATTAAAACTAACATATAAGTTTACTATAAAACTATGAAATGAGTAAAGGCATGTAACTAAATTTAGGAAAAAAAAGAAACAATGTACAAGCATCAAAAAAAGTCACTCATCCAAATACATCCTTCCTCATCCATTAGCAAAAGAGGCTTTCGACAAACAATGTCCCTAACTCTTTAGATATGACGTCGTATTTCGTCGGACGGTTCGACCTTGGTATTTTTTTTTCAAAATGTCTGCAAGTCTACAAGCGTCCCCGTTCCGGTTCGGGGGTGTTTTGTGCCTCCCGGATCATTGTTTCCTGGTTCGTAGTTTGTGTTTTGGGTATTGTGCGGTATAGGATGCGGTGGAGTAGTGCCCGGGGGTTTCCGCACGAAATAATAAAAGAGGCCACTTTACAGTTTGCGGTGTCTATTTTGTATCTGTGCGTTTTATGTTTTAGTTTGATGGTTACATATTTATTACGTGGTTCGGTTTGAATTTCATGTTTTGACATGTGACTCTAGGCCGCATGGGGAGCTGTTACAAATCCTGTGGACCATGATGTCGGTTATCGCGACCAAACATAGCCTATGTCCTTTCTCAAGGTCTAATCTACCCTTATACCAAATTTCATCAAAATCGATTCAGTGGTTTAGGCGTGAAAACGTAACATACGGACAGACAGAGTTACTTTCGGATGTATAATATTAGTATGGATTTAAGTTAGATTTATTAATTAAATACGTAAGTTGTGGCATTACAAGCATCCTAATAGTGACACAAAGATCAAATTTATATATGAAAAATAAAAGGTATTTTAGTATCTCAGTAACTTTTATTCATATATTAAACGCTTTAGTGTACTTCACGCAGGACAAAATATGAGTCTGCTTGCACTAAATATAAATGCTACACAATCCATCCAGACATTAATTTATAAGTAAACCTGGACCGGATAAACACTAAAGTGGAAACTCCTTTTATAAAAGAGGTGGTTGACAGCGTAGGTAACAAATGAATAAAAAGAACAGCAGTTTACAAACACAAATCATTTTACGCCAAAACGATTGTGAGAGAAACACTAATTACCAGACTTCACCGCAAACTGAGTGCTTACAATCTAGCTTACAACTTCCAACCGGTGGTAAGTGCATTAGGATAATTAGGGCCGTAGAAGACGGTAGATTATGTTAGGTCTGCTCCATAATAGATGTTACTGCAATGTAAAATAGAAACCTAAATTGCAGATAGATTTTATGAGCAGGCAAATTTATCGTCTTTTGTGCATGAATTTGTTTAAGTCTGTATATCATTGAAAAGATTAGTAGGTACGAATTTTGTTTTTACAGAGGTATCTCCACCAAACGAGTCCTTTTATGCAATTGGTTTATTTAGTTGATGTCATCACTTACAATGTTCAAACTAATGTTTATTGTTACATTTTAGTTTTTATTGTTACATTTTTTATTCTTGCTTAAAAAGGTTACTGAAATAAATATTCTGTTCAAACTTCATAAATCTTATATTCGAACTTTTGGAAAGAATTAAACAACGTCTAAAAAGTAATTACGTTAATCCCAGGGATCCCGCGAATATCTAGGACCGCGATGAAAACCTCCGCCTTATTTTTTAGCAGTCTTAAGTTTCGTGCCCCGAAAAGCAGTGCACATGCCGACATTAGTGCCAGCTGCTGAGCTTAATTGTATTTCCAAACCATCAAGGAACCCATTAAAATGCACATCCAACATTTGATCCAAATCGGTCCAACCGTCTAGGAGGACGGAATAATTATGCACCTAGTATTAACATATTCAAATTAATCAAAACCAACCAATCAAAACAGTTTTACAAGTGGCCACACTATTCCAAAGACCAAGAATGTTATTCTTCATATCTCTGATGATGATATTCCACTTGAATCCCAAGTAATCCAATGGAATACATTTGTACCTTGCCTTTGTTTCATAAAAATTTGAGAGCACTTTGTGAAGTTACAGAGACGAATAATGTGCTATAGCACTGCTTGGTAACCTACTGTGTAACGGCGGGTTCAGCGGACGATACGAAACTTATAAATATGTATCAACATTTGGCGATAGTTGTATATTGACGTACTTGTTATTTTATGTTGTGATGTGATAGTATTTTAGGTGTTAGTGATCCGAAAAGATAGATGTGGTAAGTTGTCTCTGCCTACTCCATAGGAAAATAGGTGAATCGTGCCTAAGATAGGGGACTCTTTTATCCGCACTGAGCCTTTCTTATTGGGCCATTGTAAGTGAGCGAAGCGTGCCTATGCATATTTTATTAAGTGCATAGATAAATGTTTAGTAAATATACTCACAAAAAGTTTAATAGGAACATACGATGAACGTGTACGCAAATGTAATAAGTATGCAGTAATTAAAATTATTTTTAAAGGACTCTATCAGGATTTATTTCATTTTATTTTCACTGCACTCGACATTTGACTCGACCCTTCTGAAAAGCAAATAAATCGCGGTCGGATTCGTGAAAACCGGATTAATTTCAACAGAAACCTCAATGATAAAATTATATTATAATTCATGATAAAAAATACGTCATTCTTTGTTTTTTTTTTCATCGCTAGTTGATTATATAGGCAGTAGGTTTATTTGTAAAACATTAGGAATATCCGTTTTTACTATTATATTATTACTGTTCGTGAAAATTGTGATGTTAGAAATTACTTTTGGTTGAATATTACGAGTAAAAGCATCTTCTGAACCTGCCCTTAGCGCACTCACGCTGAGCTCTGTTTGCAAAGCTATTAATCTCTGTGTAGAAGCTGCAGCATATACAGTGAATACCTTCTCGATCAAGAGTAATTGCACACATTTTTTTCCTTAATATTCTGGAAGAGTTCGATTACATTTTATTTGTGGCAAGACTCTTTTTTATAATTTTAAAATGTTGGCTATGCCAATGTTTTTGTAGCATAGTTTGAACAAAATATACATTAACCAAGCATTGAACCTAATAGACAACCAAACGGGTTTCAGTGGAATAAAGATTACAAAACCTGTAATAATTAAAGAAATAGCTCAAGTTTTCACAATGGAAGGTAATGTTTTAGTTGCTTTACAAACTGCAGACGAAAACTATTTAGATTACATTTTAGTTACGTACATGTAACTTCTAGTGATACAAACGACAGCCTCTGTGGCGTGGCGGTAGTGAACGCGACTGCCATAGGGTTCGATCCCCGCTCAGTGCAAATATTTGTATGCATGATTATGGGTTTTTGCATTAGTCTGGGTGTATAATGTATAATATGTATGTATTCACAAAAAAAAAAGAATATTAGAACCGAAGTTACTATTATTCCCTCTAACCCCTCCAACTAAGCTAAATTGCTTGTGCTAGAAGTGGGTTCACGTCGGTAGTGTATTGGCCAGGCTCGAACCCCGGACCTCTCGATCGTAAGGCCGACTCCTTAACTAAGCTACCGACGCTTCTTTTCTTTTCTCCGTTTATCCGCATTCTAGATTCCATAACACAAGTTAATTAAACTTGCCATGGGTCTACATAGCGTTGCATAGAATATTGTGGAAATATTATTATTATGTTTCTCTATTCCGAGACTCTTGGGGCTATGGAGTCCCGGGCCTTTGGAAGGCGTGCGTCGGGCCGAAGCCAAGACGTAGAGGCGGCCCCTTTAAGAGAGTTTAATATGATACACCCGGGGATGGTCCCCGCCATGTGCAGAGACTATTGGAATAATGGAAACTAGTTATGGGCTATGGGGTTGAGTATTGGATGGACTAGTGAATGGGCTATGGAGGGAGACTAACGGACGCCTGCCATGACAATAAGTCTCAACAGCATGGGCCCCATTAAAATAGCCACGCGTAGAGCGGCCATGGAGCAACATCCGTTGAGCGGCTCAGGTTGTCGAGAGGTGAGTCTGCGGGGTGCAAGATCGCGATGCAGAAGTCGGTCAGCAGGCCCCCGGCGTTATGACATTTTACACTTCCAACCTAGAGCATAGGTTCTGCTCTTGCGACACCACTCTTGGCCGGCCAATTGAGGCAAACACAAGAGGCGGGGCAGAATAAATCCATAGTGTCGCCACTGACCAACAGCTCGCCACAAGCTGCCCCTGCGGGTTATAATTTATTATTAATCCGATTATTATGAGACTTTCATACTTAGGATATTACGAAAGGATACTTTCTTTTTGAAAGATACTATTGGAATTTGAAATTCAAACTAAAGTCATGGTGATTGTGGAAACATTCTTACCTCACTCAGTGATAGTCACAAAGCACATCCCACTAGTTGCTATATCAAAACATTGCAAGCCCAAGCCCCCTACAAATTGGCACTACATTATCACAAACTAATTTTAACTTTACATTGTTGTGCATAAGCTACAAAATTGTTTCAAATGGCTTGTAGAAAGACAAACACAATAACAATAACGGACTTGCGATAATCTAATTTGAAAGCAATTTAAACTTGTTCGTTCTCATTTTATGTTTAACAATAGAAAGTTAAGCCTAAACTGGGAAACGGAGAAATATGGAGAAGGTGGGGAGACTGGGGAACATTTGTCTCACGATGGCGAAAGTGCTTGGAAATAAGTATTGCATCGCAGATTGTGCTTTGAATAGTAATGACGTGGCGACCGAGTAACCAAACACGATAGTACGGAGGAGGAATGAAATAGTAAATATGGAGGTGCCATGGATATGTTAAATGAATGTTCATAGTTTTTGAATTCAATTTTATTTTAAATTTTGCCGTGCTGGTTTGAAGTAGAATAATAGTCACCACACTCTTTCTCTGGGTGTCGTTAAAGGCACTTAAAGCCTTGATCACACGCGTCTAGTGGAATAGCGAGACAGTGTACTTGACCAGGTGCACAGTACGTGTGAACATGGCGTGCAGTACTTTACAGATACTAAGCACTTGGCCGAGTGCACTGTCTCGCCACGATTAAGACATATAAGGCATAATGCTGTTCTCCATCTGAGAGTATTACATACACCCTATGATAAAGTGTCCACTATTAGGACCAGCAAAATAAGGCGACGACCGCACTGGTCCCTTAAAATTCGTACCCCATCCCAACATTCTCAACAATATAGCTCACAGGTAGCAAAACGGCAACGTCATTTCCAACCCTCATCGATGACGGCGTCTTAAATTGATGGGCCATTTGTAAAACCACTTATTGCAAATTGAAGATCTGCGGGCCCGACTCCCGCATGAGACAACATTTTGTGTGGTCCAGAATTTTTTTCCACTCCCAGTTTATTTTGATTACAATTTAATGACAGTTGTGTGAATTTTATTAAAATATACACTTTTTGAATGAAATTTTTATAGCATTTATTATGCTAACTTTTAAATTCAAAATACAACAGGAAAAAGAGGAACTCAAGTCGGACTTGAACCCACGACCTTTCTCTTACAGGGGGAATGCTCTTTCAACTGAACTATTGAGTCACAACTGAATCACTTCAAATTTCCCTTCTCTTTATATCTGTCTTTAAGGGCGACGCGACGGTGGAGCCATCTACCAACTTTCTTACGAACTGTTGGTGCCAATGAATGGTTTTTCAACCATTTTGAAACACTGATTTTTGATGACTCCGCCCAAATATTTGAATGAAATTTTTATAGCATTTAATAAGCTAATTTTTAAATTCGAAATACACAGGTCGTGGGTTCAAGTCCCACTTGAGTTCTTCTTTTCCCGATGTATTTCGAATATACACTCTGTTATAACTTATAATTCTTTGTGAGAGGGAGGTCTTATAATAGATCCGGTTCTTAGCATTCCATGGATTCACCATGCGGTCGCCGGGTCCATGGCGTGGTACAGAGAGGAACACTGTGACGGCGCCTGGGACTTGTGACCCAGGTGTAGGTTTAGGGTGGCCACCTTGTGATGCATCAGCGCTCACCTCCACCGTCAGTCGTGTTCCCCCCTCTACCTATCCAAATTTGGTAAGATCCTATCAACGCTGTTTTAGATATTCGTTTGAGTAAAGAGCTTACTGAAGCTCTTGGCAATCCGAGGTCTTTAAATAATAACATACTAATAAGCACGTTGTTGCTGAACATATTTCAGCAAGATGATATTTTGAGAATTTTACATATGTACTTATTATTTCCTCGCAATGGTGAAACCGATGCCTGGCGGCTTTGCTCTTGAAAGATTAAGTCGTTTTAAAGATTTTTAAATTTATACTCTAGGGAATAAAAAGGTAAGTACATAATTTATAATCTAAACCTGAATGTATCTGAAATACAGAACCTGAAATCAAAACGCCCAGATTTCCATACATTCAATGATTGTTCTATAAGTCGAATACATAGGGAAAAAGAATCTTCTCGGGCGGGACTCGAACCCGCAGTCTTTCCCTTACATGGGGAATGCCTGACCAATTCGGCTACCGAGACACGCCCGATATGATTCAAATTTCCCTCCTTATACGTCTTAATGCTGTAAAAAAAAATAAAAAAATCCTTCAATTGTTCTATAAGTGTTGATAGTTTTTGCACTGACTCCCTTTTGAAAATGTTCGCTATTCATTATTCTATACATCTACTATACAACAAAGTCTTCAACCAAAATGTAATATGTAAATTATGGTCTACTTTGTACATGCTACAATGTTTGTAACAAAAGCAGCTTTTTATAGCTCTGATTATCGCGGATCTTTAACATGGCAGCAATTTCTGGTACAAAATCATTTTAACTTCTCGGTTCAAGAGCTTATGAGAACATTTGATGGCTTCCGTTGCAGTATCGTATGAAGAGATTGACTTTTGTAATTTATTCGTTTTATCTCTATAGAATCAACTGCACGCTCTTATGATGGCGAAGACTTTATTACCAAAACAGAGAAGACATATTCACATTCTGAGGGGACGACGCCCTTTTAGATGGACGGAGTTGCAAGCAATGGTACATCACCTTGCCCAGTAATAGGAGAATGAAGACGCTGTCATTGTCCTCTCGATGAATTACGACACTTTCTTTATAGGAAAACAGTACTATCAAGAACTTAAAATAGTACACAGTACAAATGTCTTACTGTATGTATTCGAATATGTAACCATTAGTTATAATTATGAAGGTGGATATCGCACAAAGCTACTGCCGTAGGCGCCGGGAGTATCTTTGTGCTCTTCGTGTCACAGTGAGGGGATTAAGGCTCTTTATACACTGTTGTGTGGAGCGATATAATACCAGTTCAGACTGATACCGCCGACAATATCGGGAGCTAATCTGTAATCTTTAGATTTGAGAAATTATGCCTGTAATAGATGTCAAATAATTTGACTACATAAATCAATCATTTAGTGAAATCATTTGACAACTGAAATATTACGTTTCAGCTGTTTAGTTATGGAACTAATGTTATGGAATTTAGACGCTTCTTTGGTAGCAAATCAGCATGACATGCTCCATTAGATGATAAGTGATTATGTTAAACTCTATTATACCAGGCGTATCACTTTCCCTTGTCACCTATAAATCAAGAGAGAGGTCTATAAGATAAAGGAATTATTCATGTTGAAAAACAAAATGTCAAACAAAATTCACAAATTCAAAACATGTAAGCATGGGTGCTAACTCTACACTATTACATGTGACTTAAGATGTAGCAAGCAGGCAAAGCATCAACGTATACCTAAAACCTCTCAACGCACCCCAAGCATGTATTATTAACGTATTAAAATAAAAAATAAAAAATCATTTATCGCATAAAAGTTTACCACAAAAGTCTCCACAACAACGGCCGAACCTTCTGACCAATTTCAAAAATGCCACCTCAATAATTTTCCAATTTAAAATCGCTTTGCACCCTCCTCTCTTACACGGCCTTATAAAGCGTCATCTGTCCCGCTCACGCAACCGGCTGGGGTCATTAATCACCCAGTACAGGTGATACAGGCGTAATGCGGGTACATCAGTCACAAACGATAAGGGATTACATAGAAATTATGTCACTTGGGTGTGCGGGAAGGAACTATTTCTTTGTATATACTGATTTCTTTTGAGGTTACATACACTGTGATGTGGACTTGTGGAGGCAAAATACCTCTAAACTGAAGTCTCAGACCTGTATTCCAGTCCGAAGCAGTTGTGAATTGACTCCTACAATGTATTAAAATTGTCATCTAGAATACTATCTTTACTCAGATCTAGATAAAAATCGAAAGTTAAGACTGTGTATCGTGGAACACAGGCCTTAAAGTAGGTCTATGTCCGCAGTCAACGGTCGCGTGAAATAGGTAATTGATGCCGTACCCGCGACTTACAAGAACCTATTCCAGGTCCAAGATTCAGCCAAATATTTAACCAATTTTGCATAGTTTACTCAACTGACACATATAATATTAGCTAGAATTCCAGAACTAATAAATAGGACATCTGGTGTTGCCAGCATTTATGGGCTATCGCCGCTTAACATAAGCTGGGCCCCATGCTTACTACTTCCATCATCGTCATTAACATCTTGATTGACTGTTTCTCTTTTTACCCACGACGGAACGGAGACGGTATATGCGTTTGGGGTGAGAGATTTTTTGTATGTCTGTTTCTTTGTGCAAATCCATGTTGCCATTTTCTCCGAAAGTACCAATCCAATTTTGACGTAGTTTTCAGTAACTTGTTTGTCCTGGTGGCACCTGAGGCACACCTCCACCAGACTGCTTTCCGGCTTGTACTTCTCCACTTCGAGTGGTTTTGGGCATCCATGATAGCAAGACTTTTAGCTTGCTACCTTATTAGTATGCAAAACAAAATACTACCGACAAACATCCTAAACTAAAGCGTCATATCTTACCGAAAAGCACAGAACAGTGTTGCCGTAAGAAGATTACGGCCCACGGGTGATTCCGCCTAACTTCACGGCCCTTCTTATTAATTTCAGACAAGTACGTAATTATTTCTAAGTAAAAACTGAAGTCATAGAAAATTAAACCGGCAGTTTATTGACCCTTAAGTTTTATGAGTCAATTAGAGGAAACGGCTTTCGGAATAGTCCCCTTAGTCTGCTACCAAACGGTTATTAACGACGCATTTTATATACAAGCTCATTAAAAAGCTAAAATTTCGCATTATTTTGTTAAATCCTGTGTAATGTCAACGGTGTCGCTTTATACTACTGAGGAAGTAAAAGAGCATAAGCAAAACTTGGTGGATTTTTTCGTCCATTTCCTTTGACACTACTGCGTGGCACTACTAGTAGTGTCATGAGAGATTTTATTTCCCGTGACACTACTATTCTCATTGTCTGGTTAAACTCATAAATAAAAATTCCCCGTAAATTAACTGATTACCAGTGACTCTACTGCAACAGTAGGTAACGAGTAAGTAGTAGTAGAGTATAAGTAGGTGGTAAGTAACGACGCTCCTGTGATCTATAGACCACATCATGAGCGTTGTTACCTACACTAGCGTCCGCGTCGTACCAGTGCGGTGTCACAACCACATACTCGTAGCACTTATCAAGATATTACACTGCACTGCTTTACCTCTATTACCCGAAAGCATGATTTAAGATAGTTGCCTACATACTTGAAGAGTATTTTTAACCTAAAAATACCGAATTTCCTCAAATATGCGGATCATCAAGGATAGATAACCTAGTAGTGTCAAGGGAGATAAAATTCCCAGTGGCACTACTTGCGAAAGAGTAGTGTCACGGGAAATGCAGTTTTACCCAAGGCACTAATGGTAGTGTCACGGGATATAGAAATCTCCCATGACACTACTAGTAGTGTCACGCTGTAGTGTCAAGGGAAATGGAGGGATTTTTGAACATACTCATACATCCCTATATTCATTATTCTTCTTACTTCTTATTATTTAGTCATGAAATTCAATATATATTGTGCTGTCAGTGCGAAAGCCAAAGCTTGTCTGTCTTGTTGCTTTGTGTGCTGCACTTACGGCGCAGAAATTATCTCGTGAACCACACTCATGCTGCCAACCTTGTATCGGCATCGGCAAAATGTCAAATCAGACTGCAGATTAATTCCTCCGCTTCAGCTTTAAACACCCTTCTAACTAAATTAATTTATTCAATATCTAATTTTGTATTTAAGTAAATATAATTACCTTGCTACCCCGCCTTTGATAATCTCAATGGTGTCCCACAAGAGATGGAATGAATGGAATTGCGATTACGGCTTTTAAGGAGGTTACTAATTAGGTAGATATATAACCCGCCATACCTCTGTGGAATTAGATTAAATTTCGATAATTAAGAACTCCTTTAATTATTACCTTAATACTTTTTGATGTGTATGCAGATTTTGTTGAATAATTAGATACTACATTATCTACACTTATATAATATAATAATTATGAAGAGGAAAACTTTGTATGTTTGGTTATATAATGAATAGGCTCAAAAACTACTGAACCGATTTTAAAAATTCTTTCACCATTTGACAGCTACATTATCCACGAGTAACATAGGCTATATTTTATTTTGGAAAAAAATAGGGTTCCGTAAGATATTTCGGACACAAGGTGTAAAAAATCAACTAGAAAAGTTACTTATTTTGCGTACGCTGCCTAAACTATAAAAGATACATCCATAAAATGTTCTAATTAATTGTAGATCTTATGAATATCTACAAAAAAAGTCCGCGACACACTAAGTATACCTATCTGTGTCGAGTGAGGCACAACAACCATTTTTTTATTTAAAAATCTAGAATATGCCCGGTAAAAGACTCTGCATATTCTATTTCAAAGTTTATAAATATCAACACAATCAAGCCAGTATCATCAGAAAACAATACACAGATAAAAAACAAATAAAGAAAGACACAACAATACAAATATTTGCCACGAATCTCACGCAATTTTCAATTACCACCTTTCGAGTTTGCCATCGACATCAAATGCGTCGAGTCTCCACTTATGCGACACGGACACTTGAAGATAACTTTTCTCGCATAACTACTGCGTTGCAAAGCGTTGCATGTGTAGTATGCAATATACCGATAAATGGGGCAGCACTGAATGTCATCGAATGTATCTATTTTAAAATCTATAGTGATAAACTATAAAGGATACAGTGTGCTCGAAAACAAATAATACTTTTTTAAGTTAAATGGTATTGTTTGCCGAACTACAGGTATACCGGGTATATCAAATATAAGTAGCCTAGTGGTATGGGTAATGGACTGCTGAGACGAGGTCTCGGGTTCGATCCCAGGTTTACCATGGCACACACCAATGACTTTTCGATGCTTTTCGAAGCTATGTGTGTATTTATCGCAGGTTTAATAAGTGCCCGGTTAATGGCAATAGGCTCGCCACCTATTACATTGGGACCTTAACATAAACTGGCGAAATATGGGTGCTAGCACCTCTGCCTACCCCTTCGGGGAATACAGGCGTGAGTTTATGTTATGTATGTTATGTTACCTAGTCGAATACATAGGGAAAATGATTGTAACATCATTCATTGATTCCGATAGTTCGTAAGAAAATCGGTAGACGACTCCACCGTCGCCTTAAAGACGAATAAGATGGGAAATTTGAATCACATCCGGCGTGTCTCGGTAGCCGAATTGGTCAAGGCATTCCCCCTGTACCTAAGGGAAAGACTGCGAGTCCCGCCCGAGATGATTCTTCTTTTTCCCTATGTATTCGATCTGTATAGTTAGCATACTTAATGCTGTAAAAATTCATTCAATTACCTAGTCATTAAGAAGGGCGTAAAAATTGATCCGTCAAATTTGTTTAAACTATATGAAACCTGTAATTAAGTGTGTTGTAATAATTTATCACAAACATGTTATCAAGAGTCACTGAAAAAAATCATGCATTGATGATGATAATTAAATTAAAGAACATAGTTGATGGCTTTGTAACGCTACTTTCTAGATCAATTTAACTATAAGTAGCTTTTTCGATAGTAGCTGTTAAAGTTACTAGATTATGCGTTAAAGTTACAAAACTCTGCGATACAATTACTAGATAGATTCTGTTAAAGTTACTAGATTCTGCGTTAAAGTAACTAGATTCTGCGATAAAGTTACTAGATTATGCGTTAAAGTTACTAGTTTCTGTGATAAAATTACTAGATTTTGCGATAAAAATTACTAGATTCTGCGTAAGAGTTATTGGATTTTGCGTTGAAGTTACTAGATTCTCTCTGTCGTATCGAATAAATATTACAATTTTCCTTTTGCAACGCGCTCACAGCTTCATGGGCGTGTTGCGTGTCGCGTGACTAAAGGGGGCCTAACGCTCAGAGCCGTTAATGATGTGCCTCTTAATATTATTCCGCAGCGCAAACATGGCGAACGCTCTTTGAAGGCTAATCTGTTTGTTTTCTATTAGAGTCTCGCTACTCGAGCCGTACAGGCAGAGTTAACAAAAGGACCCAGCACGAACATTTTATTCTTTATAAATAAAATATCTTTCAGTCGTGAGTTTAAATTGTATATTTTTTATTCAAATTATATTTAAATTGATGTTTGTGTTCACTATGTTCATGGTCGTTACGTGCTTAATGGCTTATGGAGCTATCAAACATATTATTGGTTGAGCAGACTATTATTTCATTTAGAAGTTATACAATGTAGTCAGATGCCCGTATCGTGTATAATTTCATTATGTATGTGCATGTTATCTCCTATTATTTGTTCCCGCATCATAATACGTGATAATTTAAATTATATTTTTGAAAAGACTAGAACAAACTATATTAGGTATTTTAGAGTCAATTTTATTATTGACTGGACTCAAAATTATGTTAAAAGGTAAGATAAAGTTTTAGGAGTAAAGAACAAATAATGATTTACAGCTCAAGGTATGATACCATACCATGTTTGAATGAACACATTTAGTTGATTCAAACAAGGGCTTCTGCTTGTACGTACCACGATACCACGTAGTTTTACGATATACATTCAGTCAACAAAGTATCGGGAATGATATTTTGTTTATGGTTCCAAATTCAAACTTTTGTTGTTGTTTGATTGGCACAACTGCTTTCCATTTTGGCGCGGAGTTTGAGTTGCATCTGTCATTTATGTTAAAAACAGTGCTGTTTTTAGTTTTATAATATCTAGTGTGTATTGCGAATTTCATAATGGACAAAAACATCGAACAAAGAGTTTGTCTTATATTTTGCATTGCCAATGGAATTTCATGTTCGGAGACACTGAAAATGTTACAGAAGGCTTACGGTGAATCGACTTTATCAAAAACACGTGCTTATGAGTGGTACAAAGCATTCAAAAGCGGTCGAGATGTGATGGTAGATTTACCTCGTTCTGGTAGGCCATCAACGTCTGCAACTGAAGTTAACATCGCAAAAGTGAAGGAAATAGTGACTGAAAATCCTCATTCAAGTTTGAGAGAGATGGCCGCCGAACTTTCTGTATCTCACGAGTCGATTCGTACCATTTTAACTAACAATTTGGGTATGAAACATGTTGCTGCCCGGCTAGTCCCAAAAGACCTGAATTTTCTTCAAAAACTAAATCGCATGAGAGTCGCTGAGGACATGCTTGAACGGGTCAATACCGACCCAACATTCATGAAACGCATTGTTACTGGTGACGAGATGTGGGTTTACGAGTTTGACATGCATACTAGTCAACAAGCTTCGGAATGGCGCCTTCTAACTGAACCGAAACCGAAAAAACCACGTCAAAGTCGATCAAAAGTCAAAGACTTGACTGTTTTCTTTGACTATCGCGGTGTTGTGCACTCGGAATTTTTGGCGGAAGGTCAAACGGTAAATAAAGAATATTATTTGAGCGTTATGCGACGTTTAAGAGAACAAATTCGACGAAAAAGGCCAGATTTTTGGAAAGAAAATTCTTGGATTTTGCACCACGGTAATGCGCCTTCGCACAAGGCCATCATTGTGAACGAATTTTTGTCCAAACACTCAACTAATACTATCGAGCAACCACCATATCCACCAGATATGGCTCCAGCCTAATTCTTTCTTTTTCCTACACTCAAATTACCACTTCGTGGCACCCGTTTTCAATCAGTAGAAGACATAAAGGAGAATTCGCGGCGAGAACTGAACTCAATTCCGGAAACAGCGTTTAAAAAATGTTTTGATGATTGGATTATTCGTTGGCGTAAGTGTATCGTTTCTGAAGGAGCATACTTTTTTCTTTTTTTATACCACTTAGATGGCAGACAAGCACACGACCCACCTGATGGAAAGTGGTTACCGCGGCCTATGGACGTATGCAACACCAGGGGCGTTACACTCGCGCTGCCTACCCTGAAGAAACCTTCTAATGCCCCTCTTGAAGAACCCCATATTGTAGTCGCTTGGGAAAACCATGGCAGGGAGTTCATTCCACAGCTTGAGCGTACGTGGGATGAAGTTCCTTTCATACCGCACGGTACGCACCGTATTCGGATGCAATGTGTGGGGATGAATTCCCTGTCTATGGCGAGCGGTGCGATGATAGAATGTAGCTGTGGGCATCATGTCAAATAATTCATCTGAGCACAAACCATTATTTATAACATACTTTGAAGGTGATAAAATAAATTTGGATGAATAACAATTTTTTTGTGTATTATTGATTTTTTCTCGGTACTTTCTTGACAGAGTAGTATACCCATATTATTTGTATTATTTATTGTTCGAAGTTTCTAAAAAATACTTCTGAATTAGGCCACGCGCAGACTTTTCTTGCGAGCACTCTATATCGATGTTTCATATAAAAAACAGAACAACAACTCGGTCTGTCACAAATACAATACATAGTGCGTAATCACTAATCAGAAACAACATTGCATGTAATATGCAAATTATCTAATTCATGTCACAATATAAGATATATGTTTCGCATACTGATTTCACATTCGTTGCCGGTATCAGGAATAATGCGGGTGTGCTAAAGAGTACAGTTTATATATTTAGTTCACAATGAACTCGTTAGTTGTGTATAATGTGGCTGTTATTGCGTGCGTCTTTGTGTACGCTAATGAAGACTGTGAGTACAATTACATTTTTTGTACTATTTATTACACACCTTTAATTTAACTCGCAATTTAAATTTCCAATTATTAGAATCACTCCCCAGTATCATATCATAAGTGATATGCGCGTAAACTTCAGAAAGTATTATAATATATAAGTCTCAACTAATATCATACTTTTAATCATAAAACTAACTTACTTTAAAAAGTTTCTTAACTTTAAATATTGCCATCATACAAACCGTACATTGTATTACATAAAAAAGTTATTTTGACACATAAATCCACTTTGTAAATATAACAACAGTGAGTACCTACAATATGGCAGATTACATTTATCGAAATATTTTTGTGAGTGCGTCTCAATCGTGTACGTAAATTTTACGCATTACGCTTTAGTAAGCCCTCTTATATTAAAAAAATGCAACCAATCGTAAATTCTTTTATCCTACGTTTCTGTAGGTGTAATTATTTCATATAAACCAGCGAATATATTTGAAGGGCCTAACGACATTTTTGTAAACGAAGCAGTTTTTAAAATTCGTAACAAAATTGAATGTTCATGGTTTTTTTTTTCGACAATTCGGGACTTCATGAGGGATACTATGAGTTTACACCGCGATAGTTTAAAAATAAAATTGAATGTAATATACAACGGGAATTTTTAAAATGGGCTTGGATAGCCAAATCCGAAACTATAAAGAAAAGCGAAAAATGCACAAAGGAGTCACAAGCTCGATTTTGATGAAACTTAAAACCTCATTTTTGAAAAACCATTAATCTTAGCTGGGAATCTACCCCGGTTTAAAAAAAATCACCCTTTATCATCAATGTTATGGATCAAATTCTGCGAAGTTATGATAATAATATATTTTATTAAATGCCGATCATAAAAAATAACAGTATTCAGTTTAAAAATACAATCATAATACCTATTATAATTTTTTACAAAATTATAATAGGTATTATGATTAAATCTAATAAATCAATTCAGTTTATTTTTTCCTTTGTATTTAAAATAAACTCACAAGTTTTTTTTAAGCAAGTTAATAACCACTTCATGTATAAAAAGGTAAAATAACACATAACATTTCATCCTTAATATCGTGAACACCGCCGTTGTTACCAAAATCTGCTTTACGTATTGTTATCGATGCGGAATTAAATTTGGTGACTGCAAGTCCCGAGAGAAGAGAAGCCGTACAATAAACCGAGTGCAGAAGTAATGACCCCACTATTATAATCCCCCATTTTGAACTATTTATCACATCGAATACATAGCGAAAAAGAAGAATCATCTCGGGCGGGACTCGAACCCGCAGTCTTTCCCTTACAGGGGGAATGCCTTGACTGGCCCGGCCTTGACGGGGTCAAGGATGAAGAAAACGATTGGTACGAGATCTACAACTTTAATCCGTAGGTCCTGCTATACAATAATAAAAATACTCTAATTCAAGGTCGAGTGTCGGTTCGGGTACAAGTTCACGTCACTATAAACGGCAGGCTGAGTAATGTACTCAACTTGGGGTTCCGGGCTGGCCCCGTGCGAGTGTGACGTTGTCTTCCCCTCAAGGTCACCAGGCTTCGCAGCTGCTAGTTCGGTCCACGGGGTCGTCGCCAAGGCCGTCTTCAAGACGGTACGGAGCGGGCAGGCAACCTCAGCTGGTTCGGAGGCGGGCCGGTACGGTGCGGTGCTGATATTACAGCCGGTATGAAGTGGACCGGTATTCCAGCCGGTACCAAGTTCTGGGGAGACAACCACACGATTAGGCACTGGTGCGTGAACCCAATGCAACAGCGCCGGGCCCCAACGTATAATTTTCTACATGGGCCCTAAGGTCGGCGGCGCTGTACAATGGTAGGTACACATAACACATAAAATAAACAATAAAACACAGAAATAAAACTGGATTGTTCCGGAATTCATAATCGTAAGTACGTCTGTAATCCCGTTAACCACGGTTCAATCAACCATAAACAAATGATTCAGTAATAATTAGAATCTAATACTAATATAATATGCTGAACCGTGGATTTAAAACGAGATTAAAATTCGACAATTTACATATTTTCAAAATGTGGGTATCCGTAGAAAATTATGGCGAGATATACACCGTGTTGATTTTTCTCTTAGAATACGAACAATCAAACATTACAACTAATTGAATAGTTCTTAAGCAATTACTATATTCGGCTGTCTGTCGACATGTATACTCGCGACATATATTATGGACACACTTCATACAATAACTTTCTTACAACATTTTAACGATTACGATGTTAATCACAGTTTACTTTAAATTTAATTTAATTACATTTACACAAAGGATAAACTACAGCTAGGTAACTACCGAACTCCCGACCGCAGGTAGGCAGGTACTAAAAATGAGCTAGCATCACGCTTAGCTCCTAAGGGGCTAAGCAGGAATGTCACACGCGAATGAAGATGTTATTTTACTTTATTATTTACGTGACTATCGTTTAATACTCGCGCACTGTTTATTAAGGACACTAGACTTACCCCTTATGTTGGGAACTGCTATTATATTAACTAGCCTTTATGTTAGACTAGTAGACTACACTGTAGTACAATAGTACAATAGTAACTGGCAGAATCTAGACTATATGTTATCTAGGTTTTAAGATTATGACGTTCACGTTCAGATTATCACGTTCCGCCGCGAAGTCTCGCGATCGAATGAGGTCTGCCGTCTACCTCGGCGCGAGCGCGGGGCGTGTTTTTTTTCTTGTTGTCGATTAGTGTTGTGCCGTCAGCTGATTCTCCGTTTGACGGAATGCGCTGATTGGTTATCAATTCGTGTGACTCATTTTATATGTGCGTTAGAACGATGCATTACCTTAAAAGGTAATGACCGCGTTCACCACCCAGTGATGGGGTTCGCGCCGCAATCGCGAAATACCGGTATTTACCGTTTATTACTGCTATGTTCAAATGTTTTCATTTTTTATTACCGGAACCAGTGTTCACGTAACATGGCCTTGACCAATTCGGCTACCGAGACACCCCCGATGTGATTCAAATTTCCCATCTTGTCAGTGTGTGTGTAAATAAATAAATAAATCTTATACGTCTTTAAGACGACGGTGGAGTCATCTACCGATTTTCTTACGAACTATCGGAATCAATGAATGATGTTATAATCATTTTTAAACATAGATTTTTGATAACTCCGCCCTAACAATTGAATGAATTTTTCAGCATTAAGTATGCTAACTATACAAATCGAATACATAGGGAAAAAGAAGAATCATCGGGCGGGACTCGAACCCGCAGTCTTTCCCTTACTTATAAGGGGAATGCCTTGACTGGCCTTGACCAATTCGGCTACCGAGACACGCCCGATGTGATTCAAATTTCCCATCTTATACGATCCACGTTCCAAAATTAGCGGGAAATTAAATCTTAAAATTAAATAAATTAAAATGGGGAAACCGTGCGAAAGTTTAAAAACAAAAAGTCACGAGAGTAAAGACTGATTAAATAAATAAATATTCCACAAAATTGTACACAACGCTATCTAGACCCATGGTACGCTTAACTAGCTTGTGTTATGGAATCTAGAATGCGGATAAACATAGATACTAATAATACTTTAGACTTTATATAGAAACTCTCAGAATAATGCAAATAGCTTTATTCATGCATACAAATATTTGCATTGGGGATCGAACCCGTACCTCCTGCGTAGCTGTCGCGTACACTACCGCCACGCCACAGAAGCAGTCTGAATTGGTGGATTGACTCACCTCTGCCACTGTTCTGCCCTACATTCCTATTTCATTATTGCAGATTGGATAAAAAGTAGTAATATTATAGCATATGAATTATTTAATTTTCAGTTCGTATCATAGACTCGATCTACAATGAGACACCGTGCTCTAAGGAAGGCGGAATTTGCACACTATCCACTGACTGTCCAAAAGGTCACCTTGCTAAAAAACGAAGTCTGTGTCCCAATCAAAGAAGCCGAGGTATAGAATGCTGTCATGGAGGTAAATAATTAGCCTCCTACTAATAAAACATTACATCTATACCTATAAAGTGATAAGTCAAACTTTTTTATGGTATATGTGCCCTATTATATATATAAAAATGGAAACTTTTTCATCAGAATTGTATTCAAATTCTATTTTTTTTATTGGTCTAGGCGGGATTCGAACCCGAATTTGGATTAGTTCGGGCGGGTTCCGGTAACTTAGTGGTCAAAGCATTCTTCCTGTAAGAGGAGGACCGCGGGTTCAAATCCCACCTGGACCGATCATTTTTTTCCTATCTTGATTGATTTCAATAATAAGCATACTAAACGCTTTATAACTTCATTTGTATAAACAGGATGGAAGAACAGGACAGGACACACACTGTACAAACAGGGTGGAAGATTTTCATGACCTCTGGAGGGAAAGTACTCGAAATACTGGAGATAGAGATGAGATTTTCACTGAAAGGAAACATTCCTTTATTTTTAAAAAGAAACAAAACTGCATTCAATGATTTTCAAAAACTCGCTTGACACACCCGGTAATCGAACCGACTAAAACCCGAAAAAATCACAACCTGTATTTTTATGGCTCCAATCGATAGTGGCCATCATACGGATCAAATCTGTCTTTTTTTATATAGGACACGTCAATTTGACTTCACCTCGCCTGATGTTAAGCAAAGGCAAAGTTTCGGAAAGAGGGTCACCATCGTAAACATGTACAGTCAACTACAAAGAGATGTATCCAATTTAATCTTACAAAATGATGTACCCCTGCGAGTGCCACTTTCATAGCGGCACTTCGAACTTCGTACATCCATTTTATTATGGTTACATTTCTTTGGAACATTAAATGTTTACAATTTTCTTTCACAGTATTTGGATAGATTTTTAATTAACATTGTACATATCACAGGAAATGTAGTGGGATACATAATTATTGCGCTTTACGCGCATACATGTTATTGTAAAGTTTGGTGGATATCATGTTTGTCACAATCTTTGGTTAGTTCATAGTGGCACTCGCAGGGGTACCTACATCATTTTGTAAGATTAAATTGGATATATCTCTTTGTAGTTGACTGTACCGTGTTAACAGAATGGTGGCACTCAGCTTGACGGCTTCATTAGATGCATTAGAGGCATAAGAAATATGGTAAATTAAATGAAAGGAAATCCCTGAAATCTCAAATATTTCGAGTACTTCTCGTCCAGGGGGCATGAAAATCTTCCACCCGGTATATGTTTATTTTCTTCTTACAGTATTATGTTATTGAATGTTATCTACGACCAATTTGTCTATCTACAGTGTATTAACTCAAAGTATATTTCAGTTTCAGTGAAAGAGACCAGATGCAAGAAGAACGGCGGTGAATGTATTACTACACATTGCAATCCAATGTACAAATTTGATCTAGCTACCGACTGTCCGAAGGATGCGGTCTGCTGTATCTCAGTGTAGTTTATAAGCGTTAATAATAAAATACATTTTATAACTACTTATAATGATTTCCATCATTTTGCAGTCATTACAATCTATACATATAAAATTACTTGTCCCGACTGACTGACTGATTCATCATCGCAGAGCCTACCTAAGCCGGACCTACAAACTTGAAATTTTGACAGTAGACGCATTTTATGATGTAAACATCCACTAAGAAAGTATTTTTGGAAATTCTGCTACTAAAGGAGTAAAATAAGAGATAGAAGTTTGTATGAAGCTCCGTAATTTTCAGAGCTAGAGGCACTAAATTTCATAAACCTCTTTTAAGAAATAAATGAACACGTGTATCAGCGTTTTTCAAAATTTAACTACTAAGAGGGTATAATATATTATGGTGATAAACGTTTGTATGGAAAGTTCGTCATTTAGGTCTCTATCAAACATGGTATACGAAATTTTCCCGGGCGAAGTCGGGACGGATCAGATAATAAAGGAATAAGGAAACATTATGATATACTAAGTAATAGAGTGACCTTACACGAGTATACTGTAATTTTATGAAGGTTGTTCTTGGTGCAACGGAACAGGATAAAGTTTTTAGTAGTTTCAGCAAATGGCGGTATTAAATTTAAGTGCGGTATCTCGATATTGGGATCGGTAATTTCATATTTGATTACAATGTTACAAGTGTGGCCAAGTGGTGTTAGTTTAGTAACTAACCAATAAACAGCATCATTTTCTCTTAGTTCCTGTATCACTAGAAGAAATCGTACAAAATTATGACGGGTAGAGAATCGACCAATCGACCAAATATGATGGTCTACTAGTCGATACTCCACCCGTCTAGTTGCACACATACCCAAGGCACGCTCCCACGTTTGCTGTCGGTCTGTAGTTCAAAATTTAATTTTTTTTTTCACTATTATTATTCTCATTTAGGACTTTATGGACTAAAGTTATTGAATTGCAATTGTGTCATAGTGGTAGTAATATGACAAAGAGACATCACTCGTTCAATTGTTGTTATTACAAAACTATTGCACACCAGTTACAAAGGTTCTCACACTCGAGAAAACATCCTTGAGGATGTTGTTTTTCTATTCTACGTGCCATCTTCCCATTGTTGACAGCGTCTGTGGCGTGGCGGTAGTGAAAATGATATCAATCACCCAAGGAACTATTGTCACTCCAAACTCACGTCTGTAAATCCCCGGGTAGGCAGAGGTGCATTAGTACCCACGTTTCACCAATTATGATTTTCGGTCCCACGACGTAATAAAGTGCGAGCCTATTACCGTCTAACGGGTCCTATGTCTTGGGCTGTAAGTTTACTATCAGATGGAGAACAGCCCTATCTATGCCTTATATCTTTAAAGACACCCACAAGAAGAGATGGGGTGGTCCTATCCTACTCCACCGGGAACCAACACGGCAAACAATTTGTTAAAAAATATAAGGTGTCTCAGTAAGAGTTCACTTTTTAAAATTGGAATATTTTTTGTTTCATGCTAGTGGCAACTCTGAAATTTTACAGTTGTCACCTCAGTTTATTCCGATTTGTAAAAATGGATTGCTTTTCGGAAGAACAACCCGTTACAATTGTAAAACTCATTACAAAACAATCGATTTACTGCAGTAACGATTTCCAGAACACATTATCTAACGAAATTCTGATGTCAACTGGCCACCAAGATCGTGCGATTTAACTCCATGTAATTTTTTTCTTTGGGGTTTTGTGGAATCTCGAGTTTGTGCGAATAAACCCGAAACATTCCTGAGCTCAAATCGAAAATCTAACGCGTCATCGGTGAGATACAGCCACATCTCTGTGAAAAAGTCATGGAAAATTTCATGAAAATGCCGGATATTTTATTCCATACTTGATCGGAACATGTCTTCTTTAAAATACAATAAAAATATCGCAACGCTGTCATAAAATACTTGTATTTATTTTAAAATTAAAAGTGCACTCTTATTGAGACACCCTTTATTTGCCCAGTCCGCTGCCAACGGTCGCGAGGATATCTCGCTCGCTCTCGAATCATGCTCTTTTGATTACAACAGGAACAATTGAAGCGCTCAGGTGACTTACTCTTTAGGGAACTCGAACCCGTGATCTTTCCCTTACAGGGGCAATGCTCTGGCCAGTGAACTACGGAGCTTAAGTCAATTCAAATTTTCCTTTATTATATAAATGTATATCCGCAGTTAGGGTCTAAACGGTGGAGCCGTCTACCGACACTCTTATGAACTATTGGAACCAAAGAATGTTATGAATACTTTACACATTGTTTGTTGAGTTGATTGAGTTACTTTACATCATACCTTTGAGAATGCTGTGAGGCGAACCCGGTCATTTGAAAAATAAAATATACAGGAAAAGTACACAGTGTCTTACTCAATATGTGTAGCAGATTCCATCAGTATAAACATTGCTTGTCATTTACTTCGCAGAAACATTTTAATGTAATTTTGATGTATGTTTTTCTATAATTAGCGCATACATACGTCCTGGCACCCACGGGACAGGACAGGCTTACTCGTACCTAGTGTGGGGCCGCAGTGAAACGCACAATGCTGTAAATTATTTGGCAATAAACTCATTTTCATTATTACCACATAAATGCTATACAATTTCATGCACTTTCTTCTTAGATACTTTACATAGTCCCCTACTACACCGCGCTTTTCTAGGGTCACGTCCTTGCCGTAGCAGTCGTTTTATAAGACAGTGTGAATGCCGATATAATCATGTAACTGGAAAAGCAATTTTATGTTTTTACGGGTCCATATTATGTCGGCTCATCTACTTAGGCGAGCTCGGAATCCCTCTTAATATTGACCTTGAGCAGTAGCAACAGAAATGCTATTACCATCACTTCTTATCAGACCTGTTCTTGCAGACATTGTGTCATCCATATCCATACACCAAACTAATATTATAAATACGTATGTCTGTCTGTCTGTCTGTATGTTACGCTATCACGCCTAAACCACTGAAACGATTTTGATTGAATTTGGTATAGGGGTTGATTAGACCATGAGAAAGGACATAGGCTATATTTGGTCGCGATAACCGACATCCACGCGGGCGGAGCCGCGGCCAAAAGCTAGTATTGTCATATTTATAACAGTGAAGTTCGAAAACTTGTTAATTTTCATCTTACAGACGACTCATGCACATGCTTGGTATAATGGCATAGGCATCTTGCACACGGGAGCTCTCGGGATGACGTGTCATCATTTCATAGGTACCAGTATCTTGGAACTCAAAAATGCAAAACAAGTGCGTCACCAGTAATTACTACGGGGAAAACGTAGGTACGAGAGCACAAACATCGTTGATTTTTATAGACAAGCGTTGCAATTGGGATTTACTATCTACTTTACAGTAGGTACCTATTAGTACTTGTTATAAAGCACGAAGTGACTTGATCGATCGATCGATTTTTACATTTTTTTTTCTTTTACTCAGCCGCATATATTACCTTTATGTCTGGGTTCTGCTTACTTTGCACTTTTGTGGGAGCGGCTGTCATCTGCCCTGCCTCACGAGATTAAGAGTAATAGGTAGTCATTTAACCTTGCTAGTTACAAGAACTAGTATATTAAAATCTCACATAATTATGGTCAGTGCCGTGGTTATGTGACATTGTGGCACATTCCGCTGCGACACACTATTTCTTACGTGGTGTAAATGGTGTGATATCCTCCCTTCCATTCCAATGAAAAATTTCCCTCCTACTGTTATCTTTTCAGCAACTTGCGAACATTATTTGTACACAGTAGTAACCACCTACAAACAAGGACGTGTGCCCATTTTCTCAAAAAACCGGTTAACACACATCATTTGCAATGAACTTGATATTTTAATGTCTGATAAACAAAGTAAGCGACAACAAAATTACACTTCACAAGTGTATTACTTAACAGAACTAGCAAGCCTACCCCGGATTCGCTCGTGCCATATTTCTAATATTATTCCCCCTTTAGGTCATAATGCCCGCAATTTATAAATTTTTAAATAATGTATGGGGATTTGCTGGATTTATTCACAGTTATGATCACTACTTTGCTCCCTTGAGTAGTAGCGTGATATTATAAAACCGTTACCTTCTTCTATAAACGGCCTATTAAACACAATACATAAAGTAAGTACTTATTTTTTAATTCGAACCAGTAATTCCTGAGATTAGCTCATGTAACCAACCCACCAAACAAAGAAATAAACTCTTCAATTTTATAATAATACTAGCTTTTGCCCGCGGCTCCGCCCGCATGGATGTCGGTTGCCGGCAATTATTCGATTTTTCTCGCTGTAAAAACCATCCTTGAACTTCAAAAAACCTTTTAAAATATTGGCCTAATTGGTCCAGGCGTTGTTGAGTTATGCGCCAATTTAGCGATTAATTTTTATATTATAGACTAGCTGACCCGATGAACATCGTACCGCCAATTTTTTCCGTCCGCGTGGTGACCGATCCTGTACTGCACCCACTACTATATTAAACATGTATTATACATATAAACCTTCTTCTTGCATTACTGTACCTACTAAAAAACCCCCGTCACAAAAACACCAAAAAGTTGAAAATAAATGAATAAATTTTAATTCAACGGTTGCCATGTCGGGGGACCGTAACTGGTTAAGTTAACTACTCCTTTATATCGTAAGGTCCCTCGACATGGCAACCGTTGAATTAAAATTTATTCATCTATTTTCAACTTTTTGGTGTTTTTGTGACGGGGGTTTTTTTAAATTTTTAATTTAATTTTTATTTTATACTTTTTAAATTGATCTACTAGTCAAGCTCTTTCATTTGATACCCATATTGAGGGAATTATATAGAAATTTGTATTCCAACATGTTGTGGCGGCGGCCATCTTGGACCAATTTTTTTCAAACATAGCTAAGAACACTCCCGACTAATATACCTTTCAAACAAAAAAAATAAATCCAAATCGGTTCATCCGTTTGGGTGCTACGATGCCACAGACACACACACACACACACACACACACACACACACACACACACACACACACACACACGCACACACACACACACACACACACACACACACACACACACACAGACACGTCAAACTTATAACACCCCGTCGTTTTTGCGTCGGGGGTTAAAAAGTAACCACATCAAAATCTGTAGCGTAGTTTTGAAGATTTAAGCATACATAGGGACGGACAGACGCAGAAAGCGACTTTGCTTTATATTATGTAGTGATTAAGTATAGGTTACTTAATAGCGAATGTCGCAATAAAAAAGACCTTCGTCGCATCCAGTGGTGTCATTCCGTCGGAGTGGGAGAAACAGTGCGGCCGTGTCAACGAATCAATATTCATCACTCTGTTTACTATGCAGTCATTATTGAGATTTACTATTGTATGTGTTGTTTGTGGACTAACATTTGCTAATGAGGACTGTGAGTACGATTTTTATTCCTATTTTGTTGCGATAATACTTCGACCCATCGTCATCCAATGAAGGTTACTGTTATAGATGATAATATTATTGTTATCTTCATTGTATACCTACTACTACAGTTTGACAACTCGATTTCTTTATATTATAATATCGATGATATTTAATTAACATTCTGTAGGAAGTCATTTTTATACTATAGTACTATGGTAGGTACCTATTGAGATGACATTGATCACTATTAATAAGTTAAAGTTGTTTCAAAAAAGTACTTACATTAATATTTTTATTTCCACATACATGCATACATACATACATACATATAATCACGCTTTTATCCCCGGAGGATTAGGCAGGGGTGAAATAACACCCACATTTTACCAATCATTGAATTTGGTCCCACGTAATAGGAGGTGAGCCTATTGCCGTATTCTGTTCCGGGCACTATAATTGATTCAAGCCATGCATTTGAGGCTTGAGTCCGGGCTGTATATATATCTGTCTGATATTAAATAGCCCTGTCCCTTAGTCGCCTTGTACGGTACGACACCATATAGGAAGAGATGGGGTGGCCTGAATTCTACTCTGCCGGGAATCACGCGGTTTTTACATTTCAAAAATAAATATTTAAGGCGGAAACAGGAAAGGGAGAAGTTTAGCATCTGTGTTATAGAAGGCACAAGGCAGATATCCGTCCTCCATGAACGCAGGTCGGTGGGGTAATGATGATTGGGGCTAGCAGAAAAAAGTTTATTAAACCGGCGCGTTATATTTCCTCTATTCTAGAAGTCAGGGTCTCCAGGTTTTTTTTCTAGAGTAAGATGATGTGACCAAGAAAGGTTTTAGCTAGAATGTAACACCCTGTGCTGTCGTTCCAATACCCAAGTACCCGATATACCCCAACTAGCAAAAATATGTCGTGTAGTAGTCGCGGCAACGCAAATTATTCAGCATTTTGGCTCCTAATAGAAGTCGTATAAACGTAATGAAAACGTTTATACAACGCGATTTGGGCCCATTTTATTCAGCAATTCAGTCACATAGACATCGTATAAAGGTAACGGAGTGACTGTTACAAGCTTAAGTTGCGCTATAACTGTAACTTATATGACTTTTATGTTACGTTTGTTTGTTAAATTAAGCAAGTGCGTCGTGTTGTGTTTTAAAAATTATAAAAAATTATAAGTACAATTTATTTAGCAGACATGTTAATTTGTAGGTTGCACCAAATGTAGGTTCGTAAACTCACGCATAGGTTTGCAAAGTATTGCGAAGGTAAGTTTTCTGATGAAATATACTAGGTTTTATCATAAATATTAAACGCCCCCCTTCCATTCTTAGTAATATGAATATAATAACAAATATTTTTTATATCAACATTCATTTGTACACCATTTTTAATGCTAACAGGTCGTATAATAGCTTCTTATACAGCAAATTAGCAGTATAAGCGCCATGATTATATTTTAGGGTTCCTTAGACCTTCCTAAAAAGTTTTCTAAAAAAGATCTTTTGTTTATTTATTTATTCAATCAACCACTTATTGTACACAAGAAAACTAAGACAAGTGATAATTGAGCAGTACAAGCAATTATACGACACTTGGCACTAGGCTTGTAATAGTCGTATGAATGCAACTTATACAACATAATAGCAGTATAAAAGCAACGATGTGGCTTTTATTCGACTGTGTCACAAGAAAGTTATATAATGTGCTTTTACTCGACGAAATAGTAACATAAGGGTCGTATACTAGCGACTTATACAGCAAATCTTATACGACACTTTAGTCATATAAGTATGCAGAGTAAACGTTTACTCAGCATCATTACTGACTGACTCACCTATTGTGTAGCTTACAGCACAGTCGTGTTTATTGTTAATTTTGTATATTAGAAATTTATAATTTATAAATATCGAGTAATAATAGCAGTGTAAGGAAAAATAAGTGTGTCGCGTGATCGCAATTGTTGTGTGTTTCGTTTTGCATTTTTGCTGATATGTAAAAATGAACTAAACAGAAAAAGAAATCGTTTTATACTAAATATCGATGGAAAGTTCAGGCTCTAGCCCGTTTGGCCGAAGCCAAATAATGCACCGAAGTCCTCCGCCGACGCCTGCTCAGCGACCCCAACCGATAGCACCACCAGATGACACTGAGTGTGACTTGTCACCACAAGTGTTGCCGACCACGGAAATCCAGAAATGGATGGGGAAGATTGACGAAATGCTTAGCGAAGTTTGCACTATTGTAGGGGAAGGGAAGATGAACTCGGACCAAAAGCTTCGAGTAAATAACCTGTGCCGACAGGTATCAAACGGTACATCACAAATGGCCGTTATATACCAATCCTTGAAGCAGAGGACACTCGTGGCCCACGAACGCATCCAGCACCTGCAGGGCCAACAGAATGTTGTGACCTCCCTTGAACAATTTAAATTTGTCGTTGAAACCAGCAGAGGCATCTTCGTACGCGAACATGGTGAAGAAAGGAACTGATAGAGTCGTCCGTCCTGCAAACCTCAGTGCCGTTGTCATCTATCCTAACGACAGAAGCAAAACCAGTGATGAGACCAAGGCCTTGGTCCAAAAAATCATATCACCGGAGGAACTGAAATTACACGTTCGTGGGCTTAGGAAAGTCAGAAACGGGGGCGTTATAATAAGCACGGAAGGAAAAACGGACGTGGAAAAACTTAAGAGCTCCGACAAATTCACTTCATCAGGCCTTACGGTTGAAGAACCTACCAAGCGCAGACCAAGAATAGTGGTAATTGGAGTCCCTATATCACTTACGGAACAGGAGGTACTAGAGTGCATTTATGAGCAGAACCTCGTAGATAAGGTGCCGAATTACACACGTGAGTCCTTTATTAAAGACATTAAGCTGAGCCATAAATCAGGTAAGAAGAACCTTCCTTCATGTAATTATATCTTGGAGGTACCTCCTTCCATCAGAAAGGTACTCATAAGCCAAGGGCGCATTTTTATCAATTGGACATCGTGTCCAGTAAGGGATTTCACTATCGTGACCAGATGTTTCAATTGCCAGATGTTTGGGCACGCAGCGAAGTTCTGTCGTGAAACAACTGCTACTTGTAACCACTGTGGAGAAGCGGGTCATTCTCACAAGGAGTGCACCAAGAAAACTTCTCCCCCAGTATGTGCTACGTGCAAACGTTTTAGGAGGAAATGTGACCACCAAACAGGCGATGCTAGCTGCCCAGCTCTTAAATACGCGGAGGCCATTATATAAATTCCATAGACTATGAGGGCGCCTAAGAGCGTCACCAATCAAACTATATTTTAAGCACATTAGACTTTCTGTTTAGTTAACTTATTTGTATATTTATTTCCAAAGTTGTATAATGACATCAAATCAATTGGTAAATGATCTAGATAGCTTTTCCGTGTCAGAAATGAATATTTGTAATGTGGAAAACTGCAAACAGTTCCTACCTACAGGGGGAAAATTACTAACACTATTAACGCAAAATATTCGTAGTATTAACTGTAATATAAATGGCCTGGAGGTATTGTTGCATGATCTAAACGTAAGTTGTGATATCATAGTTCTAACGGAGTGTTGGCTAGAGAGCCAGGGAAATAACCTACCCTGTCTTGATGGTTATTCATCATATGCTTCCGGTAATTTTATTAACCAAAACGATGGGCTCGTGGTGTATGTGAGGAAAAACCTAATCACTGTGGTAGAGGAACCGTTGTTTCATGGATGTAGCTGTCTGACTATTAAAATGAAGGATGATACGGTAGTCATCGCAATCTATCGTCCTCCATCACAAAATGTAGACCTATTTTTAGAATCACTTGACATAACCTTAAAGGGGTTAACAGCTTTTAAAAATGTCATAATCATTGGGGATATTAACATTAATATTGTTCCTGAGGAAGCCAAGGCTGAAGCGCACAAGTATCTGAATATTTGCTCATTTCATGGTTTGCTACCCACCCACTATTACCCAACATTTACAACTGGTTCATGTATGGACCATCTTATCATAAAAACTAAAGTACCAGCTAAAACACTAATAACTAATTCTTGGCTCACTGATCATCGGGCTATCTTATTAGCATTACAAACATATTCACCTAGGAACACTTTCATAAACAACGTGACTAAGGTGAACATGCGTAGCCTCGAAAATGACATACGCAGCATTAATTTTGACCCAGTTTACACCTCAAACGATCCAAATACCTCATTAAACTACTTTATTGAATCTGTGCAATCAGCAATATTAAAAAATACTTCCACTAAATTAGTACCTAGAAAATATAATAACATCAAGCCATGGATTACTCCGGGGCTCGTCCGATGTATAAGACATAGAGATAGACTACACCTTAAAGCGAAACATGCACCTGAAAATGAAACACTTGCACTTATATATAAAAGGTATAGAAATTTTTGCAATAATCTACTTAAAAAATTAAAGATACAACACGACAGAAATGAACTGCAAACGGCGGGTACCAGTACTAAGCTAATTTGGAAATTCATAAAAAAACACACGTTTAGATCAAAACCACCCGAACCGCCACTCGATTTATTGTCTAAAGAAAACCCACTCGACACAATGAATCAAATTAACACTTACTTTGTAAATGTTGGTAAAGAACTAGCAGAAAATATTCCAAATCCTACTTGCGCTACATGCGTTGCCACTACCTTGGAAACCCATATTGTACGCCCAAGCTGGACTAAACTAAGCTCTTTTGTTTTATTAAATACTGACGCTGAAGAAATACTGAGAATAATAGCGGGGCTGAAGGACAATTGTTCTACTGGGTGGGATAACATACCTAATAGCATACTAAAAAGATTCAGATTCGTGTTTGCACCTCCCTTGACACATATTTTCGAACTATGCCTAACTAATGGCATATTTCCAACATCGCTTAAAAGGGCAGTCGTCACGCCGATATTTAAATCTGGTGACAAAACCTGTGCAAATAACTATAGACCTATTTCAGTACTAACAGGCCTTTCTAAAATATTAGAAAAAATTATACACACTAGATTCACTAAATACCTGGAAGATAATAATTTACTTTCTGATAGTCAATTTGGTTTTAGGCCAAATAGGTCAACCAGTCAAGCTGTACATACACTAACAGACTATGTCACTAACAACCTAGATAAAGGCATGCACACCATGGGAATATTTCTTGACCTGGCCAAAGCGTTTGATTCTATTTCCTGTTCTATACTAATAAAAAAACTAGAAGCTCTTGGAGTAAGAGGGACGCAACTATTATTACTGACGGATTATCTGAAGGACCGTCAACAATGTGTTAAAATTGGACAGAATGTGAGTTCTGAAATGAAAAATAGTGGGTATGGAATCCCTCAAGGGAGTGTACTAGGAACAACTTTATTTTTAATCTATATAAATGAACTTTGCAGTTCGACCCTTCAAAATGGATTTATTATATCTTATGCCGATGACACGGCTCTTTTATTCGCGGCCAAATCAAGAGAGGAGTTATTTAAACACGCTCAAAATGGTTTCAATTATGTGACTAAATGGCTTCAGAAAAATCTTCTATCACTAAACACTGACAAAACGAAATACATGTTATTTACAATGCGGAACACCAATAAGCCAATGACTAATATAAACATATATGCACATTACTGTACAACCGCTGACATTGCATGCGCTTGCCCTACATTAACTAAAACTGATAATATTAAATATCTTGGTGTAACGATTGACACAAATTTGAATTTCCGAAAACATATTGAATTGCTATGTACTAGATTACGAAAATTAATGTATATCTTCAAGAACTTACGCTCAATAGCGGGCTCTAAGATAATTAAACTGGTATACTTGGCCTTGTGCCAGTCCATTCTTACCTATTGTATAACTTCCTGGGGTGGAGCAGGACGCACAATCTTGCTCCCCCTTGAGCGCGCTCAAAGAGCAATCCTAAAAGTAGCCACGTTTCGGCCATTTAGGTTTCCCACAGATCAACTCTACAAGATATGTAAAGTGCTAACAGTGCGTCAACTGTTTATTCTAAATATCACTCTATACCAACATACCAAACTTACACCCACAATAAATCTAGATAAGAGACGAAAAGATATAGTTTGTGAAAGACCAAAAACTAAACATGAATTTGTAAATAGGTTTTATATATTTTTGGGTCCTTTTCTATATAATAAACTTAACAAACAACTAACCATACATAGCTTAAACTATTGGAACTGTAAGGTTTTAGTTGCAGAATATCTAGAGAAACTAGATTCTGCTGACACGGAGAAACTGCTAGAAATATTAAAGTAGGTAGCGATAAGCTGTAGATATAGATTCTTTTGTTTATATTGTTTAATTGATTGCAATACGTAACTTGTAATTGAACGGACATAACCTGAAACACAGGTTTTTCAAAAACCTAGATCAGGTAGGTCGCAAATTGTAAATATTAGTGATATATATTTTAAATTCCATTTCCTTAAAATTCCATTATGTGACCGAAATGCTGAATAACTAAAATGCTATATAAGATGCTTTTATACGACACGTGCTGAATAATTCACACTTACTCGACTTTTATATCACCGAATAGCTGAATAAACTCAACCTTATAAGACTAATTTGCTTGTTGGGACGTATACCCGAGTTATAATGGCGACCCTCTTTCTCAAACTTGGCCTTTAGTTTACCATTAGGCGAGGTGCAGTTAAATTGACATGTCCATTTATAAAAAAAGTCGTAAGCTTTAGGGGACCCCGCATCTAAATAAGACATCTACCCACAAATTAAAATAACGATAGTCAAGCAATGTTTATATTCTGTTTTGATAATAAGATAATACCTACATTTAATCAATATTCTTTGGATTCTGTTATCTTATGTTAATTAAGATTACGGCAAACAGTGTATAACTAAAGATATACCTCTTTTCTGAAACTTTTTCTTCAGCTTGCCATCAGGCGAGGTGAACTCATATTGACGTGTATGTATATAAGAGCTTACTAGATAGATCTAAAGTTTACCTACCGCAAAATGCATCACAAACTTTCGTAAAACTCTAAGTCAGAAATTAATTTCCTGAAGTAAGAAATAATAACTAATACAGATTCTGCCACGGTGCACTACAACGTTTCTTCATTAAAATTTCAATGTAACATAAATTGGTATTTTAGTTAATGAATGGCGGCCCTCTTTTATGTACAATAAATATATAACAATAAGATATGTTATTTTTAAGCTATCGCGGTGTAAAGTCATGGTCAAGACTTGACTGAGTCAAGTCGTCAGTCAACAGTCAAGTCGTGACCACGGGTGCAGCATCGCACCCGAAACGTTGGAAAAAGTACCTAAGTGAACTTTTTTTATCGCGTGAAGTCTGAAATGGGCATAAATAACCCGAGTTATATGTTAGTTCTCAAGTGGAGTAGAATAGGCCATCTCTTCCAGTTGGTGTCGTAGAAGGCGACTGAGGGATAGGGTTGTTCTCCATCCGACAGTCTAAACATACAGCGTATATCTATGTCTGTTTGACGGTAATAGGCTCACCCACTATTACGTGGGACCGAAAATCATAGCTGGCAAAATGTGGGTGTTAATACACCTCTGCCTACCCCTTCTGATCCCTAACACGCAACCCATAGGAAGCAATTAGCGGGATTATAACGCCTGTGTTATTTTAAACTGCAATCTATCCAGGTACTATTACAATTAGCTCCGAGAGCTTAATAAATCTGGTACTTACCCGTAGTCCACCTACGGTTTTTATACCACTTAGGTGGCAGACAAGCACACGATCCACCCAATGGAAAGTGGTTACTGTGGCCTATGGACTTGTGCAACACCAAGGAAGTCACACTCGTGCTGCTGACCCTGTAAGAACAGAGAGTTTCTGTGCCATTACTGCAGAAGAAAGGGCTGGAAAAGCCCTTGGTCTTCCCATCGATAGCATAAAAATTCTCCAGTGAGCTCTTATTATCTATTCGCTGCCGGGAATACGACACGAGGTTATAAAAAAAAAATCGAATCGAAGGCGCCTCAACTCTCAAATTCTGTTCCCAATGTGCCGCCACCTGGATTGCATTTTCGGAGGCGGTTATAAGTTCCTCCGCTGTACAAGTGGACGGGCATGCAGCACATGTCAGCAGGTTATTATGGCCTCAGTATTCTGTAGGGCTGTACTTCTTCTGTCGAGCTCAAATGGGTTAAGTTAATAAGTTCAACCTACTATTTACCTGAACTATGAACGTTATTTAAGCGTATTCAGTTCATACAATCTCAAAATAAATTCATAATAGTATGGTACAAAAATCTAAACACAATTCAATGCCTATTGTCATACGTGGTGGCTTCCCACACGGTATTGCCATTTATCTTGCGATACAAAGAAACGCGACGCTTTGAAAAGAAAGTGGGGATATTATTTTGTATTTTTTATATAGACGTATTATATTGAGTTGATATTGTATATGAACTCACCGCCGCCGTGAGTCTGGGCGCGTCCCGCAAGATCAGGGTTCTCATCTACAAACTACCACGCGAACGTCAAAAAAATTTGAGTAGTCCCGATATGAGAAAAGTTAAAAGTTATTTTAATTAATATTTCCTTACCTTGTAGATAATATTAGATAGAAAGAAAGAAAGAAAAGAAAGAAAAAATGTTTTATTTTAAAAACACAGCGCACAATTGTTACTTATTTGGTTAGGTATACAGAAAAATCTTAAGAACAAAATAATACAAAATAAATACCTAAAAAAGATCGTTAAATTATACATTCTTTTTTTTTCTGACCACAGACATAACACACTATAGCCTCCCCGCCAACCCTGACAGTGACATGACACTGACATAATGGTGTGACGTATGACGTCTCCACTGACCGTTGACGTGTCACAAAACGTGGCAAGTATTTTCCTAACAGTGTGTGGTGCAAGTGGCAAGAGTGGCAAAGCGTAATAAGCTAACGGTTTTATAAGGTTTACGCAATAACATGTACGCTGTATTCCCAAATAGGTGTGGATACTTAGTATACACTGTGATGAATGCGATCCACCACAGTACTGTTTTTCAGATCCAAGTTTACTAGGATCCACACACAATCAATCAATCAGTCCACCGCAGTCCACAGCTGGACATAGGCCTCTCCCAATGGATCCAAACTAATCCATACTAATATTATAAATGCGATAGACAGAGTTACTTAACTCTGTCTGTCTGTCTGTATGTTACGCTTTTACACCTTAACCACTGAACGGACTTTGATGAAATTTGGTATAGGGGTAGATAAGACCCTGAGGAAGGACATAGGCGATGTTGATCGTGAAAACCGATATTCACGCGGGCTGAGCCGCGGACAAAAGCTAGTTTATTATAAATGCAAAATACCTTATGTCTCTTAAGCTTTCGCGTCTAAACCACGGATTTCAATGAAATTTGGTGTAGGGGTAGATTAGATTCAGATAACCGACATCCACGCAAGCCGGATCGCGGACGACAGTAAAAGTATAAAACTGATTGATGGACAAGGTTCATTTGCAGGTTTACTCTTTTCGTTGAGGGTCCAGAGGAAAGTCACTCTCGTAAAAGCTGCAATGAACCAATCATAGGAAGAATAATGGAGCAGATTTTGACCTCTAATGCGAACTACGAGCAATCGGAGCTCGCAGATGAAGAAGTTAATTATCTTCTAACCCTAAATGGCCATCTATCTTGCCAGTTACCATTACCAGATCAAGCTAAATCTGTCAAGACGTTTTTTACACATATCTAAATCCGTCAAGCCGTTCAGGCTGTAGGCCGTACCAAATAAATACATACATAGTCTCGAAAAACATTACCCTCCTTCCTTCGGCAGTCGGGTAATAAAATAAAACAGATGATTAAAAAATAACAAACCCGACTGCCTCTGAAAAGCTCGAAATAACTTTGATAGCAGGCGGTACCCGTTTGCTAATCATAAACCGAAAGAAAATTAATGGGTACCGCCTGTTATCAAACTTATTTCGACTTTTTCAGAGGCAGTCGGGTTTTTTTATTAATCTTTAAAAAAATGTTATCGATTTAATACCTATAACGTACCTAATCCATTTTCGTCGATAAATAAAGTCATTAGAAATAAATTACAAAGGGTATTACGGATTATTTTATATTCGGCACTAATTAAATTCGTCACATTTTTGCACAAGTCACGCATTGACCTAAAATCAATGCATTTTAAATAATATTATTGTGTACTCGTCACAAGTAGATAAGGTGAGGCTTGTGATAAATTCGTCACAATTATTTGCCATAGCCTCGTTCTAAAATCAGAAGGTATATTATAGGTAAGTATCCATGTCCATTCAGACTGGAAAAAGTGACTGCTCAAGAATGGACATGAACCCATGACTAGCCCCTTATAGATTAAATAATTTAGACAGAGGCCCCACTTCACGTTGCGCTGCGTTGAGCAGGGTCATTCTTAGAAATTCAAAGGAATTTCTCTCATTGCTATAATTCTGTTTGATTACCAATTTCATGAAATCAATTACCATGGGTTAATTCTATGGTTTACCTGTAGTTATTTGAATCAGGTTCCAGGGTTGATTCCTTAATCACATAAAGGTAAAGAAGCAGGAGAAAGGGATAGCACTTAATAATTTCATCATCATCATCAAGTATCCTTATTGCATCCGAGGCTGTTCCATTTGCACTTGGGATTTATCGTCCGAATTCTTTCTTTCTTTATTATTTATGGTACACACACAGTACAGAGATCATATATAAATCATTTCAAGGAACTGTACAAAGGTTCTCTCCATGTCTCGTCTACATTTCGCATTTCGGTTTCGGGCATTGCTGAAAATGAAACTATAGTATCGCTTCCTCTTATGTGGGCCTAATTTATGTAAATATTCGCACCTATACTACATTTCTTTAGGTATTTAACTAAAGGTAAACTATCTTGTACGGACTGTTTGAAATGAACAAGCTAATTTACCGACTAACTAGTATTTCGAATCAATTTCGATTTTTGTCTTCAAATTGTTTCTAAAAATAATATTGATACCGAGTTTATAAATAAAATATTATTCGAAATACATCGAGAAAAAGAAGCGCTCAAGTGGGACTTGAACCCATGATCTTTCCCTTACAGGGGGAATGCTCTTCCAACTAAGCTATTGAGCCACACCTGAACCACTTCAAATTTCCCTTTTCTTTATATCCGTCTTTAAGGGCTTCTTCTCGATGTATTTCGTACTTAAAAAGTTAGCATAATAAATGCTATAAAAATTTAATTAAAATATTATTTATAAAAAATACACATCAAAACTGCTTACGTTTATTAAATAGCTAACTTGAATGGAGTATAAGTATACCGACCCATGTATTGAATTATTCTATTATTCTGTATTTCAGTGAGAATCATAGACTCATTACGGCCTGAGGTGGACTGTTCCATGGCAGGCGGTATGTGCACGATAGCCGCAGATTGCCCAGCAGGTTCTCTCTCTAAAAAACCGAACCTCTGTCCCAAACAACGAAGCCGTGGAGTAGAATGTTGTTTCGGCAGTAAGTAAAACAATTAACATTTACAATTAGTAGCTAAACTCGGGTCTGTAAATGTTCAACCTTGTAAATTAACTATCCTATAGTTAGACCATAAAGGCCTTGTGTGCGCGGCGAGATGAGCGGACCAAATGAACCAAAAATGAACGTCAGATTTGGTCAGTTCACCGCCAACCTTCAATGCGGTATCTTGCTCACTCTTGACTCATGCTCCTCTTTCTTTCTCTATCTTTACCTCGTCCCCCGCCATACCCTGCAAAACAGTTTACAGTACAGCACTACCACAAAGGTGGATTCTAATGAAATATTTTTATTTGCAGTTTCCAAAAAGGAGACCAGATGTCAGAAACGTGGGGGTGAATGCATGGCCGAGTGCGGTGGTGCTATCAGAATCAGAGAAGCTACAAACTGTCCAAAATATTCTGTTTGCTGCCTTTTACTTTATTAGATTTCATGTTATTACATTATTAAAAGTCAAATAAAACATTCCCATGTATTTTGCGTTTCAGTTGCCCATGTTCAGTTAGCGTCATAAATATCTTGACGACGCAGTCTCAAAATGATTTTAAAACTCTCGTATTGAGACCAAAATAAATTATTTCGTTGATTTAAATGGTATTATTATTCAAAGTAAGGGTTTGTACCAAATATTAGAACAATGAGTCAACTGAAAGGGGGTAAAAAAACTAAATTAAGATCATTTTGAGTACTTTGTACGTCAACATCTTTCTAATGTTAACTGGACTTTATTATTATTATTAATTCATGTATTACTTACTATAATATAAAACATATATAAGTCCCGCCTCTTTCCCAATGAGGTAGACGGAGACCGTATTTCGACTTTCACATGCTATTATTTACATTACATTTAACCTCTTTTGGTTTGATTATATACATATCTTGCTGGAGCGACAGTCGGCTGACCTCCGAACCTATAGAAAAAAGCCAACAACAGATTCACGTCCGTCAATCCCCAGACCCCGAAAATCTTGCGCGAGAGATATGCCTTCGGCAATCTCACCTCCGGCAACCAAGGACCCAAGACGGCTTGCGTTTTAGTCGGTTCGAGTCCGTCATAACCGCCTCCACCGGCCCCGCGGGTGGTATCCGTGGGGATTTTGCGCACGATAAAAAAAAGACCCCGAAAATCTTGATTGGGTCCCAAAAAACATCCAAGTCTAAGGGCACTATAGTGATAGCACATGTACCTAGCGCTATCTAGTGACAGCAAAACAAACTACTTCGATACTGCTATTTCAATACCAATCCTGCTCCTGCATCACGAAAGTGAAGTTCTCGCAGTGAAGATGTAATGCAGTCCCGGTTATTTTAAGCGGGTCGTGAAAAACCATCTGATAAGGCCGTGAAACTGGCTGTAACGTTGTCTATTTCCTGATACCTCAGCTTACCATCAGGCGAGGTCAATTCATATTGGCGTGTCCGATATAAAAAACTGAAGGAAAAATAAGAGAACTCTTTCTAACAATTACTTTTCCCGTTGCGAGGTTTTTACAACAATGTTGCAACAAAATGTTAATATCGTCACTTTAGAAACTATTAAAAACTTTTTCCTATTTCATTCCACTGAGAGTTGCCAACGAGAAATTTAAATTTCATAGTTGCATTATGGTTTTGTCATATAGTTTCTTATTGCTTTTCTAAAGGACGTGGTTTGATTTGAGTTTAGCTCTATTTTGTATGAAACCACTATTCACGACGGATACAGCTAATACAATAGTACCTATAACGTGTTTTAGCGTGTGTTAATACTATGAAAGATTATATATTTGTACAATAATGATTCATGTAGCTACCAATTTCTTATTTACAAGTATTTAAAGGTAGACGAGGCATATTTTAAGAGGTTGTTGGTATAGATCCAGTATGTATGAGTTGTATGTATTGCCTATAAATGGTTAGGTTAGGTATATTGAAACGGATTCTATTGAATCTACCCGACATACATGTTGGATTTGATACACTTGGGTTGTTTGATGCGTGGCGCCTACCACTACAAGCTTACTCTACGCGGCTACTATCGGCAGTTGCCTTACACAAACTGATCAGGTGCGGAATTAATGACGATGTAGTCTCACTGTGATTGCACCCGACATGTAGTAATGAATAATTTTAATTGAATTAAATTATCTATGCTAGTCTATGGAGCGAGCTATGCTTGGAGTCTCTTTGAACCGCAACGAGGTCATCCTAAACTCGCAGAATAAACAGGCTGGAACGGCAGTTGGCTGGCTGACATGTTGAAGGACTGATGGCCCAATCTAGTCCTAGAGTGGAGACAATGAGAAGGCAAACAGAAGGTTGGACCCCCTAGCCCGATGGACTGATGATCTGAAAAGGGTGGCTGGTAGACAAATCGGAAATGACGCGCATCGGGAGAGACTATGTCCGGCAGGTTACTGCAATAGGCTAATTGATTGAAATATACGAGGTATTCGATACCCTTCTCGCGATATTCAACAAGGTATGCAAAGACTCGGTAGCTTAATGGTTAAGGAGTCGGTTTTACGATCGAAAGGTCCTGGATCCGAATCCTGGCCATTACACTACCGACGTGAACCCACTCCTAGCACAAGCAATTTAGCTCTTTAATTCTTTTGTAGGCAATTGTTTAATAAAATGCCTCATGATCTGATAGACATGCCACTTAATAAATTTAAAATTCAAGTGAAAAATTGCTTAATAAAAAAAGGTAATTATAAATTAGACGAATAATTAAATGATAAAGATGCATGGTCATCCTAATCTCATCTCTTGCTCGCACTGTAAAAAATTGTTATAAATAAAACCATATTTAAAAAAAAAGAAGGATAATCGAGTTCACTGAGTTTCTTACTGGTCTCATCTCAGTAGAACCAACCTACCGAGCCAGCGAAAGAATCATTTTCCAATGGTTTACTTTATTTATTTTTTCTGTGATTGACATTATTGTAAAATTCTGACGTTCATATGTGCTCTTTAAGTGCCTAAACTGAATAAATGAAATTGATTGTTTGAGATTAGGTGGAGGGGTTAGAGGGAATATTAGTATTTTGCGGTTGCTATTATCCTATTTTTAATATTACAAAAGATATTGTATTACTAGTGATGTTTATCCTTGGTTAAACTTACGCGTTCCATGATATACAATGATGTTATGAGCCGATACATTCCTTAAAATCCTCTGTCGTTTAACCAGCTTACAATTATTCATGTCCAATGTAACCTATGTATATTCTCATACTATGGATGCGTTAATTCCCGTTAACATTATTGTATAATGTTTGTAAAGTATCAATTTGCACATTCCTTAATTAGAATTGTAATATTGTATGCTGAAATACTTTAAGGCATTCGTTTATATGTATGGGCTTGAGATTCGCAAATAGTAATATGCCGTAATACACACAACTGTTTAATTTGATATTAAATTATAATAATATAAATATGCTCTTGAACTCGTATTCTGTTTGGTACTATATGTGTTTGGCCACTGATACGACTGAAACGTTTTACAAAATTAGTTCATAATAAAGAGCTAGAAGCCAGAAGATGTAGTAAGATCAATTCATTTAAATTGCCACTGAAGAAGGTAATTAAGAAGAACCAGTAATAACACATTATAAATAATGTATAACTGTTTATACTGGATAATGATGGCACTTGGTGGAATCTACTACACGTATTGAATAACACACTTGTACCTACTTTATCACAGAGTTTAATTTTATTTCTGAACCTGACCAGTTTCGCCTTACGGCATTCTTAAATGTTTACGAGTACATAAGTGGTTTGGATATTCCAATTCCCAAACGCTACGATATTTGCATTTTTCATATGTAGGTAGTTTTAAAATTTGGTATACCAGTGAATCACAGAAAGACTAAAATCCTACAGGCCCATTAAAGTGCATACCTATCTATCTAGAGCAGGCAGTCCTGACACATCGACGGGAAATTGACAAGAACCTAACTACAAAAACCTGATTTTATATTTTTTAGATCCTAACGATGGAGATAATTTATACTATTCATTTGAAGTTATTGTCAACTATCGATATATTGCTAAAAAAATCTTGAAATCCATAGTTTTTTTTTATAAAAGGACACGTCAATTTGACTTCACCTCGCCTGATGGTAACCTAAAGGCAAAGTTATTCAGATAAATAATAATAATAAATAAATTAATATTTCCCCATATTCTACACAACGCTATCTAGACCCACGGTAAGCAATAGCTTATGTATTATGGAATCTAGAATGCGGATAAACATACTTAGATACTTTTTTTTTGTAAATAGGTACATATAACATAAAAAGATCAAACTAGCCACGATGACAGTTTGTAGATCATGTCACTTCATCGTCCACATATTGTATTATTACCACCTTTTCTCTCTCTTTTTTTTCCTACGGAAATCCCCTCGGATATGTCCCCCGCCGGAGCCGGAAGGGGATGTTATGTTGGACTCGAACCGACTAAAGGGGTCATGGTGCTAGGCCGGAGTTGAGGTTGTCTTCGATATATCCCTCGCACCCTGGCTGACCCAGGGCCATCCCTTACAGTCTGGCCCTCCTTGGTATTATTGCCACTTGGAGATACTCGTGACTAACATAAAACTGATAGCAATATTATATTAACATAATGAGTATTATGTTACGAGTATAATAATCAACTCTTTTACATCAAAATGTAGAATATTACTCTTTTGTAAATCTTTAATTAGACGTAAAGAATTTCTTAATAACTTCAAATTATAAAGTTATGCGAAATTAAATTTGAGATACTTAATAATTTTATATTTAAATATTCAGAGCTTATTATTACAAGTTTATTTAGAAACATTAATTGTTTTATATATCTAATTACGTAGTTATAAATTAATTTTCTAATCTTAATCTTCTTTTTCAGAGGCAATGTTAAAATCTTCGTGTTCAGTGAATCTCGTAAAAACACTGCTGTAAAAAATTTAAAAGTCAATAATATCATAAATTAGTTTTTGATTAAGAAAAAAAAAGATAAAATTTATAATATTGTTAGTAATTTGCAAACCATTTGATTCATTTCACTGATGACGTAAAACCATAGAATGTATTATTTTATTTTTATTTGAATACGTACTGAAAAAACAACAATATACATCAGGCAGAGTCACGGGTATTCCGGACATAATTATACCCTATGACGAGAACCGGAAACAAGGGTCAAATATAAGTAAGTAAAAAGACTTAATATGGAACAAAAAATAATATTTGCAGGTTGGTTGTAAGTAGCTTAGAACTAACAACGGCAATGCGGAAATGACCGCAAGCACTGCGCATATTAAATAGAACCCACCATGTAATTATGTCCACACCCGCGGGCCAATAGCTCTGAACCTTGTTTGGTTTACAATAGGCACTACATACAAACGTGTTGTGCAATAAAAATAATAGTTAAATATAAAATCCATAGGTTTTTAGCAAGAGGGCCGGCGTTGATCCCTTGTGGCAGTCCCGTCTCATAGTACAGCTATTACTTCTAAGACTTTACGTGTTGGACCGATATCAACACGCAAGCCTCCCAGAGGACTGGATATCCTTCTTGCGTAGAATATTAAAGAAGATTTTTTTACATACTAGTATCTCTGAAAGCGGAGATGTTGTCATTTTATCTATAAGCTATATCACCAATAATGTTATACGTGTAGCTATATTTATTTTGCAGGCAAGCGGATTGACAGACGATATTATTGCCACTGTGAGTTTTATTTTAACTAAACTTTGCCAACCTAATGAATTAATGGACCTGGATGTACAGCCGCTGCAAAAAAATGTGTATATCATCTATACCTACCAACTACAATAAATCCATACTAATATTATAAATGCGAAAGTAACTCTGTCTGTCTGTCTGTCTGTCTGTCTATATGTTACGCTTTCATGCCTAAACCACTAAATCGATTTTGATGAAATTTGGTATAGGTGTAGGTTAGACCATGAGAAAGGACATAGGCTATGTTGGGTCGCGATCACCAACATCCACGTGGGTGCAGCCGCTGGCAAAAGCTAGTAATAAATAAACTAATAGATCCATACTAATATTATAAATGCGAAAGTAACCCTGTCTGTCTGTCTGTCTGTATGTTACGCTTTCACGCCTCAACCACTGAACCGATTTTGATGAAATTTGGTATAGGGGTAGATTAGACCTTAAAAAAGGACATAGGCTATGTTTTTTTGCCGCGATAACCGACATCCACGCGGGCGGAGCCGCGGGCAAAAGCTAGTTAAAATATAAATGTCTGCGATGCAAGATTGACCCTAAACATGTGAACGAAACCTTAGTTTGAAACTCTGTCTTTTGATAATGTATTAGCATCAGGTAACGTAGACAATTTTATTGGTAGGTGCAATCGTTAGGAGTAAGCACAAATAATATAGTATATTGAATAACACACTTGTACTTTTCCACTAAGTTTATTTTATTTCTAGACCTGACCGGTTTCGCGTTATGGCATTCTCAAAGGTTTACATTGATGTTTTTGAGAATGCCGTAAGGCGAAACCGGTCAGGTCTAGAAATAAAATAAACTCAGTGGAAAAGTACAAGTGTGTTATTCAATATGTGTAGCAGATTCCACCAAGCGCCATCAATCTCCAGTATAAACAAATAATATATGCTTGCGACTTGTGATAGGTATGACAATTTCATACATTAATTTCTATTCTACTAAATTCATTATGCTACTTATACGTTCCCAGTGTCTATTATTATTACGTGTTGTTATATTCACGGTACACACTACATAACAATAAAAAAATGAAATTTAACGAGCCGTAACTCTTACAGGAATATTTTCTTGTCTTTAAAATATACGGTGTTCGGTAAGTACCAGATGGATATCATTTCGTAAAGGATACATTAAAATGGGTACGAAGAAATTTTACTGATCTAAAATACTACACACATTACATTGTTTATTCTGACATTTATTGTACCTAATGTTTTTGTTGAGAAGATAAATCCTGTCACTGTATCGTACTTACCGTTACGACAAGGGATTATCTTTTTTGTATTCCTTTCAAAGAATAAAAGTACCCACAGAAACTAATTTTCTTCCCACTGGCGTATTGCATTGTCACCTTTTCTAAATCACACTAAATTCTCTTGATTCTCCAACCCTCATTATTTTCATAGGAAATTTTGTTATGTTTTAGGTGGTATAAATCATCCGGTCCAACTGATGGCAAGCGGTTAGCAGCAGCCTATGGAGATGTATGGTGTTGTACCAGGGTAGTCACAGTCGTACTCCGGATCCCGTAAAAAGCCTCCCAACATTGGGTGTCCAGCAGAGGAATGCGATATGTTGTGTGACTGATTAATTGTATATTATTATTATATGAAGTATGATATTTATTATAATCTTTTCTTGTTATAATTTTTACATTCAGTAAATAATATAATTTGTATGTCAAACATATCTAACAGAATGAGAGTTCTTACTGAGCCAGATTGTGGTAAATAAATACTTATTTAAACACTCTTAATGTACTCTAAACAAACATTATTTTAACAGATCACAATATAACATCATTTCTTTGTTGATCATCGTACAACAACACAAGTGGTGTATCGTGCCGACTTTGTATACTAACAAAATATTTTATTATATTCATAAATCGTATTATGAATGCGCATGGATAAAAAAGAAAAATAATTTATTTTCTATTTCCAATCACAAAGCACAAATCTGTAAAGTGAGGGGCACGAGATATCAAAAAGTTTACTGAGCACAACAATACACAAGGCGTACCAAAACACTGTTACGTATTTCCTTGACAGGATTTTTTCTTATTATCTAGCTCAAGTTGTAAGCGAAGCGAGATTATCGTGGAGTGTCTGCCAAAAGCGTTATATTTATTCAAAATAATATCAAGTAAAAAAGTAATATAAATTACGAGCTGTAGCCCGTGATTCTACTTTTATGGTATTCTAATCCCACTTATGTAACCTCTGGGAATTTATTCCAGGAATATAAAGTCACCATGTGTTATTTCAGATTGTTAGCCGTACTTGTACCAAAGTTCAGCCAGATTCGTTTAGCAACAAACGTTCTATTTTTCTTCTATTCTATTGTTTATTCTATTCTATTGTTATTCAAAAAAATATTAATAACGTTCGGTTAGGCTAAGTCCTATTAGATTAAGTAATTATTACTTAATCTAATAGGACTTAGCCTGTTAGTAGCACACTCCTATATAGGTACTAATAAATTTGTAACATTTACCTTTCAGATCTAGAATTTAGAAAAAAATATGGACTCCTCATCGTCAATGATATACTTTCTTCGCAGCCGAATGAAGCGAAATTCATTTAGATGATACTATTAAAGTGTTACATAAGCTTTGCTAAAAAAACACCAAGACTCTACTAGTGCTAGAGAGTATGCTTAAAATTAAACACATAACCGCTTCAGTGCCCGCTACCTCCTATGCCTTACATGGCACGTAAATCGTGATCAAGCACAGCGCGATAAATCCCTTCTTATGTGATAGTATAAAGGATATTCTTGCATTACATCGGCCGCTAAAATTCTTATTTATGTGCCCGCGATAAGGGACACTAGTTTCCTTATGTTTCTGACTTCCGTATTACCGGATTCTGTGCAGATATTATAAATAAGGACATTTTCTTTATATAAGAATTAGTTGACGAAGTTTAGTGGTTTGAAATGTTATGTTATACACGCAATTTTGTCTTTAGTAAGGTTCTTGATGAGGTTCAGAGTGCACAAACTTCTTTAATGTTGCTGGAAGGAGTATCTGTGACTATAGATCCAGGCTTCAAACTGAAAAATGTGGATGCAACTACTGGCACTCTCCTTTTTATTTCGCACTTATCACTATAGCGGCGTCACACACGTGCTGTCAACCCTGTAATAACCTTCTGTTCCTTGAAGAACCCTAAATTGTAATCGCTTGGGAATTACTTTCAATAAAATTCTCTTGCATAGCCATAAATAAACCTAATATTTCTCATGGCCTTATATCTAATGCAACCCTGCTTATCCGAGTTGCAAGTTGCTAACACCCGAGCTAATGCCTTGGAGACAGTTCCCAAGTATAGGCATAAGTGGGTTTAGACGGAATTAAGTGTTTAGTGGCTCCTAATGCACTGAACTTTAGTGGGGTCGTTAAGTTTGATGGCACTATAATGTTGAGGATTTTGGTTTTCGTTCAGATGTTTCCTGACATGAGGGTCATACTGTTATACTAGGTATATATTTGTATAAAAATGTGTGAAGGTTGCGATGTTCGTTACGATTGAGTAAACGCTTAGTGTATCTGGCTAACATTGATCGCCTTGCATAAGGATAGCCTGGAATAACACGTAGGTTACTTTTTATTCCGGAATTCGTTTCCATGACCCACCTGAACTAACTAAGTCACTCCAATGTGCATCTCTTGAATATTAATACAGTTCGAGTAATTTGAATTCTTCTAGAATAAAACAAAAACAAGAATAAATTGAAACTTAAATAGGAGAACATCAAAGCTTCCTATGAAGAAATCGAGCAAGTTTACTTTGTCAATGAAATCAGTTGCGAAGCGGAAAGTAATTACCGATGGAACGGGATCAAAGTTTGTATTAAAAATATAGGAAATTATTTCTAGGTTGCTACTACGCCACAGAGCTACGATGTAGTTTAGACGTTTCAACAAAAATAAATATAAGTCATATAGGTACTGTCTCTTTAAAATTAATGCAAAATACTTATCAATTAAATTTTAAATAGTGTAGTATAGTCTTCCCTGTTTCAATATAGTAGAATCATCCGTTTTATGGACAATAAATATACATTAAGGCGGGGCGTGAGGTAAGGCCTTCAAGGTAAGAACCGCCAAGTAAGAAGGTAAGAATCAAAAATCAATGTTCAAAAATGATTATAACATCATTAATTGATTCCGATAGTTCGTAAGAAAATCGGTAGATGACACCACCGTCGCCTTAAAGACGTATAAGATGGGAAATTTGAATCATACCGGGCGTGTCTCGGTAGCCGAATTGGTCAGGCAATCCCCCTGTAAGGGGAAGACTGCGGGTTCGAGGCCCGCCCGAGAAGATTATTTTTCCCTATGTATTCGAAGAACCGCCATTTTAGGAACAGCATTATGGCGGTTAATATCATAAACTAGACATCAATCAAAAACAATTACCGGAGTCTCTCGAATCCAAACTTTGGAGGCCACTAGGAAATCACTTCAATCATGATGAAAATATTTAGATAAAGTAAAGAAATAAAAATTTTATGCGTGCAGTTCTAAAAGTCGTTAGTCTACATGCGCTGGAAGCAAATGGCGAACAGATGCAGTAATTGATCGATGAGTTGGCCAAGTGAACAATCCACGTTCGGAAAAATGTTCCGCTAATGTGTTTGTGGTTCAGAACTGAAATACCGTATTTGCAAATCTTTAAAAATATATCGATAGAAAACACTATAATTGATGACGCAGACGTTCATCCGTGTGGTGACGAAAATACAAGTATCACCATCCTATCTCATCCGAAGGGTGTCACACGAGGCGACTGACGTGAATATACGCAGACGATATCACTGCGATAGTAGGAAAACTCGGAATGAAAGCCTGAACCAATCGGTCTGGCCAGCGTGGTAACAGTAGGTGAAAGTCTCCTAATAGTTTACTTTTTTTTTCGTGCGGAAATCCCCTCGGTTACCTCCTCTGCCGGAGCGGGAAGGGGAGGTTATGTCGGACTCGAACCGACTAAAACCTTACTCAATACTCATACATTATAGTGAGTAACCGACTAAAACCGCACGCCGACTGTGGGTCGTGGTGCTAGGCTGGAGGTGAGGTTGTCATCGACATATCCCTCGCACCCCGGCTGACCCAGGGCCATCCCTAACGGTCTGACCCTCCTCGGGAGTGGTGTCCCCGACTCGCCCCCGGAATGGGGACGCGTCTATGTCTGTCTAGTGCATGGTACAGGCCCCTCCTAAATTGCTGTAATTACGGCATATTGTAATAAGAACGTGAACTTCTTTATTTTTTGTGTAACTTAGGTTAATTATTTTATAATAAGATTTTTTTTATATATACAGACTTTAATTATCTTGACACGAGACAAATGTACATTCGCCCATAATTAATCTTATAAAATCACTTTTGTGAATTGACGTCTATAAAATGGTACAGTGGAGTTTGTTACGTCATTTCTTCTCCACTGGTGCCTAGGAAGCGGTGGTAAACTTAGTTTTAAGCAGAATTTTACGTCAAAAGTTGTGGTAGTGCCACACAATTTTGAATAAAAATTTTGAGTTTGAGTTTGAGCATTAAACTGGTGGCTAATTGATTAATTAATTGATATGTAGCTTTAGTCCCCGCGGCTAGGCCCATGTGGATATCGCAACTTTTGCTCATATTGCTATCTCCAATACTACTTAACCGATTGACCAAGACATACTTAACAAAAACCTACATGGTTACCTAAAGTGTAAATAAATACCCATTATTTCTCTGCCGAGTATTTGAAACTTGAATTTCTATTAATCTTACGTCTCCTTGTGCAGTTTCTCTGCAACAAGACGTATTGAACTCGGTCGCAGATTAAAAATTACTTTTATTTCTCACAGTTGTTTCCACTGTCTATCCTTTTCTTGTAGCTTTCATTAACGTTGACAGCGGATGATTGTGAAAAGCCTTCAGAAAATATTGTACAACTTTAGAATGGTTGTTTTATTTATGAATTATTTTATCTCGCTGTCTTTGAGCATTCATCTTCTTATTAAAATTATAATGGTAAAATTTTGTGATGGTATTCGGATGTTTTTTTTTTATGTTAGGTCGTTTGTTATTCCATCAAGCTCAAAGGACTGAACAGATCTGACTGAAATTTGACATATAGGTATATAATAGTTTGGAATAATAAAAAAACGTACTTTTTATTCTTGGAATTCAATGAGTTGTAAGAACAGAATCACAAATTCACGAGGGTGAGCCGTAAGCACCAGCTAGTAACTAATGTTATGAATCGAAGCAGATAACTACCTACTTTTTTTCGTGCGGAAATCCCCTCCTATACCTCTCCTGCCGGAGCCGGAAGGGGAGGTTATGTCGGAGTCGAACCGACTAAAACGGCACGCCGACTGTGGGTCGTGGTGCTAGGCCAGAGGTGAGGTTGTCATCGATATATCCCTCGAACTCCGACTGACCCAGGGCCATCCCTTACTGTCTGGCCCTCTTCAGGAGGGCCAAAGGGGACAACGGTGTTCCCGACTCGACGCCGGAATGGGGAGGCGCGCTTTTCAACACGCCGCCGCCGTGGCCTGCTTCTGCTGGGGTGACAGGTGGCTCCACCCGTCACCTCCTCAGTCAGTGCCCTCCGACGCCCGAGTTGCCTGCGCGCAACCGAGTTACTTATTAGGGAGACGTCGTAATTATTGAATACCTATTGATTGCGTGAATAATATTCTGTAGAATCAATATTGTGTGTTGAAAATAACTTCGAACAGTAACAATAGGACGCCTGAGTATCTTAACTTATAAGGAAACTCAGCTCTGTGGCATTTGGTGCCTTAAAGTTGGACAAGTTATGTTTAAGGTCCATTGGCTGGACAACTGGTATACAAACTATTTTGTGCTTCAGAAGCGAGTATAGATGGAAACTTGAGGAAATCTTGACTTCATATAGACTGACTAGACTATTACATCGTAGTATTTAATTGCGGTTTGCTAGCGTATTATAAACCGAATCTGAAAGGATAATGATGTTATTCAGTAAAATGATTCAATTTCATAAAAAAATTGCCTACTCCTTTAGAGATTACAGGCGTTTATATGTATGTATGTAAGTGTTGTATTTATGAAAATATTTGTATTTTAAAAATTCTATACAACACTATCTAGACCCATGGTAAGCTTTTATAGCTTGTGTTATGGAATCTAGAATATTGCACTTGCTGGTACCATTTGTAAACTTGATTGTTGTGATTAATAGCGATTAATAAATTAACACCTCCGTGAGTCTTATTGCTGGATTGTTTTCTCACAGACTCATTAAAATAGTTAATTTGTACATATTTTATTAGACTACTTACCAGATTATTCTAAAACACCACGATGCACTGTTGGATTTTAAGTTAAAAATCAATGCGATGAAATTCTTGGTTTCAAGTGGGACCATTTAGCTTTCAAATCACAATATTAAATACGATACTTTCGCCGAACCCTTAAAATAGAGAAGTTTTGTTAGTACCCTTTCTATTACATAGATATAATTTTGAATAACAAACACTATATACATCTGAATTAATAAATCATCCATTTCGGGTAGGGACAGCAATGAAAACACAACCTTGGAATAAAACGAAATATATATTACGTCCTTTTACCCTTGAACCACTCAAGGCCGTTACAAACCCTCTATATAAGAATTTCAAAGAGGAAAAAGTGCGAAATCCTTCAATTATTCCCAAGGAATTGCATAAATCGGTGTTTACATCGAAACTCACTTTGGCTAACGAGGGAAGCGGTCCCACACGTCGGCGGCACTCAATTTGTACTAGTATTATGATATCGGTGTTCGGAACTTTGAGTAGTTTTAACTTCGGAAAACTTCGCCGATTTTCACACAGAGACCGTTGAAATCGTTATTTAAATTGTGATAAATGAAAATAGTGTTGTTATGTTTTTTAATATTCAGAGTTCCCAAAAAACCAACAAGCACGAACTTTTAATATTCTGGTATAAAATATTGGTGAATTATTTATACCTTTTGTCTTGTAACCAAAATAGCTAAAACACTATATTGGGCTAGCAGTAATTAATAAACTTGATACCTATTTAAAAAGTAGTACCGAAAGTGGTTTTCAATTTGATGCTGTTTCACGTACGCAAATATACGTCAAAGAATGTGTTCCAATGTAAACAATAAATTATTCTTGAAATAATTTTACATTTTGAATGCCTTGACCAACTAAGCTACCGAGACACGCCCGATGCGATTCAAATTTCCCTTCTGTTTTTATCCGTCTTTCATCGTCAAAGCATTCCCCCTGTAAGGGAAAGATCGCGGGTTCGACTCCCGCCCAAAAAGTTTCATTTCTCCCTATGTATTCGATTTACGAATAATTCATTCGATTTACAAATAATTTATTCGATTTACAAATAATTCTGTTAAAACTTATTTCCAGTCCAAAAATATTATACAAATCATAAGAACACTACAATGAACATAGAAACACTGGCACAGTGTAAACATAGAAATGGCACCCATGATCCCCTTCAAGACGGCACTACGCTCACTCACAAAGACAGGCAATAATAGTTTGAGACGAAGTGACCCTAAGTGGCTTCTGATGTCCAGGGACACATTTCAACAACGTCCGCGTGCAAGTCACTCAATTTACGGGCATTTACTACTCTAGAGCATTCTTACGGAGGTTTGTTAAAAGTGAAATATCTCTGATATTCCTAGGGGAAGGGCTTCAAGGCGATTGCTTATCTTCATAGAGAAAATAAATAAAACGAGTCTGGGAAAAGGGTAGTGCTCAAAGAGTGAGATGAATGTCAGCATTTAGTATTTCAAGTACTGCCCTTAGCTGGTAATAATGATAAAATCAAATAATAATGATAATGTGTGGTACTTACTAGTTTTTATATTTTTAAATAGATGTTTTTTTTTATCTGTATTTAAAAATATAATTTATAACTTTTATTTAAATGAATAAAGAGGAACATTTTCACAAACTTTTCCCTTTTTTTATTAAATTTAACTTAACGCAAAGTACTTACAATGGGGAACTAATTTTTATTTTAACTGATTCCGTGGGTATTCTCTACCAGTCAAATAAGAGCTATAACGAGGCAGGCACAAAATAATTCAAATAATGTCAATCATTCAACATTTCATATTAGTAGTATTAGTTTCATAGCAAGTTAAGGCTGGATTTATTATTTTCTTTCATTTATTTTTTAATTGAGTGGCTTCCTTTTCAGTCCTAATAATTATTAACCATAAACAACTTGTAAAAATAACAAAGTTCAACAAATTTGATATTTTTATATTAAATAGTAATATATTTAGTTACATCAACAAATTTGAAAAATAATCCCAAAATGTAACGAACATTTCCCAAAAATTTGAGCTACAATTTGACGAGAGCACTTGTTGCGGTTTGAAAATACGCGGCGGGTCAAGCCACAAAAACGAATGACATGCTCGTTCCGCGCCACAGAGCCGGCACCGAGCTAGGCAGACAACTCCGTAACCTAATTTAGCGGTCCAGTTGAAAATAAATACTATAAAATACACCTAAAAATAGACGAGTAGTTAAAGTAATTAGTTGTTAATTAGATCGATTGTGTACAAGTTTGTTTGCCTGAGATACTAGCATCTTCCATCTCATTCAAACACTTTTCATTATTTAAGATTACCCAACTAACCCTTCTTAAAAATACTATATGCAATATTAAAAAAAGATAATTTCCAATACTTTGAACTTAAACCAATCCATCTTAGGGGAAAAAATTTATCCAACTGTGCAACATGAACAAGTTCTATATCTTCTACCTTGATTATTATTATTTATTTATTTTCCATTACAACTGTTACCTGTATTTTTAATTTTGCATCGTAGTCAATTTATTGGACTAGCATTCGTAATAAGTAAATATATAATAAGTGTGGGCTTGTAATTAACAATATGTCTCCACACTTTAAACAAGATATTAATGTTATTAGTCTGTAAGCCTTCCTAAAAGTAATAAATAAATAAATGTCCTCGATATTGACAATTCTCCTGTGACTAAAAATAATCCTTGTCCTCTTCCGAACTGCTAGAAATAAGGTGAAAGACGTTAAAAGATGTTATAGGTAAAGTTGGTACACACTAATTAGTTAAAAAAACCCATTAAATTCCTTACCTACAAATAAGCATGTTCTATGATATACCTAATAGGATGTAATAAGTACATTCTTCTTATATCAAATTCAAACACTTGAACAATATCGATATATTTCCTACGTTCTAACAAAATCAGGAGTTCACTGGGATGTTGGCAGAGCTTGCAGTCACGTCCGGAAATAATATTATTATGTTGAGTTGAATGCTGCATGCGATGTAATCATATGCAGTTACGGCGCCTACGTGAGTGGTATGTGCACATTTGTTTGAAATAGCGATCTGAAATCGAAGAAGCCATTTCAACCACTTTTAAATCGAGATCGGTATTGTGATAGAACCGTTGGGAAGAGGAGGAGAGATCAAATGTCATAAGTATCTTGAATGTAAAATGAAAATTTATTGATTGAAAAGAAATACGGCAATTTTTGTGAATATTGGTATTCTAATAGGTATTGTCGTTTTTTAATGTTTTATAATTTCTCAGATTCGTTTGAGAAACACTATAAAATACCGGAGGATGTTTGTGCCTCGTCATCCAGACCCGATATATTCCTATTTTCAAAACAGCAAAAGCGTGCAGTACTAGTAGAACTCACAGTACCGTGGGAAACTAACATACCTAAAGACCACGCTATAAAAATAAACAAATACTTTGACCTGACCAACGAGTTAACCAAAAATGGCTATGTGGTTAAACTCTACGCCGTGGAAGTAGGAGCAAGGGGAATTCCAGCTAAATCCCTGTATAACTTATTTAAAGACCTCGGATTGCCAAGAGCTTCAGTAAGCTCTTTACTCAAACGAATATCTAAAACGGCGTTGATAGGATCTTACCAAATTTGGATAGGTAGAGGGGGAACACGACTGACGGTGGAGGTGAGCGCTGATGCATCACAAGGTGGCCACCCTAAACCTACACCTGGGTCGCAAGTCCCAGGCGCCGTCACAGTGTTCCTCTCTGTACCACGCCATGGACCCGGCGACCGCGCGGTGAATCCATGGAATGCTAAGAACCGGATCTCTATCTACCTGGCTAATATTATATCACAATTTGTTCATTTATTTAAACTTTAAACACATAAAATTGTTACAAAGGCGGACTTAACAAAAAGCGTTATCTAACTAACCTTAGAGTGATGCAGAGATATTATTCTTTAAATAGTTTCATTATTAACTGCTATTTTCGTAACACAACTTTATTTAGATAATGTACAATTAGCAGCTTTGTAAATTATAATTGAATTTGTCTTATTTACAATTCAAACGTTTTTAAATCTATATTAAACCACTAGCTGTTACCCGCGACTTCGTCCGCGTTTAGTTCGGAATAGCTCAAACTCATTATTAAACATGGTGGAAGATTTTCTTCCCAACTGGAACGGAAGTACTGGAGATAGTGAATTTTACGCAAAGGAAACATTTGTTTATTTAAAAAAAGAAACAAACTGTATTCAAATCATTTCGAAAACTCGCTTGACATCATCCACCTTGTATTTTTAAATTAAATATTATGAAGACTGTCTTTTGAGTGACTGACTTATAAATACAGGGCTCAACTACTGAAAACTACGAAAATTGACAGACTTCTTCTATGGGCTTGGCAAATATTGCGGAAGGATTTTGAAAAATTCAACATTTTGCTGACGAAATTATTATCAAGTATGTGATGAACATTGTTATATGTGGACTTGGTAATGTTCACCATTTTTAATGGTTTGAATATTCTTCCTTCCTCCCAAATTCTTAAAACATGCTGCCACCACTTACGAACTGAACAAATTAAAATAAGTACATCAAGTATCACACAAAATAGTTTCAAGAAAACCCGGTGCCTTGCACGCCCTGAGCAGTGAGCAGTCGTTCTCTTTTTTGCCGAGCCAATTCCAGTTTTATGATAAATTCCATCGACCACAGTCACATCGTTGTTCATTGCTTTACAGACAGGTAGAGAAGAGGGGCGCAGTGGGCAAGAGAGCAAATACAGCATTGACTGGGATGGTTTCATATAGCCTCATTTTGTTATATATTACTTGTATTGGTAAGCTTGTTTCCAGCAGATGATGTACATACTTCCAAATTGATACTGGAGTTGATGTCCACGTGGCGGATTTTTTGGTCTGATGAAATTTACCGGAACTGTGTGTTTCTCTGCCCACATTCAGTCTCTTTTATATAATAGGAGCAGCGGTATCTTTTATATACCTAACACATAGGTTGGCTTCTCCTGGCGTACTGTTATCATTTCTGGGATAGATTTACGTATTTACTATTAGATACCTACTTATTAGACAGGATAGATCGCAGCGGCGTGCGTTGGTAGTCATCAGGTCACTAACATTGTATAATGTCTGCAGTTGCATAAAGACGTTGTCCCTCAGGCTGTATTTTACCATTTCTACCGCACCACGGCGAGTGAAAGAGCCTATTAAGAGCCTTTCAACTAATCTCTTCTTCCTTCCGTCAGTCACATACGGTAGAAATAATGCCACCTCGAACCAAGCTGTTCGGAACTTCATTTCTTTATTTTGCGGTTAAGAAATGTATTGCTCTGCCCACACATGTGTTTTCTTCTTTTTAAGATCCGGAGTTTTTTTTATATAGGACACGTCAATTTAACTTCACCTCGACTGATGTTAAGCTACAGGCAAAGACTCGGAAATAGGGTCACCATTATAAACGTGTACCATCTTAACAATAGTGGCACTCATCTTTATGGGATCATCAGAAGCCTTTTCACGCCCCCCTTTAAGGACCCGGGACTGTAGGAAGAAGTAAACCGTGAGCTGGCAGGGATTTCAGGTCTTAATGGGGCGACATAGGAATGGGTCACCAAACCGCTTGGTTCTTGATGGAATATTCTGATCCGTATGTGGATGACATCTGAGCCTTGCATGCGTTGTCCTGTGTAGGAAAGGAGAGGGTGGAACTAATTGCAATAGCTCATCAGAACATTCACCATGGTAGAGACGGTAATACGATAGGGACAACTATCTCCCAGAATACTTAATGTGCTTCATAGAAGATGCAACGATTTACTTCCTCCATCAGCGCGGCTTTGATGGTGATAGCTTAGGCTACCCATCACCCTAGCCGAAGCAATCCCTGCTCTTCACGTTGAGACCGCCTATTTATGATAGGTAACCGAGGCAGGTATACTGGAGTACCTAACCCCAGAATACCCCCAATGCCCCATTCCTCTGTTAAATTTTAATCGGTTTGATTCCAATATTGCGCTTGCCCCGATGTGGTGGCATCGGTATCGATGGGGGATACCAGTTCCAGTTTTATGACTTCTCAGGCGGGTGGGGACCACATTTTCATTCTCTGAATTGAAGAATTTTGTATAGAGCTAAGAATATTATATAATAAGTTCTACTATGACTGTCACACAGCCTAATTTTATGTATTACCTATAGAATACTAAGCATAGAATTTATATTTTACTTCAAATAAAACTATAAATACAATAAAATACAGAAAATCACAATAAAACAAAAAATTTAAACAAAAGTAAATAAAAAACCATAAAAAAGAAAAATTACATTTTAGATGGATTCGTACGCGACTCAGCTAAGTTACAAGTCCACCGCAGACGTATTGAGCCACAGTTACCATGAAATCATAGTGTGAAATAGACGTTTACATATTATGTCATAAAAACATTCTGCCCCATTCCTTATTATAATAGCGTGATGATATAATAATTATAAAAGCCAGGAGTATTTTTACCGAACCAGCTGCTTACTAATTTGTTGGATTCGAGAGAAAATCGTTCGAGAACAATATGAATTCTATCGAGAAACCTGGTGTGCCAAAGATTCTGCAGTAACCTGACCGGACTTGGCTGAGATGTAAAACTCTGGCCTCTCGAAGTTCTTCAGATTCCTATGACCGAAATAATATCTTCTTGTAAGCATTGTTGCTTCTATAATGGTTCGATCTATTCACACAATCACAAATTGTTAGCCGTGATATGCTATTATTGACATAACTTTTTTATTTATGAACCGATTTCAATAAAACAAACACTAAATGTTAAGTGAAGCCTGCCACAATATATTAGTGAAAACCACAACCAAATCCGTTCAGCCGATTCTGAGATTAGCGTGCACAAACTCACAGACAAACAGAGAAACAGATAAACAGACAAACAGACAAAAAATCCAAAAAACGTTGATTTGGCTTTTATTACGTTTATAAAGTCCCCCTATAACAATTTTTTTCATTTCCTTTCCATGTACAGACATCGATCGTTTACAGATTTATTATATGTATAGAAGATAAGCGAGCGAGTAGTTGACAAGTCTTACGATGTTTTGATAAACCGTTGTTTTTAAACAATGGGATTATATATTAATGAACTCTATGGGAAGTGGCGGTTGGATTAACGAGTAGGTACCCATCACACGTACGTCACATGTGCGTCAGTGGCTGAAGGGTTGGTAAGTATAGGATTTGTTAACATAATGGAAGTCTGCCGACACCAGCTGCTCTTCAAATATTAATCACATTTGAAAGTATAAAGTTCGTCAAAATAGAGGCGTTGTTTCAAAATTTATACAGTGTCATGTTTTTTCTTAGAAAGTTTTATAATAAGGGATTATGTACTTTACAACCCAACTTAGTAATAGAGTCTATTGCAGTTTATGTGATGGCAATATATATGTACATCTTATACTAATATTACAAATGCAAAATCTGTCTGCTGTCACGCTTACACACCTAAACCAATGAATCAATTTTGATGAAATTTAGTACCGAGCTTAAAGACTTTGATAAAGGACAATATGCTTATTGCAATATTTGCTTGCGACAACCGACATACACGCGGGCGGAACCGCGCGCAACAGCTAGTAGGTATATTAATTGTAAAATAATTGAAACATCATCTTATTAGCAAAGTAGGCCTATATTTTACACCACAGCAAATGACACACTGTGACAACTATGACCACAATATTCAGCTACCTTGATGTTGCAATTGTGGCTTACGTAACGAACTTTTTTCAACAGCATTATTTTTGTCTTCAACAGGACCATTAATCAGCCTGTACTCTCGCGTGGAAACTTCTTCGAACCAGGAAAGTTTCCTTTCACTCGAATTAAAATCTTCAACGGAATGACTCTGCTGTTTTTTTTTCTGGACGACAACGACACGACAGTTTGATAAACTGCACTTTGTTTCAATTTGACGATTGCACTAATTGGATTTGAGATCGTCGATATTGGAAGTTTGTTACTTACTGGAGGGCTTTTGTTTCGGTCCGACTTTAGTAGGCTGTTGTTGAACCTTTTTTTTATTGACTTATTTTTTTATTCTTTCAGTTACTTGTGCACTTACAGTCCCTTTTTTGCTTTGCTTCTTGGGTTACCTCGAATATACAATGATGTAACTAATTTGGTTTGTTTACCGTATACTTATTTGAATAATTACGCCGATCTGAGAATTCCCCGTGAATGAGGTGCGTTGTGGCTACAAAAGCCTACCAATTTGACGGTCAAAACTGAACTGTCACCAGCGGTATTTCCGAATCAATACGACTTTCAAACCTTCAAGAATAAAGCATACTCTCTTTTAAAAGTTGCGGGTGTCCATAGGCGGCGGTGATCGCTTACCATCAGACGATACGTCTGCTCGTTCGCCTCCCTACTCCATAAAAAAACAGAAATAGAAAAAATCACATGTATTATTAAAAGTGATAAAAGTAAAGAAATGAAATAAAGATGTTTTGACTTTTGACAATCCGTGACATTCGTATTCGGTACCTTTTGAAGGCGACAGTACATGGTACAAATATAAATACATACGTACACTCATAAGTGGATATTGTTACACATTCACCTATTTTCCTACATTGCACCGCTTTAGCGATAGTGTGCCGCTATTTACCTTGAGGCTCGGCTCGGAATGGTGTAGGCACCGTTGATAACAGTTCCGTGACTCATATTTGATGGGAATTCTTATCAGATCTTTGTCTATGAAAGTACAGACTTGTTTTTGCTTACCTTGTACTGGTATGTTATTAGTACTGATATGTTCATTTATACCTCTATAATTTAGAAAGAACAAAGGAACCCATACGTTTTAGAAATGTTACGATTTTTTCTGGTTGTGTCTGTTGAGAGTTTCTGTTACTGCCATCATTTAAATTATCCTGATCTTAATTATTATGAAGCCGGTGCAATATGTTTATTGTTATTTTTAACCCCCGACGCAAGAACGACGGGGTGTTATAAGTTTGACGTGTCTGTGTGTGTGTGTGTGTACGTGTGTGTGTGTGTGTGTGTGTGTGTGTGTGTGTGTGTGTGTGTGTGTGTGTGTGTGTGTGTGTGTGTGTGTGTGTGTGTGTGTGTGTGTGTGTGTGTGTGTGTCTGTCTGTGGCATCGTAGCTCCCAAACGGATGAACCGATTTGGATTTAGTTTTTTTTGTTTGAAAGGTATAGTAGTCGGGAGTGTTCTTAGCTATGTTTGAAAAAAATCGGTCCAAGATGGCCGCCGCCAAAACATGTTGGAATACATATTTCTTTATAATTCCCTCAATATGGGTATCAAATGAAAGAGCTTGACTAGTAGATCAATTTTAAAACAATAAAATAAAAATTAAATTAAAAATTTAAAAAACCCCCGTCACAAAAAACACCTTCAAAAAGTTGAAAATAAATGAATAAATTTTAATTCAACGGTAATTTATTCATTTATTTTCAACTTTTTGGAGGTGTTTTTTTGTGACGGGGGTTTTTTAAATTTTACTTTCATACTACCCAGTCCTCAATTATTCCTTGAGTCCCAAATTGCATTGCTGACGTAAAGCAAATCACTCTGTATAACATGAGATAAAATACACCTCTGTCCGTAGAGGTGGGTAATATAAATGCGAGTATAAACTTTACATGTTTCAATTCCCGCTTGGTCCTTTGTTCTTTGTCAGGCTCCATCAGCTGTACTCGTAAAAACTAGAAACAGAATGATAATGACAATGTATTCAGAGTTACAGTTATAAATTCAACGAAACGGGCGTGTATTGTATTATGACTTGAAGTACCTACAGGACACCAAATAATACTGCTACTGCATAAATCCATGAATGATAAAAATTAACACTCGATACGGTAACCTTTTATTACTATCATTGATCAGGTCAAGTAACCTAAAGGCTTGAAAAGAGCTCATGGCTAAGAAGTATTCGAGTTGATTAGCATACTACAACAGCTTTGGATGGGTGAACATTCTAATTTAAACCCATCCGTGCCTCAGAGAATCGATGGTCTGTCTCGGTTGTCGTACGAACATCTCTATGGCATTCTTATGGGTAATTAGAATATTAAAAAGTTCAACAACAAGTACAACCTAGTCTACCTAAAGAATTTCAATATGAGTTCAAGTCTCACGTGAGCATTTCATTTATTCCGATGTTTTTTGAACTTAAAAGTTAGCATAATAAATGCTATAAGAAATTCATTTAAATTTCGATATTGTTAGTACTCTGTGGAGGTCAGATGACAGTCACTTCAACGAAAATATCTAAGTTGAATAGGTCAAAATGATGTTCTACTCCTACGTCAGGACGTCGACTAACTCACTACGACATTGTCACCTACATTCATTGGAAAGTACGTCTGATTGTTTAACTGTATAAATAAACAAATGAAATTAGAGTAAGTACATTACTGTGTATATGTGCGTTACAATGCCTTACGTTTGGAAGCTTACCTGTGAACCATTTTCCTTTAAAATTAAGCCTGTAAAGATACACAAGTTGCTCCTAATTTATATAAATTTGTTAAAACAAGTAGAACAATAGAGTAGCTACAATACGTCACTCAGGCTTATGATGTATAAATTACGTATATATTTAGTCTTTCACTCACAAAAGGTGGTTGCAACCATTGTTTGTTGGTACAATTGAGGCCCGAGTTATTTGGACGTCAATTTTAACTAACAAACAATGCTTATACTGTTGTTTATGAAACGGTTTTTTTAGACAACGTTACTAAGCGAAAGACTTCAATAGTGTACCGGGTGTAAGGGCAACGCTGCCTAGGTAGTACTCCAGATACACTATTTATTGGCATAAAAAAACGATATGGATTTTTTATTTTTATATTCTTCATTTTTTATAAAGCATTATTTACTCTCCATCGTGCTGGTAAAGCTAAAATTTAATTTAAAATGGTTATTTCCTTAAAAAACATATCACTACAAAAAGCACGCTCTTGGCGCTGTTAGTGTTTTTTTTTTTGGTTGGGATGGTTGTTATGTTTTTTTTTTTATATTTACTTACAAACACGGTGAAGAGTAAATAATTAAAAAATATTTCTTTTGTTTTTCAAATTTCACATTTCATGCGGTAGTTTTGAATTGAAATAGTTACAGCCTCCAGTGTAGTGAACGTGGCCGCTAAGTAGGAGGCATTGGTTCAAGTCCCCGCTCAGTGCAAATATTTGTCTGCATGAATGTGGGTATTTGCATTTGTCTGGTCGTGCCTCAGACAGCACTATAAGCCGTCAGTTTCGGTTGCCATACGAATATTCATGGCATTCGTTACGGGTAGTTGGAGCTCTGAAAAATTCAACCACTGATCTAGCTGCAATGCTTCAATATCGCCTTTGGGTTGTGAAGGTGAGATGACAGTCGCTTCACAGAAAATATCAAAGTTCAGCCAAATCCGCAGTTAGAATAGTAAAGCCCCAGACTCCAAGTTGAAAAGCTTCTGATGCGACTGAAATTAACGCTAGGATGAAGAAGACGAAAAAGTTACATATAGGTATATATTTTTATTTTAAGATTTCATAAGCAAAAATTTGACAATATGTAAAGGAACGCCTAACATTCACCATCATGTTAAACTATTATAATTTCTATACGAACCTTTTTACCTCCACCCGGAGGCAAAAAGGCATAGATAACAGCTGCCATTTGCTTATATCCTTACGCACCTCATAGCTTCCTCTCCATCATTAAACCTTTTATGCAAGCCCCTCAGTTTTGGGTGATTCTAACCTACCTTCTACTAAAATATTACCAAGTTATTGCCAATATTCTACGAGAATCATGAAAAACTCGCCAACATTGCATTGTGTTTTATTTAACTTCATAATGCATATTTATTTATTTCCAAGTTGAAATCGTGTCTTCAGCACAAATTGTTCCTGTCGTGTGTACACATTTAAGAAACATTTTCTTATGAATTAAATATCCGCTCGTAATTAATTTTTCGGCGTACAAGGATGGCAACTGATGCAGATGGCTGACTCTTTATTAATAGCTTCATTACGAGTGGTTTTCATTACATTACACTCTTGTATGTCAAGCTTAGAAACCCCAAAGCTACATTAGGACACGCCTGAGTGATTCTTTCATAAAAGTAATTAAAATGAACGTGATACTACAAACGACACTGTTTGGTTTGTCAACACTTGAACGCAATAATTACTTACACGCAGCCAAGGAATGATGTATGTATGTCATGTAAATGTGAAGATGTTTGTACAACATGTGCATGTGTATATTATCCCCTTGGCCGTTTACATCCATACTAATATTATAAATGCGAAAGTGATGAAATTTGGTATAGGGGTAGATTAGACCATGAGAAAGGACATAGGCTATGTTTGGTCGCGATAACCGACATCCACGCGGGCGGAGCCGCGGGCAAAAGCTAGTACCATATAATTATTTACAATATTGTTGACGTTAGTCCTGATTGCATCCGAGGCCACGGTGCCCTCGGAGCTCAGGGTCCGCTTTCCGGCTCTTCCTCCTTCACCTCGCACGATCTTGGGCGTCCAAGGTAGTGAGACCGTTTTCACGCATGTCACCCTCCACGACGCCAAGCCAGTACCTCTTGGCTTGTCTCAAGCTTGTTTGTTATTAACGTTTATTGCATGTATTTTGAAAAATAATTTGAAGCATTGTATTTTCTTATACTCCATACTTATATTCATGTAAACCTCCCAGCTAAGATTAGTTGCTTATGTTAGGAATAGGTTCACGTCAGTAGTGTAATAAATGACTATGATTCGAATCTGGGACCTCTCAATAGTAAGGTCGACTCCTAACCACAACGATACTGAAGCTTGTCTAACTTCGGATACAACTGGGCAATCGTTATGAAGATGTAACAAGACACAACTATTGTTGAGAGTGACCTTATAACCAGGAGACTAGTTCAATCACCCCCTTTCTCTCTCTTGCATAAAATAGAGAAAACTTGCACTCGCTTTTTAAATAAATCATACTTATCTGTCTCTCCATCGAGTCATAGCGCGTCCTTAAGAGATATTTTAGTGATACTGCTCAGCGATGCGTAAGTTATTTAAAGTTTTTAAATCTTTTTTTTTTGTAAATCGTGTAATTTATTAGGCAATTACTTTATATTTTATGTCAAGTGTAATCATACGTATCGTGGAAAAAAAATCATGAGATATTTTATTCTGAGACTTATTATCTGAATAATCTGTAAACTTTTAGTTATTTTTTATGCTATGCTATGCTATGAATATTCTCTGAGATAACTTGTTCGCGTTGAAAGACGATATTGCGTTCATTTGTTGATGTTTGCCTTGTTGTACATGATTTTTTTATGACAACACAGAGATTATGAGTCATTGAGTAGGTATGCCTTGAGCGGGAGGTGGGTGTGGTTAAACGAGAACTGACCAAAGGAAATGTTCTTCATTGAGTGGTTATCTATATAATATCTATATAATAAATCGAATAATACACGATAATACGAATATACACACACACACACACACACAAACACACACACACGCACACACGCACGCACGCACGCACGGACGCACGCGCACTCATACACATACACACACACAGACACACACACGAACACACACACACACACACACACACACACACACACACTCACATACACTCACATACACTACCTTAACTTTGCTCACTTTTGATCTTGATTTGATTGCTCACTTGCTATATTCTTGTGTCTGCATAAACGAAAATAATAACTACTATACTACTAAAAACTAAACTACTAAACTTTGTAACCTAGCATTTCAATTTCAACATAATTATGTTTATTGTGGTGAGAAATGAAGTCTTATTCTAGTCTATTCTATTGTAATTAAGTGGACAGTAAGAAAGTTAGAATTAGATATAAATTAATAATAAATAATAATAAAATTTATTTATTAACACAATGAAATCATACATTAAGAAACAACAACAATTCAAGATGGTTGAACATACGGTGATCACAATTATTATTTAGATAACATTTACAAGGAAGTTGCATTAGATATTTAACCCTGTCTCTTATACTAGGGGATCCTGTATCATAAGAGACAGTGTACGCGTCAAAAACAATAATAAACGATGAACAATGTGCCGTATATAGTTAAGTACATAAATCCTTTTCTATCTGTCTCAAATCCATCCAATTCAATTGTCTGTGCTGACTTGGTATGATGGTGTATGCGTGAGAGTGTTTGCGTGTGCGTGCGTTTGTGTGCGTGTGCGTGCGTTTGTGTATGTGTGTGTGTGTGTATATGTGTGTATATATGTGTGTGTACTAGCGAGCGAGCCTGAGTGTGTGTTTGGGTGTCAGAGGTTGGGGATGTTAATTTTAATTACTTTTTATATTAGCTAATGTATGTCATGAGATTTTCAGTTTGTAAGTAATCTTGTTTTAGAAGCCAAGCTGTAACAATGGATTCTAATTCTTTTTTGTTCATGTCCATGATGTTTAGTTTTTTGTGAATTTGCTTGTAAATATGTGTACTGAGTATGTAGTACTGATGTTTGGCAAAGGTGGTTTTGTGCTGGGAGCCGCGGGGATAGTTGGTCCGTCTATTTGGGTTAGAAGGAGTAACGCTTTTGTGTTTCCTAATTATAGATCGCAACACAAAGAGCTGACGAACAGTAAGAACCTTACAGTCCTTGTATAATTGTTCAGTCGGGTATCGGAACGGCTTTCGAGTCATGACTTTGAGTATTGCCTTCTGAGCAATTTCGACTTTTTGCATATGGGTTTTGTGTGAACCTCCCCAAATAGGAATACAATAGCCAATGACAGACTGGCACAAGGTATAATAAACCATCTTGAGGGTTTCAGGATTTGCTGCGTTCCTGAGAGACTTAAAGATGTGGATGAGTCTCATAGTTCTTGAGGTGACTGTTTCAATATGCTTATCCCAACGAAGCGCCGCATCAATTTGGACCCCCAGATACCTCACCACTTCCACTCTAGTGATCTTTGGACAACAGCAGGGACCCGTCCGTAGTGGGCATGTATGAGTGATTATTGAGAACGAAGTATTTGGCGATGTTATGGGGCGCAGCGCAAAAGGAATGAAGCACGTTTTCTTCAGATTTAGGGTTAGAAGGTTAGTGTTGAGCCATTCTGTTACTCTAGTCAAGGCCAATTCTGCATTATTTTTTACACTATCCCAATTTGTACCTGAGACTATGATGGCAGTATCGTCGGCATACGAAAATAATTTGGCATTCAAAAGATTCATGTTACAGAGTTCGTTAACATATATTTGGAATAAAATTGGCCCTAAAATACTTCCCTGGGGTACACCGAATGATACTGTCACCTCATCACTAAGATATTTGTCAATTTTAACTCTTTGGGTACGATTATGAAGATAGCTTTTGAAAATATCGAGGGCCATTCCTCTTACCCCGACGAGTTCCAATTTCGAGATAAGTCTGGTGACAGAAACTGTGTCAAACGCTTTCGTGAGGTCAAGAAATATACCCAGTGTTTTAGTTCTCTTATCCAGGTTTCCGGCAACCAGCTGTGTCAGCTGCATTACTGCCTCTTCACTTGACATTCCTGTACGAAAGCCATATTGGTTTTTGGAAATTAGTTGGTGTGACTCCAGAAATTTTTGCAAACGGTTACAGAGAACCCTTTCAACTACTTTCGAGAGTGCAGTTAGAACCGAAATTGGTCTATAGTTGTTGACACAGCCTCTGTCACCTCCCTTATGAATTGGGTGAACTATTGCCCTTTTTAGAGCATTTGGGAAAATACCTTTCGTCAGGCAAGTGTTAATGATATAGGTTAATGGAGGTGTCAGTATATCACAATTTTGTTTAAGGACCGCTGGTGGGATCCCATCCCAGCCAACAGCACAGTTGTTGCGTAGTAGGAGTATGAGAGCCTTTACTTCAGTCTCATCCACCTCTAGCAGAGCGAGCGAATTAAGGGGTGGGTGATTCTGGGAGCATTCAACTGAGGAGGTTGGATTTGGTGGAGCAGTGGTGGAGTGGGTCCGTGACGGGACTCGAGCCGCCAGATTCTTCCCTACGTTGCTCAGAATATCGCATACCTTGTTAACAGAGGATTGAGGGCTGTCATGTAATTTTAACAGTTCGGTAGGACTGGACTTCGGTTTACATGTATTCGTTATATTTTTTATTACTTTCCAAAGGGCCTTTGTGTTATTTTTTGCTTTATCAAGTTCATTCTGTTCATAAGAAATTTTTAAATTACGGAGTAAGGTATTGCAGAAATTGCGATAGCGAGAATATGTGATTTTTAATATTAGATTTTCTGGTGCATTTTTAGATCTTATGTGTAATTTATCACGATGTTTGATACACTTTAGTAAACCTGGGGTTATCCACGGCTTGGTGACTCTAAGTCTTCGAGGGCATTTCCTGAGCTTGGTATGTTTCTTTATTATACTTGTAATTATGTTAATAAAGGAATCCATTAGTGAGTTGGGATCATTATTGTGGTATAGGCTCGAGAAATCGGTGTTTGCTAAATCTTTTTTTATGTCATCATAGTTTATATGGGTAGAGTACTTTATTTCATGTTCAGCCTTCGTTTTCTCAATTTTTAGAAGCAGCGGTTTGTGGTCAGTAATTTGCGACTCTAAGACTAATGTGGTGAAAGGTAAGGTTGTTTTGATGAAAGCATGGTCGAGACAATTGTCTATCCTAGTGGGGAAGAAGTGAGTCGGGAAAAGTCCGTGTGACAGGTTGAACGTTAAATAGTCCATTCTGCGGTCATCTGTACTATTAGCCTTGATGTCTATGTTTAGGTCGCCAATTAAAATAATATTATGCCAAGAGGAAAGTCGTGTGTAGGTATCATTTAGGCTGTCTAAAAGCATCGCAAGACTGCCAGCAGAGTCATATGAAGGCGAACGATAAACTGCTACAATAGCTATTTTTTTATTGTCAATTGTGCAGAGAAGGCAGTTTCCTCCTATGAAGTTGGGTTCTCTAACTGATATATCGAGATCCGATCTAGCATAAATAACAACCCCGTCGTTCTGATTACAATTTGTTTCAGTAAAGTAGGAATGAAACCCTTGTAAAGTTGGTAGGTTAGTTACTTTACTTATCCAACATTCAGTCAAGACAATAACATCTACGTTTATTTTTAAGAGGACTAACAGTGCCTGAAGTCGATCAAAGTTTTGGTTTATGCTGCGTATGTTCATGTGGAATATGATGATATCGCTATCAGAGGGTTTCAGCAGCCCAGCTGCGTCTTCAGGATTACAGACCGAAGAATTTTTTGAGTAAAGTGAATCGAGTTCGGTGTTAATGTTATTTAGGGCAGCCATGGGTACATCGAGACACTACAAAATTTGGTCATCCTTTGGAGTCTACGTATGATGGGGGGGGGGGTAACAGCTCGCATTTTATGGGTAGAACGTGATAAGGATATTAGTAAATGATTATTGTGGATGTGTGGAAATAGATTGAGGTTGAAATTTTGAAAAATAATTATATATTCTATGTGGTCTAGACGGTAGGGAAAAAAGAGAGTTTGCATATAATGAGATGGTTTTTCAATAGAAATACACTTACATTTAATACGATCCGGTGCTAGTTTCACCAGAAGGTTAAGTATAGGAGAGGACTGGTGTAGAAGGCTGATACCTATGACATATCGACCGTAGCTATTAACAAAGTCGGAACTGCAAAAACACAACTTTTCAGTACGGCCAATTGAAGTTTTGAACTTGCACCAAATTCACAAATTCCCATATATTGAAACCAAATTTCGCCTAGTGCTATACTTTTCGAAGATAATGAAGGTCGTAATATAAATACTGAAAAAAATAATAGGGAATTCTAGAAAAAGCAGTTGTTACATTGTTAACCGAAACCGATACTAGCAAACTAGTCGTAAGTGACATATCCTACAATGTTTCACGTACCATGGAAGTCGAAAGTGGTACATCCTACAATGTTTCACGTCCTATGGAAGTCGGAAGTGTCACATCCATCGATTTGTCTCGGCGCGTAGTTACAAGGTTGCGTCGGATGTGAGGGTGTTCATTAGGCCTTGTGTATTAAAAAAGGTATTAAGAGGCACATTTCAACGGACCATAAACTTACTAGTTAATAATCAAGGTACATAGTTTGAGACTGGTAAATCAAACAGATTAAAAAACATACAAAATCAATGGAATTTAATGGAAAGTACAGGTAATTACAGTCCAGAATAACTGACGACAAAGGGGCGATGCGCTGATTCTATTGCCGTGTGGGATGCCAGTCTGACCAGAAATGATAGGTTAAAAAATTACAATTTCTAGCTCAACACAATATCAGTGACAGTCTTTGTTAACTACTTATTACCTAAGAAAATTATTAACTTGTATAAGATACGTACTATTACTAACTGAGATCATTGTAACTTAAGTTATAAAACATTACGTACCTATGAAATTGACGTTTTTACTAGGAAATCAACTAAAACGGCAATTTCATAAGAAAGGACGTATTAACTAATCATACTACCATCTGCATAGTTCAAAGCTCAAAAATTAACAAAGATCTTTAAACACAAGTTCAAAATAGTCTTTATGCATAATTCTTTTAATAACTCTCATTGTATTAAAATCACAAATGTAAACAAACTTTTAAAATTCTGAACTGCTGAGAAAACCGCATAAAATTATCATAAAAACAAAAAAATATATCAAAAATCCACTCATACTACCATCTGTGTAGTATATCCATAAAGATAAAAGAAAAACAACTAAAATATCAACTCGTATTACCATCTGCGTACTTAAGCACTACTTTTATTTTTTAAATCAGTCTTTGCTTCGTTTAAATTGTTTGGATCATAACTCCTATAAAAATTGCCTATTAGATTTAAAATCACAGATATGTAAATTAAATTATAATGCTATGAAAATAAATGGTGAGATCACTGCAAATTAATCCTTATCATCTCAAAAACAAAAAATATCACAAGATATGAATTTTTTTGAGTATTACACCAATTAAAATTAGAAATTATTAACAGCAGACAACAACAGATTTATCTATTATGATACCTAAAAAATTAGATAAAAATTGAAAAAAAATACGGAAATAAATTTAATCTCCAATATCTTCTTCGTCAATCAAGTTAGCAGAATTCGTGTAAGGTAAGTTAAGATAAAAATCGTGATAACGGGCAGGTATGATTTTAGCTTTGCATAAATCCATCAAATCTTTATATTTGTCTTTGCTGATAGGCAAAGGGCCATTATAAGCCCTTTTCAGTTCAAATACATTTTCCGTACGTCGTTGATTTCGTGTACTAGCTCTTACAACAATTATTGTACTGGGGTCCTCATCTAAGTCATATTTGTATTCTATACGATCATACTGTTCAGGACTCACTTTGACCTCCCTTATTTTTGTCCAAACAACTTTCTCATTTGCTGTATTTATGGTCCAGTTCTTATTAGCTAGCAATTCTTTGAAATTAAAGATTTCTTCCTGCTTTAACTCTTCTACTATATAAGGATCATTTTCAGTTTTAGCCCACCGAGCCATGCAATACCATTCTTCTGAACACCAAATAGATTTACGGCGGCAGAATCTTTCGATTGTGGCATGAACACTGTCACCCTCGTTTTGCGTGTGACCCTTTTCGAGGAAACGGTGAGTGACATTTACTCCAAATATTTTAGCTACAAACAGATACAGCGAAAAAACAATTCGATTACGGTTTTGGCCGGCACAATTGTCGGACCAAAATCGAAATTCCTTGACACCTTTTTCAACGTGATGTTGAATAAAGTTCAAAAGGCAGCTAGAAACTTCGATTGATCCCCGTTTAGCTATGCACTCATTCCACATGTAGCAAGTGCCTAATTTTGAAGCTAAATCGTAAACGGTGAAGTTTAGAGTAGTCAACCTCCGTTTGTAGTAAAGAACGCTAACTTCAGCATAGGGCGTTACTAGAACTTTCTGAAAATCGAATGTTGCTGCGATGACATTTTTATTAACTTTAGCTTCTTGTTTGTCGGCTTTCTTCAAATTCCGTGCTATATCTTTACGACTCTGGTGTTTAGCGAAGGCTATTTCATCTGCCTCAGTAGGACTGCTTTGGTTTTCATGTACATGACAAATATCACATTTATCTTTCTTGGGCCTATGTAGAGCCAGATTAAAATGTTTATTGACAATCTCTCTGTATTGTCTCTTTGTTAGGGCTTGTGAAGAATATTTGGTGGGATCATACCAGCCGCAATAGAGTTTATACATTCGGGATATGCTCTCAACTCCTTCTAAGTAGAGTTTATTTGAATTTTTTCGTACGTAATGGGCTTCGACAACAGGGAAACATCGCACGTGGTCACATACACTCTTAATCATCTCGTCGTTAAAAACACGTTTCTTATGTACGTAACATCCTCGTTTATCTTTTTCTATTAGTGCTTTACCATCGAACTTTTTCCATGCTGTGGTTACCACACGCTCACTCAGTGATATTGTATTAAGGAACATAGTCTTGCAAACTTTAACTGCTTGGTTATCAGCACCTGGAAGAAAATATTGGAAGGTGTTTTGTCTATTATGTTTGGTCACTTCTGTAGTTTGCCGGCGTTTAAGACCTTTTTTTGTGAATTTTAATACAAAATCCCAGTGTTGTGCCTTTTCACCTAAAAACCAAAAATAATTGAAAATTTTTAAACGATCTTCTTGAGAAATTTTTTGATTGCACTTCATTCTGCACGTGTTCCTGCACGAATCTTTCATTTCTTTCTTCTGAACTACCTTGCCCTTCTTGTTTATGAATTCTTCGCCTAAATTCTTCTTTACCTTTCTATTGACTGTAAGCCATCGATCTTTGTGAACTAGACGTTTTCTTCCTTTATCAGTTTTAAAAGTTTTCTGTCTAAAACTTGACGTCGAAGATGGTGTGGGAGCATTGCTTATAGTGCCAAAATCAGATGGAGTTCCGACGTTTTCATAAACATCTAAAGGCATTGAGGGATTTTGGTTAACACAACAAATACAGAACTGGTTGTCACAATTTTGGTCATGAACTGGAACAGGTGAGGGCATAGGTGTTACAATAGTATTTTCTTCACGGTTGTTATCGGAGAGAGGAATAGGTGACAGAATTATCGAAGTCGATGTTGTAACAGCATTGTCCGGAGTGGCCGGTAATGAATCTGGGTAGTAATCCACACCAGGGATAAGATCTTCTTGTAGGTTTTTATCGCTATCATTGAATATGTCATCGCCTAGCAGGTCTTGCAACTGAATAAGATTATTCTCAAAACCTTCAGGGAGTGGAGATTCCTCTCCTAGAATGAAAAAAATAAAATTGTTAATAGCGATCGTTGATATCAGTGTAATTATAGGGAGTCAGAGTACCTAGTTACGAAATAAGAGTAAATATAAGACAGAAAACCTAGTACCTATATTTAGAAAAATGTCACATGAGACAATAGAAAAAAAAATCTCCCTTTTTATTTTAGTATATACCATATCCAACCAACATTATATTACTGTTTTCGAATAACAAAGTCGATACTAACACATCCAACATCCAACTATAATGTACCTACTATCAAAAATGTTGGTAATACCATATATGACAAATACTTTCTTTATAAGAACGAATAACAATGTCGGTAGTACCATATCAGACAAAACCGTTTAAGAGAGGAACGAGTAACAAAGTCGGCAGTACCATATCCGACAAAAACGTAAATGTCAGGTACAAGAAACAAAGTCGGTAGTACCATATCCAACAAAAACTTGAAAGAGAGGTACGACTAACAAAGTTGGTAGTACCATATCCGATAAAAATGAACGAACTCAAAGCGCATAATAATGTAGAATGTGGTACATGCGACACAGGCAATAAAATTATAATCCGTTAACAATGTAGGATTTGACACATACTACAATCTTAACCGTTAATTACTGAAAATAACATTGATTAGCAAATTTTAAAGTATTTCGATTTATGACTACAATTAAATATCTTTACAATATATAGTTTTATACTAAACTACGCTAAAAAGTAAATTTTGACTTACTTTTGTCCTTTTGGCTGGAACGATTTGAATCATCACTGGCAGTAATTTCTGATTTACCTTGAATTGTTTGAGCTGGGATATTTCTTTCTACTAAATTTAAAATATGCCTAGATCGAGACATTGTTATTTATACTAAATACTGCAATATGTACGTAAAACATTAATATAAAAAGATGACACACGGACGCGCAGTCGCCCCGGTAACAATGAGCGAACTGGCAGAACCGCGCGGTGCGCGCGCGCCCCTCCGCCTTCCTCGTCCCGCGAACTTTGTAGCAACATACCTACCTACATTATTATTAGTACGCTTCTATAAAATCCGACTTTATTAATCTAGAAAAATTGTGATAGCATTTAGTTAGAAATTTGAAACTTTGCCAGGACATAGATATAGACGTTTTAAGACCTTAGGCACAATAAAACGAAAATCGCCAAAATGTAGTTCCGACTTTGTTAATAGCTACGGTCGATATGAGTCATAGTTATTGTAAATCGTAATGTATTGGGTAGTGGGTGTATGTGTAACTGTGTGTTCGTTGAATATGTTAACAAAATTCGACTTAATAACTAAAGACGTAACATAAAAAATTAAAACAGAGTTTATAGAATAGTAATAGCATAGGATAGACCGAACAACTATTAGTCAATCTGTATTCATTTTGGCATTTTGCAGACATTTTTCTGAATGAATCAATACTTGTTTGTCACCCTCTGACTTCCGTAAGAAAATGTTCCCGTTTGAGATCCAGCAAAATTTGTAGCTATTGCTCTTAGCAAACTCCCGTGCCTGGTGATATAATTTCTTTGTGTTGGACGGTAGTTGGTCAGCAATATACACCGGCGTCCGAGCTCCCGGGATGCCTATGTGTGAGGTTACAATAGGTTACGTTATAATAGGTACAAATATTATTTAAAAGCAAAGGGTACATTATGTCTTAAATATATCGATATTATATTCTATTCTGTTATAAAAATACCTATTAACTATGAACTTCTAAACCTATATGAATTATGGCTCTATAAATTTACTTTCTGAAAAAACACAGTGGCACTGTTATTATGATTTAAAAAAAAGCAATGTTCATTTTGCAACTCAGAATTAAAAAGTACGTAATTAATGACATTTCACGTAACCCTCTAACATCAATCTTTGGTAAAAATAAGATGATTGTTATAATAATAATTTTATTAAGGCCACCATTGTAACATTATTAGTGTTCGTAATGGTGACCATCTTTTCTGAGATTGACTTCAGCTTACCATCAGACAAGGAAATATTGACGTTTCCTACAAAAAAGATCTATACGCCTACTGAGACTTTTTCTGCAACACCAATGTTTGACAAGTCATAATGCCTATAGCATTAAGTCTACCTTTATAGTTCAAGTCTAAAATTCAGTTTAACATCAGGCTAGGTGAAGTAAAATTGCTGAGTCGTACTTAAAAAAAAATATATTTCAAAGGCGCGCAGTTTATTTGTCCTGCAGTGTAGAATCATAAGCAAATTGCGTGTTCTCGTTGCGTCGACCGCACGGCGGCGGCGCGTGGTAGTATACCCAAATATATTTGTTGGTACACCGTTTGTTTTACAACTGGTGATGTTCGTATTTGTGATGCTTATGGGGAAGCTTCGCGGTTTTAATGGGGGATAATAATAGCTTGCTTTTGTGCACGACGTTGCTTTGATTTAATTTATTTAATACACCTACTTTAAAAAACCGACCCCGAGAAAAAATACTTGTAGGATGATGGTTTTGTAATAGCAATTATGTCGAGTTTTTTTTCTATGTACCTACGTGGCAGACAAGTAGGCAAGACATATTTTGAGTGACATCTAGTTTTAAAGCAGTCGTAACGTCAGAAGACTCAGAAGTCGGGGGATCCCATTTTGATAACACAGTAGAGAGAAATGGCATAAAACTAGATCAACTTAAAATCGGCTTTTACGAACACGCATAATATGGCTTGTCACTCAGAATAAGGGGCACTATACTCCGTCCATTATATTATTGTATTTTAGACAGCTCACTGACAGTGGTCGGTATAACTTTGTTCTAGCGTCAACACCTGGAAATCCTAACAAAAATTAGGCGCCAATACGTCATTTTTCATTGACATCGTCACGTCAGCCAGAAAGCAATTTTAGGGATGTAGTTAGTCAATCGACAGTGTTTTTATTATAATAACTTGAAATTGTCACAATTGATATCGACTACAGAAAATATATTTTTTTAAATATTACATAACTGGCGATTTTTAACCGATTTCTAAACAACAATTCGGATGTTTATAATTATTTATATTTGTATGATTTTTAGGGAAAAATGTTTTTTGTAACTCCGTCATTTGTAGACGGATTGTCAATATTCTTTTTTTGTTTGTAAGTGGTTTATTCCAAAATGGTCCCATTTAAATTTTATAAAGATCTGATGATGGATTTCAGAGACAGGCCACGGAACTCTTCAATAAATACCAGGAAATCAGCATGTTGGAATATTCTTCTAGAAGTCAGTTGTTTTGTTTTGGAGATTAGCGTATGCGTTATGGCCCACAATCGTTTTCTATTACATTTGTAAACTGTACAGTCACGAAATATTTAAGTATTACTTTATTATTATGTTTAGAAAGATAACAGATTATAGTTCAACATGAAATCATTTATAACATTTATCATAATATTTTCATAATATCGATTTTTTTCGATATTTAAAATTTTCATGCAATCACTACTTTCATCTGTCTAAAATACAATAATATGATGGACGGGGTATAGTAATTTTTTCATAATTTGCAATGAAATCGCTGAAAAAAGGTGTCACGTGATCAAGACGTCAAATCTTGAAGAGAAACGATAGATATATCTGTGTCACCATGCCGCTCTGCAGCAACAGATAAGTCTAGAGAAGAAATCGGAACGTCGGTTTAAAAGAATTCGTAAAAAGCGGTTTTATTTCAATGAGTGACATTCGCGTAAACTTTAGAAAATATCAGTGTGTAATTTTTATTTAAACTTCATTGTACAAAAGCTAGGATTTGAGCTCGGGTTTTTTCAATAGACGCCTTAAACATTAACCTACTGATGCTTATGACGATTCTAGTAAAATAATGAAATAAAAACACATACAGATAACAATTTTATTTGGTTAAAACACAACACACTTCGTCCTTTGCACAGTCTGTGGCATCTGCTACAGTGAATAGTGCTGAACATTCTATATCGTCTTTTGATTCACAGCTACCACCTCTTGATCGACATCTGACTTGGGGTTTTTCTGAAAAACATAAACAGAAAAATTTTACAGTTCAAAAATATTTTTGGCTGGTGATTATTTATTCTACGAGTAACCTTTAATGGCAGACAAGCTAACGGCCCACCCTCTGTTCCGTGGGCCCACCTGATAGGAAGTGGATACCATTGTCTATGGAAGTGTGCTATACCAGAGGCTTTTCGACCCTGAAGAAACCATCTGATTCCCGTCTTGAAGAATCCCATATTATGGTCACTTAGGAAAATCACAGCAGGGAGATCATTCTACAGCTCAAGTGTTATGAGGATTGATGTTCCATTTATACCTTACTGTGAGTACCGGTCGCGTAACGTGTGTGGATAAATCCCTGCCTTTGGCGAACAGTCCGATGATAAAATGTTGTCGTGGGCATCGTTTACACATAGCAATTGAAAACTGATCCAAATTCTAATTGATTTACATAATTCTGTCTAGCTAGATGTTCAGATAGCAATCGTTTCACGCAAAATATCGAAGCCTAGCCACATCTCAGGCCATCTGTCCTTGTCGCTGCATGCAAGCTTCACGACGCCTGGCTTACCGCATGTTATACGTCCAGGCGTACAACGAGTGAACGCAAGTGTTTGTTTTCTTAAAAATGGCGACAAATGAATCAAAAGTATGAAAACGTACGCGTGCATTACGCCTCGTGGATAGTGTTCAGTACGCTGGGCTGCACAAGCAACACATCGTATTTCGAAGCATCTATGAAGCTACGCCCCCATGGACAGTGGGCCGAGGCAGGAAAAAAGGCTCAGAGAATGATCGCTATCTATCAAGATTCGATACGTTTATTAAAAAAAAATTGCATAAAATGAAGACAACTAATGCTACTGACCGACTCGCTCACAGGACCGTGTCACTTCTATAGAGAATAATTGGTCAATTGAAACAAACCACTTGTGCAGCATTCGATTCCTTCATCTTGCTGCACGGGACAAAGGCCTTTGACAGCTACTCTGGCACCTTTAGGACAGCTGCCTTCTTTCGCACATGTGCCGCCAACCGTCATACATGGTAGCTCATAAAACGGTTCACCTTCTGCTGGATATTAAAAGAAACTTATTAAATACACAATTATGTATGGTAAAAAATTTAGCTGCATGTGTAATTGAATAACAAACATCCAAAAATCTTCACAAACTTTGACATTCACTAGAATATTAGCACGAACACGAGATCAAGCCTTATAGACGGATAGAAAAAAAAATAAGGGACATTTGAATCACTTGAATGAATTTTACAGCATTAAGTATGCTTACTATACAAATAGAATACATAGGGCAAAATAATCTTCTCGGGCGGGACTCGAACCCGCGATCTTTCCCTTACAGGGGGAATGCCTTAATCAATTCGGCTACAGAGACACGCCCGATGTGATTCAAATTTCCCTTCTTATCCGTCTTTAAGGCGAAGGTGGAGTCATCTACCGATATTCTTACGAACTATCGAAACCACTGAATTATGTTAAATTTGAATCACATTGGGCGTGTCTCGGTAGCCGAGTTGATTCCCCCATTATGGGAAAGATCGCGGGTACGAGTCCCGTCCCGCCCGAGAAGATTCATTTTCCCTATGTATTCGAAACGACGTGGTTATCTCTTTGAGCATTCAAAAATACATTTTCGAAATAATTATAAAATGCTAGCTGCTGTGCACAGCAACGCCTGCGTTGGAGCTATTATCTATTCTGTGGTTGAAGTTTGATTCAATTCCCGCAACTCTTGGGAATCTAACTCGGTATAAAAAGTAGCCTATATTATGTTATTCCAGACGATAATCTATTCCTGTGTGAGAGCAGTGATTTCTTTCATAACATTACACTGAGATTCATTGAAATATTTGGAATATAACCCATGGGAACCTATTTCAGTAATAAAAAGTAAAGCTTATTATTCCCGACTATTATCCAAAGTGCCAAATTTCAGCTCAATCTATTGATCTGTTTGAACATGTTTCATTATTATCAAACATCCAAATACCTGCACAAACTTTCATTTTTTTTTATCTTTATTTACCAAAAGGTGAGGGCTTGATCACGCAGTGACCATGTCACTCCCACTTTCATATTTAAACTTTAATATTAGCAGGCTACGGATTTCGTTTGAAACAATTACCGATCAATATTTATATAAACATTACTTACTATTATACACCGAGATTAATTCATCTTTAACAGACTTTGAAACCACTGTATGAAATATAAACACGAAACAAATGATGTTTACGATGTACATTTTTGTCGACCACATTGTAACACGGCTCAGGCTAGAATGATAAGGGTTATTGACATTTTATATACTTTTGAACATCGATACTGTAACACTGTAAAGATAACTGCTTCCTCTATAGGGCGCGTTTGTTAAGACCTACTTTAATTAAGTACAGGATGTATAAACATAATGTTTGTTATGTTGCTTCTTTTATGTTTAGTGTTGATAACAGGTTCGTACTTCGTTATGACAGAAGGTGAGAGTTTCTTTTTAATAAGCCATGTAGAAATAAGGTCATTGTTTATTTAACTATGTATAATCTTACGATAACACAATATTATGTTTATTAAGAGATTACTCAATAAAAACACTTCAAGGTTGCCATATATTTTTTGTTTAATTTCCTGTATACATTTTTTGATATTTAGTTTATTTGGATTAGAAGGAATATTTTTAGTTTTGTATGAAGTCCTATCGCATGACAACTTTGTCGTGCAATATGACTTTACTCCGTAATAATTGACCGATTTATTAATGAAAGCCTTGAGATATCAAGAATCACCAATGTCAAAATTATGTTTCCCAGTTTAAACGCCTTGAATGATACTTTTTACGTTCTTCTTATTAGACGGATCTTGGGAAGTTAAGGCAAGGAAAAGAGGTGAACTGATGGAATCATGTACATAATATGGGGGTTATCAGGTGTCACCCTCTACCACTTTGCCCGTGAGGTGATAAGAAAGAGTACAAATAATTAGAAGAATTTATTGGAACTCACGCTATGGTAAACAGGTAAATGATAAAAAGCTGTTAAGAAGATAAATATAACTGTAATCCCTCAAGGGCGTTAGTGAGCTCACGACTCCCAATGGTACAGCATTGCAGCATCTCTTCAATTATGCTGAATTAACAGCCAAATATAAGATATTTGGCTGGGATAGAGGTTTATTGAACTCACACATTTTTCTGATCTCATTAAGAATTTCGTTTTTATATTATAATCATAAAAATAAGTCTTCAGCTTACCATGAGGCGAGGTGTTGTGAAATGGTCATTTACTTAATCTCTAAAACCTAACCTATACCAGGATTTCGCTTGAAACTAAAAGATGATGTAAGAAAAATATAGTTTATTATTTCTAGTTAATGAAACGACTTTCTTGGGAACGTGAAGTGGCCGGTTTGCATATACAATGAACTGCGGTGCAAAGTTACTTTTGATCTAGAATTACCATACCGACGCTATAAAAGATATTATGGTGTTTAAGTTACTGGCAACTATTTAAATTTAAGTTTCTGTTTTTTATTCTATCCAGGCACTTATAAAAATGCAACAATTTTTATTTTTTTATGGCTGATAGGCTCGCATTTCACCACTATGTCACCTGTTGGTAAGTGATGATGTGGTCAACAGTGAAGCACGGTTGCCTAGAAGTAACCTATTTAATTTAGTCTTGAAGATATCCAAGTTTTAGCTATCCGCAAATACAGATTATAAATTAAAAATTTAAAAAACCCCCGTCACAAAAAACACCAAAAAGTTGAAAATAAATGAATAAATTTTAATTCAACGGTTGCCATGTCGGGGGACCGTAACTGGTTAAGTACTCCTTTATATCATAAGGTCCCCCGACATGGCAACCGTTGAATTAAAATTTATTCATTTATTTTCAACTTTTTGGTGTTTTTTGTGACGGGGGTTTTTTAAATTTTTAATTTAATTTTTATTTTATACTTTTTAAATTGATCTACTAGTCAAGCTCTTTCATTTGATACCCATATTGAGGGAATTATAAAGAAATATGTATTCCAACATGTTGTGGCGGCGGCCATCTTGGACCGATTTTTTTCAAACATAGCTAAGAACACTCCCGACTAATATACCTTTCAAACAAAAAAAACTAAATCCAAATCGGTTCATCCGTTTGGGTGCTACGATGCCACAGACAGACACACACACACACACACACACACACACACACACACACACACACAGACACGTCAAACTTATAACACCCCGTCGTTTTTGCGTCGGGGGTTAAAAAGAGAATATTTTATATGCATCGCACCTACTGATATAAAATTTCCACACAATCAAATCAATGATTTTCGTTCTTGCTGGCTTGATGTTATTTATGGACAACTACAAAAATTCATTCAAAGATTTACCCAGTATTCATAATTGGACTGGTCTAGTCACGAGATTACAATAATAAAACTAACGCAAAAAATATTTCCAATAAGATGTAATCCCAAAGCCGAATCCCAATAAGGATTCATAAAAACACAAGTTCAATAAGAATTGACCATTGCCCAAGATAAAAGGAACGATATTGGAATTGATATTTTTTCTAGCCTTGTACCTATGTGTGTATTTCTGGCTCCAAGTTATGTATAGATAAATGTTAATTACACTCACACAGCGCCAACATTGACAAAACACACGAAATAATTAATTATCTCTCTTGCCACACACTCTGTCAACACATTTGCAACTCATTGATTTATTACCCGACTACGGTAAAGCCAAAGGAGTGTTATGATTTTACGTGCTCTCATAATTATGTGCTCTTTAAGTGCCTAAACTGAATAAATTAAATTGATTCTTCGACGTATCGAAGTTACAAAGAAGCTGTCTGGAAATAAGTCATGTTCTTGGATGTTCTTGGATCATAGAATAGGTACTTGAATATTTTAAAGTTGTTTTTTTTTGTTTTGTGTTCTGTGATTTGATTTAATTTTTATTTATTTATGAAATGATTATGTCTTTATTCCTCGCTTTATCTGGTCTGATTTGAGTTATGAGAAAGTCATTAATGAAATTCAAACGTGGCTTGAGGCCTGTTAGTACTCATTGCAAATTAAAATAATTCACATGAATATAATAAATGTAACTGGCGAAATGTGGGTGCTAGCACCTCTGCCTACCCCTTCGGGGAATACAGGCGTGAGTTTATGTTATGTTACGTAATAAATGTAAAAAACCCGATGAAAATAATACAGTTATTTGTATGGTAAAAAAAGATCTTAAATTTTTATTCTTATGGTGGATCACCATCCACCTTCTTCTTCTGCCGTGCCATTTCCCATTTCATTTGGGGTCGGCCCTCCTCCATCCTCCACCATCCACCATAAGAATAAAAATTTAAGGTCTTTTTTTTCGTTTTGATCGTTTTACATTTTGCCATGAGGATGGCGACGGGCCTTTGTGTCACGTTACAAGACGCTTCTTATCAAGGTGAAATGGGTTTCCTGTTTCAGTAGGCGTTAGCCTGTAAGAATAAAACGTATTTAATGAAATCCGGAAACAATTTGAGCTATTACAAACCGTATTGTAATGCGTAATTGATTGAGAGAGTACACCTCCAACCATATCTCCTGGATGTTTTAAAGACATCTCAGGTACCAGTGTTAATCTATTTTGTAGAAGAGAAATCATTCTAACTTAATTGACAATCAGACAAAACAATAGTCCCATTGCTCTTGAGATGACACTTAATGCAGTGGTATTCGAGGTGAACACTTTTTGCAGTCATTAATGAGAAATCGGTCAAGATCTTTGTGCAGTTTTGCATTCAGGTCGAGATTAAAAGTGGATTGGAAACATCTGCGGTCTGGGTCATTGTTACTTTTAGAAATGTTTATGAAATATTAAATTGTAGGCTGAGAAAGGAGAGTATAAAAAAGCACTCTAAAATAGTTTAGTGTAACTATTTTTTCTATACTATTTCACCATATTTCTGCTACTATATTTCAGTCCCAGGAATAAATTAGAATTGAGTATAATATTATTATTGCCTGTATGCACAATGAGATCGATACCTAATGTTATACTTACTAACAGCGACATCCTGTTGTTAACAAATTTATATGCAGACATACATTATGCACATACCTACTTACAGTTAGGTACATCCGTTATTCATTAAGTTTTTAGTACCATTCATTTACGCAACAGTTCAAAGTAGGTAAGAAAATATTGGAGGGGAATTTAATAAACTTTTAGTAACATTGATGCATCGATTTGTAATGTTGTTGCGTTAAGTCTGTGACATTCGGATGATAGTATTATTGATTAATTACTATTAGATAGAGTTTTTCAAATGAGAGCTAGTAAGTGGAAAATGGAACGGTTTAGCGATCTTAGAATTTACAGGGTTTGCATGCCCCCTGGAGAGGAAGTACTCGTAATATTGAAGATAGAGAATATCACTCAAAGGGAACAATCCTTTATTTTCAAAAATAAACAAAATTGCATTCAAACATCTCCGGAAACTCACTTCACACACCCGGCAATCGAACCGACTAAAATCCGAAAAAAATGTATCCTGTACTTTCATGGCTCCAATCGATGTGGCAATCATAAGGATCAAATCTCTTTAACGAACAAGGTTAATTAAATGAAAGGAAATCTCTGAAATCTAAACTTATAATACACAATACATAATTAATTAGTGCTCTGAACAAAAAACATTTTTGACAGCCTCCGCATCGGTAGTGAATTCGATTCCCGCTCAGTGCTTACCATGGGTCTAGATAGCGATGTGTAGAATGTTGGGAAATATTTATTTATTTTAATTTAAGTGCATTTTACATTTGTATACTATACACAGCTGTTAAATTTTGATGTTTCACCATACTAGTGTGGAAAAGTGTTATTAAACTTACGATCTGACAATTACATAATAATATCCTAAAATTTAAATGCAATGCCGGTCCGTTATTGTTTTTTGCTTAGCACTAAATATAGATTAAATGATTTTCAGTAGTTACAAAGCTTTCATTTTAAATTCAAATTGGGACCAGAATTACCATTTACAGAATTTCGAAATAATTGCTTTGCCAAGCTAGCTATGGCACTAATGTTAGCAAGATATTAATATGTATTAACTGTATTTAGATTTTATGAATTTCCTGTTGTATCTACCGAATAGAAAGAACAGTATTATTAATATTATTAAAATTTTAATGAATACTCTGCTAATTACTCCATTAACCATTCGCACAACTACTAATATATAAACCGCAATAAACAAATCATTTTGCCCAGTTCAAAATATCATGAAGGATTTATAATTACAGACGCATTAAACTATCAATTGCAACGTTAATTAATGATAAGCACCCTGGTATAACTAATTTTACAGTCATGAGTAGGTATAATGCCACATTAGGATCAACTCGGTAATTAGATGTCCCTCTAAATATCCAGGATTTGAGTCCAGTACTATACTACCCTCGGGGCCCTACTGGGACCGGGGGTATCTGAGATTTACCTGTAAATGAATTTAAAAATACAGTCAGTGCCAGAAAGGCTATTATAAAATCCAAGAATATATAAACGATAAACAAGCTTGGAAATGAGCTGTTCGCTCAGCTATGTTACTCAAGCAAAGCATTGTATCTAGACCATAGTTTTAGGCTAAGTAAATGTTTGTAAAAAGGCCAAAATAAATGCCCGCTAAGTTTCTTGCCGGAGTCTCAGGTCTGGGTCGCGTTTCGAACCGGTGGTCCATTTGCTAAATTAGTATTTAATATTTACTTTATGTTGCTGTTTTCTAAGTGCCGATTTAATGGTCTATGCAGATTAAACGATTTTTGAATATAGAATTTTTGAATTTTGAAAGCATTTCTGAAAAAGGGACAAAGACAAAGTAGTATTCAACTTATAATAATTCAAGACAGTAAAAATATTCCTTTTGAGTACCAAAATAAACTATAGCCAAAGACAAATTTGAAGCGCACACTCGTAGAATTCAAAAGTGAGAAACAAAAAGTTTAAGGCAGCAGTAAATTCTTATAAATAATGGTAACACTTCACAAAATTTATATGACAACTTGTTCGGTCGGGGAAGCGGAATGAGTTAAATAATTTAACGTCTTACACTGTAAGGTTGCTTTAGAATTAAAAGAACACTCGTAAATATGTTTCCTAATTTACCTCCCTGACCCTGCGAATAAATATTCTAGATGGTTATATTTTCGTTGTGATTGAATACAAAAGTTTGAAGATTTTGATTGATCAGATTATCTTTAGAACAAGTAGAAAGGAGGGATTAATCAGTGTTTCTTTCTTGACTATTCAAATCAATATAGATAAAATCCATCATTTTGACATTGAAAATAAGAACTAAACCCATTTCGCAGGCATTTGTCATGACATGTATTTTTTGTAACATATTACAATTTTTTTGTACATATTACTTGCCTGCTCTTGTCCCAGGTTCAAGTTTATCGTATCTGTCAGACATTCCTGTCATACGTCATTTAAAAAAATCTTTCTTATAACGTGACCCCAGTTTTAAATTCATTACCCAACTGCCGAAGGAAGGAGGGTAATGTTTTTTTTACTATAGATGTCGAAAAATGGTTTTCAAAGGACTTTAATAAAGGTATGCAAAATGGGTTTATAAAAATCATAAGTTAGAATTTCACTAGATTGTACAAATTTCCTAAATGGGTTTCAAGTGTCTTCAACGGACTAAAGAGGAAGATTAATTCATCGGAGCTAAACCAAAACGTCAATTCAGAATGGATAACTTAAGCAGTTAGGATTATCAAAAACTGATTGGAACATAGGCTGAGGACACTTTTTAATTCAGATGACAATCAAAATAAACTAAACGCACAGTATCATCGAATTATATCCAATTAAAACAATTGTCTTCTCACAGTAACATGCCCACGGCCGCAAAATATTATTCCATACAAACGATAAATGACAAATTAACTTCGACCTAGTGCCCCTGGAGGCGTCAAAGATGGCGGCCGTGAAAAATGGCTCTATTTTTAGCGAGCAAAACAAATGAAAGCAGTATATTTCTGTTAGGCTCCTTTATGCAGGAATTTTTACTCATATGTATGTACTAAATAACATTGGCTATTTTTGTAATAGGTCTAGAATAAGAATATAGTGCTTAGATATAAGTAAACAATGGTGGCCCGCATCTGTTCACATTAAAGGGTGAGATAAAGTGAACCCTTTCTGCCGGCTGCCTCTAATTTAGTAAAAGATAACGATCGGGAGCATCTTGGTATATGATATGAGATGAACGCGAGTTAGTTCTAAGGGCCGCTGATTGTACTAAGTATTGAATCTTTAAAAACCAGAGATTTTTGTGCCTTTTTTTGTAAATTTATTTTAATGAAATTTTAATGTATTTAGTATGCTAATGTTATTTTTAAACAATCGCTATATACTCATACTTTTTTATAATGGTTCGGGACTTCACACGATAAATAAACTTAAGAAAACTTACTTTTGCCGACGTTTCGCATTACAGCACCCGTGGTTTTCCAAAGTATGCTAATTATTCAAATCTTTTTTTTTTATCGGTCCATGCGGGATTTGAACCCGCGATCCATCTCCTACAGGGAGAATGCTTTGACCACTCAAATCTAACGATCAATATTTCCTTTCTAAATCGATTTAAGTGTATTTTATTAATTTTTAATAATAAGTGTTATGGTGTGCAGGAGTACGACCTATGGTGTTTTTGGAGTCCTTCCAAAATCTTCGAGGCGCATACCAAGCTGCAAATTGGTACTATTGATTGATGGATGAGGCTGTAGTGCAGGCTTTCCTATCGGCGTTCGGAGGTCAGGTGGTAGACCCTAACATAAGAATCGTTTAAGATAAACTAAGTGGAAGACCCAATGTTCTGGTGTGAAAACCGTAGATGCTACCAGGCAACATGCCTTGCATTGTAGATGTTTAAATGATCCTTTACATTTTTTAGCCCTATGTATTTTTTTAATTTCCACATACGTCATAACTTCTATTTTACGCCACACTCTCTCGTCCTCTTTGGCCGCGGCTCCTACGCGACACGACCAGGAACTACGTAATTACCGCCACCGAGCCCAAATATACAGGCAAATAAAACAAATATCTGTCTTGGTTTGACAAAATCTGACTTTTTACTATTCCGATTTTAAATTTTTACTGGTGTATGAAGCTTCTCTTTTCAACTAAAATTTAACAAATTAATTTTTTTTTTTGCTCAATATCATTTGCTAAGTATACAAAATACAAATCGAATACATAGGGAAAAATGAATCTTCTCGGGCGGGACTCGAACCCGCAGTCTTTCCCTTACAGGGGCAATGCCTTGATCAATACAAACGAGACACGCCCGATGTGGTTCAAATTTCCCTTCTATTTATCCGTTCTTACGGCGAAGTAAGGGAAAGACTGCGGGTTCGAGTCCCGCCCGAGAAGATTTATTTTTCCCTATGTATTCGATATTAATCGTGTGTTATTTAATTTTACAGGCCTAGCAACCGATAACTGAGGAGTATTATAAAAAGATTTGAATCTCCTAATTTATTTTAACTAATAACGTTCAACTGCTGCAAAGCTTTGACCTATTAGATTTTCAATTATTCCATATAACGTTATAATGGAAAATAACTCACACCCATCTCACAAACAAAGTTCAAATTGTAATTCGATTTGAAAATAGTTGGACTGAATGAATGAAATTGGTGATTCCTGAATATGGTAAATTCCTTTATAAATATTAGTTTCAAGCAAATAGACCTTATTGATGAAGTAATAGATTTCATTTTTGAATAAAAGCTAGCAGATTTCGTCTTAACACGGGTCCTTGTCTGAGGAGATGATGGGGGTCGCAGAGACCCATGACAAGACATACCAAAGGGTAATATTAATCGTGCACCTACATACCATGGAACACAACAATTAGTAATTATATATCATGTAATGTACCAGTTGATTTACATACTTACTCCCTATGTACAGCGTTTATATAATTATATTTTAAAGAAAGTGTACATGCATATTTCATAATAGAATTGCAATTATCTTCAAATTTAAAGATACTCGTGAGAGCTATTGGCGACGAGAAATCAAATTGACGACTTTAACAAAAAAAAATCTTTGGATGATTTTTTTATAGCATTTATTATGCTAACTTTTAAGCTCGAAAAACATCGGAAAAAATGAAACGCTCAAGTGAGACTTGAACTCACGACCTTTCCCTTACAGGGGGAATGCTCTTCCAACTGAGCTATTGAGCCACACTGTTTTTCGTTTTTGTATTTGTGTGTACTGTTTTTCGAACGAAAAAAAAAATCTTTCAGAAATAATGTTCAGCAGTTACTTTTTAGTATAATTATTATTTATAGTATTTATACCATAACACGACAATCATATAAGTACTTACCATGCTTCAATCAAACCATAGAAATATTTCGTACTTCAAACATAAAAAATTGCATTTTTTTTTACTCTCTCTGGCTTATACTGAAAAAGCATGCCTCTAGGACAGATATTTTATTCTCTGAATACCATTATCATTTTATGTAGCATCCTCTTTAGGCTACAGTAAATCTCAAACTAGCCATAAAACAAATAACATCGGCAGACTGACGGCCATCATTCACATTGAATTAATGAGCCATTTCGATTGTCCGAGTACAGTCACAAGCAGAATACGGTAATTACCAATCTGACATGTAAACGGAAAGCCTGTGTGGCGTTAAAGTGATGTTATAATTATTGACAATATGCAATATTTCATTCGCAGTCCACCGAGGCTTGTATTCAGGGATTCAAACTTTATGTGAAGCGACTGCGAATAAATGTCAGCAGCAATGTATAATTGGATTAGCTGACAACTTTGTGCCAGTGCTGACTTTGACAAATTAATTACTAGCCACTGACCAGTATGCAATCATCATTATCTTCAGTAAATTAACATAATGAAGTTTAGATTTGGAGAGGAAAATTCTGTTTTAATAAATTAATGTTCTTTAAAAAAATTTGATTTGTCATGAAACCAGACACTATTAAGGAAAAACCTTCTTTCTAACCGAAAATGATCATTAAAACATTTGAAACCGAACGAGGTATTAAACTATTTTTGAACTATTTTTCTTGGCAGAGTAGAATTTTGGGCCATCCCAATTTTGGATGGAATTGGTGACTAAGGGATAGGGCTGTTTAACATCAGACATATATAAAATACATTATACAGTCCAGACTCAGCCTCATATATAGGCTTGAGTCAACAATAGTACCCGGAATTATGGCAATAGGCTCCCCCTATTACGTGGGACCAAATACAATTATTGGTAAAATATGGGTGTTAATGACTTTTTTTTTTTTTTTTTTTATATTTGGTCCGTCAATTGACTGCACTCCGCTAGATGGCAACAAAGCTGAAGTGCAGTCCAGAAGATACAGACCACCATTCCCGGTGCCATTGGACGTAAAATGGTGGTCCCTAACTTGACGGCCTTGATAGATGCCTTTTCACGCCCCGCTTGAAGAACCCGGGACTGTAAGAAGAGGGAAACACGTATGCGGGCAGAGCATTCCAGCTCTTTATCGTGCGGCAGAGGAAAGAGCCCCCAAACCGTTTAGTGCGAGATGGTATGGATTCCACCGTGTGTGGATGGCACCGCAGACCAGCACGTGTTGTTCTGGATAGGAAGGGAGAGGGTGGGATCAGTTGAAATAACTCCTCAGAACACTCGCCGTGGTAGAGGCTATTAATTAAGTTATTAATTAAATTAATTTCTGCCTAACACTCTGAGGATAAAGGCGTAATTATATGTATAATATGTTTGCTTAGTATAAAAAAAGAATCTATTTTTTTTATTTTTTGAACGTCGACAAGAACAATGCAGATTTCTATAAAATCTTTTGTATATCGTTAAATTGCTATGCAAATTTCGATTGCAGACTTCTTTTGACGCGGCCACTTTTGTTCTCCACTGACCTCCTATAAATGAAAAACATCTGAGACAAAATCCAACAAAGAAATGAAAAGGCAACGGCTAAGAAACTTATCGTACATTTAAAAACCTTTTGACAAAAATGTTATGTTAACCCACAATCACTAAAATATCAACCGCCGACAAAAAATATAAATGTTTCTTAAAAAGATCCGAGCCATTCGACCTTTGAAATGGAATACAGGATAAAGGAATAAATCACACCCAAGATATGCGAACGGGAATTCTTCGGGGACAACTTCTTAGGAAGCGTTGAAACTGAACGTTGCTAATGTATATTTACATGTATTTTTGGAACTTAGGGGTCGCTGGAACTGAAACATTACGGAGAGAATTAGGTTTTTGCAGGCTCGGATTCATATTACTGAGTTTTTTTTTTCTACGCCACATATAATGTTCAAACAGAGCTCACTGAATATCCAAACATCGATTTCTCCTTGCTTGAGTTAAAAATAAAGTCTCTAGAATAAAAATCACCTGTTTATACCACTTAGGTGAAAGACAAGCACGCGGCCCAAATGATGGAAAGTGGTTACCGTGGCCTATGGACAACATCAGGGGCGTCATACTCGTGCTGCTAACCCTGACGAAACCTTCTAATGCCTTTCTTCAATAACTCCATATTGTAGTTCCTTTGGAAAACCACCGCAGGGATTTACATACCTTTATATATGTCAGTAATGATACAGAGCTTTCAGCTAGACGGCCTTCCGTAGATATTTCTTGATTATCTGCCTATAACATTAAATAAATTATACATAGATTCATAAGGCGACACCATATTCAAGTTAAAGTGTCTTTTTAGTTTTAGTTCTATTTTAGTTTAGTTGATCCAATCTCAAGTTTACTATTCCACAAATTCACCTTAAAAAAGATATAATCCATACTAATATTATAAATGCGAAGGTTACTCTGTCCGTCCGTCTGTCTGTCTGTATGTATGTTACGTTACGCTTTAACGCCTAAACTACTGAACTGATTTTGAATAAATTTGGTATAGGGTAGACTAGCCCATTAGAATGGACATAGGCTATGTTAGGTCGCGATAAACGAAATCCACGCGGGCGGAGCCGCAGGCAAAAGCTAGTATACAATAGATTGTTGTTCCTAACTACTCTATTCCACCCACATACGCCTCCACTTGCTACAGAACAACACACGCACATATAATTTTTAATTAACACAAACATCGCCCTAAAATGTAAACGAAATGTTACAACTAGCGTAAATCCGTTCCGTTACGTTTGTCGTAAAATAATCCTTCCCCCCACTCCCCTATCGCACCCCTGTCAGCCCCATTACTTGTACTTAGCGACTAAATAAAATAAATACGAATTACAGAGAACGTCTCCTCAAATGAAGTGATGTGTGGTGGTTGATATCGATATGTTACAAATAATATTTTTTTAACATAATATAGGAAATAGGAATAACGATTGGCAGTAGCAGGAATAGAATATACACGGTAACCTATAAAAATATGATGTATTAAAAAAATATTTTAGTTATTAGGTACAGATGGCATAGGAGTGATAAGTCATGTTTCAGCATTGAAACATATTTTGTTACAAAATTCAGTTTTACTTTCGTTCAAGCCATTCTCTATGTACATTGAGTACTAAGCTTGTTTCTTTTTTTGCAGATGTAGGCCTGTATTCTAGAATAACACTCAGCCTGAATTTCGATTTGAATGACAGATTGTATAGGCGATATGTCAAATCTATCAATCTCTCTATACAATCTCTCTATATAATCAGAGAAATGGCGATTTAGGCTCATGGTCATTCTAAAATATTTTTGACAACTCTAATTTTAAGGCATGACCTTAAAATTAGAGTTGTCAAATAACATTTTTAGGATTCAAAACAAAAACTATGAGGAGTATTTTTTGACAATTGCGTAATATTTAATATATTAATTGAATAAAAATATAAGATTAACGAGAACTTAAACTGAAAAAATGTGTCCCATCCACGATCTTTGCTCCATCAACTTTGTTCTCGTATGCCCCTCACTAGCTTAGTATGGGTAATTTTTTTACATTTCCCTGGCGTGCGCTTTCTCTGTTAGTGTTTGCATCAATCCGGCATTACCCACCAGTGATGGTGACACATTGTTGCACGTCACTAATGAGTTCCGTACGTGTCAATTAATTTCCTTTGTTTATGTAGCTGTTAATATTATTATCTTGGAATTAACTTTTGTTTGTCTGTGGAAAGAAACAGCCGTATCTTTAACTGTAGATGAAAATTCTAAAAGCAACTTCATAAAGTTTGGCATTAATATATTAAAAGTGAATAAAGACAGATTATATCATAATGATACACATAAAATAAACGCCATTCTGTCCCTGAACTCAGTAATAATGAACTTATTATAATTTACTTTATTTCATAAAATGATTGATTGAATTTCTTTGAAATGCGGAATTATCTCTGGGCTCCCAGGGGTAATAAAATTAAAAGTGATTCAAATTTTCCGCAAAGATTTTTAGTGACATTCATTTTTATTACTAATATCTTTCCATTTATAATATTGAAATATTATTAAACTTGTTTTGTACTCTGCCTGGAAAATTATATCAATAAGTACTCCTTTATTTGGGCATCGCAGAAACTATTTACTAATCTTCTAAATAAGTAGTGGTTATCTTAAGTTTTCTATTACATGATAAAAGATTGGAGGAATACTGTATTTAAAACCTGGAAGTAACTCTTTGGTAGTGCCATATTGAAATAAAAGTATTTTTAACAGATTTTATTGCGATTCTTATTATTTACACCAAGCGTGAAGTTTCGGTTGCTTTTCAACCGCCATGTTCATGGGGAAATTCTAAGGGTTCTTCTTCAAGGAAACCAGATAATAATTAGATTAAAAGTTTGCCTATATACTGAGTTCTTGCATGAATAATGAGACCATAACGATGAGTCAAAACTAAAAATAAACAGTACAGCAATACAGCCACACAATTCAATCAACCATTCGCCACCTAATTCATATTAATACATACAAAATTTTCGCCGGCAGATCACTCAAGCCCGCATTAATATTTAACAGAGGCCCATTTCATCGTGTCAAATGCAAATAAATTCCATTCAGTCACAACAATCGCATTGGCACCAATGTTAATTAAATCTGTTTGGTTGATTGCAATTTAAAATACACTAAATTACACTTTGGGTTTGTCCGGTGCGCAAATTGATTATGTGGAGGCGTTCTATCGATAATAATAAATTATGAATTTGTTGACAATGTCTGTATTTACCAAAGTTATAATCATTTCATGAGCTTACTATCCTATCATGGACATTCAGTATCATTATTATATGATGCATTTTGAAAGTTTGGTGAAAATGCACAACTCAATCTCTGCAATTTTCTTTTTGTCCTTGCCTCTTTTTCCTTATAAGCAGTATCATGCTAATTATGACTTTAAGTGTAGGGTACCTCAATGAACTTTAGTCGACTGAAGGTAAATTAAAAGTGTAGAAGTCACACAGCACAATTTACCAAAAAAAAAACAAACCGCATTATGGACTCCACAAAATGTTTTACTATGTAGTAGTAGTAGTACTCAAATAAATACAATTAGTCTACCGAAGTGGCCACTAGAGACAGTTCTAGTACAAGTATAACATAATCACCAGGAGTTTCTAGTACCTATGCGATAAATAATCAAAACTTCATCTAAAGTGGTCTCAAGGCGACCACAAAAACGAACATCCACGCATCACATAAAATATTAACTCGTTTTGTATTAGCTGATTCAGACACCGCTACCAGGGAATCGTCGAAATGAATAAAATACAATTTAATAAATAGTGGAAATTTAGCAGATATCTATTGTGTTAGAACCTGATAGCAATTAAGCTAAAGGCAAAGTCACCACATGGTACCATGTTAACAATGTTGGTATTAAGGTTGAAGGCCTCATCAGACGCTTTTTTACACCCCGCTTAAAGGAGCCGGGACTGTAGGAAGATGTTTTTGGAGCACAAGTTTCTCCTATTACTCAATGGATGTCAATGCCCGTTGCTGTATATTGGGCACATTTCCAAATACCTTTTGTCGAACCTTGGAATAAAAGTTAAAACTTCAGACAAATATCATAACACTTCCACAGAATTTTCAGAGCAGCACATTATTATTTTAAATGAGATTAGCTTGTTTGGTTCCAAATAAGCTAAATTTGTTGTCAGTGGAATTAGAACTCACAATCTCTCAATCACAAATCCAATTCCATTCCGACCAATTTCTTAATCGTTGACACGGTATGAATAAGTAAGAGTAAGTGTCGTTGATTTGGCAAAACTGGGTCACATAAAATCTTGATAAAGGTGGAAGGCGCAAGGATTTACATCGGAGCAGTAAATATATTGCTAGCGGAAAAACTTTGCCTAAAATGTCGGGTAATTGGATTTGTTTTAGTTATTTTCTCACTATGAGCTCTTTTGTTTACTTCACTTATGATGCGAAATTAACACCATTTTACATTTCTTTTCGTATAATTTAACCATTGAGCGTCGGTAGCTGAATGGTTAAGGAGTCGGTCATTGAGAGTCCCGGGTTCAAAATCACATTATATTACTGACGTAAAGCCACTCTTAGCACAAGCAATTTGGTTTAGTTGGAGGGGTTAGAGGAAATATTTGTAATATCGTCTAATATTCTTAAAAAGAAATAATTTCACTGGTATTTTTGTTTCCGAATATAATAAGAAGCAATCTTATCCCATCACCAGATTGTCATAACATGGCTTCAGATAGATACTTAAAATCCATAGAATTCTCTTGGAATCTCATTGAATTATCTTCTCCATCTTAAAATGGAATTATGATAAAAAATTGTAGCAATAAAAATTTTGTCAATAGGACAAAGGAGACTAAAATGATTACATACAATCTTGGGCCTAGTTGTAAGAAGATGAAAGTGGTGTCAATTAATAGCTTATATATTATCAACCTTTCACTGAAAATTCTGCGGATTTTGTCAATCTGAGAACAGAGTTATAAGAGATTATGTAAAAGTGAGGTTATGTTACAATCTTTAACTAACAGCTGATTCCTGAAGTGAAAAATGTGTTCTTTTGCAATAATAGTTATTATATTTACTAGAAAATGTTTGAAAAATCACATGAATGAACGTCAACGACTTCAAGCGATAGGTTGGTAACAGGAAAGGAGGTCGGGAAAGGATGTCTAAAATAAAATAAAAAATCATTTAATATAGTGTTTTATTCGCCATTTTACATTTTAAACCTGCCAGGATGGTAGCTGAGGGAGATGGTAGATGAGGTTATAGGTATTTACTTACAGCCTGAGGTGCAAGCCATTGCCGAATCACTGACAGAATTGTTTCATCGTGTTAGGGCCGTCGTCGGTCCAGTGTATTGCAGTGACCAGTGGATATCCCTCAATTCACACAGCGATCCATAGTTTCAATAATATCCAATCCACAAGCCGGCGGTAAAATCAAAATAACAATTCAAACTTTTCAGTCAAACGTGTGAGCGATCTTCGGTGTCCAAGGTGAAAGCAAGGGTCGTACAAGGTAGGCAGGATCTGAATCTGTAAAATACAAAGCACTCAAAACGCATCAGAAACACGAAACGAGTGAGCAAACAAAAACAGTCAGCAACTGTCTAGTGTCAATGTTAGTCAGCATAGACATAGACTACAAATATAAGAGAGATTTGAATCGACGTGAAATCGATAATCATTAATATTGGTCTTTCAGTAATTAATTGATATTTGATTTAATAATATGACTGTAATTATATGCACTACTAGCTTTTGCCCGCGGCTCCGCCCGCGTGGATGTCGGTTATCGCAACCAAACATAGCCTATGTCCTTTCTCAAGGTCTAACCTATCCCTATACCAAATTTTATCAAAATCGGTTGAGTGGTTTAGGCGTGAAAGCGTAACATACAGACAGACAGACAGATAGTCAGAAAGACACGAGTTACTTTCGCGTTTATAATATTAAGTATGGATATTGCATTTTTTTTTTATATTTTTTCCGTCAATTGACTGCACCCCGCTAGATGGCAACAAAGCTGAAGTGCAGTCCAGAAGGTACAGACCACCATTCCCGGTGCCATTGGACGTAAAATGGTGGTCTCTAACTTGACGGCCTTGATAGACGCCTTTTCACGCCCCGCTTGAAGAACCTGGGACTGTAAGAGGAGGGAAACACGTATGCGGGCAGAGCATTCCAGCTCTTTATCGTGCGGCAGAGGAAAGAGCCCCCAAACCGTTTAGTGCGAGATGGTATGGATTCCACCGTGTGTGGATGGCACCGCAGACCAGCACGTGTTGTTCTGGATAGGAAGGGAGAGGGTGGGATCAGTTGAAATAACTCCTCAGAACACTCGCCGTGGTAGAGGCGGTAGAAAACGGCCAGAGAGGCAACGTCTCTACGCAACTGCAGAGGTTCCAAGGTGTTGGTAACCTCAGGATCACCTATGATACGAACTGCACGTCGCTGCATTCTGTCAAGAGCGTCTAACAGGTATTGCGCGGAACCATCCCAGAGAAGAGAACAGTATTCCACACAAGAGCGAATCTGTGTCTTGTACAGAAGACACCGCTGCTCCGGCGTGAAAAACCCTTCGCCCTGTTCAAAATCCCGAGTTTGCGCGACGCTGTTTTGATGACGCTCTCGATGTAATTTTTGTTGTTCAGGTTGCAGCGAACATCCATTCCGAGCATGTCAATGTGGTCCTGTAGAGCCAGCGGTGTATTCTGGAGAGTAGGGAGAGGAAGGAAGGGGGAGGTCTTCGCTGTGAACGCGCACGCTTGTGTTTTTTTGGCATTGAACTCGACCAGATTCTCTGATCCCCATTGGGAGATGCAAGTCAGGACCCGGTCGAGCTCAACGACAAGCCGCTGTCTATTTGCGTCAGTGTCAGCCCGCTTGGCCGCGGGGTGCCCGAAGTATCGCCCATGTAGAGTGCTATCATCTGCATAGCAATGGATACTGCCTACTGCTGCTAGCATATCATTTATATGCAGAAGAAAGAGAGTGGGCGATAAGACGGACCCCTGGGGCACGCCAGCATTAACCTGCATGAACTCTGAGGCCCGGCCGTTACAGAGAACTCGGATACTACGCTCATGCAGGAAGCTGGCAACCCAATCGCACAGTCGAACAGGCAGACCATAGGCCGAAAGCTTGGAAAGTAGCGAACTGTGCCAGACTCTATCAAAGGCTTTGGCGATATCAAGACTGATAGCCAATGATTCGCCATGCCTGTCCATAGCCTCACCCCAGAGGTGTGTGACGTAAGCCAAAAGATCACCCGTTGACCGTTT